>JAWNOV010000082.1:705000-1335578 GCA_035045575.1 Drosophila falleni | reverse complement strand
CCTACAAATTATGTTTTTTGCATACTTGGTACCATACAGAGCCCCTTGGAGAATTTAATGTGATGAATTTTGTCACAAACCTTTTCAAAAAAGGTTTTAGGTAATGTTTTTGGTATATTTGGTACCAGCTATAAGTTGTGGGAGATTTTGGTGTGACTTGGATGAAGTTTGTTATAAATCTTTTTGAAAAGGATTTTAAGTAATTAATTTGAAATAGTTGGTGCTAGCCATAGGGTTTGGAAGATTTTAATGTGGTTTGGATGAAGTTTGTTACAGATCTGTACCAATAAAATTTTAAGTTATGTTTTTGGCATATTTGGTGCCAGCCATAGCGCTTTGAAGACTTTAATGTGGAATGGATAAAGTTTTTAACAAACCCCTACAAATGATGTTTTTTGCATACTTGGTACCATACAGAGCCCCTTGGAGAATTTAATGTGATGAATTTTGTCACAAACCTTTTCAAAAAAGGTTTTAGGTAATGTTTTTGGTATATTTGGTACCAGCTATAAGTTGTGGGAGATTTTGGTGTGACTTGGATGAAGTTTGTTATAAATCTTTTTGAAAAGGATTTTAAGTAATTAATTTGAAATAGTTGGTGCTAGCCATAGGGTTTGGAAGATTTTAATGTGGTTTGGATGAAGTTTGTTACAGATCTGTACCAATAAAATTTTAAGTTATGTTTTTGGCATATGTGGTGCCAGCCATAGCGCTTTGAAGACTTTAATGTGGAATGGATAAAGTTTTTAACAAACCCCTACAAATGATGTTTTTTGCATACTTGGTACCATACAGAGCCCCTTGGAGATTTTAATGTGATGAATTTTGTCACAAACCTTTTCAAAAAAGGTTTTAGGTAATGTTTTTGGTATATTTGGTACCAGCTATAAGTTGTGGGAGATTTTGGTGTGACTTGGATGAAGTTTGTTATAAATCTTTTTGAAAAGGATTTTAAGTAATTAATTTGAAATAGTTGGTGCTAGCCATAGGGTTTGGAAGATTTTAATGTGGTTTGGATGAAGTTTGTTACAGATCTGTACCAATAAAATTTTAAGTTATGTTTTTGGCATATGTGGTGCCAGCCATAGCGCTTTGAAGACTTTAATGTGGAATGGATAAAGTTTTTAACAAACCCCTACAAATGATGTTTTTTGCATACTTGGTACCATACAGAGCCCCTTGGAGATTTTAATGTGATGAATTTTGTCACAAACCTTTTCAAAAAAGGTTTTAGGTAATGTTTTTGGTATATTTGGTACCAGCTATAAGTTGTGGGAGATTTTGGTGTGACTTGGATGAAGTTTGTTATAAATCTTTTTGAAAAGGATTTTAAGTAATTAATTTGAAATAGTTGGTGCTAGCCATAGGGTTTGGAAGATTTTAGTGTGGTTTGGATGAAGTTTGTTACAGATCTGTACCAATAAAATTTTAAGTTATGTTTTTGGCATATGTAGTGCCAGCCATAGCGCTTGGAAGACTTTAATGTGGAATGGATAAAGTTTTTAACAAACCCCTACAAATTATGTTTTTGAATACTTGGTACCATACAGAGCCCCTTGGAGATTTTAATGTGATGAATTTTTGCACAAACCTTTTCAAAAAGGTTTTAGGTAATGTTTTTGGTATATTTGGTACCAGCTATAAGTTGTGGGAGATTTTGGTGTGACTTGGATGAAGTTTGTTATAAATCTTTTTGAAAAGGATTTTAAGTAATTAATTTGAAATAGTTGGTGCTAGCCATAGGGTTTGGAAGATTTTAATGTGGTTTGGATGAAGTTTGTTACAGATCTGTACCAATAAAATTTTAAGTTATGTTTTTGGCATATGTGGTGCCAGCCATAGCGCTTTGAAGACTTTAATGTGGAATGGATAAAGTTTTTAACAAACCCCTACAAATGATGTTTTTTGCATACTTGGTACCATACAGAGCCCCTTGGAGATTTTAATGTGATGAATTTTGTCACAAACCTTTTCAAAAAAGGTTTTAGGTAATGTTTTTGGTATATTTGGTACCAGCTATAAGTTGTGGGAGATTTTGGTGTGACTTGGATGAAGTTTGTTATAAATCTTTTTGAAAAGGATTTTAAGTAATTAATTTGAAATAGTTGGTGCTAGCCATAGGGTTTGGAAGATTTTAATGTGGTTTGGATGAAGTTTGTTACAGATCTGTACCAATAAAATTTTAAGTTATGTTTTTGGCATATGTGGTGCCAGCCATAGCGCTTTGAAGACTTTAATGTGGAATGGATAAAGTTTTTAACAAACCCCTACAAATGATGTTTTTTGCATACTTGGTACCATACAGAGCCCCTTGGAGAATTTAATGTGATGAATTTTGTCACAAACCTTTTCAAAAAAGGTTTTAGGTAATGTTTTTGGTATATTTGGTACCAGCTATAAGTTGTGGGAGATTTTGGTGTGACTTGGATGAAGTTTGTTATAAATCTTTTTGAAAAGGATTTTAAGTAATTAATTTGAAATAGTTGGTGCTAGCCATAGGGTTTGGAAGATTTTAATGTGGTTTGGATGAAGTTTGTTACAGATCTGTACCAATAAAATTTTAAGTTATGTTTTTGGCATATGTGGTGCCAGCCATAGCGCTTTGAAGACTTTAATGTGGAATGGATAAAGTTTTTAACAAACCCCTACAAATTATGTTTTTTGCATACTTGGTACCATACAGAGCCCCTTGGAGAATTTAATGTGATGAATTTTGTCACAAACCTTTTCAAAAAAGGTTTTAGGTAATGTTTTTGGTATATTTGGTACCAGCTATAAGTTGTGGGAGATTTTGGTGTGACTTGGATGAAGTTTGTTATAAATCTTTTTGAAAAGGATTTTAAGTAATTAATTTGAAATAGTTGGTGCTAGCCATAGGGTTTGGAAGATTTTAATGTGGTTTGGATGAAGTTTGTTACAGATCTGTACCAATAAAATTTTAAGTTATGTTTTTGGCATATGTGGTGCCAGCCATAGCGCTTTGAAGACTTTAATGTGGAATGGATAAAGTTTTTAACAAACCCCTACAAATGATGTTTTTTGCATACTTGGTACCATACAGAGCCCCTTGGAGATTTTAATGTGATGAATTTTGTCACAAACCTTTTCAAAAAAGGTTTTAGGTAATGTTTTTGGTATATTTGGTACCAGCTATAAGTTGTGGGAGATTTTGGTGTGACTTGGATGAAGTTTGTTATAAATCTTTTTGAAAAGGATTTTAAGTAATTAATTTGAAATAGTTGGTGCTAGCCATAGGGTTTGGAAGATTTTAATGTGGTTTGGATGAAGTTTGTTACAGATCTGTACCAATAAAATTTTAAGTTATGTTTTTGGCATATGTGGTGCCAGCCATAGCGCTTTGAAGACTTTAATGTGGAATGGATAAAGTTTTTAACAAACCCCTACAAATGATGTTTTTT
Organism: Drosophila falleni; assembly: GCA_035045575.1. Lineage (NCBI taxonomy): Eukaryota > Metazoa > Arthropoda > Insecta > Diptera > Drosophilidae > Drosophila > Drosophila falleni. The sequence goes on along the minus strand of JAWNOV010000082.1, from coordinate 1,332,159 downwards.
GCATACTTGGTACCATACAGAGCCCCTTGGAGATTTTAATGTGATGAATTTTGTCACAAACCTTTTCAAAAAAGGTTTTAGGTAATGTTTTTGGTATATTTGGTACCAGCTATAAGTTGTGGGAGATTTTGGTGTGACTTGGATGAAGTTTGTTATAAATCTTTTTGAAAAGGATTTTAAGTAATTAATTTGAAATAGTTGGTGCTAGCCATAGGGTTTGGAAGATTTTAATGTGGTTTGGATGAAGTTTGTTACAGATCTGTACCAATAAAATTTTAAGTTATGTTTTTGGCATATGTGGTGCCAGCCATAGCGCTTTGAAGACTTTAATGTGGAATGGATAAAGTTTTTAACAAACCCCTACAAATGATGTTTTTTGCATACTTGGTACCATACAGAGCCCCTTGGAGATTTTAATGTGATGAATTTTGTCACAAACCTTTTCAAAAAAGGTTTTAGGTAATGTTTTTGGTATATTTGGTACCAGCTATAAGTTGTGGGAGATTTTGGTGTGACTTGGATGAAGTTTGTTATAAATCTTTTTGAAAAGGATTTTAAGTAATTAATTTGAAATAGTTGGTGCTAGCCATAGGGTTTGGAAGATTTTAATGTGGTTTGGATGAAGTTTGTTACAGATCTGTACCAATAAAATTTTAAGTTATGTTTTTGGCATATGTGGTGCCAGCCATAGCGCTTTGAAGACTTTAATGTGGAATGGATAAAGTTTTTAACAAACCCCTACAAATGATGTTTTTTGCATACTTGGTACCATACAGAGCCCCTTGGAGAATTTAATGTGATGAATTTTGTCACAAACCTTTTCAAAAAAGGTTTTAGGTAATGTTTTTGGTATATTTGGTACCAGCTATAAGTTGTGGGAGATTTTGGTGTGACTTGGATGAAGTTTGTTATAAATCTTTTTGAAAAGGATTTTAAGTAATTAATTTGAAATAGTTGGTGCTAGCCATAGGGTTTGGAAGATTTTAATGTGGTTTGGATGAAGTTTGTTACAGATCTGTACCAATAAAATTTTAAGTTATGTTTTTGGCATATGTGGTGCCAGCCATAGCGCTTTGAAGACTTTAATGTGGAATGGATAAAGTTTTTAACAAACCCCTACAAATGATGTTTTTTGCATACTTGGTACCATACAGAGCCCCTTGGAGATTTTAATGTGATGAATTTTGTCACAAACCTTTTCAAAAAAGGTTTTAGGTAATGTTTTTGGTATATTTGGTACCAGCTATAAGTTGTGGGAGATTTTGGTGTGACTTGGATGAAGTTTGTTATAAATCTTTTTGAAAAGGATTTTAAGTAATTAATTTGAAATAGTTGGTGCTAGCCATAGGGTTTGGAAGATTTTAATGTGGTTTGGATGAAGTTTGTTACAGATCTGTACCAATAAAATTTTAAGTTATGTTTTTGGCATATGTGGTGCCAGCCATAGCGCTTTGAAGACTTTAATGTGGAATGGATAAAGTTTTTAACAAACCCCTACAAATGATGTTTTTTGCATACTTGGTACCATACAGAGCCCCTTGGAGAATTTAATGTGATGAATTTTGTCACAAACCTTTTCAAAAAAGGTTTTAGGTAATGTTTTTGGTATATTTGGTACCAGCTATAAGTTGTGGGAGATTTTGGTGTGACTTGGATGAAGTTTGTTATAAATCTTTTTGAAAAGGATTTTAAGTAATTAATTTGAAATAGTTGGTGCTAGCCATAGGGTTTGGAAGATTTTAATGTGGTTTGGATGAAGTTTGTTACAGATCTGTACCAATAAAATTTTAAGTTATGTTTTTGGCATATGTGGTGCCAGCCATAGCGCTTTGAAGACTTTAATGTGGAATGGATAAAGTTTTTAACAAACCCCTACAAATGATGTTTTTTGCATACTTGGTACCATACAGAGCCCCTTGGAGATTTTAATGTGATGAATTTTGTCACAAACCTTTTCAAAAAAGGTTTTAGGTAATGTTTTTGGTATATTTGGTACCAGCTATAAGTTGTGGGAGATTTTGGTGTGACTTGGATGAAGTTTGTTATAAATCTTTTTGAAAAGGATTTTAAGTAATTAATTTGAAATAGTTGGTGCTAGCCATAGGGTTTGGAAGATTTTAATGTGGTTTGGATGAAGTTTGTTACAGATCTGTACCAATAAAATTTTAAGTTATGTTTTTGGCATATTTGGTGCCAGCCATAGCGCTTTGAAGACTTTAATGTGGAATGGATAAAGTTTTTAACAAACCCCTACAAATGATGTTTTTTGCATACTTGGTACCATACAGAGCCCCTTGGAGATTTTAATGTGATGAATTTTGTCACAAACCTTTTCAAAAAAGGTTTTAGGTAATGTTTTTGGTATATTTGGTACCAGCTATAAGTTGTGGGAGATTTTGGTGTGACTTGGATGAAGTTTGTTATAAATCTTTTTGAAAAGGATTTTAAGTAATTAATTTGAAATAGTTGGTGCTAGCCATAGGGTTTGGAAGATTTTAATGTGGTTTGGATGAAGTTTGTTACAGATCTGTACCAATAAAATTTTAAGTTATGTTTTTGGCATATGTGGTGCCAGCCATAGCGCTTTGAAGACTTTAATGTGGAATGGATAAAGTTTTTAACAAACCCCTACAAATGATGTTTTTTGCATACTTGGTACCATACAGAGCCCCTTGGAGATTTTAATGTGATGAATTTTGTCACAAACCTTTTCAAAAAAGGTTTTAGGTAATGTTTTTGGTATATTTGGTACCAGCTATAAGTTGTGGGAGATTTTGGTGTGACTTGGATGAAGTTTGTTATAAATCTTTTTGAAAAGGATTTTAAGTAATTAATTTGAAATAGTTGGTGCTAGCCATAGGGTTTGGAAGATTTTAATGTGGTTTGGATGAAGTTTGTTACAGATCTGTACCAATAAAATTTTAAGTTATGTTTTTGGCATATGTGGTGCCAGCCATAGCGCTTTGAAGACTTTAATGTGGAATGGATAAAGTTTTTAACAAACCCCTACAAATGATGTTTTTTGCATACTTGGTACCATACAGAGCCCCTTGGAGATTTTAATGTGATGAATTTTGTCACAAACCTTTTCAAAAAAGGTTTTAGGTAATGTTTTTGGTATATTTGGTACCAGCTATAAGTTGTGGGAGATTTTGGTGTGACTTGGATGAAGTTTGTTATAAATCTTTTTGAAAAGGATTTTAAGTAATTAATTTGAAATAGTTGGTGCTAGCCATAGGGTTTGGAAGATTTTAATGTGGTTTGGATGAAGTTTGTTACAGATCTGTACCAATAAAATTTTAAGTTATGTTTTTGGCATATGTGGTGCCAGCCATAGCGCTTTGAAGACTTTAATGTGGAATGGATAAAGTTTTTAACAAACCCCTACAAATGATGTTTTTTGCATACTTGGTACCATACAGAGCCCCTTGGAGATTTTAATGTGATGAATTTTGTCACAAACCTTTTCAAAAAAGGTTTTAGGTAATGTTTTTGGTATATTTGGTACCAGCTATAAGTTGTGGGAGATTTTGGTGTGACTTGGATGAAGTTTGTTATAAATCTTTTTGAAAAGGATTTTAAGTAATTAATTTGAAATAGTTGGTGCTAGCCATAGGGTTTGGAAGATTTTAATGTGGTTTGGATGAAGTTTGTTACAGATCTGTACCAATAAAATTTTAAGTTATGTTTTTGGCATATGTGGTGCCAGCCATAGCGCTTTGAAGACTTTAATGTGGAATGGATAAAGTTTTTAACAAACCCCTACAAATGATGTTTTTTGCATACTTGGTACCATACAGAGCCCCTTGGAGATTTTAATGTGATGAATTTTGTCACAAACCTTTTCAAAAAAGGTTTTAGGTAATGTTTTTGGTATATTTGGTACCAGCTATAAGTTGTGGGAGATTTTGGTGTGACTTGGATGAAGTTTGTTATAAATCTTTTTGAAAAGGATTTTAAGTAATTAATTTGAAATAGTTGGTGCTAGCCATAGGGTTTGGAAGATTTTAATGTGGTTTGGATGAAGTTTGTTACAGATCTGTACCAATAAAATTTTAAGTTATGTTTTTGGCATATGTGGTGCCAGCCATAGCGCTTTGAAGACTTTAATGTGGAATGGATAAAGTTTTTAACAAACCCCTACAAATGATGTTTTTTGCATACTTGGTACCATACAGAGCCCCTTGGAGAATTTAATGTGATGAATTTTGTCACAAACCTTTTCAAAAAGGTTTTAGGTAATGTTTTTGGTATATTTGGTACCAGCTATAAGTTGTGGGAGATTTTGGTGTGACTTGGATGAAGTTTGTTATAAATCTTTTTGAAAAGGATTTTAAGTAATTAATTTGAAATAGTTGGTGCTAGCCATAGGGTTTGGAAGATTTTAATGTGGTTTGGATGAAGTTTGTTACAGATCTGTACCAATAAAATTTTAAGTTATGTTTTTGGCATATGTGGTGCCAGCCATAGCGCTTTGAAGACTTTAATTTGGAATGGATAAAGTTTTTAACAAACCCCTACAAATGATGTTTTTTGCATACTTGGTACCATACAGAGCCCCTTGGAGATTTTAATGTGATGAATTTTGTCACAAACCTTTTCAAAAAAGGTTTTAGGTAATGTTTTTGGTATATTTGGTACCAGCTATAAGTTGTGGGAGATTTTGGTGTGACTTGGATGAAGTTTGTTATAAATCTTTTTGAAAAGGATTTTAAGTAATTAATTTGAAATAGTTGGTGCTAGCCATAGGGTTTGGAAGATTTTAATGTGGTTTGGATGAAGTTTGTTACAGATCTGTACCAATAAAATTTTAAGTTATGTTTTTGGCATATGTGGTGCCAGCCATAGCGCTTTGAAGACTTTAATGTGGAATGGATAAAGTTTTTAACAAACCCCTACAAATGATGTTTTTTGCATACTTGGTACCATACAGAGCCCCTTGGAGATTTTAATGTGATGAATTTTGTCACAAACCTTTTCAAAAAAGGTTTTAGGTAATGTTTTTGGTATATTTGGTACCAGCTATAAGTTGTGGGAGATTTTGGTGTGACTTGGATGAAGTTTGTTATAAATCTTTTTGAAAAGGATTTTAAGTAATTAATTTGAAATAGTTGGTGCTAGCCATAGGGTTTGGAAGATTTTAATGTGGTTTGGATGAAGTTTGTTACAGATCTGTACCAATAAAATTTTAAGTTATGTTTTTGGCATATGTGGTGCCAGCCATAGCGCTTTGAAGACTTTAATGTGGAATGGATAAAGTTTTTAACAAACCCCTACAAATGAGATTTTTGCATACTTGGTACCATACAGAGCCCCTTGGAGATTTTAATGTGATGAATTTTGTCACAAACCTTTTCAAAAAAGGTTTTAGGTAATGTTTTTGGTATATTTGGTACCAGCTATAAGTTGTGGGAGATTTTGGTGTGACTTGGATGAAGTTTGTTATAAATCTTTTTGAAAAGGATTTTAAGTAATTAATTTGAAATAGTTGGTGCTAGCCATAGGGTTTGGAAGATTTTAATGTGGTTTGGATGAAGTTTGTTACAGATCTGTACCAATAAAATTTTAAGTTATGTTTTTGGCATATGTGGTGCCAGCCATAGCGCTTTGAAGACTTTAATGTGGAATGGATAAAGTTTTTAACAAACCCCTACAAATGATGTTTTTTGCATACTTGGTACCATACAGAGCCCCTTGGAGATTTTAATGTGATGAATTTTGTCACAAACCTTTTCAAAAAAGGTTTTAGGTAATGTTTTTGGTATATTTGGTACCAGCTATAAGTTGTGGGAGATTTTGGTGTGACTTGGATGAAGTTTGTTATAAATCTTTTTGAAAAGGATTTTAAGTAATTAATTTGAAATAGTTGGTGCTAGCCATAGGGTTTGGAAGATTTTAATGTGGTTTGGATGAAGTTTGTTACAGATCTGTACCAATAAAATTTTAAGTTATGTTTTTGGCATATGTGGTGCCAGCCATAGCGCTTTGAAGACTTTAATGTGGAATGGATAAAGTTTTTAACAAACCCCTACAAATGATGTTTTTTGCATACTTGGTACCATACAGAGCCCCTTGGAGATTTTAATGTGATGAATTTTGTCACAAACCTTTTCAAAAAAGGTTTTAGGTAATGTTTTTGGTATATTTGGTACCAGCTATAAGTTGTGGGAGATTTTGGTGTGACTTGGATGAAGTTTGTTATAAATCTTTTTGAAAAGGATTTTAAGTAATTAATTTGAAATAGTTGGTGCTAGCCATAGGGTTTGGAAGATTTTAATGTGGTTTGGATGAAGTTTGTTACAGATCTGTACCAATAAAATTTTAAGTTATGTTTTTGGCATATGTGGTGCCAGCCATAGCGCTTTGAAGACTTTAATGTGGAATGGATAAAGTTTTTAACAAACCCCTACAAATGATGATTTTTGCATACTTGGTACCATACAGAGCCCCTTGGAGATTTTAATGTGATGAATTTTGTCACAAACCTTTTCAAAAAAGGTTTTAGGTAATGTTTTTGGTATATTTGGTACCAGCTATAAGTTGTGGGAGATTTTGGTGTGACTTGGATGAAGTTTGTTATAAATCTTTTTGAAAAGGATTTTAAGTAATTAATTTGAAATAGTTGGTGCTAGCCATAGGGTTTGGAAGATTTTAGTGTGGTTTGGATGAAGTTTGTTACAGATCTGTACCAATAAAATTTTAAGTTATGTTTTTGGCATATGTGGTGCCAGCCATAGCGCTTTGAAGACTTTAATGTGGAATGGATAAAGTTTTTAACAAACCCCTACAAATGATGATTTTTGCATACTTGGTACCATACAGAGCCCCTTGGAGATTTTAATGTGATGAATTTTGTCACAAACCTTTTCAAAAAAGGTTTTAGGTAATGTTTTTGGTATATTTGGTACCAGCTATAAGTTGTGGGAGATTTTGGTGTGACTTGGATGAAGTTTGTTATAAATCTTTTTGAAAAGGATTTTAAGTAATTAATTTGAAATAGTTGGTGCTAGCCATAGGGTTTGGAAGATTTTAATGTGGTTTGGATGAAGTTTGTTACAGATCTGTACCAATAAAATTTTAAGTTATGTTTTTGGCATATTTGGTGCCAGCCATAGCGCTTTGAAGACTTTAATGTGGAATGGATAAAGTTTTTAACAAACCCCTACAAATGATGTTTTTTGCATACTTGGTACCATACAGAGCCCCTTGGAGATTTTAATGTGATGAATTTTGTCACAAACCTTTTCAAAAAAGGTTTTAGGTAATGTTTTTGGTATATTTGGTACCAGCTATAAGTTGTGGGAGATTTTGGTGTGACTTGGATGAAGTTTGTTATAAATCTTTTTGAAAAGGATTTTAAGTAATTAATTTGAAATAGTTGGTGCTAGCCATAGGGTTTGGAAGATTTTAATGTGGTTTGGATGAAGTTTGTTACAGATCTGTACCAATAAAATTTTAAGTTATGTTTTTGGCATATGTGGTGCCAGCCATAGCGCTTTGAAGACTTTAATGTGGAATGGATAAAGTTTTTAACAAACCCCTACAAATGATGTTTTTTGCATACTTGGTACCATACAGAGCCCCTTGGAGATTTTAATGTGATGAATTTTGTCACAAACCTTTTCAAAAAAGGTTTTAGGTAATGTTTTTGGTATATTTGGTACCAGCTATAAGTTGTGGGAGATTTTGGTGTGACTTGGATGAAGTTTGTTATAAATCTTTTTGAAAAGGATTTTAAGTAATTAATTTGAAATAGTTGGTGCTAGCCATAGGGTTTGGAAGATTTTAATGTGGTTTGGATGAAGTTTGTTACAGATCTGTACCAATAAAATTTTAAGTTATGTTTTTGGCATATGTGGTGCCAGCCATAGCGCTTTGAAGACTTTAATGTGGAATGGATAAAGTTTTTAACAAACCCCTACAAATGATGTTTTTTGCATACTTGGTACCATACAGAGCCCCTTGGAGATTTTAATGTGATGAATTTTGTCACAAACCTTTTCAAAAAAGGTTTTAGGTAATGTTTTTGGTATATTTGGTACCAGCTATAAGTTGTGGGAGATTTTGGTGTGACTTGGATGAAGTTTGTTATAAATCTTTTTGAAAAGGATTTTAAGTAATTAATTTGAAATAGTTGGTGCTAGCCATAGGGTTTGGAAGATTTTAATGTGGTTTGGATGAAGTTTGTTACAGATCTGTACCAATAAAATTTTAAGTTATGTTTTTGGCATATGTGGTGCCAGCCATAGCGCTTTGAAGACTTTAATGTGGAATGGATAAAGTTTTTAACAAACCCCTACAAATGATGATTTTTGCATACTTGGTACCATACAGAGCCCCTTGGAGATTTTAATGTGATGAATTTTGTCACAAACCTTTTCAAAAAAGGTTTTAGGTAATGTTTTTGGTATATTTGGTACCAGCTATAAGTTGTGGGAGATTTTGGTGTGACTTGGATGAAGTTTGTTATAAATCTTTTTGAAAAGGATTTTAAGTAATTAATTTGAAATAGTTGGTGCTAGCCATAGGGTTTGGAAGATTTTAGTGTGGTTTGGATGAAGTTTGTTACAGATCTGTACCAATAAAATTTTAAGTTATGTTTTTGGCATATTTGGTGCCAGCCATAGCGCTTTGAAGACTTTAATGTGGAATGGATAAAGTTTTTAACAAACCCCTACAAATAATGTTTTTTGCATACTTGGTACCATACAGAGCCCCTTGGAGAATTTAATGTGATGAATTTTTGCACAAACCTTTTCAAAAAAGGTTTTAGGTAATGTTTTTGGTTTATTTGGTACCAGCTATAAGTTGTGGGAGATTTTGGTGTGACTTGGATGAAGTTTGTTATAAATCTTTTTGAAAAGGATTTTAAGTAATTAATTTGAAATAGTTGGTGCTAGCCATAGGGTTTGGAAGATTTTAATGTGGTTTGGATGAAGTTTGTTACAGATCTGTACCAATAAAATTTTAAGTTATGTTTTTGGCATATGTAGTGCCAGCCATAGCGCTTGGAAGACTTTAATTTGGAATGGATAAAGTTTTTAACAAACCCCTACAAATGATGTTTTTTGCATACTTGGTACCATACAGAGCCCCTTGGAGATTTTAATGTGATGAATTTTGTCACAAACCTTTTCAAAAAAGGTTTTAGGTAATGTTTTTGGTATATTTGGTACCAGCTATAAGTTGTGGGAGATTTTGGTGTGACTTGGATGAAGTTTGTTATAAATCTTTTTGAAAAGGATTTTAAGTAATTAATTTGAAATAGTTGGTGCTAGCCATAGGGTTTGGAAGATTTTAATGTGGTTTGGATGAAGTTTGTTACAGATCTGTACCAATAAAATTTTAAGTTATGTTTTTGGCATATGTGGTGCCAGCCATAGCGCTTTGAAGACTTTAATGTGGAATGGATAAAGTTTTTAACAAACCCCTACAAATGATGTTTTTTGCATACTTGGTACCATACAGAGCCCCTTGGAGATTTTAATGTGATGAATTTTGTCACAAACCTTTTCAAAAAAGGTTTTAGGTAATGTTTTTGGTATATTTGGTACCAGCTATAAGTTGTGGGAGATTTTGGTGTGACTTGGATGAAGTTTGTTATAAATCTTTTTGAAAAGGATTTTAAGTAATTAATTTGAAATAGTTGGTGCTAGCCATAGGGTTTGGAAGATTTTAATGTGGTTTGGATGAAGTTTGTTACAGATCTGTACCAATAAAATTTTAAGTTATGTTTTTGGCATATGTGGTGCCAGCCATAGCGCTTTGAAGACTTTAATGTGGAATGGATAAAGTTTTTAACAAACCCCTACAAATGATGTTTTTTGCATACTTGGTACCATACAGAGCCCCTTGGAGATTTTAATGTGATGAATTTTGTCACAAACCTTTTCAAAAAAGGTTTTAGGTAATGTTTTTGGTATATTTGGTACCAGCTATAAGTTGTGGGAGATTTTGGTGTGACTTGGATGAAGTTTGTTATAAATCTTTTTGAAAAGGATTTTAAGTAATTAATTTGAAATAGTTGGTGCTAGCCATAGGGTTTGGAAGATTTTAATGTGGTTTGGATGAAGTTTGTTACAGATCTGTACCAATAAAATTTTAAGTTATGTTTTTGGCATATGTGGTGCCAGCCATAGCGCTTTGAAGACTTTAATGTGGAATGGATAAAGTTTTTAACAAACCCCTACAAATGATGTTTTTTGCATACTTGGTACCATACAGAGCCCCTTGGAGATTTTAATGTGATGAATTTTGTCACAAACCTTTTCAAAAAAGGTTTTAGGTAATGTTTTTGGTATATTTGGTACCAGCTATAAGTTGTGGGAGATTTTGGTGTGACTTGGATGAAGTTTGTTATAAATCTTTTTGAAAAGGATTTTAAGTAATTAATTTGAAATAGTTGGTGCTAGCCATAGGGTTTGGAAGATTTTAATGTGGTTTGGATGAAGTTTGTTACAGATCTGTACCAATAAAATTTTAAGTTATGTTTTTGGCATATGTGGTGCCAGCCATAGCGCTTTGAAGACTTTAATTTGGAATGGATAAAGTTTTTAACAAACCCCTACAAATGATGTTTTTTGCATACTTGGTACCATACAGAGCCCCTTGGAGATTTTAATGTGATGAATTTTGTCACAAACCTTTTCAAAAAAGGTTTTAGGTAATGTTTTTGGTATATTTGGTACCAGCTATAAGTTGTGGGAGATTTTGGTGTGACTTGGATGAAGTTTGTTATAAATCTTTTTGAAAAGGATTTTAAGTAATTAATTTGAAATAGTTGGTGCTAGCCATAGGGTTTGGAAGATTTTAATGTGGTTTGGATGAAGTTTGTTACAGATCTGTACCAATAAAATTTTAAGTTATGTTTTTGGCATATGTGGTGCCAGCCATAGCGCTTTGAAGACTTTAATGTGGAATGGATAAAGTTTTTAACAAACCCCTACAAATGATGTTTTTTGCATACTTGGTACCATACAGAGCCCCTTGGAGATTTTAATGTGATGAATTTTGTCACAAACCTTTTCAAAAAAGGTTTTAGGTAATGTTTTTGGTATATTTGGTACCAGCTATAAGTTGTGGGAGATTTTGGTGTGACTTGGATGAAGTTTGTTATAAATCTTTTTGAAAAGGATTTTAAGTAATTAATTTGAAATAGTTGGTGCTAGCCATAGGGTTTGGAAGATTTTAATGTGGTTTGGATGAAGTTTGTTACAGATCTGTACCAATAAAATTTTAAGTTATGTTTTTGGCATATTTGGTGCCAGCCATAGCGCTTTGAAGACTTTAATGTGGAATGGATAAAGTTTTTAACAAACCCCTACAAATGATGTTTTTTGCATACTTGGTACCATACAGAGCCCCTTGGAGATTTTAATGTGATGAATTTTGTCACAAACCTTTTCAAAAAAGGTTTTAGGTAATGTTTTTGGTATATTTGGTACCAGCTATAAGTTGTGGGAGATTTTGGTGTGACTTGGATGAAGTTTGTTATAAATCTTTTTGAAAAGGATTTTAAGTAATTAATTTGAAATAGTTGGTGCTAGCCATAGGGTTTGGAAGATTTTAATGTGGTTTGGATGAAGTTTGTTACAGATCTGTACCAATAAAATTTTAAGTTATGTTTTTGGCATATTTGGTGCCAGCCATAGCGCTTTGAAGACTTTAATTTGGAATGGATAAAGTTTTTAACAAACCCCTACAAATGATGTTTTTTGCATACTTGGTACCATACAGAGCCCCTTGGAGATTTTAATGTGATGAATTTTGTCACAAACCTTTTCAAAAAAGGTTTTAGGTAATGTTTTTGGTATATTTGGTACCAGCTATAAGTTGTGGGAGATTTTGGTGTGACTTGGATGAAGTTTGTTATAAATCTTTTTGAAAAGGATTTTAAGTAATTAATTTGAAATAGTTGGTGCTAGCCATAGGGTTTGGAAGATTTTAATGTGGTTTGGATGAAGTTTGTTACAGATCTGTACCAATAAAATTTTAAGTTATGTTTTTGGCATATTTGGTGCCAGCCATAGCGCTTTGAAGACTTTAATGTGGAATGGATAAAGTTTTTAACAAACCCCTACAAATGATGATTTTTGCATACTTGGTACCATACAGAGCCCCTTGGAGATTTTAATGTGATGAATTTTGTCACAAACCTTTTCAAAAAAGGTTTTAGGTAATGTTTTTGGTATATTTGGTACCAGCTATAAGTTGTGGGAGATTTTGGTGTGACTTGGATGAAGTTTGTTATAAATCTTTTTGAAAAGGATTTTAAGTAATTAATTTGAAATAGTTGGTGCTAGCCATAGGGTTTGGAAGATTTTAATGTGGTTTGGATGAAGTTTGTTACAGATCTGTACCAATAAAATTTTAAGTTATGTTTTTGGCATATGTGGTGCCAGCCATAGCGCTTTGAAGACTTTAATTTGGAATGGATAAAGTTTTTAACAAACCCCTACAAATGATGTTTTTTGCATACTTGGTACCATACAGAGCCCCTTGGAGATTTTAATGTGATGAATTTTGTCACAAACCTTTTCAAAAAAGGTTTTAGGTAATGTTTTTGGTATATTTGGTACCAGCTATAAGTTGTGGGAGATTTTGGTGTGACTTGGATGAAGTTTGTTATAAATCTTTTTGAAAAGGATTTTAAGTAATTAATTTGAAATAGTTGGTGCTAGCCATAGGGTTTGGAAGATTTTAATGTGGTTTGGATGAAGTTTGTTACAGATCTGTACCAATAAAATTTTAAGTTATGTTTTTGGCATATTTGGTGCCAGCCATAGCGCTTTGAAGACTTTAATTTGGAATGGATAAAGTTTTTAACAAACCCCTACAAATGATGTTTTTTGCATACTTGGTACCATACAGAGCCCCTTGGAGAATTTAATGTGATGAATTTTGTCACAAACCTTTTCAAAAAAGGTTTTAGGTAATGTTTTTGGTATATTTGGTACCAGCTATAAGTTGTGGGAGATTTTGGTGTGACTTGGATGAAGTTTGTTATAAATCTTTTTGAAAAGGATTTTAAGTAATTAATTTGAAATAGTTGGTGCTAGCCATAGGGTTTGGAAGATTTTAATGTGGTTTGGATGAAGTTTGTTACAGATCTGTACCAATAAAATTTTAAGTTATGTTTTTGGCATATTTGGTGCCAGCCATAGCGCTTTGAAGACTTTAATTTGGAATGGATAAAGTTTTTAACAAACCCCTACAAATGAGATTTTTGCATACTTGGTACCATACAGAGCCCCTTGGAGAATTTAATGTGATGAATTTTTGCACAAACCTTTTCAAAAAAGTTTTAGGTAATGTTTTTGGTATATTTGGTACCAGCTATAAGTTGTGGGAGATTTTGGTGTGACTTGGATGAAGTTTGTTATAAATCTTTTTGAAAAGGATTTTAAGTAATTAATTTGAAATAGTTGGTGCTAGCCATAGGGTTTGGAAGATTTTAATGTGGTTTGGATGAAGTTTGTTACAGATCTGTACCAATAAAATTTTAAGTTATGTTTTTGGCATATGTAGTGCCAGCCATAGCGCTTTGAAGACTTTAATTTGGAATGGATAAAGTTTTTAACAAACCCCTACAAATGATGTTTTTTGCATACTTGGTACCATACAGAGCCCCTTGGAGAATTTAATGTGATGAATTTTGTCACAAACCTTTTCAAAAAAGGTTTTAGGTAATGTTTTTGGTATATTTGGTACCAGCTATAAGTTGTGGGAGATTTTGGTGTGACTTGGATGAAGTTTGTTATAAATCTTTTTGAAAAGGATTTTAAGTAATTAATTTGAAATAGTTGGTGCTAGCCATAGGGTTTGGAAGATTTTAGTGTGGTTTGGATGAAGTTTGTTACAGATCTGTACCAATAAAATTTTAAGTTATGTTTTTGGCATATTTGGTGCCAGCCATAGCGCTTTGAAGACTTTAATTTGGAATGGATAAAGTTTTTAACAAACCCCTACAAATGATGTTTTTTGCATACTTGGTACCATACAGAGCCCCTTGGAGAATTTAATGTGATGAATTTTGTCACAAACCTTTTCAAAAAAGGTTTTAGGTAATGTTTTTGGTATATTTGGTACCAGCTATAAGTTGTGGGAGATTTTGGTGTGACTTGGATGAAGTTTGTTATAAATCTTTTTGAAAAGGATTTTAAGTAATTAATTTGAAATAGTTGGTGCTAGCCATAGGGTTTGGAAGATTTTAGTGTGGTTTGGATGAAGTTTGTTACAGATCTGTACCAATAAAATTTTAAGTTATGTTTTTGGCATATTTGGTGCCAGCCATAGCGCTTTGAAGACTTTAATGTGGAATGGATAAAGTTTTTAACAAACCCCTACAAATGAGATTTTTGCATACTTGGTACCATACAGAGCCCCTTGGAGAATTTAATGTGATGAATTTTGTCACAAACCTTTTCAAAAAAGGTTTTAGGTAATGTTTTTGGTATATTTGGTACCAGCTATAAGTTGTGGGAGATTTTGGTGTGACTTGGATGAAGTTTGTTATAAATCTTTTTGAAAAGGATTTTAAGTAATTAATTTGAAATAGTTGGTGCTAGCCATAGGGTTTGGAAGATTTTAATGTGGTTTGGATGAAGTTTGTTACAGATCTGTACCAATAAAATTTTAAGTTATGTTTTTGGCATATTTGGTGCCAGCCATAGCGCTTTGAAGACTTTAATTTGGAATGGATAAAGTTTTTAACAAACCCCTACAAATTATGTTTTTTGCATACTTGGTACCATACAGAGCCCCTTGGAGAATTTAATGTGATGAATTTTGTCACAAACCTTTTCAAAAAAGGTTTTAGGTAATGTTTTTGGTATATTTGGTACCAGCTATAAGTTGTGGGAGATTTTGGTGTGACTTGGATGAAGTTTGTTATAAATCTTTTTGAAAAGGATTTTAAGTAATTAATTTGAAATAGTTGGTGCTAGCCATAGGGTTTGGAAGATTTTAGTGTGGTTTGGATGAAGTTTGTTACAGATCTGTACCAATAAAATTTTAAGTTATGTTTTTGGCATATTTGGTGCCAGCCATAGCGCTTTGAAGACTTTAATGTGGAATGGATAAAGTTTTTAACAAACCCCTACAAATGAGATTTTTGCATACTTGGTACCATACAGAGCCCCTTGGAGAATTTAATGTGATGAATTTTTGCACAAACCTTTTCAAAAAAGGTTTTAGGTAATGTTTTTGGTTTATTTGGTACCAGCTATAAGTTGTGGGAGATTTTGGTGTGACTTGGATGAAGTTTGTTATAAATCTTTTTGAAAAGGATTTTAAGTAATTAATTTGAAATAATTAGTGCTAGCCATAGGGTTTGGAAGATTTTAATGTGGTTTGGATGAAGTTTGTTACAGATCTGTACCAATAAAATTTTAAGTTATGTTTTTGGCATATTTGGTGCCAGCCATAGCGCTTTGAAGACTTTAATTTGGAATGGATAAAGTTTTTAACAAACCCCTACAAATTATGTTTTTTGCATACTTGGTACCATACAGAGCCCCTTGGAGATTTTAATGTGATGAATTTTGTCACAAACCTTTTCAAAAAAGGTTTTAGGTAATGTTTTTGGTATATTTGGTACCAGCTATAAGTTGTGGGAGATTTTGGTGTGACTTGGATGAAGTTTGTTATAAATCTTTTTGAAAAGGATTTTAAGTAATTAATTTGAAATAGTTGGTGCTAGCCATAGGGTTTGGAAGATTTTAATGTGGTTTGGATGAAGTTTGTTACAGATCTGTACCAATAAAATTTTAAGTTATGTTTTTGGCATATTTGGTGCCAGCCATAGCGCTTTGAAGACTTTAATTTGGAATGGATAAAGTTTTTAACAAACCCCTACAAATGAGATTTTTGCATACTTGGTACCATACAGAGCCCCTTGGAGAATTTAATGTGATGAATTTTGTCACAAACCTTTTCAAAAAAGGTTTTAGGTAATGTTTTTGGTATATTTGGTACCAGCTATAAGTTGTGGGAGATTTTGGTGTGACTTGGATGAAGTTTGTTATAAATCTTTTTGAAAAGGATTTTAAGTAATTAATTTGAAATAGTTGGTGCTAGCCATAGGGTTTGGAAGATTTTAGTGTGGTTTGGATGAAGTTTGTTACAGATCTGTACCAATAAAATTTTAAGTTATGTTTTTGGCATATTTGGTGCCAGCCATAGCGCTTTGAAGACTTTAATTTGGAATGGATAAAGTTTTTAACAAACCCCTACAAATTATGTTTTTTGCATACTTGGTACCATACAGAGCCCCTTGGAGAATTTAATGTGATGAATTTTGTCACAAACCTTTTCAAAAAAGGTTTTAGGTAATGTTTTTGGTATATTTGGTACCAGCTATAAGTTGTGGGAGATTTTGGTGTGACTTGGATGAAGTTTGTTATAAATCTTTTTGAAAAGGATTTTAAGTAATTAATTTGAAATAATTAGTGCTAGCCATAGGGTTTGGAAGATTTTAATGTGGTTTGGATGAAGTTTGTTACAGATCTGTACCAATAAAATTTTAAGTTATGTTTTTGGCATATTTGGTGCCAGCCATAGCGCTTTGAAGACTTTAATTTGGAATGGATAAAGTTTTTAACAAACCCCTACAAATTATGTTTTTTGCATACTTGGTACCATACAGAGCCCCTTGGAGAATTTAATGTGATGAATTTTGTCACAAACCTTTTCAAAAAAGGTTTTAGGTAATGTTTTTGGTATATTTGGTACCAGCTATAAGTTGTGGGAGATTTTGGTGTGACTTGGATGAAGTTTGTTATAAATCTTTTTGAAAAGGATTTTAAGTAATTAATTTGAAATAGTTGGTGCTAGCCATAGGGTTTGGAAGATTTTAATGTGGTTTGGATGAAGTTTGTTACAGATCTGTACCAATAAAATTTTAAGTTATGTTTTTGGCATATTTGGTGCCAGCCATAGCGCTTTGAAGACTTTAATTTGGAATGGATAAAGTTTTTAACAAACCCCTACAAATAATGTTTTTTGCATACTTGGTACCATACAGAGCCCCTTGGAGATTTTAATGTGATGAATTTTGTCACAAACCTTTTCAAAAAAGGTTTTAGGTAATGTTTTTGGTATATTTGGTACCAGCTATAAGTTGTGGGAGATTTTGGTGTGACTTGGATGAAGTTTGTTATAAATCTTTTTGAAAAGGATTTTAAGTAATTAATTTGAAATAGTTGGTGCTAGCCATAGTGTTTGGAAGATTTTAGTGTGGTTTGGATGAAGTTTGTTACAGATCTGTACCAATAAAATTTTAAGTTATGTTTTTGGCATATGTAGTGCCAGCCATAGCGCTTGGAAGACTTTAATTTGGAATGGATAAAGTTTTTAACAAACCCCTACAAATTATGTTTTTTGCATACTTGGTACCATACAGAGCCCCTTGGAGAATTTAATGTGATGAATTTTGTCACAAACCTTTTCAAAAAAGGTTTTAGGTAATGTTTTTGGTATATTTGGTACCAGCTATAAGTTGTGGGAGATTTTGGTGTGACTTGGATGAAGTTTGTTATAAATCTTTTTGAAAAGGATTTTAAGTAATTAATTTGAAATAGTTGGTGCTAGCCATAGGGTTTGGAAGATTTTAGTGTGGTTTGGATGAAGTTTGTTACAGATCTGTACCAATAAAATTTTAAGTTATGTTTTTGGCATATTTGGTGCCAGCCATAGCGCTTTGAAGACTTTAATTTGGAATGGATAAAGTTTTTAACAAACCCCTACAAATAATGTTTTTTGCATACTTGGTACCATACAGAGCCCCTTGGAGAATTTAATGTGATGAATTTTGTCACAAACCTTTTCAAAAAAGGTTTTAGGTAATGTTTTTGGTATATTTGGTACCAGCTATAAGTTGTGGGAGATTTTGGTGTGACTTGGATGAAGTTTGTTATAAATCTTTTTGAAAAGGATTTTAAGTAATTAATTTGAAATAGTTGGTGCTAGCCATAGGGTTTGGAAGATTTTAATGTGGTTTGGATGAAGTTTGTTACAGATCTGTACCAATAAAATTTTAAGTTATGTTTTTGGCATATTTGGTGCCAGCCATAGCGCTTGGAAGACTTTAATTTGGAATGGATAAAGTTTTTAACAAACCCCTACAAATTATGTTTTTTGCATACTTGGTACCATACAGAGCCCCTTGGAGAATTTAATGTGATGAATTTTGTCACAAACCTTTTCAAAAAAGGTTTTAGGTAATGTTTTTGGTATATTTGGTACCAGCTATAAGTTGTGGGAGATTTTGGTGTGACTTGGATGAAGTTTGTTATAAATCTTTTTGAAAAGGATTTTAAGTAATTAATTTGAAATAGTTGGTGCTAGCCATAGGGTTTGGAAGATTTTAGTGTGGTTTGGATGAAGTTTGTTACAGATCTGTACCAATAAAATTTTAAGTTATGTTTTTGGCATATTTGGTGCCAGCCATAGCGCTTTGAAGACTTTAATGTGGAATGGATAAAGTTTTTAACAAACCCCTACAAATGAGATTTTTGCATACTTGGTACCATACAGAGCCCCTTGGAGAATTTAATGTGATGAATTTTGTCACAAACCTTTTCAAAAAAGGTTTTAGGTAATGTTTTTGGTATATTTGGTACCAGCTATAAGTTGTGGGAGATTTTGGTGTGACTTGGATGAAGTTTGTTATAAATCTTTTTGAAAAGGATTTTAAGTAATTAATTTGAAATAGTTGGTGCTAGCCATAGGGTTTGGAAGATTTTAATGTGGTTTGGATGAAGTTTGTTACAGATCTGTACCAATAAAATTTTAAGTTATGTTTTTGGCATATTTGGTGCCAGCCATAGCGCTTTGAAGACTTTAATTTGGAATGGATAAAGTTTTTAACAAACCCCTACAAATAATGTTTTTTGCATACTTGGTACCATACAGAGCCCCTTGGAGAATTTAATGTGATGAATTTTGTCACAAACCTTTTCAAAAAAGGTTTTAGGTAATGTTTTTGGTATATTTGGTACCAGCTATAAGTTGTGGGAGATTTTGGTGTGACTTGGATGAAGTTTGTTATAAATCTTTTTGAAAAGGATTTTAAGTAATTAATTTGAAATAGTTGGTGCTAGCCATAGGGTTTGGAAGATTTTAATGTGGTTTGGATGAAGTTTGTTACAGATCTGTACCAATAAAATTTTAAGTTATGTTTTTGGCATATTTGGTGCCAGCCATAGCGCTTTGAAGACTTTAATGTGGAATGGATAAAGTTTTTAACAAACCCCTACAAATGATGATTTTTGCATACTTGGTACCATACAGAGCCCCTTGGAGATTTTAATGTGATGAATTTTGTCACAAACCTTTTCAAAAAAGGTTTTAGGTAATGTTTTTGGTATATTTGGTACCAGCTATAAGTTGTGGGAGATTTTGGTGTGACTTGGATGAAGTTTGTTATAAATCTTTTTGAAAAGGATTTTAAGTAATTAATTTGAAATAGTTGGTGCTAGCCATAGGGTTTGGAAGATTTTAATGTGGTTTGGATGAAGTTTGTTACAGATCTGTACCAATAAAATTTTAAGTTATGTTTTTGGCATATTTGGTGCCAGCCATAGCGCTTTGAAGACTTTAATTTGGAATGGATAAAGTTTTTAACAAACCCCTACAAATAATGTTTTTTGCATACTTGGTACCATACAGAGCCCCTTGGAGATTTTAATGTGATGAATTTTGTCACAAACCTTTTCAAAAAAGGTTTTAGGTAATGTTTTTGGTATATTTGGTACCAGCTATAAGTTGTGGGAGATTTTGGTGTGACTTGGATGAAGTTTGTTATAAATCTTTTTGAAAAGGATTTTAAGTAATTAATTTGAAATAGTTGGTGCTAGCCATAGGGTTTGGAAGATTTTAATGTGGTTTGGATGAAGTTTGTTACAGATCTGTACCAATAAAATTTTAAGTTATGTTTTTGGCATATGTAGTGCCAGCCATAGCGCTTGGAAGACTTTAATTTGGAATGGATAAAGTTTTTAACAAACCCCTACAAATTATGTTTTTTGCATACTTGGTACCATACAGAGCCCCTTGGAGAATTTAATGTGATGAATTTTGTCACAAACCTTTTCAAAAAAGGTTTTAGGTAATGTTTTTGGTATATTTGGTACCAGCTATAAGTTGTGGGAGATTTTGGTGTGACTTGGATGAAGTTTGTTATAAATCTTTTTGAAAAGGATTTTAAGTAATTAATTTGAAATAGTTGGTGCTAGCCATAGGGTTTGGAAGATTTTAATGTGGTTTGGATGAAGTTTGTTACAGATCTGTACCAATAAAATTTTAAGTTATGTTTTTGGCATATGTGGTGCCAGCCATAGCGCTTTGAAGACTTTAATGTGGAATGGATAAAGTTTTTAACAAACCCCTACAAATGATGTTTTTTGCATACTTGGTACCATACAGAGCCCCTTGGAGATTTTAATGTGATGAATTTTGTCACAAACCTTTTCAAAAAAGGTTTTAGGTAATGTTTTTGGTATATTTGGTACCAGCTATAAGTTGTGGGAGATTTTGGTGTGACTTGGATGAAGTTTGTTATAAATCTTTTTGAAAAGGATTTTAAGTAATTAATTTGAAATAGTTGGTGCTAGCCATAGGGTTTGGAAGATTTTAATGTGGTTTGGATGAAGTTTGTTACAGATCTGTACCAATAAAATTTTAAGTTATGTTTTTGGCATATGTGGTGCCAGCCATAGCGCTTTGAAGACTTTAATTTGGAATGGATAAAGTTTTTAACAAACCCCTACAAATAATGTTTTTTGCATACTTGGTACCATACAGAGCCCCTTGGAGATTTTAATGTGATGAATTTTTTCACAAACCTTTTCAAAAAGGTTTTAGGTAATGTTTTTGGTATATTTGGTACCAGCTATAAGTTGTGGGAGATTTTGGTGTGACTTGGATGAAGTTTGTTATAAATCTTTTTGAAAAGGATTTTAAGTAATTAATTTGAAATAGTTGGTGCTAGCCATAGGGTTTGGAAGATTTTAATGTGGTTTGGATGAAGTTTGTTACAGATCTGTACCAATAAAATTTTAAGTTATGTTTTTGGCATATTTGGTGCCAGCCATAGCGCTTTGAAGACTTTAATTTGGAATGGATAAAGTTTTTAACAAACCCCTACAAATGATGTTTTTTGCATACTTGGTACCATACAGAGCCCCTTGGAGATTTTAATGTGATGAATTTTGTCACAAACCTTTTCAAAAAAGGTTTTAGGTAATGTTTTTGGTATATTTGGTACCAGCTATAAGTTGTGGGAGATTTTGGTGTGACTTGGATGAAGTTTGTTATAAATCTTTTTGAAAAGGATTTTAAGTAATTAATTTGAAATAGTTGGTGCTAGCCATAGGGTTTGGAAGATTTTAATGTGGTTTGGATGAAGTTTGTTACAGATCTGTACCAATAAAATTTTAAGTTATGTTTTTGGCATATGTGGTGCCAGCCATAGCGCTTTGAAGACTTTAATTTGGAATGGATAAAGTTTTTAACAAACCCCTACAAATGATGTTTTTTGCATACTTGGTACCATACAGAGCCCCTTGGAGAATTTAATGTGATGAATTTTGTCACAAACCTTTTCAAAAAAGGTTTTAGGTAATGTTTTTGGTATATTTGGTACCAGCTATAAGTTGTGGGAGATTTTGGTGTGACTTGGATGAAGTTTGTTATAAATCTTTTTGAAAAGGATTTTAAGTAATTAATTTGAAATAGTTGGTGCTAGCCATAGGGTTTGGAAGATTTTAATGTGGTTTGGATGAAGTTTGTTACAGATCTGTACCAATAAAATTTTAAGTTATGTTTTTGGCATATGTGGTGCCAGCCATAGCGCTTTGAAGACTTTAATGTGGAATGGATAAAGTTTTTAACAAACCCCTACAAATGATGTTTTTTGCATACTTGGTACCATACAGAGCCCCTTGGAGATTTTAATGTGATGAATTTTGTCACAAACCTTTTCAAAAAAGGTTTTAGGTAATGTTTTTGGTATATTTGGTACCAGCTATAAGTTGTGGGAGATTTTGGTGTGACTTGGATGAAGTTTGTTATAAATCTTTTTGAAAAGGATTTTAAGTAATTAATTTGAAATAGTTGGTGCTAGCCATAGGGTTTGGAAGATTTTAATGTGGTTTGGATGAAGTTTGTTACAGATCTGTACCAATAAAATTTTAAGTTATGTTTTTGGCATATGTGGTGCCAGCCATAGCGCTTTGAAGACTTTAATGTGGAATGGATAAAGTTTTTAACAAACCCCTACAAATGATGTTTTTTGCATACTTGGTACCATACAGAGCCCCTTGGAGATTTTAATGTGATGAATTTTGTCACAAACCTTTTCAAAAAAGGTTTTAGGTAATGTTTTTGGTATATTTGGTACCAGCTATAAGTTGTGGGAGATTTTGGTGTGACTTGGATGAAGTTTGTTATAAATCTTTTTGAAAAGGATTTTAAGTAATTAATTTGAAATAGTTGGTGCTAGCCATAGGGTTTGGAAGATTTTAATGTGGTTTGGATGAAGTTTGTTACAGATCTGTACCAATAAAATTTTAAGTTATGTTTTTGGCATATGTGGTGCCAGCCATAGCGCTTTGAAGACTTTAATGTGGAATGGATAAAGTTTTTAACAAACCCCTACAAATGAGATTTTTGCATACTTGGTACCATACAGAGCCCCTTGGAGATTTTAATGTGATGAATTTTGTCACAAACCTTTTCAAAAAATGTTTTAGGTAATGTTTTTGGTATATTTGGTACCAGCTATAAGTTGTGGGAGATTTTGGTGTGACTTGGATGAAGTTTGTTATAAATCTTTTTGAAAAGGATTTTAAGTAATTAATTTGAAATAGTTGGTGCTAGCCATAGGGTTTGGAAGATTTTAATGTGGTTTGGATGAAGTTTGTTACAGATCTGTACCAATAAAATTTTAAGTTATGTTTTTGGCATATGTGGTGCCAGCCATAGCGCTTTGAAGACTTTAATGTGGAATGGATAAAGTTTTTAACAAACCCCTACAAATGATGTTTTTGCATACTTGGTACCATACAGAGCCCCTTGGAGATTTTAATGTGATGAATTTTGTCACAAACCTTTTCAAAAAAGGTTTTAGGTAATGTTTTTGGTATATTTGGTACCAGCTATAAGTTGTGGGAGATTTTGGTGTGACTTGGATGAAGTTTGTTATAAATCTTTTTGAAAAGGATTTTAAGTAATTAATTTGAAATAGTTGGTGCTAGCCATAGGGTTAGGAGATTTAAATGTGGTTTGGATGAAGTTTGTCACAGATCTGTACCAATAAAATTTTAAGTTATGTTTTTGGCATATGTGGTGCCAGCCATAGCGCTTTGAAGACTTTAATGTGGAATGGATAAAGTTTTTAACAAACCCCTACAAATGATGTTTTTTTGCATACTTGGTACCATACAGAATTTTGTCACAAACTTTTTCAAAAAAGGTTTTTGGTATGTTTGATGCCAGCCATGGGTGTAAGAGATTTTGGTGCGACTTGGATGAAGTTTGTTATAAATCTTTTTGAAAAGGATTTTAAGAAATTAATTTGAAATAGTTGGTGCTAGCCATAGGGTTTGTAAGATTTTAATGTGGTTTGGATGAAGTTTGTCACAGATCTGTACCAATAAAATTTTAAGTTATGTTTTTGGCATATGTGGTGCCAGCCATAGCGCTTTGAAGACTTTAATGTGGAATGGATAAAGTTTTTAACAAACCCCTACAAATGAGATTTTTGCATACTTGGTACCATACAGAGCACCTTGGAGATTTTAATGTGATGAATTTTGTCACAAACTTTTTCAAAAAAGGTTTTAGGTAATGTTTTTGGTATATTTGATGCCAGCCATGGAGTGTGGGAGATTTTGGTGTGACTTGGAAGAAGTTTGTTATAAATCTTTTTGAATAGGATTTTAAGTAATTAATTTGAAATAGTTGGTGCTAGTCATAGGGTTTGTAAGATTTTAATGTGGTTTGGATGAAGTTTGTCACAGATCTGTACCAATAAAATTTTAAGTTATGTTTTTGGCATATGTGGTGCCAGCCATAGCGCTTTGAAGACTTTAATGTGGAATGGATAAAGTTTTTAACAAACCCCTACAAATGAGATTTTTGCATACTTGGTACCATACAGAGCACCTTGGAGATTTTAATGTGATGAATTTTGTCACAAACTTTTTCAAAAAAGGTTTTAGGTAATGTTTTTGGTATATTTGATGCCAGCCATGGAGTGTGGGAGATTTTGGTGTGACTTGGATGAAGTTTGTTATAAATCTTTTTGAATAGGATTTTAAGTAATTAATTTGAAATAGTTGGTGCTAGCCATAGGGTTTGGAAGATTTTAATATGGTTTGGATGAAGTTTGTTACAGATCTGTACCAATAAAATTTTAAGTTATGTTTTTGGCATATGTGGTGCCAGCCATAGCGCTTTGAAGACTTTAATGTGGAATGGATAAAGTTTTTAACAAACCCCTACATGTGCGTCAAGTTAGCAACGGTTCACCAGCAACGAAAAACGGAACTTGGTTCACGAGTCGGTACCAGTTATGAATTTCCTCATTTTTTAATGTTTTTCGACGTTAAAACAATAAAGTAATGATGCAGAATTGTAGATAATTGTTTTATTTATAGTCTTAAGCAATATTTTGGCAGTTTCAGCCTTTGATTTGGGTGAAACAAGTAAACAAAAAAAGTGAAAAAGTTTACATTTCCACCGTTTCTTAAATTTCTAAGCTCAGGGCGAACGGCCCCGTAAACCGCTAATGCACGATTAAAGCCCAAAGTTTCACCTTTCTAATGGGACCATATTTAGAAAAAGTTATCAGAACGTTTTTGAGATATTTTGGAAAGAACGAAGCTACCTCAGAAAAAGCCCCATACAAAATGACCGCCAAAATCAATGCCTGGTTCTCAAACCTTAATATCCTTTCTCAGGAGGAACGGCCCAAAAAGCGGCATATATCAAATTAAAGCTACAAGTTTGTAGAAGCTATTTTAATTTAATTTAAAGAAAGTTATCAGACAGTTTTTGAGAAAATTAATTAATTGTAAATTAACCCCAAAAAGTTCATGAGCAAGTCCTATCGAACTAGTAGCTCCAACGTGAACCGAACTACTACGCAACAGAAAGCTGATTGATATGGGTCGGATATATATGCGCTTTAAAAAATCGTTGCTAACTATTTAAAGGTCGCGGCCCCAGATGCACGGTATGTGGGAGTATAGGCATTAATTTTACTAACATTTTGCTGCAACTTTCATCAATTTCTATCAGACAGTTTTTGAGAAATTTGCATTTTAGTGAATTTGGCATTTTAGCTTAGATCAAAAACAAAAAAAGGTTGGCAGCTTTTGGCGCCGCTTCAAAAAATCGTTGCTAACTATTTAAAGGTCGCGGCCCCAGATGCACGGTATGTGGGAGTATAGGCATTAGCTTTACTAACATTTTGCTGCAACTTTCATCAATTTCTATCAGACAGTTTTTGAGAAATTTGCATTTTAGTATATTTGGCATTTTAGCTTAGGTCAAAAACAAAAAAAGGTTGGCAGCTCTTGGCGCTGCTTCAAAAAATCGTTGCTAACTATTTAAAGGTCGCGGCCCCAGATGCACGGTATGTGGGAGTATAGGCATTAATTTTACTAACATTTTGCTGCAACTTTCATCAATTTCTATCAGACAGTTTTTGAGAAATTTGCATTTTAGTGAATTTGGCATTTTAGCTGAGATCAAAAACAAAAAAAGTTTGGCAGCTCTTGGCGCCGCTTCAAAAAATCGTTGCTAACTATTTAAAGGTCGCGGCCCCAGATGCACGGTATGTGGGAGTATAGGCATTAATTTTACTAACATTTTGCTGCAACTTTCATCAATTTCTATCAGACAGTTTTCGAGAAATTTGCATTTTACTGAATTTGGCATTTTAGCTGAGATCAAAAACAAAAAAAGATTGGCAGCTCTTGGCGCCGCTTCAAAAAATCGTTGCTAACTATTTAAAGGTCGCGGCCCCAGATGCACGGTATGTGGGAGTATAGGCATTAATTTTACTAACATTTTGCTGCAACTTTCATCAATTTCTATCAGACAGTTTTTGAGAAATTTGCATTTTAGTGAATTTGGCATTTTAGCTGAGATCAAAAACAAAAAAAGATTGGCAGCTCTTGGCGCCGCTTCAAAAAATCGTTGCTAACTATTTAAAGGTCGCGGCCCCAGATGCACGGTATGTGGGAGTATAGGCATTAGCTTTACTAACATTTTGCTGCAACTTTCATCAATTTCTATCAGACAGTTTTTGAGAAATTTGCATTTTAGTATATTTGGCATTTTAGCTTAGGTCAAAAACAAAAAAAGGTTGGCAGCTCTTGGCGCTGCTTCAAAAAATCGTTGCTAACTATTTAAAGGTCGCGGCCCCAGATGCACGGTATGTGGGAGTATAGGCATTAACTTTACTAACATTTTGCTGCAACTTTCATCAATTTCTATCAGACAGTTTTTGAGAAATTTGCATTTTAGTGAATTTGGCATTTTAGCTGAGATCAAAAACAAAAAAAGATTGGCAGCTCTTGGCGCCGCTTCAAAAAATCGTTGCTAACTATTTAAAGGTCGCGGCCCCAGATGCACGGTATGTGGGAGTATAGGCATTAATTTTACTAACATTTTGCTGCAACTTTCATCAATTTCTATCAGACAGTTTTTGAGAAATTTGCATTTTAGTATATTTGGCATTTTAGCTTAGATCAAAAACAAAAAAAGGTTGGCAGCTCTTGGCGCTGCTTCAAAAAATCGTTGCTAACTATTTAAAGGTCGCGGCCCCAGATGCACGGTATGTGGGAGTATAGGCATTAATTTTACTAACATTTTGCTGCAACTTTCATCAATTTCTATCAGACAGTTTTTGAGAAATTTGAATTTTAGTATATTTGGCATTTTAGTATATTTGGCATTTTAGCTTAGATCAAAAACAAAAAAAGGTTGGCAGCTCTTGGCGCCGCTTCAAAAAATCGTTGCTAACTATTTAAAGGTCGCGGCCCCAGATGCACGGTATGTGGGAGTATAGGCATTAATTTTACTAACATTTTGCTGCAACTTTCATCAATTTCTATCAGACAGTTTTTGAGAAATTTGCATTTTAGTATATTTGGCATTTTAGCTTAGATCAAAAACAAAAAAAGGTTGGCAGCTCTTGGCGCTGGTTCAAAAAATCGTTGCTAACTATTTAAAGGTCGCGGCCCCAGATGCACGGTATGTGGGAGTATAGGCATTAATTTTACTAACATTTTGCTGCAACTTTCATCAATTTCTATCAGACAGTTTTTGAGAAATTTAGCAACGATTTTTTGAAGCAGCGCCAAGAGCTGCCAACCTTTTTTTGTTTTTGATCTAAGCTAAAATGCCAAATATACTAAAATGCCAAATATACTAAAATGCAAATTTCTCAAAAACTGTCTGATAGAAATTGATGAAAGTTGCAGCAAAATGTTAGTAAAATTAATGCCTATACTCCCACATACCGTGCATCTGGGGCCGCGACCTTTAAATAGTTAGCAACGATTTTTTGAAGCAGCGCCAAGAGCTGCCAACCTTTTTTTTGTTTTTGATCTCAGCTAAAATGCCAAATATACTAAAATGCAAATTTCTCAAAAACTGTCTGATAGAAATTGATGAAAGTTGCAGCAAAATGTTAGTAAAATTAATGCCTATACTCCAACATACCGTGCATCTGGGGCCGCGACCTTTAAATAGTTAGCAACGATTTTTTGAAGCAGCGCCAAGAGCTGCCAACCTTTTTTTGTTTTTGATCTCAGCTAAAATGCCAAATATACTAAAATGCAAATTTCTCAAAAACTGTCTGATAGAAATTGATGAAAGTTGCAGCAAAATGTTAGTAAAATTAATGCCTATACTCCCACATACCGTGCATCTGGGGCCGCGACCTTTAAATAGTTAGCAACGATTTTTTGAAGCGGCGCCAAAAGCTGCCAATCTTTTTTTGTTTTTGATCTCAGCTAAAATGCCAAATTCACTAAAATGCAAATTTCTCAAAAACTGTCTGATAGAAATTGATGAAAGTTGCAGCAAAATGTTAGTAAAATTAATGCCTATACTCCCACATACCGTGCATCTGGGGCCGCGACCTTTAAATAGTTAGCAACGATTTTTTGAAGCAGCGCCAAGAGCTGCCAACCTTTTTTTGTTTTTGACCTAAGCTAAAATGCCAAATATACTAAAATGCAAATTTCTCAAAAACTGTCTGATAGAAATTGATGAAAGTTGCAGCAAAATGTTAGTAAAATTAATGCCTATACTCCCACATACCGTGCATCTGGGGCCGCGACCTTTAAATAGTTAGCAACGATTTTTTGAAGCGGCGCCAAAAGCTGCCAATCTTTTTTTGTTTTTGATCTCAGCTAAAATGCCAAATTCACTAAAATGCAAATTTCTCAAAAACTGTCTGATAGAAATTGATGAAAGTTGCAGCAAAATGTTAGTAAAATTAATGCCTATACTCCCACATACCGTGCATCTGGGGCCGCGACCTTTAAATAGTTAGCAACGATTTTTTGAAGCGGCGCCAAGAGCTGCCAATCTTTTTTTGTTTTTGATCTCAGCTAAAATGCCAAATTCAGTAAAATGCAAATTTCTCAAAAACTGTCTGATAGAAATTGATGAAAGTTGCAGCAAAATGTTAGTAAAATTAATGCCTATACTCCCACATACCGTGCATCTGGGGCCGCGACCTTTAAATAGTTAGCAACGATTTTTTGAAGCAGCGCCAAGAGCTGCCAACCTTTTTTGTTTTTGATCTAAGCTAAAATGCCAAATATACTAAAATGCAAATTTCTCAAAAACTGTCTGATAGAAATTGATGAAAGTTGCAGCAAAATGTTAGTAAAATTAATGCCTATACTCCCACATACCGTGCATCTGGGGCCGCGACCTTTAAATAGTTAGCAACGATTTTTTGAAGCGGCGCCAAAAGCTGCCAATCTTTTTTTGTTTTTGATCTCAGCTAAAATGCCAAATTCACTAAAATGCAAATTTCTCAAAAACTGTCTGATAGAAATTGATGAAAGTTGCAGCAAAATGTTAGTAAAATTAATGCCTATACTCCCACATACCGTGCATCTGGGGCCGCGACCTTTAAATAGTTAGCAACGATTTTTTGAAGCAGCGCCAAGAGCTGCCAACCTTTTTTTGTTTTTGACCTAAGCTAAAATGCCAAATATACTAAAATGCAAATTTCTCAAAAACTGTCTGATAGAAATTGATGAAAGTTGCAGCAAAATGTTAGTAAAATTAATGCCTATACTCCCACATACCGTGCATCTGGGGCCGCGACCTTTAAATAGTTAGCAACGATTTTTTGAAGCGGCGCCAAAAGCTGCCAATCTTTTTTTGTTTTTGATCTCAGCTAAAATGCCAAATTCACTAAAATGCAAATTTCTCAAAAACTGTCTGATAGAAATTGATGAAAGTTGCAGCAAAATGTTAGTAAAATTAATGCCTATACTCCCACATACCGTGCATCTGGGGCCGCGACCTTTAAATAGTTAGCAACGATTTTTTGAAGCGGCGCCAAGAGCTGCCAATCTTTTTTTGTTTTTGATCTCAGCTAAAATGCCAAATTCAGTAAAATGCAAATTTCTCAAAAACTGTCTGATAGAAATTGATGAAAGTTGCAGCAAAATGTTAGTAAAATTAATGCCTATACTCCCACATACCGTGCATCTGGGGCCGCGACCTTTAAATAGTTAGCAACGATTTTTTGAAGCAGCGCCAAGAGCTGCCAACCTTTTTTTGTTTTTGATCTAAGCTAAAATGCCAAATATACTAAAATGCAAATTTCTCAAAAACTGTCTGATAGAAATTGATGAAAGTTGCAGCAAAATGTTAGTAAAATTAATGCCTATACTCCCACATACCGTGCATCTGGGGCCGCGACCTTTAAATAGTTAGCAACGATTTTTTGAAGCGGCGCCAAGAGCTGCCAATCTTTTTTTGTTTTTGATCTCAGCTAAAATGCCAAATTCACTAAAATGCAAATTTCTCAAAAACTGTCTGATAGAAATTGATGAAAGTTGCAGCAAAATGTTAGTAAAATTAATGCCTATACTCCCACATACCGTGCATCTGGGGCCGCGACCTTTAAATAGTTAGCAACGATTTTTTGAAGCGGCGCCAAGAGCTGCCAATCTTTTTTTGTTTTTGATCTCAGCTAAAATGCCAAATTCACTAAAATGCAAATTTCTCAAAAACTGTCTGATAGAAATTGATGAAAGTTGCAGCAAAATGTTAGTAAAATTAATGCCTATACTCCCACATACCGTGCATCTGGGGCCGCGACCTTTAAATAGTTAGCAACGATTTTTTGAAGCGGCGCCAAGAGCTGCCAATCTTTTTTTGTTTTTGATCTCAGCTAAAATGCCAAATTCACTAAAATGCAAATTTCTCAAAAACTGTCTGATAGAAATTGATGAAAGTTGCAGCAAAATATTAGTAAAATTAATGCCTATACTCCCACATACCGTGCATCTGGGGCCGCGACCTTTAAATAGTTAGCAACGATTTTTTGAAGCGGCGCCAAGAGCTGCCAATCTTTTTTTGTTTTTGATCTCAGCTAAAATGCCAAATTCACTAAAATGCAAATTTCTCAAAAACTGTCTGATAGAAATTGATGAAAGTTGCAGCAAAATGTTAGTAAAATTAATGCCTATACTCCCACATACCGTGCATCTGGGGCCGCGACCTTTAAATAGTTAGCAACGATTTTTTGAAGCGGCGCCAAGAGCTGCCAATCTTTTTTTGTTTTTGATCTCAGCTAAAATGCCAAATTCAGTAAAATGCAAATTTCTCAAAAACTGTCTGATAGAAATTGATGAAAGTTGCAGCAAAATGTTAGTAAAATTAATGCCTATACTCCCACATACCGTGCATCTGGGGCCGCGACCTTTAAATAGTTAGCAACGATTTTTTGAAGCGGCGCCAAGAGCTGCCAATCTTTTTTTGTTTTTGATCTCAGCTAAAATGCCAAATTCACTAAAATGCAAATTTCTCAAAAACTGTCTGATAGAAATTGATGAAAGTTGCAGCAAAATGTTAGTAAAATTAATGCCTATACTCCCACATACCGTGCATCTGGGGCCGCGACCTTTAAATAGTTAGCAACGATTTTTTGAAGCGGCGCCAAGAGCTGCCAATCTTTTTTTGTTTTTGATCTCAGCTAAAATGCCAAATTCAGTAAAATGCAAATTTCTCAAAAACTGTCTGATAGAAATTGATGAAAGTTGCAGCAAAATGTTAGTAAAATTAATGCCTATACTCCCACATACCGTGCATCTGGGGCCGCGACCTTTAAATAGTTAGCAACGATTTTTTGAAGCGGCGCCAAGAGCTGCCAATCTTTTTTTGTTTTTGATCTCAGCTAAAATGCCAAATTCACTAAAATGCAAATTTCTCAAAAACTGTCTGATAGAAATTGATGAAAGTTGCAGCAAAATGTTAGTAAAATTAATGCCTATACTCCCACATACCGTGCATCTGGGGCCGCGACCTTTAAATAGTTAGCAACGATTTTTTGAAGCGGCGCCAAGAGCTGCCAATCTTTTTTTGTTTTTGATCTCAGCTAAAATGCCAAATTCACTAAAATGCAAATTTCTCAAAAACTGTCTGATAGAAATTGATGAAAGTTGCAGCAAAATGTTAGTAAAATTAATGCCTATACTCCCACATACCGTGCATCTGGGGCCGCGACCTTTAAATAGTTAGCAACGATTTTTTGAAGCGGCGCCAAGAGCTGCCAATCTTTTTTTGTTTTTGATCTCAGCTAAAATGCCAAATTCAGTAAAATGCAAATTTCTCAAAAACTGTCTGATAGAAATTGATGAAAGTTGCAGCAAAATGTTAGTAAAATTAATGCCTATACTCCCACATACCGTGCATCTGGGGCCGCGACCTTTAAATAGTTAGCAACGATTTTTTGAAGCGGCGCCAAGAGCTGCCAATCTTTTTTTGTTTTTGATCTCAGCTAAAATGCCAAATTCACTAAAATGCAAATTTCTCAAAAACTGTCTGATAGAAATTGATGAAAGTTGCAGCAAAATGTTAGTAAAATTAATGCCTATACTCCCACATACCGTGCATCTGGGGCCGCGACCTTTAAATAGTTAGCAACGATTTTTTGAAGCGGCGCCAAGAGCTGCCAATCTTTTTTTGTTTTTGATCTCAGCTAAAATGCCAAATTCACTAAAATGCAAATTTCTCAAAAACTGTCTGATAGAAATTGATGAAAGTTGCAGCAAAATGTTAGTAAAATTAATGCCTATACTCCCACATACCGTGCATCTGGGGCCGCGACCTTTAAATAGTTAGCAACGATTTTTTGAAGCGGCGCCAAGAGCTGCCAATCTTTTTTTGTTTTTGATCTCAGCTAAAATGCCAAATTCAGTAAAATGCAAATTTCTCAAAAACTGTCTGATAGAAATTGATGAAAGTTGCAGCAAAATGTTAGTAAAATTAATGCCTATACTCCCACATACCGTGCATCTGGGGCCGCGACCTTTAAATAGTTAGCAACGATTTTTTGAAGCGGCGCCAAGAGCTGCCAATCTTTTTTTGTTTTTGATCTCAGCTAAAATGCCAAATTCACTAAAATGCAAATTTCTCAAAAACTGTCTGATAGAAATTGATGAAAGTTGCAGCAAAATGTTAGTAAAATTAATGCCTATACTCCCACATACCGTGCATCTGGGGCCGCGACCTTTAAATAGTTAGCAACGATTTTTTGAAGCAGTGCCAAGAGCTGCCAACCTTTTTTTGTTTTTGATCTCAGCTAAAATGCCAAATTCACTAAAATGCAAATTTCTCAAAAACTGTCTGATAGAAATTGATGAAAGTTGCAGCAAAATGTTAGTAAAATTAATGCCTATACTCCCACATACCGTGCATCTGGGGCCGCGACCTTTAAATAGTTAGCAACGATTTTTTGAAGCGGCGCCAAGAGCTGCCAATCTTTTTTTGTTTTTGATCTCAGCTAAAATGCCAAATTCAGTAAAATGCAAATTTCTCAAAAACTGTCTGATAGAAATTGATGAAAGTTGCAGCAAAATGTTAGTAAAATTAATGCCTATACTCCCACATACCGTGCATCTGGGGCCGCGACCTTTAAATAGTTAGCAACGATTTTTTGAAGCGGCGCCAAGAGCTGCCAATCTTTTTTTGTTTTTGATCTCAGCTAAAATGCCAAATTCACTAAAATGCAAATTTCTCAAAAACTGTCTGATAGAAATTGATGAAAGTTGCAGCAAAATGTTAGTAAAATTAATGCCTATACTCCCACATACCGTGCATCTGGGGCCGCGACCTTTAAATAGTTAGCAACGATTTTTTGAAGCAGCGCCAAGAGCTGCCAACCTTTTTTTGTTTTTGATCTAAGCAAAAATGCCAAATATACTAAAATGCAAATTTCTCAAAAACTGTCTGATAGAAATTGATGAAAGTTGCAGCAAAATGTTAGTAAAATTAATGCCTATACTCCCACATACCGTGCATCTGGGGCCGCGACCCTTAAATAGTTAGCAACGATTTTTTGAAGCGGCGCCAAGAGCTGCCAATCTTTTTTTGTTTTTTATCTCAGCTAAAATGCCAAATTCACTAAAATGCAAATTTCTCAAAAACTGTCTGATAGAAATTGATGAAAGTTGCAGCAAAATGTTAGTAAAATTAATGCCTATACTCCCACATACCGTGCATCTGGGGCCGCGACCTTTAAATAGTTAGCAACGATTTTTTGAAGCGGCGCCAAGAGCTGCCAATCTTTTTTTGTTTTTGATCTCAGCTAAAATGCCAAATTCAGTAAAATGCAAATTTCTCAAAAACTGTCTGATAGAAATTGATGAAAGTTGCAGCAAAATGTTAGTAAAATTAATGCCTATACTCCCACATACCGGGCATTTGGGGCCGCGACCTTTAAATAGTTAGCAACGATTTTTTGAAGCGGCGCCAAGAGCTGCCAATCTTTTTTTGTTTTTGATCTCAGCTAAAATGCCAAATTCACTAAAATGCAAATTTCTCAAAAACTGTCTGATAGAAATTGATGAAAGTTGCAGCAAAATGTTAGTAAAATTAATGCCTATACTCCCACATACCGTGCATCTGGGGCCGCGACCTTTAAATAGTTAGCAACGATTTTTTGAAGCGGCGCCAAGAGCTGCCAATCTTTTTTTGTTTTTGATCTCAGCTAAAATGCCAAATTCACTAAAATGCAAATTTCTCAAAAACTGTCTGATAGAAATTGATGAAAGTTGCAGCAAAATGTTAGTAAAATTAATGCCTATACTCCCACATACCGTGCATCTGGGGCCGCGACCTTTAAATAGTTAGCAACGATTTTTTGAAGCGGCGCCAAGAGCTGCCAATCTTTTTTGGTTTTTGATCTCAGCTAAAATGCCAAATTCACTAAAATGCAAATTTCTCAAAAACTGTCTGATAGAAATTGATGAAAGTTGCAGCAAAATGTTAGTAAAATTAATGCCTATACTCCCACATACCGTGCATCTGGGGCCGCGACCTTTAAATAGTTAGCAACGATTTTTTGAAGCGGCGCCAAGAGCTGCCAATCTTTTTTTGTTTTTGATCTCAGCTAAAATGCCAAATTCAGTAAAATGCAAATTTCTCAAAAACTGTCTGATAGAAATTGATGAAAGTTGCAGCAAAATGTTAGTAAAATTAATGCCTATACTCCCACATACCGTGCATCTGGGGCCGCGACCTTTAAATAGTTAGCAACGATTTTTTGAAGCGGCGCCAAGAGCTGCCAATCTTTTTTTGTTTTTGATCTCAGCTAAAATGCCAAATTCACTAAAATGCAAATTTCTCAAAAACTGTCTGATAGAAATTGATGAAAGTTGCAGCAAAATGTTAGTAAAATTAATGCCTATACTCCCACATACCGTGCATCTGGGGCCGCGACCTTTAAATAGTTAGCAACGATTTTTTGAAGCGGCGCCAAGAGCTGCCAATCTTTTTTTGTTTTTGATCTCAGCTAAAATGCCAAATTCACTAAAATGCAAATTTCTCAAAAACTGTCTGATAGAAATTGATGAAAGTTGCAGCAAAATGTTAGTAAAATTAATGCCTATACTCCCACATACCGTGCATCTGGGGCCGCGACCTTTAAATAGTTAGCAACGATTTTTTGAAGCGGCGCCAAGAGCTGCCAATCTTTTTTGGTTTTTGATCTCAGCTAAAATGCCAAATTCACTAAAATGCAAATTTCTCAAAAACTGTCTGATAGAAATTGATGAAAGTTGCAGCAAAATGTTAGTAAAATTAATGCCTATACTCCCACATACCGTGCATCTGGGGCCGCGACCTTTAAATAGTTAGCAACGATTTTTTGAAGCGGCGCCAAGAGCTGCCAATCTTTTTTTGTTTTTGATCTCAGTTAAAATGCCAAATTCAGTAAAATGCAAATTTCTCAAAAACTGTCTGATAGAAATTGATGAAAGTTGCAGCAAAATGTTAGTAAAATTAATGCCTATACTCCCACATACCGTGCATCTGGGGCCGCGACCTTTAAATAGTTAGCAACGATTTTTTGAAGCGGCGCCAAGAGCTGCCAATCTTTTTTTGTTTTTGATCTCAGCTAAAATGCCAAATTCAGTAAAATGCAAATTTCTCAAAAACTGTCTGATAGAAATTGATGAAAGTTGCAGCAAAATGTTAGTAAAATGAATGCCTATACTCCCACATACCGTGCATCTGGGGCCGCGACCTTTAAATAGTTAGCAACGATTTTTTGAAGCGGCGCCAAGAGCTGCCAATCTTTTTTTGTTTTTGATCTCAGCTAAAATGCCAAATTCAGTAAAATGCAAATTTCTCAAAAACTGTCTGATAGAAATTGATGAAAGTTGCAGCAAAATGTTAGTAAAATTAATGCCTATACTCCCACATACCGTGCATCTGGGGCCGCGACCTTTAAATAGTTAGCAACGATTTTTTGAAGCGGCGCCAAGAGCTGCCAATCTTTTTTTGTTTTTGATCTCAGCTAAAATGCCAAATTCACTAAAATGCAAATTTCTCAAAAACTGTCTGATAGAAATTGATGAAAGTTGCAGCAAAATGTTAGTAAAATTAATGCCTATACTCCCACATACCGTGCATCTGGGGCCGCGACCTTTAAATAGTTAGCAACGATTTTTTGAAGCAGCGCCAAGAGCTGCCAACCTTTTTTTGTTTTTGATCTCAGCTAAAATGCCAAATTCACTAAAATGCAAATTTCTCAAAAACTGTCTGATAGAAATTGATGAAAGTTGCAGCAAAATGTTAGTAAAATTAATGCCTATACTCCCACATACCGTGCATCTGGGGCCGCGACCTTTAAATAGTTAGCAACGATTTTTTGAAGCGCATATATATCCGACCCATATCAATCAGCTTTCTGTTGATTAGTAGTTCGGTTCACGTTGGAGCTACTAGTTCGATAGGACTTGCTCATGAACTTTTTGGGGTTAATTTACAATTAATTAATTTTCTCAAAAATTAAATTAAAATAGCTTCTACAAACTTGTAGCTTTAATTTGATATATGCCGCTTTTTGGGCCGTTCCTCCTGAGAAAGGATATTAAGGTTTGAGAACCAGGCATTGATTTTGGCGGTCGTTTTGTATGGGGCTTTTTCTGAGGTAGCTTCGTTCTTTCCAAAATATCTCAAAAACGTTCTGATAACTTTTTCTAAATATGGTCCCATTAGAAAGGTGAAACTTTGGGCTTTAATCGTGCATTAGCGGTTTACGGGGCCGTTCGCCCTGAGCTTAGAAATTTAAGAAACGGTGGAAATGTAAACTTTTTCACTTTTTTTGTTTACTTGTTTCACCCAAATCAAAGGCTGAAACTGCCAAAATATTGCTTAAGACTATAAATAAAACAATTATCTACAATTCTGCATCATTACTTTATTGTTTTAACGTCGAAAAACATTAAAAAATGAGGAAATTCATAACTGGTTCCGACTCGTGAACCAAGTTCCGTTTTTCGTTGCTGGCGAACCGTTGCTATCTTGACGCACATAGTTTGTTCGTTCACTTAAAGGATTAGTTCAAAAGAACTTACCCCGTCGATTCGATACAACTCTGATATGTAATAAAGTGATTATTTTACGAAAAATTAATACTTTCACGCATCCTTAATGTATAAGTATACATATGTATAAAAATGAATAAATTAATATAAACTAAACAAGTGCGAATGGGAAACAAGTAAAAAAACATTTAAACAATAACGCTTAAAGTTTGAGAATTTCTTTGTCCATTATATGCATATATACATACATCCATACATACATATGTACATCTGCGTGTGGATATAAAAGCAATAGAGACAAAACAACAACGAATGAGTGCTTGTATTTACAATTGTGTTTAAAATATTTTAATTAGTGTGTAAATTATACCGAATTTTATATTAATGAGTATTTAAGAAAACTGTAGTCTTTTTGTAAAGATAGAACGCTCACAAAAATATTGCAAAATATATATGTACATATGCATAAATGAGTATTAAATCTGTTCATACATACATATGTACACATATGCTTGTGAGTGTATGTGTGTGTGTGTGCGTGTGTTTGCACATATTAAAATATTTAAATTTGTTTTAGAAAACGCAGAAAATAGGACGACACCGATGGTAAATGAAAGTGCAAAATGGATAATGCTAAAGATAAAGATATAGCCAGGTAAGGAAGCAAGTATACATATGTATATACATTTGCACAGTGTTTCAAGTAATTGATTTGCCAACGTTACAAGTTCCCATATTTTATTTTGCAAAAAATTAAGACACTGCTTTTTTCAGATGTTAAAAAAGTAAAGACTAAGGGTAATTGTCTATTATATGGGCCTCATCTTAAAAACTAAAAAAAAAAAACCACAAATAGGGGGTGATTTATGATGAATTTAGCAAAAAAAATTTAATTGGGGACTCAATTGGTTTATTTTTAAAAAATCTTCGAAGTTTCCATACAAAATGAACTCTTTTTATTGTTGTTTTGTGCAACTTGTCATTATTGTGGTCCGTTTACCAACACTATTTACAATAAAATAGTTCAATTTGTATGGAAACTTTAAAGATTTTTTAAAAATAAACCAATTGAGTCCCCAATCTAATTTTTTTTTGCTAAATTCATCATAAATCACCCCCTATTAGTGGTTTTTTTTTTTTTAGTTTTTGAGATGAGGCCCATATAATAGACATTTACCAAACAAATTGCAACTGAAGTTAGATCTCGTATTCAGATATTATCGTATCTTTGTATCTTATTATACGTCTGCATATATCTCTCATATTAAAATACTCTCATATCTTTTTAAACATCTGAAAATATATCTTATATTCAGATATCCTCGTATAGAATGTATCTTTGTATCGTTTTATAAAGCTGCATATATTTCTCTTATTCAGATATTCTCGTGTCTTTGTATCTTTTTATACAAATGCAAATATTTCTCAAATTCAGATATTATCGTGTCGAATGTACCTTTATATATATACTTTTTTAAATCTGCATATATTCCTAATTATTCAGATACACACGGGCGGATCTGCTATCCCTAAGATACGAAGGAAGCTCCCGGCAACGTCCAAACTGTGCTAATCAAGCGGAGCTGCATACATTAAATTTCTGGAAAATCAATGGACTTCCATCGAATTTAAGCAACAACAGCAACAGTAATATTAATAATACCTACGGAAATAAATCTAGTTTGTCTCCTGACAGAGACAGGGACCGGGACAATAGGGACAACTTAAATCTAGCCGGTTCAAATAGTTTACTTAGCTCGAGACGAGCTCTGAGGAACAGAGAAAGAGCTCACAATTATTATCAACGTTTTAGCTCGAGCGATCAAATCGGTGGAGGAGGAGGAGGAGACGACGGTCAGATGGGATTAACATTAATGGGGCCGGGAAATATGAGTATGCATATGAATACATCATCATCATATAAATCGTCCAATATAGATCATCGGAGTATTTCGTCATCGCATTTAATGCCGGCATTTGCAAAGCGACGATTCGTGATTGCAACTGGAGGAGGAAATGAATCAAATGAATCACAAAATAATAATAATGATATAACAAAACTAAAAGATGGCAACACAACAGAAGATCTGAAAAGTCACTCTAGTAATATATTGGGCTCTCCTGTACGCAATCATGGCAGCGAAAAGTCCTCATACATCAACAGCAACAACAACATCAGCAGTCAGGACAATGAACATTCGGTGGCATTATCAGCATCACCTACATTCCTATCAGGACGTCTGTCAGGGCAGTCAGTCAGCCAGGAGAGACGTATTGGTAGTGGACGACTCTTGCCACGAAATGATAATTGGACAGCAGACTCCTCCAATGTAATGAATCTTGATAAAGACAGACCACTAAATGGTGGTATTACTAACCAACAACAACAACAACAGCATCAGCAACAACAACAACATTCTCAGCGACAGAGAACATTTAGTGGAAAGCATAGCGACAGATCAAGTGATCCAAATTCTAATATGGATCGTGATCGTGATCGACGTCTCAACGAACGAACGAGTCGAGAACCAGATCAACATGATCAGCATAACAAAAAGAGTGTTCAAGGTGGAGGAGCTGGAAGACGAGCATACAATAAGGATAAATTCGGTTTTGGTGATTCTTCATCGACTCATCAAATTCGAGGCAAGCGTAACTTATACCAAATACATGATGCACACGAACCCGAATGGTTCAGTGCTGGACCAACATCCCAGCATGAAACAATCGATTTGCATGGATTCGATGACCTGGCCGATGATCTGGCTGACACGCAAACAGCCTTAAAACCCAATGACAATGTAGATTCAAAGTCCAAGTCGAAGGAAATCACAACTACCGCATCAAGAAGCAGTAGTATTGCCAGCTTAAATCGAATTAATTCAAATTCGAACTCGAATTCGAATAATTACAAAAGGGATTCTTCTGATGAGACTACAATGTCATCATCTACATCTGCTAATAAACAACAACAAAACAATAGCGGTAATAATCATATTTCCAAATCTGAACTCGAGTTCAATTTTGACGCCTTTCTTAACATGGACCCAATGGATCATCATGCACTTATGGTTTGCTTAAAAATAAATCAAATATTTCTCTTTCCCTATATATATATATATATATTTCACTTTACAGGGCAGTGATGTTGAGGTTCAAGGTGAAGTTGCTGGGAAATCGCGATTCAGCCGATGGTTTGGACCCAAAGAGCCAGCAAATAACAATGAGATATTATCATTTGGAGAGTCTTCGACTACCGGAGAACCTTCCCAGGGTAAACATGGTAAGTAAGATCAAGCATCTAACATAAAAAAAGATTTAAAATAATATATCTCAGTGGGAACCCAAGATAGAAACATTTCGAAGATTTTAATATATAGATATAAATGGAAAATTCTCTGAAAATTGATTAATTTAAATGTATTTTATTTACTATCTGTTTGGCATGATTAAAAAAATAAATTTGATTCAATTATATTAATATGCTGAATTATCTATTATGCATTTTGAAAAATTTCATTGTTTAAACTAATATTATTTTCAGGAATGCCTAGTGTAAAGGACTTAGAAGCACAAATGACAAAAGTGGATTTACGTCCTGAATATACATTGGCAAACATACATCAGCCAATTCAGATTCATAGAGATGGTGAGCAGGCTGAGAAACCTGTTACCCGAGATCGAGATACTGAAGCCTTTAAGAGACTATTGCAACAACTTGGCTCCCAGAATCAGAATCATAATAATGCTCAAGCAGCCAATGAGTCGCCATATGTGACGAATGTTTTAGCGGTACACAGTGGACCTATTCCTAGTGCTCCTCAATCTCATGATCAGCGCTTTCAACAACAACAACAGCACATGGCTCGAGCTGGAATCCAAAAGGATTCGCAAGTGACAAAGGATGACTTACAATCATATCAACAACAACAGCGTGCTGTCAAAGATGACTCAATGCCATATAATAGGCATAATGAAGCGATTCTTCACAATCAGTTGCATCCCCCACTCATACCGAGTCTTCACGAACCGAATGTATCTGGGACTGGGCCTGGGCCTGGGCCTGGGCCTGGATCTGGACCTGGACCTGGACCTGCACCTTTATCCTTGCAGCAGCAACAATCGCAGAAACGAATTGAGGTTCAACACTTGTTTCAAAGTAAGTCGTTTTGATAATGATATTGTATCTATTCAAAACTAATAACACTAGGCAACAGCCCAAAAGTTACAAGAACCAAAACCACTTTTTTGGATAGATTTGGGGCCAAAACCGACGAAAAACATTTTATTTTTTTTTTTTTATGGTGAGATTTTTTTTTAGAATTTTTTAAAAATCTGGCTTTTTTTTATTCCTTTTTTTTTGAGGTGCGCCCACGTTTGTAATCATTACTCGAGAATGCCAAAACCGATTTATCAATGCTTTGCTTTATCTAAAAGCTAATGAATATATCTATATTTCATTTATACACAGTTTAAGATTTAAACCAGTAGTTTAAGAGATATCAATTTTTGAATTAAGAAAATGATGATTTTTTCTTTGCTTTTTTCTTAGCTTTTTTAACTACAAAATTCGAGGAAAATTCGAAACAATTTTTTTACATTTTATTAACTATTTTATTTGCGTAGCTGTTGTAATTACGCGTTGTTTAAGATATAATTCATTAAAATCTATGGTGAGACGGCGAAATGATATTATGTTGAGTCGAGGCATGTTTTTGTCGACTTTTTTGACTTCGTTGTGGTGTGGCATACTCTTTAGTATGCAAATTTGTTGTGTTTTTTGAGATATCTCAACCAAACTCGCAGAATTTGAATTTGTTATTGTTTTACACATTGTGATTAAAGTTGGTTCAAATCGGACCACTATATCATATAGCTGCCATAGGAACGATCGGTCGATAGTCAAGTTTTAGTATGAAAAACTTATTTGTATTTTGAAATATTTCAACTAAACTGACAGAATATGTATTTAAGAGGGTCATTAATTTGTTACTATATATTAAGCTATATTAATTACCCATCGTTTAAAATGCTTACCATTAAAATATATGGAAAGACGGCTAAGTTATTAGATTTAAACAATGAAACAATTTTTTTCGCAAAGGTTAATTTTTGACTGATCGGTCTCATGGCAGCTATATGTTATAGTGGTCCGATTCCAGGACAGGTTGTATAAGACGATACGAGATTCTTAATTTGTAAGTTTGGTACAGATTACCTAAAAAACAAAAAAGTTTTTCATACTAAAGCTTGCTTATCGACCATTCGTATCGATCGTTCCTATGGCAGCTATATGATATAGTGCTCCGATTTCAACCAAATTCGGTAAGGATGTGAAGAGCAATTAAAAATACCCAATTCATGAGTTTGATTGAGGTATACACATTTTGTGAGTTTGATTAAAATATCTAAGAAAATAAAAAAGTTTTTCATACTAAAGGTGGATTTTCGACCGATCGTTCCTATAGCAGCTATATTGAATAGTGATCCGATTTGAAGCAAATTTGGTAGGGATATATAACACATTCCCAGATATACAATCTGTGCGATTGGTTGATATATCTCAAGAAATAACACAACTTTTCATACTAAAGATTGATTTTTGACCGATTGTTCCTATGACAGCTATATGATATAGTTAACCGATTTGAACCAACTTTGGTCATAATGTGTAAAACAATAACAAATTCAAATTCTGTGAGTTTGGTTGAGATATCTCAAAAAACACAACAAATTTTCATACTAAAGAGTATGCCACACCACAACGAAGTCAAAAAAGTCGACAAAAACATGCCTCGACTCAACATAATATCATTTCGCCGTCTCACCATAGATTTTAATGAATTATATCTTAAACAACGCGTAATTACAACAGCCACGCAAATAAAATAGTTAATAAAATGTAAAAAAATTGTTTCGAATTTTCCTCGAATTTTGTAGTGAAAAAAGCTAAGAAAAAAGCCAAGAAAAAATCATCATTTTCTTAATTCAAAAATTGATATCTCTTAAACTACTGGTTTAAATGTAAGACTGTGTATAAATGAAATATAGATATATTCATTAGCTTTTAGATAAAGTAAAGCTTTGATAAATCGGTTTTGACATTCTCGAGTAATGATTACAAACGTGGGCGCAACTCTGAAAAAAAGTATTAAAAAAAAAGCAAAATTTTGAAAAATTCTAAAAAAAAAATCTCACCATAAAAAAAAATAACATGTTTTTCGTCGGTTTTGGGCCCAAATCTATCCAAAAAAGTGGGTTTGGTTTCTGTAATTCTCAAAAAGTGCGATTTTGTTGCCTAGTGTAATTATTTATGATTCATAGTCCATTACTCAAATAATATTCAGTATTTCATTTTTATTGCACTTGTCATAACAAAAATACAAAATTTTTATTTTTTTATTAAAAAAAACAGGACATTTAATTTTATTAAAAAAGTCATATATTTTATTCGAGTATAACTGTTGTTTTAGTTAAAATAGGCGTTATTTGCCCCGATTTATAAGTTAAAATTCAAAAATATTAATAATAAAAAAATATAATTTTTTCGGATTTATAAAATATAAATTAAAAATACTAATAATTTTTTATAAAAATAATATAAACACTTTATTGTCTACATAGATTTGGAATACTTCTTTATATTATGCAAATAAACATATTTAAGTTGATAATATTATTTGATAGCGATTACCCAAAGTAACAGCTGATGTGTTAAAATTACGAACACATATTTAAAAATAAATCTAATAGTAAGAAAAAAATCATAACTAAATACCCAAACCAAAAAAAAATTTGCCTATTTAAATTAAAAAAAGGTCGTATTTATAAAACTATTGATTTCAATTTAATTATGTGTAAGAAAGAATTATAAATCTATTTATTAGCTTTCAGAAAAGTGTATCCATTTGTATGTTATATAAAATTTAACTAACCTATTTCATTTATATATTTGCATTTGAAATTTGCAGGTGTTGTTCGAGGAGACGTAGAATATAACTAACCTATTTCATTTATATATTTGCATTTGAAATTTGCAGGTGTTGTTCGAGGAGACGTTTCTTTTGAATTTTTAGAAAAAGAATTGAATAATCCGAGCACATCAACTCAATCTAGGGAGATAATTGCAACAGTTCTATATGAATGTTCCCATTCTAGACGAAATGCGAATGTACAACAACAACAACATCAACAACAGCAACAACAAAAACAATTAGCCTATCCAAATGATTTAAATCATCCGCATGCTGTA
Source organism: Drosophila falleni (assembly GCA_035045575.1). Classification (NCBI taxonomy): domain Eukaryota; kingdom Metazoa; phylum Arthropoda; class Insecta; order Diptera; family Drosophilidae; genus Drosophila; species Drosophila falleni. The sequence goes on along the minus strand of JAWNOV010000082.1, from coordinate 1,287,807 downwards.
AAAAATTATCCGTTGTTTAACAAAAATATTGGCTCCAATGTATCGGAAGGTATGTACTATATATAAATTAAATTAAATAAAACACAAAATCAAATTATTCATTATGCTATATTTATTTGTAGATTTGTTTCCAAATGTTGCAAACCAACATCAGAATCTAAGGCACAGTAATTCACCAACACCGTTGGCGTTTACTCCCACATCTGTGTTAAGGAAAATGACGGCTGATAAAGAAACAACTTTTTTGCACAACAATCAGCAGCAGCAAACACAACAACAACAACAACCACAACAGCCACCACAGCAACAACAACAATATCATCAACAGCAACAATATCATGCAAAACTATCAAATGTACACAATATGATGAATGATTCATCGGTAATATCTGCAGGCATCAATTTGCAACCCAGAATGATCTTGGGTGGTAACTATGCAATGCAGAATCAATTAAATGTGAACAGTCCACAAATTTCACCAAAATTGTTGCCACATTTACCACAGTCACGAGGTGGTCAACAGATTAAATGGCCAACTGGAAACATGCCGGCTTCACATGGAGCAAAGTCTTTTGGTAACATATAATTATAATCTATTTCCTTTTTGAATTTCGTCAAATAATATTAAGAAATATTTGATAAACAGTATTAGGAAATTTTAACTTTTGCTTGTTATTAACAATACGGAAATTAATTTAAAGAAGTAAATCAATTGAAAATATGTTTAAGAAGTTTTACAAAACATTAAATATTTTTGAATTTTTTAGTTGAAAAATTAAATGAAAATAATGTTTAATACTTAAAAAAAATCAAAATCAAAGCTAATTTTCCTAATATTCTATTATTTGCCTATTCTGTGCTTTAAGTTTTGCAAGCCGATTAAGATATTTATATTTATTTTACATTTTCAGGACGTCCAATTCTGAAAGGCACTCTTAACTCTGGCTCGCAACAACAACAACAACAAATCAACCCACTGACAATGTCAAATAACGACTTGCAGCAAATACATCAACAAAGACTTAAGAGTCAACTGCAACCAACTGAAGCATTGAATAACGAAAACAATATTCTACTTCAGAATGTTGCATATAACGAGGGGATATCTCAAATGCAACATCATCATTATTTGCAACAGCAACAACATCAGCCGAGACACCGTTTAATTCATGGTGAACTACACCGTCAAACTAACATGCCGATTAATTCAACTTCAGGTACTAAGAATGTAATGTTATCTATATATATTTAGTTAATTAATGTATTATATTCAATCAACTAGGTGGCCCCGAAGGCAGCGAGTCAGCAGGTTTAATCAAGACCATTAACCATCGACGCAGTCCGATGATGAACTACCATAGAGATAGAGATGATCGCTTATCGCCGACAACAAATCAATTGTCTCAATGGTTTTCCCCAGAATTGCTTGCCAGAGCATCTGCTGGTAAATTGCCTCTCTTAAATGTGAACCAAGCGCTTAGCCTGGAAGAATTTGAGCGAAATATTCAACATTCCTCAGCCACAGTGCTCAATTGAATTGAAATGCTCTACGAATGAGTCTGATTCAGAGTCCAGCTTCAAATGCAAATGCAAACTCAAATTAATTAAATAAATTAAATGAAATGAATGGTTGATTGATTCAAACAGAAGTACTCCTGTAATTTCTTTGTTTTCAACGAATTAAGTTCAGTTAATTTGTGCATTAGTTGCAACAAATCAATTTCACAATTATCGCAAATATTTGCATATTTCTGTACACTCTGATAGTTTTGTAACAACTTTAATATATTTTAACTCAAAACTTTTCAAATAAATAATCGTAGTTGATTGTATTGTAAAAAACACATTTTTTCTGTATATAAAACAAAATAAACAATTTTAATGAAGCGAATAAAAAACAAGTCAAATAATTAAGTTTAAAAAACATTTTCGACCTACAACCGTACTTGACATTAGTTCGAATAGTAAATTAGTTTTATTACTTTTTAAATATTTTGGAACATGGTTTCTTTTTTTTAAGTTTATTTTATGATTCTGATTAGTTGTAACTCTAATTTGACCATCCTTCTTTTCCATATACAAACAATTTTAAAACTCAACTTTATTTAATTTTTTAACTTACCTTTAGGGGTTGATTGATCACTTAGACATTATAAATATGATACTGTTAATGAATTGTGTGATTTTTATTTGTTTTTTGTTCCTTCGGAATGAATAATGCATTGATTCTAAATTGGAAATAACATTGATTTACCTCATTAGTATATGAGTAGCTTAAACATTTTTACCTAAGTAGTATGTGCAATTATCAATATTAAATTTTTAAAATTAGGTAGTTTGTAGGTAGGATAAACCATGTATGTTCTAAATGAATTTTAAGTATACTACAAACATTTGGATTCACAAGCATTTTGTCAAACAGATAATGCTTTGTTTATTACTGCTTAGAAATGTTAATGCAACTCAAGTTTTATCACTGACAATATTTCCCTATCTCCATCGACAATTTAAAAAGTTGCTAATAATTTCTACTTATATAGTGTCAAATATTCGATTTGTATTTCGATTTAAGTGCATTTATACCACACATAAAGATTAAATGTGTATTGCAAATAATTCTTGAAATTATTAAAATCACTTATTTCGATATAATGTAAGACTTTTCAACTAGCACAGTCGTTTTAAATTTTATTGAACAGATTTTTACTTTTCCTAATTCTCTTGAATTCTTTAAATCGATCAGCACACACTATAAGCCAGTAATCTTTATTTAATTTAGCAAAGGTTATTTTTATATATATTTGTTCTCCACTCATATTGAATATTATGTAAGGAATATATAACTAAATAATTTATTGTTGTCACTCAAAACAAAATAAACTTTAAATAATTATATAAATATTGATTGAGAGTGTATAACAATGACAATCACTCAAATTAACTGGCAGGAATAATTTATATATACAATTGTTGTTGCTCGGAAGTGCTCAATAATAATAATAATATTCAATTCATATTAATTAATGATTTTACATGGTATATTAATTACTATGCAAACTGATCTAAAGCCATTAATGTATATAGGTATTAACTAGTTTGACTTAATACACAGATCAACATTTTTATTTGATAATTTCTGATGGAGATAAAGTTGTAAATGTGTATATGCATATATATTTGTGTATTTATACGTGTATATTTATATATTACTTGCTTGAGCACTAAGTAGCATAAATATTTACTCCCTTTTTTCATGGATCTTTATGTACTAATTACTAGTTAGTGGTTAGTCTTAGCTACACGATTTAATAGCTTTGGATTCGATTCGATTCTCCAATTTCTATCGCTCATTCACATTTATCAATTGTTGTTTGGGCTCCATTCCATCCTCCTCCTCCTTCATCCTTATGAATAACAGCTGTTTGATTATGGTCCAGATCGGGAGTGGGACTGTTTTGACTACAGTTCTGTGAAGATGCTGCTATTGTAACAGCACCCACACCTGTGCTTGTACCTGCACCTGCACCGGTTCCTGTTCCTGTTCCAGCTGCGGTTCCAAGTGGAGTACGGCTATATCCGGAGCTCGTTGGTATTCCCTGTCCCTGTCCTTGTCCGCCTGCCGTAGTGCCTGATCGACGATATACCGTGCTGTTCATTGTTAATTTTCGCACGTTCTTATCCGGATGGAAGACAAGGATATAAACCTTGGGTGAGTAAAGGCAAACCAATGCCACGGAAGCACTTAAGCTAATTGAGATGCACAGTGTTGTTATTTGGATCTATTGATAAAATACATATATATATATATATATATATATATAGATTTAGATTTGATACCTGTCTCTACATTATTATTATTATTCAGTTAAAATAAAAGTTTGAATTTATATACGTTAAATTTAAAAATAAAGTATATATATACATATTAATTGAAATTCACAACAAATTCTGTAATATTAAAAATAAAATTTAAAAATCCAATGCATTACAAGTTAAATATACTTTATCTGTAAAATTCAAATTTAAAATTAAAATGATAAAGGATGTATAATATAGTACATACAAATATATTATTCATATTTTATTGTAATTTAATAGTATATTGTTACTCACTTCATATGAATTGCCGGTTCCAAAGTAAATTGGTACAAATGCTAACCAAATTATACAGGTAGTATACATGGTGAATCCAATGAATTTCGATTCGTTAAAATTTTCGGGTATTTTTCGCGTTTTTATAGCATACACTGTGCAAATTGTAATAAGTATCATGTTGTACAATTGGGAGAAGAGAAAGGACATATCCTGTATTTTGCACTTTAATATCACCTCGGCGCGATCGGGATAATAAAATCGAGTTCCTGGCGGCTCCACAATCATCCAAATCATGGTGATCAAAATTTGTATTGCTATAGATATAGATATAGATATAAATATAGATATTGATATAGATATAGATATAGATATAGATATAGATATAGATATAGATATAGATATAGATATAGATATAGATATAGATATAGATATAGATATAGATATAGATATAGATATAGATATAGATATAGATATAGATATAGATATAGATATAGATATAGATATAGATATAGATATAGATATAGATATAGATATAGATATAGATATAGATATAGATATAGATATAGATATAGATATAGATATAGATATAGATATAGATATAGATATAGATATAGATATAGATATAGATATAGATATAGATATAGATATAGATATAGATATAGATATAGATATAGATATATATTATTATTAAGATAAATTAACTATTTTTAATTAAGGGTTATCTAAAAATTTTCTACAATTAACCATTTTCTTAATTTATCCCCAATTTTGTCAATTTTTTCCCTTTAAATATCTGGACAACTTTGAAATCTCATAACTTTGTCAAATCTCAAAGAATTTTAATAGGTTATGCCTTTTTAAAAAGTATTTGACTTTTAAATTAATACTGCCTGAACTACCGATTTTTTTCATAGTAAATATAGATAAACAATGTTATTTACGTACCGATCAGTGAGGTTGTAATAACCACCTGAGACTGGGGAGATATATACTTCAATCGTTGTGCCGACTTGGATGCCGAGTGAAAGATACGAGAGATGCGATTTGTTTTTGTGAGAAGAGCGCTATAAATAATAGAAAAGCCGACGCCTATACCGAACCTCTGAAGGACACAGGAGCCGATTGTCGGCTTTGCGATTAAGGCAAACGTGTTGCAGTAACAGACGAGAATGCCAAAAAGGAGAGTATAGCTCAGCTCACGACCAGATGCCCGAACGAGGGGAGTATCGTGATTTCTGGCAAATAGCACGATTACAATAATGGTCATCGTTATGCCGATTACGGCAATAACCATGGGAATGATAGCAAAGAGGGAATTCCAACGCATATACTGGATGTTTAGAGCAAAGCAGGATAGTTTGTCCGGATAGGGCCAGAATCCCGGACCGCAATCCTTGCAGGTGAACTCATCAAAGACATACTCATACGGCTCACAACTGTCGCAGATCCAACAACAGGTGTCCCCCTGCAAATTGATAAATTAATAGTACATGATTTATAGAAAGAAACAATTTAACAATTACTATTCAAAACTCACCTGTTGCTTTTTGATCATGCCAGCATTACAGGGAAGTGAACATGCCGAGGTCGGCAATTCTTGTTCCTTGTTCCATACAACAGTCTCCAAATTGAGCTCAAGACTATTAAACCATTTACCGATCACCTGCGAACAAACAAACATCAAACTGTCATAACTTTGTCAAATCTTGACCGATTTCCTTCCGGAATGTCAATTTTATATTGTTTTGACCTCTAATTCGATTCTGAATCAAAATTGGAAAATATAATATTTCAAAACTTCAAACCTTCATAACTTTTTCAAATATCAACCGATTTCTTTCTGGAATGTCAATTTTATATTCATTTGGCCTTAATTTAAGTTCTGCATCATAATTGAAATAAGTTTGTCACCTACCTTGTACTGATATCCAGAAGAATTGTCGAGCCGTTGATAATTCAATATATCATATCTGGCCAAGCCATCCCCTTGGCGATCGAACTTAACCTCACTGCCAGCCAGATCTGGAAAGTTACGGAAACGTTGTGTTGTTATCGCAGGGAAATAACAATAAAAAAAAGGGGGTTGCTCATAGTTAACTGTACCAATAAATGAGACGTTTAGCAAGTAGTTGTTGTAAAAGTCCTTGCCATCATAACTGGCCATATCTGGACATGCCTGAGAGTGGCTATCGACCGGCTTCCGATACCAAACAGATTCACTATGCTGATGTTTCTGTTGTCCATGTCCGTGTCTCTCATTTTGATCACTCTGTGTGCATAGATCATTATGCAGATTGTGAAGTGCATGAGCAAATGCGTAGACTGCATCGACAACAAATTGTGTTTTTGATTCTTGTTCATATCTGTTATCCATTTATCGAAGAAAAAAAAAAAAAATATATATATATATATATATAAACATATATAAGATAAATATTATATTCATGTAAAAACAAAAAGAGAAGTAGAAGATTTGTTTCAGGTTTCACTAGAATTCAAGAAAATTAAACATTAAAAAATGATAAATTATCGGAAAATCTAAAAAATAAAATATACATGACAATAATAAAATTACTGTTAAATTAGACAAGGAGAGACACAGAAGAAGATAATTTGTTTCAGGTTCATTATCTGGATTTCATAAGAGTTCTAGATAACACTAGGCAACAGCCAAAAAATTACAAGAACTAAACTTACTTTCTTGGATTGATTTGGGGACCGAAACGACCAAAAACATTTTTTTTTTTTATAATGAGATTTATTTTTTAAAATTTTTTAAAAATCTGGATTTTTTTATTACGAAAGCATCACGAAAGGTGCGAAAGGCGACTAACAATATATACAGCTAAGTTGGAAAATTTGCTACGACTGTCCGATCAGATCGAGTTATATACCGATCGAAAGGTTTAGTCGTAACTTACATAATGGCATACTGGCAACTTTTTCTAACTCACCTGGTTCATGAGATAATGGGGTGTAGGTGGGAGGGGAAAAATTTATATGATCGCAGCTTATGGAGCCGTTGGGGCTTTTACGTAAAAATTTTTTTAATTCTTATCAAAAATACGCCTTAGTTGATTCCTCGATGACCCAAATTTGACAGCTGGTTCAAGGATAAATAAATTTGAAATTTTTTTTGCTCATCTCAAAATTAAATGAAAAGTCAGTTTCTTTGTGTGTCAGTTTGTCGCTTTGTCTGTTTGTATCAAAGCGCTAAAAAAGCTTAGATGTAATGATGGGGATAATAGGGATTTATTCCTCTTTGAAAATCTAGAAATGTTTGTTCTACGACTTTTTGAAAAAACCGTTAGTTTAGCGGGAAAACGCTAAATCCCGCTAAACTTGAAACCTCAACTGTTTCCAAACCATAGAAGCTAAAGATATGTTCTATATATCATTGGAAAGGTGTGTTTGAGGGCTTTTAAACTTTTTTTTCTTTTCTAAAGTACTCAGGTAACATTTTACAGATGAAATAAAGTTTTTAGCTTACATTTTGGCGATTTCTGACAAAACGGCTCTAACGATTTTATTAAATTTTTGTATGTTGTAGTACGTAAGATTTTGCGACTTTTGGTATATGAAACATAAACTTTGAGGCTGAGGGGTTTGGAAGATATTGCCTGTTAACTGAATGTATACATTTTTCTATCGGTCGAAAATCAGTTTCGAAAAACTTTTTGGTTTTATGAGATATCTCGACCAAACTGACACAATATGCATTTAACTTAGTTTTAAATATTGTGTCCAAAGTTGGTTCAAATCGGACACTATAACATATAGCTGTCATAGGACCGATCGGGCGAAAATAGAGTCTTAGTACGAAAATCTTTTTTGTTTTATGAGATTTCTCAACCAAACTGATATAGTATGCATTTAACTTGGTTTTATATATCTTGGCCAAAATTGAGTTTGTTCATCACAAAATTGGATATCAGATATTTTGGGGCTGGAAGTTGCTTTCATCACTAGACTTTTACCTCGTGTAGGGTTTTTTTTTGTGGGATCATCATTACTCCGATTTTAAATATATCAATAATTCATTTTTACAAAGCTCTAGATGTAAACCAGTAGTTTAAGAGATATTATTTCTTGAATTTAGAAAATGATAATTTTTATAAGATTTTTTATTAGCTCTTATACTTTAAAATTCGAGAAAAAGTCGAAAAATCGATCGTTCCTATGGCAGCTATATGATATAGAAGACCGATTTGAACCAAATATGGACAAAATGTGTAAAATAACAAGAAATTGATATTGTGTGAGATTGGTTTAAAAAAAAATTTCAAAAATTACAAAAAAATTTCATACTAAAGGTCATGCCGCTAAACAAGGAAGTCATCAAAATCGACAAAAGCATGCCTAGACACAAAATAATATTATATCACCGTGTCTCCATTGATTTTAATGAATCATATCTTAAGCGACGCGTAATAATTGCAGCTATGCAATAAAATAGAAAATAAAATGTAATAAATTTTTTTCAGACTTTCGCCGAATTTTAAAGTAGGAAAAACTAAGAAAAAAACTTAAAAAAATCATCATATTCTTAATTCAAAAATTGATATCTCTTAAACTACTGGTTTAAATCTTATACTTTGTATAAATAAATTATAGATATATTCATAAACTTTCAGAATAAGTAAAGCTTTTTAAAATCTTTGTCACTCTCGAGTAATGATGACAAATGTGAGCGCACCTCTGAAATAAAATATTAAAAAAAGCCAAATTTTAAAAAATTCAAAAAAAAAATCTCACCATTGAAAAAAAATGTTTTTCGACGTTTGTGGTCCCATCTATCAAAAAAAGTAGGTTTGGGTCTTGTTATAGCCAAAAAGATCAAATTTGTTGCCTAGTGTAAGCCTTACAAGAAGTTAAAGTGATCTATTCCCGACTTACCCGACTTTCTCCGAAAGCCTATGTCGATCGTCGCATAGTATTTTTTGCTTATCGCTTGTTGAATTGATCGGACTTGAGGACTCGAATTCTTCGGAGCTAGCGGTTAGGACACAATTAAAGGTATCTTCCCAGAATTCAGCGAACCATGGATTGCGCTGATTGGAGCGAGGAGTTAATTGCATCATGTACCGATCAAAGTCTTCAATAATCTCCGACTGCAACTCAACAGTAATTGCACCCTCGGCAATATCCTCCAATCCCTCGAGAAGCTTCTGCTGTTTGCCCCATCCATCGCTGGCTACCCAATGCAATGGCTGCGAGAGATTTGCCCGTTTGGCCGCCAGAAGAATTCTTCTTGCGTCTTCGGCGCGTGTGAAAAGTACGACTCCACGAGCGTTCGGTTTCTTTAATAGCTTACTGATAATCGAGTCAAAGACTTTATCATCCGCTGCACTCGGCACTTTCTCGGCGGCGGCAATGCAAACATGACGCTCGGTTGCCTCTTTGTGAAAGGCCTCGATGCCATATTCGCCATAGGATCCCTCCGAGTGAATTGTGGAGACGTACGACCAGTTGAAGTTCTTGATAATGTCCACCAAGGCAACCGACTGGAATGTATCTGGTGGCACCGTTCGCGCAAATAAATCAAAGCGCGATTTGTCTGATAGCGTCTTAGCCGTTGATGCTGGCGATATTTGCGGTATGTGAAAAAGACGCAATAGATTTGCAACCTGAAAACATATATTGGCATATTTTTAAATGTTCTACAGTTGTTCAAAAATAATACCATTTAATCGCAGCAAGATCGGACAAGTAGAACGGCAGTAATAGCTGATTAAGGCAATATAAGCGCCCAAAAGTATGCAATAGCTTTTATTAGATAATATCGGATATTCTATGGTCGGGATCTCAACTATAGTCTTTCCAACTTGCTTAAATTCAAATTTTGTATTCATAACTGATTGTTTCGGGATGATAACTGACCTGCAATGACACCGAACTGTACGATCCACCGATGACCCCGAACACAGGACCCGATGACGCGTTCTTTCGCAAATGGGGACTGGAAGAGTCCGAGCATTCAAAGATGGACGTATCCAGATTGTTGAGCGATGCACGGACAAATTGTAGCGATTGATTAAGAGCATATGTGTCTCTGGAGCATGTATCTAGTATATGTACGCCTATCGTAATGCCCGGCAGTAGATTTGTATCATTGTTAACACGATCAATGGCGTAGAGCATTGCTTCCAGGCGTTGAACTCCCCGATTATAGACCTTGGGACCGCATGGTGATACACCCTCGCCCTTTTCATGAACCGGAAACAATCCACCCAGTATTATATCGCCTGGCAAGGACACTGACACTGTATCCTGTGCCTGCGATCGGCTGCCATTAGCTGCATCTGGTAAATAGCTGCACAATGAAAAGACCACAGCCAAAATGGCTATAGGAATAAGGCTTTCACTCCGACAGGATCTTCTTTCCCACACTTCCCACATTATTGAATAGCGCAGTTGAATTGCTTGAAAACTTTTCACACAATATTCAACTCGTTGTCGATCGATATTTTTCCTCTTTCCTCTTCATGATCATTTCGAAACATCTGAAATACAAGTCTTACATATTTCAAAACTTTAATATTAAGTTCAACTTTTAAACAATAGAATAGAAATATTTAAATACAAATTCTTAGTTGATTTGTATCTTAGCTAAATATAAATATTATATAAAAAAATTAAATAAGGGGCTATTAATATATTATGTATTTTAAAAATAAATTGAAATTTAATTACTATTAATTCCAATAGTTTTTAAACTGTCAGTTTAAAATTTATATTAATTTTTATATACATTTTTTAAAATAATTTCTAAATTTTAGTTTAAATTTTACCTTTTAAGCTTGGGTTGCAACCATTTTAATGTTTTAAACTTAAATTATTTGTTGATTTTAATCAAAATTAAAAATAAAGTATATATTTAAAATTTAAATAGTTTGGAGCTTTTATTATATTATGAATTTTTAATATAAATTAAATTGTTGTTACTATTAATTTCAATAGTGTTAACACTATTATTATTGAATATTTTGTTATCGCTTCAGTTTTAAATTTAAAATTTATATAAAATTAATAAAATAAAAAAACAGCATATGAGCTCAATGATATATATGAGTATTGGTTTTGTGCACATGTGTGTGTGTGTTGTGTGTGTGTGTCGACCCAGAAAAAGCTTTGCTGCTAGAACTTGGCCATTAGTTTCTTAGATGATATGATAATGTTGCAGATAAAATATTTAATTTTTACTGTATTCTTGCATATATATTTAAAATTAAGTTTATTTAATTTTGTTTTTTTTTATTAACTCTTATTTTATTGTAATAGTTATTTAAACATTCAAATAATGATATGGAAATTGATACATTTTTTATTTATATGTTTTGATTTTTTTTATTTATTTTAGATGATGCAAAATTCAATAATAACAAGATCAAATGTGTTTTACTAATCTAACAAAAAAGTATTTGATTTTATACCTTTGTCAAAAGAATTGTTTGACTGTCTGTTTATATATGGATATGAAATGTCACGAAATTGCAGTGTAGGATACAAACATTCTTACATATCGACACACATACATACATGCATACAAAAGACTTGCTCAATTTGTTAGTGGCGATGTGACTAACTTAACACACATACACATACAGCCAAAACTACGTAAATACATATATGGATGTACACACACACACACACACACACACACACACACACACATATATATATATATATATATATATATGTATATATATATATATATATATATATATACATGTACATATGGTGTCCTGTGACGCTGGTTTCTTTTCCAATGCTGGCCTCTTTGGCTGTGTGGGTGTTAAGGTACACACACACACACACACACACACGCATACACACGTACATGCAGACGTGAAACACACAGATACGCTTACATACAGCATCTAAGTTTTATAGTATACTTATTGGGGACTACTTACCTTAATTGAACTAATTTAATATAATTGTAGTTAAGTTGCAATTCGTTGTATTTATTTTTAATTTAAGTTACTAATTTTAGTTGACAATTCTTATTATAGCCACGAGTGAGAAACACGTACACATCTGTGCATAGCATTAACTGTAGATAAACTGATTCGATTTACTCATGATAAGCCCAAGCAGTTCTTGTACCAACAACAACAGCAGCAGCAGCAACAACAACATGCGTAGGAGCCAACAGCAACAACAACATCCTCAACACAATCCACAGCATCCATCTAACTGTCCATCTCTCCCTGGATGGCCTTTTTCAGGAGCGCAAGCACCAAATGCTGCTGCAGCAGCCGCAATGGACCTCAAAGAGCAAGCGAAAGCATTAAAACCATTAGCTAACACACACATAGACACAAATATTACTAAAGCTTACTCTCTTACACATACATCCTCTAGTTCGAGCTGTAGCATAAGTTAAGAGAGCAAAGCTCTCTCTCTCTTTCTTCCTCTCTCTCTCACATGCGAAGCTTTTATTTTGTGCCTTTTGGATTTGCTGCTCCTCTTTTAACTGTAAATGTAATGTTATGTCAATGTTATGTATCTTAAACTTAGAAAAATTTATAAAATTTGCATTAGCCGAAAATGTGACTAATTTATGTGAGAAGTTGTGTGGATTATAAAACGGATCACAATCTGAAAACGCAATTTACATATTTTTTAGTAATTATATGGAGAATGATGAAAGTTTGCTGCATTTCTAAAGTTGATAATTAAATAAATATATATTAAATGCAGAGAAATTATTTTAGATTTTCCAGCTGAAACTACAGCTTAAGCCTTATAAATATATTGTATTATTCTAATTATACTATTCTGCAAGCCAACTAATTTTTAAATATCTGAGATAAACCGTTTTCACACCATCTCTTGTCAATTTGTGTTAGTAATACCCCTATTATTTAATGCTAGGTTCTCACTGCGGCGCAATGTGATATCATGATTTGACGATATGCGATATTTGTCAAAAGTGTTCACATTGGCATCACAAAAATTTTGCGTCACACTATTGTGAGAAGCAAAATTTGAGCATTCAATGTGGACACTACTAGCCATTGTGACTGGGCTATGCAAAACGTCTCAAAACATCACAATTGATTACAATGTACACAAGTTTGAACATTGAACAATCTCATGAGCAATGAAACAACTAACTCTGTCTTATATCGAGAATCCATTTATTTTGGCAAACACAAGAAGAATATTTACCTATTTTAATATGCTTAAAACAACAACAAAAAAGAAAATAATTCCTAGTTTTTTGTATAAATTAAATTTTTTGTATTAATCAAAATTCGCGAGAGCCTAGGTCATTTGCGACGGCATGTGACACTGGTGTTCACATTGGAGCGTAACATTTTTGTGACCTCAAATTGTTGTCGCAAAGATTTTGACGTTCACATTGCTTTGTGACGGTGTGATTACTGCTTTGCGAAGCTTTGTGAGTCAGTGCGAGCGATCCATAACTCAAACCCTTACGAGCTAGTGATTTATAAACGTTTATCGGAATGTTGTTCTTTAAAATCGATTAGCTCTCAAATCAACAATGAAAAAATATCGGCTTTGAGTGCGATATTTAATATCGCAACCATAAAATCAACCCTGTAATCAAAATGAGTTTCCGATAGATCGAAAGAAATATCGATTACATGTCACCATTCCCAAGCAGCACATTGCATGTGGAATGAAATTGATAGAAAATTTTGTTTTTTGGAAATAAACACAGAAGAAGACGAGTTTAACTTAGTTAACTAGTTTACAATTACAATACACAATATATAAAGTGCAGGCATTGTTTTTATTCTTGTATATAATTGCTTGCCATACTTGTGACGAATGCTTCAGGTAAAATGACAAAATTTGATCAAGAATGTGGAATGTTAAGTAAAATTACATGATGACATATCATACAATATACAATATACAGTACATAATGCAATTATCGTTGCAATCAACTTAGATTTAAGTGTGTGTCAATTGCGTTTTTTGTAGTGCATTGATTCTAGTTCGGTATTTGCCACGGATCATCAATAAATAATCCAGTTCGTTTCCATTTTTATTTAACTTTAATTTTCTTTGTGTAAGAGACGTGCAGTCAATTTCTTTCTCCTTCTCCTCCTCCTGTTCGTCTCTCGCTCGCACGCATGTACGACGTCAACGGCGCAACGTCGGCAAATCCATGCATGTATGTGAGTATGTATGTGAATATGTGAAGAAAGCATGATTATAAAAAAAGCTTTTTTTTTGGAAAATTAAGACATTTAATTAAATAATCAAAAATGCACTTTAAATGTGAATCAATTAAACAAATGAATTAAATCAACAATTGTATTAAAAAGTTATACACTTTGAGTCCAACTTATGCATATGTATTGTGTGTGTATGTATGTATGTACTTTCATTTATTACAGTCGGTCAAGTAACTGTTTTGACAAAGACAAAATGCACATGCTTGTTTTTGAATGTTTTGATAAATAGTGAAAATAAAAACGATAATTTAAGAAAATATGTTTGTTTTTATTATTTAAATGTGAATTAACAATTACTTTATAAACTGTAAGTAGCTACGTCGATACCAATAACCATGTGGTATCGAGTTAATTTTAATATTATAATATCAACAATGTATTTTAATTTTAGGTCGAGTGCTTAACATATACCTAAACGACTACATTTTGGCAGGTACGTTTAACAATATAATTCCAACTGAATAAATATATATCTATATATTTCCTAAAATTGCATTTCTCAGAAAGACTAATCCGATGGTTGTCTGATCGAGGAAAGACGACCATTTGCAGGACATTACTTTGGTCCCACTTTGGTAACAACTTTATCAACACTAAGGGAAATTCCAAGAAACATGCAGCCTCAAAATATGGTAAGTCCCAGCATTTTACTACATTTTTCAACACTTACATATGCTTAAGACTGAAGACGCTCTTAAGGCAGGTAAGAAACCTCGCAGGTAACAGATATGTAAAGACGTGTGCGAAATAATAAGAACAGCATATGAGAAAACTTAATTCGTTTAAAAATTGGTTATTAAAACATTACTTTCTTTTACTATTATAATAGTACACATATTAAGCTATTTATATCCAAAAGATGATATATTGGATTAGGGATCGAAGATTGAGTCTTTACCTCCATATTTTCATTTTTTTGAGAAATCCTAACCAAACTCACAGAATTTGAGTGTTATTGTCTTACACATTATGACCAAAGTTGGCTTAAGTCGGACCACTATATTATATAGCTGCCATAGGAACGATCGGTCCAAAATCAAGTTTTAGTATGAAAACTTTTTTATTTTTGGAGATAGCTTAATCAAACTCATGAATTTTGTGTTTTTAGATGTCCTTTACATTCTTTCCAAATTTGGTTGAAATCGGAGCACTATATCATATAGCTGCCATAGGAACGATGAACAACTATTTTATTTTATAAGTTATCTCTACCATCGTCTCTACATCTCGCATCGTCTAATACAACCTATCCAAATTTGGTTGAAATCGGACCACTGTAAGATATAGCTGCCATATGACCGCTCAGTAGAAAATCAAGCTTTGCGAAAAACTTGTTTCATTGTTCATATGCTGGTAACTTAGCCGTATTACCATAGATTTTAGCGGTAAACATACTTAAGATGGGTAATTAATATAGGTATATATATAGCAACAAATTTAATAAAACTGACAGAATTTGCACTTAAGATAGTCATTTATCTTAAGTGCAAATGCTGTCAGTTTATTTAAAATATCTCAAAAACCAAAAAAGATTTTCGTACTAAAACTTGATTTTAGACCGATCGTTCCTATGACAGCCATATGATATAGTGGTCCGATTTGAGCCAACTTTAGTCATAATGTGTAAGACAATAACACACTCAAATTTGCCTAGTGTTATAAGGGATAATGACAAAACAGGATACCCATTCTTTTTGGATATAAATAGCTTAATTTGTGTACTATTATAATAGTAAAAAGAATTGTTATAAAAATGTTTTTAAAGCCATTTCTTCTTATTTCGCACACGTCTGTATGTGAATTTGCAAGATACTTTTCAACTTGTTGACACAAATCACAAAATGTTTTTTCAGCCCATATATTTTTAATGTCTTTTTAAACAGATTTGACTTCGAAATTAATGCTGCATTTTTTTAATTATGGATTATTAAAAATTTTACTAAAATTTTCCATTTTCTTAATTTTTGTCCCTTGTAAATTTTTGGACACCTTTGAACTGTCATAACTTTGTCAAATCTCAACCAATTTTAATAAGTGATCCAATGTTTTTCTGTACATTTTTGGACAACTTTAAACTCTCGTAACTTTGTCAAAACTCAAACAATCTAAATAAATAATGTCTTTTTAAAGATTATTTGATCTCTAAATAGAAGCTGCATTTAAAATATTTTGATCATGAAATACTTAAAATTTTTCTAAAACTACTTTTCAATGTTTTTTTATTACTCTATATTTTAAAATTATAATCATTACGGTCCCTAGTTTTTTGTGTTAACAAAAATTTTTTTAAAAATCTACTAGGATATCAAATCTATTATTTCTAGTTTTTTTTTTCCACAAATCGAATGTAAAGTATTTATTTTGAATTGGTTTTCTGTCCATTCGAATTTGTTTGTTTGGTTTGGTCCGATTTTTAAAATATGTTGAATTATTTTGTATGTTTTACTTGCTTAGTTGGATCATTGGGTAATTTCGTTTGTTTTCTTTCTCCAGTTGTTGAATACATATACTGCAAGATGTTTGGTGTGCTATAGATATGAATCTTTTATCAATCTGTTGTAGATTTTGCCAGCAAATAAAAAGAACAAAAAGTATGCATTATCGCCAGTGGGCGTGGGCGTGCCAGTGGCAGTGCAGTTAGCGCAAGGTTCAATTTCGAAACAGCCTATACCGCAGCACAGTACGACTCAGCCGCAATTTCAAATAAACAAGGCATACAATGTTGTCTCCATATTGAAAACGTCAACGACAAACGCTCAGCAGTCTTCACATTCGCATTCTCATTCGCATTCGCACTCTCACATCGCACCACAACAACAAGGAGGAGGTCAATCACATCAGCAGTCACAGCAACAATCACAGCTTCAGCAAAGCTATGCGAATGTGGTTAACAGGCCAACGATCTCAGGATCTGCAACTGGAACGGCATCTGTATCCGTATCCCAACAGCAACAACAGTCGACTGTTATCTGCAGTGGTGGCAACATAATGACCGTTAATAGCTGTCAACTCAACACTGGCGATTTAAATTCAGCTGCCATCTACAATCTGAGCGGTCACAGGGCTCCAGGAAGTGGTATTGACTCGAATGGTCGCTTTGTTGCATCCACCGATCATCAGATGTCGTCGAATGGTGGTATTAATACTACCAGCTCAAATAGTTCCACACATACACAGCTATCAACTGTCTCCTCCAGCTCCGGCAATAATGCCGTACCCGTACCCGTTACCGGTAACAATCCGAGCAATCAACAGATTTTAACGCTAACTAATTCGCATGGCATCACTGTGGGCACTTCGAGTGGTCCATATACCCTACACGACACGAAGGGATTGCTGGGCGTTAACGTTAATGTTAACGTGGTCAACGGTGTCAACGTCAGTTGTATCGATAATCGAAAGTTCGACTATAAAAACAATAATCTGCTTTCAAACAGTAGCTTCCAAGCAAACCAAGAGGTAAACCGAAGCTTTCCTTACAGCCACGTATTCCAATTATTATTCCACATTTATCGTTTGCATTTTATGAATATTGTTTTTATTTCGAATATATAGAATCGAGTTTGTTTTGTTTTGAACACTTTCAGGTTGTTTTTCATTCTTTGTTTTACTTTTAAAGACGTTAATAAACAGATAATTTCAGGATGCGCATTGTCTTCGATATTTTTCTTATATTTATGTTTGTATCTACAACCTTTGTATCTCTGTTTTGCAATTTCAACTGATTAATAAAATCCGAATACAATTTCTAATTACAGTATGTGCCCTCGGGTAACAACAGCGCGGGGAACAACCGTTCAAATCCACAAAACAATATATATCGCGGACCGCCGCCAGCGTCTAATGCGCCGCGTGGATCCGGCGGAGGAGCTGGCGGAGGTGGAGTAGGCGGAGGCGGAGGAGGAGGAGGTGCCCGTCATGTACACATGTCAGCAATGTATCCGAATGTGGTGCTACAACAGTTCCCTCCATTCAGTCAGAGACAGCCGACATTTCAAACGCCACACATACAATATGCACCAACGCCCATTTCCTACTATCCGTATCCATATCTATCAACACTGCCACAGCAGCCACCACCACCGCACTCTCACACACACTCACACACACACTCACACTCACGCAGCGGCGTGCAGGTGAACACAAATGTCAACCTTGGCAACACGATGCCCGTCCAGTCCGGACCAAATGGACCGCTGGCTGGTCCAGGGGCCTCATCCTCCCAGCTTCAGTTGTTGGCTGGCGCCGTACAGCCCGGCGCCAATACGGTTCTCGGTGTCGGTGGCACTGCCAGCGGTCAAGTGGGCGTAGGAGTGGGTGTCGGCGTGGGCGTGCCACCAATGGTCGGTGTCATGGCACCGAATGTGACACAACAGTCAGTACAGGCGCCTCCGACAAGTAGGCGTCGTCATCAGCATCGCTTACAGATCATCGATCCAGCAACAAGAAAGAATATTCTCGATGATCTCGATAAAGTAAGTAAAATTCAATCTTAAAAATCATTCTAAAACAAAAATCATATTATTGAAACAAGTACAAAATGATACTGCATTATTAAGTTGTCTTCTTTTTTTTAATAAATGTCTAAATTAAAAATTAGTCAACCGGAGGGGTTTCACAAATGTAAACCAACCGAAATGCATAGGATTTGGTTGGTTTTCGGGTGGTTTGTATTTTTCGGAAAACTCCTGATAGACTATTTTTAAATAAAAGTCTATAATCCCAGCTAGTCATGGACTTTTATTTAATAAAAGTGGCAGTATTAAAATTAAATTGTTGTTAAACAAAAGAATTTTTAAAAAAATTGACAATTACATTTATTTATTTAAATCGTTATTATTAAAAATCGTTTATTGACTTTAGTGATAATAAAGTAATAAATGTAATTCATCTAATATATTTAATTCACCTTTTTAAATAAATATCTATAATACAAATCAGTGAATGATTTTTATGTGAAAAAGGCATTATTAAAAATGATTAGTTTTTAAATAAAAGTCTTTAATCAGAATCAGTCAGACAAAGACTTTTTTAAATAAAACTGTAAATTTTAAATCAGTTAAGAAAAGGCGTGACATTTAATTCACCTTCTTAAATTTAACTTATTTAATTCATCTTTTATAAAAAAGTCTATTTAAAAAATCAGTCAATGAATTTTATTTAAAAAAGTCATTATTTAATAAATATTGTTTTAAAATTAAAGTTATTAATCAAAATCAGTTCAGGACTTTTTATTTTTATCTAATTTAATATTAAATATAATACACTGGTATATTAATTAATAGAAGTAATAATAATACAGTTAATTTTTTTGTTATATAAATTATATTACACTACGTTAATGATTTGTTCAAATAGATGTTTATATAATCAATGACTTTTTACTTGAATATGGAATTACTTAAAAACCTTTATTGACTTTTGTAATCATGTCATTCATTTAATTCACCTTCCTTAAACGTTTACGTTTGCAGAGTAATTCGAATGCAGACAATGAATACCAGGATCAAGTGCAAGTGCCTCCTGCAGCAGCGGTGGTAACAACAGCGACTTCAGCAGTTGCTCAGCCAGATGCTCAGGTGCCCATGTGTATCTCACAGTCACAGTCAGATGCTGTTGGAATGTCGCTTGTCAGTGGTCAAATAGTTATGCAAGGCAGCTCTGATCCAAGGACTAACGTCCAGTACAAAATAGGTATGGTATACAATTCAAATCAACACTTTTCTCTCATATAGTTTTTTTTAATCAACATTCTTTTTCATTTTCAGATCAAATTCCCGCTCATCGCCAAGATATTATTGTGGGTCAAACTCCAGTGGTTTCGGCAATGTCTGATGCACCTTCTGTCGAAATATTGCCAACACCGCAAAAGTCCAAGAACAAAAAGTAAGTCCATTTATATTAATCAGTAAACGGAATGGCAATTTTCCGATGATAATGATAATTTTATTTATCTACTTTTAGAATTCCTATAGTCCCTCCAAAAGATGAGCCTGAACCAACATCTGGTAAGTACTCCTAGATTGATTCAATCATTTATATTTACCTTTAGTTTTATCTCATAGACTAAAAGACTTAATACTACCAAATTTGATTCCTTTTTTGTTTTAGTTAAATCTTTAAATAGATGCTGCAAATAAAATTTTTTTATTTATGAAAACCTATTTTTGCATTCCTGTTAATTTCGTAATTATTCATAGATATATTTCTGAAAACTTTAAACTAAAATAACTTTGTCAATACCTAACCGATTTTGATAAGCAATGTAATTTTAATTATTGTTTGCTCTCTAAAGTGGCCCTGCGTTTAAATTATCTTAATTTAGGCCAATCTTAATTTATATTTAATTACCGATATTTTACACACTTGTCTCTAGATAATTTTCGATAAGCAATGGGGATACAAAACAGGTAACTTTGGTTCACAATCATGTTTCTTAATTACTACTCTAAGGCATTAAGCTGAGTATGAACATAAGATTTGACACTAGCGAAGGAAAAGTGCTCAATATTTATCTGTCGGCGAGTGAAAGCAATGTATCCAAATCAATACAAAACAAGTGGGCGGTTAAGGTCGAGAACGCTCGACAGTAGGATACCCTGAGCCCAGGTACTCTTCAATAAAAGTTTATTTTCGACCAATTGTTCCTATGGCAAGTATATGATATATGAAGCAGATTTGAACCAAATCTGGTCAGAATGTACAAAACCAACATTAATGCATATTCTATCAGTTTGGTTAAGATATCTCAAAAAACAAAAAACTTTTTCATACTAAAACTTCATTTTCGATGCATCGTTCCTATGGGAGCTATGTGATATAATGGTCCGATCCAAAAATAAAAACCGATTTTAACCAAATTTGGTCAGGATGTATAATACCAACTCCGATACATAATCTATCAGTTTGGTTCTGATATCTCAAAAAACACAAAACTTTTTCATACTAAAACTTAATTTTCGATGTATCGTTCCTATGGCAGCTATATGATATAATGGTCCGATCCAAAAATAAAAACAAACTTGATCTGCGTATGGTATCCAGGAGTCTACATACCAAGTTTGAAGTCTCTAGCTTTTATAGTTTCTGAGATCGACGCGTTCAAACAGACGGGCAGAAGGACAGACAGACTGACATGACTCAATCGACTGAGCTGTTGATCCTGATCAAGAATATATATACTTTTTGGGGTCTGTCACGCCTTCTTATGCCTGTTACATTCTTCCAAACACATTATACCCTTTTTTGCCCATTTTTAATGGGCTCAGGGTAGAGAAAACCCAAAAGTTGAATGATACCTCTGTTACGCCCGCTGTGTTTTGTTTACCTTTTTAAAATTGCACAACTGATAAGATTTTATTGAGGGGGCATAAGGAATGGAAAATGACGAAAGTTAAGGATATTAAGTGTGTTGTTATTCAAGTAGGAAGAATATGCAAAGCAACATAAAAGTTATGTGTGTATTTTTCTATTTTATTAATAAAAATTAAAAATTTATATAATTTTGGCCGACAGATTGTTTCAGTTTTAGCTAATATTCTTTCAATTTTGTCCTGGTTGAAAAACTTCAGACGTCTGTGTTTTGTTTTCAAATGAATAACGGTCATTTTTAGGTTGTCAGACGTACAATGTTTGAACAATTCCATATTTTCGCAGTCACCCGAGCTAAAAGCTGGCAGTGTTGAAAAACGACAATTTCTTGATCTGGCAACTCTGTGTTATCCGTTCTCCGAACAAACTAGATAAAACGCTGGCTAAATTTCTATCTAGCTAATTTAGCAACTGTTTTTTAGACCCCGTACTCAAAAAAGTACAGGGGTCTATTGGGTTTGTTTTACCGAATATGTGCGTAACAGGCAGAAGGAGGCGTGGCAGACCCCATAAAGTATATATATTCTTGATCAGCATCAATAGCCGAGTCGATATAGCAATGTCCGTCTGTCTGTATGAACACCTAGATCTCAGAGACTATAAGAGCTAGAAACACCAAACTTGGTACGTAGGTTCCTCTATATTGCAGGCAGATCAAGTTTGTTTCAAAATTCGGCCACGTCCTATATCGCCCACAAATCGGAAAAAAAATGTTATATCCAAATTATAAAAGCAAGTTAAAAGCTAGTGACACCAAATTTGGTATGTAGATTCCTCTATATTGCAGGCAGGTTAAGTTTGTTTCTTTTTTGAATCGGACTACTATATTATATAGCGCCCATAGGAACAATCGGTCGAAAATCAAGATTTAGTATGAAAAACTTTTTTGTTTTATGAGATATCGTAACCAAACTTAAAGAATATACATTTAAGTTAGTCTTATACATCCTTATCAAAGTTGGTTCAAATCGGAACACTATATCATATAGCTGTCATAGGACCGATCCGGCGAAAATCAAGCCTTGGGAGGAAAAACTTTTTTATTTTATAAAATGTAACCGAACGTACCGAATATACACAAAACTTAGTTTTATATATTCTGTCCAAAGTTGGTTCAAATCGGACAACTATATCATATAGCTGGACCGATCGGGTAAAAATCGAGTCTTAGTATGAAAAACTTTTTAATTTTATGAGATATCGTAACCAAACTTATAGAATATGCATTTAAGTTAGTCTAATACATCCTTACCAAAATTGGTTTAAATTGGTCCACTACATCATTTAGCTGTCATGGGACCGATCAGTCGAAAATCAAGCCTTAGTATGAAAAACTTTTTTGTTTTATGAGATTTCGTAACCAAACTTATAGAATATACATAAAACTTGACTTTATATGTCCTGTCCTAAGTTTGTTCAAATCGGAGCACTATAACATATAGCTGACGTAGGACCGATCGGGCGAAGAAAAGTCTTACTATGAAAAACTTTTTTGTTTTATGAGATA
Organism: Drosophila falleni; assembly: GCA_035045575.1. Lineage (NCBI taxonomy): Eukaryota > Metazoa > Arthropoda > Insecta > Diptera > Drosophilidae > Drosophila > Drosophila falleni. Next base: position 1,264,617 of record JAWNOV010000082.1, on the reverse strand, counting down.
TCGTAACCAAACTGATTGAATATGTATAAATCTCGGTTTTATATATTTTGCCCAAAGTTGGTTTAAATCAGACCACTATATAATATAGCTCTTAAAGAACCGATCGGGCGATAATCAAGTCTTAGTATGAAAATCTTTTATGTCTTATGAGACATCGTATTCAATCTAATAGAATATGCATTTAAGTTAAGGGGACCGTCTACCACTTTTGCATGATTTTTCAACATTTTTTTTTTGATAGTAAAATATATCGAAACACTAGCCTTTTTTCACACATGTTAACACACATATTGAGGACTAAGAAAAAAATATTTTTTTGTTTATTCTGCCCTTCATGGCGACAAAATGGCGGTTGAAGTGATTGTCCGAAAAAAACTGGTTGACACGATATCTCTGCTTCAAAATTTCTGAAAGAAAAAATCCAAAGAATTTCTTAAAATGTATGTCAGTGGCTATGGCATGAACCACAAAAAATGAATTTGAAAAAAAAATGAGTAAATGGCGGCGGTTTGAATTTTTTTTACCCTTTTTTCACCACTAAAACGGTAAAAAATGGGGTTAAAAATGTATGTAGAATGTTGGTTGTGGTTCAGGCGATAAGCACATGTGTGCTGAATAACCCCTGAAAATTTTAGCCCAATCGGACAGATAGTTTTTCCAAAATCGTGTCAACCAGCTCAAAAAACGTAGTTTTGAGAAAAACTCGTTCAAAGTTTTTGTACGCTATGTGTGCGCTATGAGAGAAACTTCCTGAGAATCGATTTTTCGACATATTCTCGGTCGAAAATCGGCAAATCAGAGATTCTAAACTAATTCTACATATATGTAGTGCACGAAAACGATGTTTTTGAAAAAATGGGGTCAAAAATTTTGAAAAAAAGTGGTAGACGGTCCCCTTAACTAAATTATATTTAATTTTTTTCCATTATAAGTTTTTTTCATAGTAAGTACGGGGTCTCCGAGTCGAGTATGCTCCGGCCCACTAGTTTTTATATGAATTTGACATTTAGCGCACAGCTTTTATCTTATGTCCATACCTAGCTTTAAAAGAAAATTTTAAGCAATCAAAAATTTTGATATCGACCATACAATCAGGTATACGAGGGGTCTAACAAAAGTTCGGTAAGTTGGCGACTTTTAGCTCGTTTTTTCAAAATTCCAAAAGTGTCAAGTCCTTTGCAATACATTTACGAGACTATATTTTAAATTTTGAAAAAATCGGTCGAAATGGAGACAAGAAAACGCAAATTAGCTGAAGGTGCCTCACATGAAATACCACCACCACCGCAAACGGAAATTCGGTTTTCGACGTAAACTAAACAATACAAATATTTGATGAATGCCAAAATGCATATGGAACGTATGCACCATCTCTGAAGTAGAGCTGGAAATACATCGATGTTTGCCCACATCGATGTTTCGATGTTTTTGGGGGGCGAACATCGATGTATCGATACATCGACCTTTTCTAATGGGTTTTTGGAAAGTTTAATTTAATAGTGTCACAACGGTTTCAAAGGTTGTACAAACAAAAGAAATTAAAACAAATTAAAACAAAACAAAAGATAATTCAACAAAAACAAAATAAAGTTCTGTTCCGGACAGAAATTAATAGCTTATTTAACAAAATAATCATAGCTAATCATAGGAGATCCATTCGTTCTTATTCGTAAAAATAAGCATGTCCACATGCTTGGGTTTAAGCGAACTCCTTTTATCGCTTACGATCAAGCCTGCTTTGCTGAACATCCGCTCGCTTTCAGTAGACGTTGCAGGAATGCAGAGGAACTTTTTAACGCTTATTTTAAAAGTCTTATCATTTGAGATCTGTAAAAAAAAAATGAAAAAAAGAAAAAAAAAACATCGAACATCGTAAAAAAAACATCGATGATCGAAATATTTTTGGAAACATCGATGTATCGATATTACATCGATGTTGGTTCCAGCACTACTCTGAAGACCATTTCAAAATGGTTTCAAAGATTCCAGACAGGACATTTTTCTGTTGCGGACGAACCGCGAGAAAGTCGACCGAAATCTTCGAGAGACGATGGAAATGTGGCCCTAGTTAGGGCAAAACTTATCGAAGACCCTCGGTCTATCCAGGAAATGATAGCTTGTGAACTGGGCTTGAATGCCATAGCCGTATCTCGAATATTGAGTCAAGATCTGCTGTACACGAAGAAGTCTGCGCGATGGGTTCCGCGAATTCTGAATGAGGCCCAAAAAGAAGCTCGCGTGCATTTTGCCCAATATTTTTTGAATACATTTGAAAATGGACAGTCTAGCAACTTTAATAAAGTCGTAACTGGTGACGAAGCTTGGTTTTATAAATATGATCCGGAAACCAAACAACAGTCCATGGTATGGAGCCCAAGAGGAGCAAACCCGCCCATTAAAGCTAAGCAACAAAAGTCAGCCACAAAAGTTATGCTGTTTGTTTACTTCACAAAATCAAAAGTTGTAGCTGCCATTCCTCTGAAAAAGGGACAGACGGTAACTGCTAAGTGGTATACTGAAGACTGCTTACCAATCGTATTCAAGAATTTGTTGGAGCACCGAAAAAATGAAGAGTTGCGACGCTATTTTTTACATCTTGATAACGCGTCAGCTCACACTGCTGAAATAACATCCAACTTTATTGCGAGCTCTGGCATCGAAGAAATACGTCCAGCACCATATTCCCCAGATTTAGCACCATTTGATTTCTGGTTATTTCCAAAAATTAAAAAAAATTTGAGAGGAAAAGTCTTTGACAGCAACGAGGACATAATTAATGCGGTAAATGCTGAGCTTGCAAAGCTGAAAAAGCAGGATTTTGAGGAATGTTTTGCCAAGTGGATATATAGACTTAAGAAATGCATTGAAAACAATGGCGATTATGTAGAAAAGATAAAAACGATAAAAAAAAGACGAGGATTTAGAATAAATACAAAAAAAAAAAATCTCCGATTTTTTTTTCCGGTGAACTTACCGAACTTTTGTTAGACCCCTCGTAGTTATAAATATAAATTTATAAATATTTTTGATCAGAATCAACAGCCGAGTCATGTCCGTCCGTCCGTCCGTCTGTTTGAACGCGTCAATCTCAGAAACCATAAAATCTAGAGACTTCGAACGTGGTATGTAGGTTCCTGGATACCATAGGCAGATCAAGTTTGTTTTTATTTTTGGATCGGTCCACTATATCATATAGGAACTATAGCCATAGGAACGATACATCGAAAATGAAGTTTTAGTATGGAAAAGTTTTTTGTTTGTTGAGATATCAGAACCAAACTAATTGAATATGCATCTGGGCTGGTATTATACATCCTGACCAAATTTGGTTAGAATCGGTTAACTATATCATATAGCTGCCATAGGAACGGTGCTTCGAAAATGAAGTTTTAGTTTGGAAAAGTTTTTTGTTTTTTGAGATATCAGAACCAAACTGATCGAATATGCACCTGGGCTGGTAATATACATACTGACCAAATTTGGTTAGAATCAGTATAAAATATCACATAGCTGCCATAGGAACAATCGATCGAAAATCAACTGTTAGTACAGAGTGCCTGGGCCAGGGCACAACTGTCGAGCGTGCTCGACTGTAACCGCAGTTAGTTATTATTTAATTTTTTTTATAAGACGTAGTGGTCTAATTGTTATTAATAGTTATTATCACATTTGAATGGGTACTGACTATAATGCGTAGTAATTACTGATCCTTCTCACAAAATAAATAAAAAAAGTTTTGAATATTTTATAATATAAATATTTAAAGAAAGAAATTGTAATAAATTGGAAATTATTGAAATTCCTTTAATTAATATAAATTAAAATGAATTTAGACTGTTTTGTGGAATATTTTTTTAAATTTTCTAATTAATGTTGACATTGTTTTCTATTTCCGAATTTTGGTTTCTTGAAATTTGTATCATTAGACTCCGTTTATAAAAAAATAAGTTTTAAGGAACATGGGCGTAACAGTCAGAAGGAGGCGTGGCAGACCCTATAAAGTATGTATATTCTTGATCAGCATCAATAGCCAAGTCAATATAGAAATGTCCGTCTGTCTGTATGAACACCTAGTCTCAGAGACTTTAAGAGCTAAAAATCGAAAATTTAATATTCAAATTATAAGAACAATTTGAAAGGTAGTGACACCAAACTTGGTATGTAGATTTCTCTATATTGCAGGCAGATCAAGCTTGTTTCTATTTTCGATCGAACCACTGTATCTTACAGCTGTCATCGGACCTATCGGCCGAAAATCAAGTTTTTTTTGTCTTATGAGATATTATAATTAAGCTTATTGAATATGCATTTAAGTTTGTTTTATACAACCTTACCATTTCAAATCGGCTTACTATATTTGATACAAGTTGTCGTAAATGCAATGGCGTCAAGTGAGCAGAATATTTTTGAATTTTTAGCAGTCATAGGTTTTTCCATAGTAAGTACGGGCTCTCTGACAGTCGAAAATGCTCGACTGTAGCTCCGTCCATCTAGTTATACCCTGAGCCTATTAAAAATGGGCCAAAAAGGGTATAATGTGTTTGGCAGAATGTATGTAACAGGCAGAAAGGGGCGTGGCAGACCCTCAAAACTATATATATTCTTGATCAGGATCAACAGCCGAGTCGATTGAGCCATGTCCGTCTGTCTGTCCGTCCGTCCGTCCGTCTGTTTGAACGCGTCGATCTTAGAAACCATAAGAGCTAGAGACGTCAAACTTGGTATGTAGGTTCCTAGATACCATAGGCAGATCAAGTTTGTTTTTATTTTTGGATCGGTCCACTATATCATATAGCTGCCATAGGAACGGTACATCGAATACGAAGTTTTAGTATGGGAAAGTTTTGTGTTTTGTCGAGATATCAAAACCAAACTGATAAAATATGCATCTGGGCTGGTAATATACATCCTGACCAAATTTGGTTAGAATCGGTTAACTATATCATATAGCTGCCATAGGAGCGGTACATCGAAAATGAAGTTTTAGTATGAAAAAGTTGTTTGTTTGTTGAGATATCAGAACCAAACTGATTGAATATGCATGTGGTATTATACATTCTAAGCAAATTTGGTTAGAATCGGTCTAAAATATCATATAGCTGCCATAGGAACAATCGATCGAAAATCAACTTTCAGTACAGAGTACCTGGGTTCAGGGTATCCTACTGTCGAGCGTGCTCGACTGTAACCGCTTACTTGTTTTTGTTTGTAATTCTTACAAAAAATAAATAGACTCAATATATTAAAATTCAATAATTAATATATATCAATCATCTATTTAGTTGTCAGCTTCTTATTCACATGTTCACGTAATTATAAAATATGTTCATGTCTCAATGAAGAGACCCTTTAACTAATTTTGTTAATACCAAAAAATATGTGTGTGCTCAGTAGACTTGCGATATTACTCTCTTTCCTTGCCTGCCATACTCTCTCTCTCTCTCTCTCTTGTTGTTGTTGTTGTTGCTGCTGCTGTTGCTGAGTGCTTGCTGTGCGCAGCTGTTTAATTTGGTCCGCTCTCGCTCCCGCACACCACGAGCACGTGCTTTTTGGGCTCACTTATACATTGTGTACGTGTATGGGTATGGGTAAAGGTGTGTGTGTGTGTGTGCGCACATTTTTTACTTTTGCTCTGTCTTTAATATGTTTAGGTTGTCTTATTGTTGTCGTTGTTGCTGCTGATGACGCACACTGGGGCAGGCGGCCGAAAAGCGTGGCAAAAATCATTTTTTTGACGAAAGCGTTCGTAAAAAGTAATAAAAGCATTCGATAGAGAAAACATGAAAGATTACGAATCGAAAAGATTTTTAAAATCAGGTAAAAATTGTGGGCGTGGCAGCCTCTCAAAGTTGACCTATTTATTTTATAAAAAATACAAACTTTAAAACTGATTTGATGACAAGTTATATGACCGAACTTTATGTTTTTGTTTTCATATGAAAAGTAAATTTATTTCTAATTAAATGCCGTAGAATATTGTTTCTTCACTTGTTGACCTTTTATCCCAGCAATGTTTAAAAAAAGCACTAAAATTAGGCTATTTTTTGACTTTGATGGAATAGAACTAAAATTGGACTCATTTGGACCCGATCCCACTACCACAGGAGTTTTTGTTAATCAATTCTCTAACGAAATAACCACGGTCTTTCATGCGTCCAGCTGCGTCTGGGGAAGTTATAGGACAAAAACTGATGCAACCTCGCAAAAAAATGGTGATAGAAAGGGAAGAGCGCAGTACAATAACTTACGCTTTCGCTATGCCCAGGCATCATACAAGATTTATCAAAAAAAAAAATAATTTTTTTTTGAGCTAGCATAACAAAACTATTTGAAATACTTATTAATGTTGTTAAAAATATGAAAAGAGATTGAAATGTATATTTTGGGCAAGCATAAATTGATTTTTTTTAAATTTAACATGTAAAATATGCACTGAAAATATTTTTCAACTTTGACCGAAAACCCTGAATCAACCAGTGGGCCTATTAAGCAGCTTAAAAGCTTAAGAAGTTTTCTATCAAATGCTTTTTAAATTTTGAAAATATATTCACTGGTTCAAAAGATATGATTTGTGCAACGCAAAATGAGGATCTGCCCCACTGTGTGACGCCGCTGGCTGGCGCTTGTCCCGTCTGTCGGTCCGTCCGTCTTACCGTTTTGCTTCTCCGCTGAGGCGATTTCAATTTCAGTTGCTATTGCTGCCGGTCGTTCGGTCGGTCGGTCGCTAACCGTTCAATGCTGTCATTTGTATAATTTTGTATTAGTATTAGTGTTAGTATCAGTGCTGGTGTTGGTGCGATTCGATATCATCTGCGTCTATCTATAGCTATAGTGCTAGGCCATACCATAGCTATAGCTATAGCTATAACTATAGCGACACACACGCATAATCGAGAAAAGAAATTAAATTATTGAAAAAAAGCGTATACAAATGCATGTGTATTTAATAAAATATTAATATTATTCTATTCATGTATAGGCAATAAATATTTTAAAAAACCTTTGCAAGGTTCAAAGGCAACTTAAGATTTAATAAAAATAATAACTATTAATTAAATGAGTTACCACACTTTAGAATGCAAAGAAATATAAATAGTTGGTGAAAACAAAATCCGCGTGTTTTAAAATTTGCAATCATTGCTTATCGTCGACATTGATCATTGAAAGTAATGGATAGGAATATCTGTAGAAGGTCTTACAATGGGTATGTCGCATATGTATTATATATATACATATATATAATATATATATATATATATATACATATATATATATATATATATACATATATATATATATATATATACATATATAAATATATATAAATATTGTATAGTTATTATCAGTTTTCTTTATTTTATTATTGTAGTTATAGTTTTTAAAAAAAGTTAATATTCCCCGGTTATTATATAAAATAATTCAAATGTAGCGCTGCAAAATATTATCAAAAAGAAACAATAAAAATTGTATTTTGAAAATACTCTCAAAAAATTCATTGATCTAATAACTCTTTAATCAAATGTCTGAGTCTGAAATGATAAAAATTAAATGTAAATATTCAATTAAAACCCATGTCTGAATTTTAAAATAAAAGTCACGGGATAACTCTTATTTGTAACTTTTTTATTTTTTTTTAATATCGAAATATATAATTATGTATTATTTATTTAATTGAAAAAATCAAAAATAAGCATCATTTTGCATCTCTTAAAATCAGGAATTCAAACCGAAACAAATCGGTTCCGGTATGCTCCGAAACAACTATTTAGTTGATAGGTTCTTCAATTCTATAGACATTCCGCTTAGAAATCGGTCAAGCTTTGACAAACTTATGAATGTTTGATATTATTGCTTGATAATAAGTATTGATTAGTACAGATTTGTTAACATATACTTGACAGATATTTTGATAAGTGAATATGTTTCTTTTATCCTTAGTAAAAGTGGATGATGCTGCAGGAAAAGCCATCACTGCCACTAAGACGACGACGCAGACGACGATCGAGAATAGTCAGCAGACTAATCAACAGACATCGGACACACAACAAGCAACTACAACTACAACTACAACAACAACAACAACTACAACTGCAACTCAAGAGAAGGAGCAGGAACAGAAGGAGGAGCAATCGGAGGAAATTGTCATAATTGAGGAAAATAAACCGATTGAACTGACAACTGAAGACGCATCATTGAAACCAGAGAAATCTGTAGAGATTGTCAAAGCTCAAGATCAGATAAGGCTAGAGGATGCTATATCCACAATGCATGTAGCGGAACAGTCAGTGTCAGTTGAGATTTCTCCTCCTCCTCCTCCTGCTGCACACGAAAGGACACCCGATGAGACTGATCGTGCTCCGATGCCACAGATGAAAATGGAAGTGGAAACAGCGATTAAACAGCCAGAAAAGGTGCAAAACGAAGAGAGCACAATAGTTGCAGAGGTGAAAGAGACGGAATCGGCGGCGCTAGCAACGGAAACAGAACCAGAAAAACAACAGGAACAGCAACAGGAAAAGGAACAATCGAAAGTGGAAGAAGAAATGGATAAGAGTGCAGCAGGTGATAAAGAAAAAGCTTCAGCTACAGCTACAGTTTCAGCAGAGGGAGCGGAACCGGGTGCCACATCTCTTATCAATTACAACGAAGGTCAATGGTCACCCAGTAATCCCGGTGGTAAGAAGCAATACGATCGGGAGCAGCTGATGCAGTTGCGCGAGGCAAAGGCATCCCGAGTGCAGCCCGAGGTGAAGAATGTCTCCATATTGCCACATCCGAATCTCATGCCACTTTTTATGCGCAACAACAACAGCCAAAATAAGCGCGTACAATCGATGGTTGGAGCGATTGGAGGCGGGGGCGGAGGAGGTAATCGGAACAGCGATTCCAGTGGCAACTTTGTGGGCAAACAGGTGTCCATGTCAGGCGTGCAAGCTGGCAGGAACAGCATGAAAGGTATGATTCATGTGAATCTATCCCTAAACCAAGATGTCAAACTGAATGAAACGGAAAATGCCTGGCGACCAAGAGTCGCCGTTGTTGGTGGCGGATCAGGTAAACAGGAATTGGAAGTGAGTTCCGCTTTCGGTTCGAATGATAAGGGAACCGTTCACGAGAAGGATGAACTGGTGCGTCGCGTGCGTGGCATACTAAATAAATTGACGCCAGAGAGATTCGATACGCTGGTGGAGGAGATCATTAAGCTGAAGATCGATACGCCCGAGAAAATGGACGAGGTGATTGTCCTTGTCTTTGAGAAGGCAATCGATGAGCCGAACTTCTCCGTCTCCTATGCCCGACTCTGTCATCGTCTGATCAGCGAGGTGAAGGCGCGCGATGAGCGCATGGAGAGTGGCACCAAATTGAATCTGCAGCACTTTCGCAATGCACTGTTGGACAAGACGGAGCGAGAGTTCACACAGAATGTGTCACAGCATACGGCAAAAGAGAAAAAATTGCAGCCAATTGTGGACAAGATTAAAAAGTGCCAGGATCCCAATGAGAAGGCTGAACTAGAGGCCATTCTGGAGGAGGAGGAGCGCAAGATTCGTCGTCGCTCCGGTGGCACAGTTCGATTCATTGGTGAACTCTTCAAGATATCCATGTTGACGGGCAAAATAGTTTACTCCTGCATTGACACCCTATTGAATCCCCATTCGGAGGATATGCTTGAATGCCTGTGCAAATTGCTAACTACAGTGGGTGCCAAATTCGAGCAGACACCGGTAAATACCAAGGATCCCAGTCGTTGTTATTCGCTAGAGAAGTCAATAGCACGCATGCAGTCGATCGCATCTAAGACGGACAAGGACGGAGCCAAGGTCAGTTCCCGTGTGCGATTCATGCTGCAAGATGTCATCGATTTGCGTAAAAACAAATGGCAATCGGCACGCAATGAGGCGCCCAAGACAATGGGACAAATCGAGAAGGAGGCCAAAAACGAGCAGCTGTCCGCCCAATACATGAACTACAGCGGTTCGCTATCCACCTCCGGTGCCAATGGACCGCAGAGCGGGTCCGGTAAATCCCGAGATGATCGCGGCGGCAATAATCGTTTCGATTCGCGCTCCTCATCCGGTTACGGTGGCAGTCACAGTCAACGCGGCGAATCCGGAAATCTTCGACATCAGCAGGGCAACAGCGGTGGCGGAGGCGGTGGTGGAGGCATTTCCAATAGCGGCGGAAACAACAACAACAACACTCATCACTCCAATGGCAACAATGATGACAACACGTGGCACGTCCAGACCAGCAAGGGAAGCCGATCCCAAGCAGTGGACACCATGAAACTGGAAGGTCTGGTATGTAATCACTTCAAATCATACAAATGACTTACCCAATTCAAGATAAAGATATTCCTTTTGTGTACCTAGGAAAATAAGACAATTTTCTCTTTAATCCAGGCATCACTAGTAATGATTATTTTTCTTTATACCCATTTTTTATGGGCTCAGGGTTTAAATATCAATTTTTATATATTTATATAATTACTCTCAGATTTACTAATTTGTGAAAGTTAAACTTATAATGTTTTTATCTTCGGTCTTAATTATTATTCAACTTTTAAAGTGATGCTACTCTAAATTTCTTTTTAATTAAGCCTAATTTCTATTTGCAATGTCTTATTTAACATCATTTAACTTTCAAATTAATGTTGCATTTAACATATTCCTAATTATGAATTTTTTAATTTTTCCTAAAATTATCCAACTTTTTACTTTTTCCTTGAAATTTTTTGACAGCTTTAAACTCTCATAACGTTGTCAAATCTTGATCGATTTCCTTTTGGAATGTCAATTTTATATTTTTTTTTTGACTTTCATTTTGATTCTGCATGTAAATTAGAAAATTTGTGAATTGTTTCTATGAATTTAGTCACTGTCCATTTTCTCCATACTTTCCCTTTCCCTTAGACAGTTTTTCAGAACTTCTAACTGTAATAACTTTTTCAAATCTTGATCGATTTCCTTCCTGAATGTCGATTTTTGTTGCCTCTATTCTACATCAAAATTGAAAATATATTTTTTTTGCCTTCACTGTCAATTTTTTCCATCAACTTGGTCACTGTTTTCAGATCTTCTAATTTCGACCGATATCCTTGAACTCTCATATCTTTATCAAATCTCAAGCAATTTAACTAAAAAATGTCTTTTCATACAGTATTTGACTTCTAAATAAATGCTGCAATTAAGTTATTTTTAATTATGGGTTATTTTATTCTAAAATTACCCACATTTTCCATTTTAAAGCTTTAATGAATTCCCATTTGAATTTTGCAGACATTGCAGCTCAATCAGAATTTAGATACCAAGAAAATGGGCGGAGTATCTCAATTTATTTGGAATAATAACGCCAGCAGACAATCGTCAACACCAACGACAACGCCTTCAAATTCATTTGCAGCGCTATCTTCGCTTATTGATAAGAACATGGCAGATCGAGATCGTAACGATCGGGATCGTAACGATCGTGATCGCGATCGAAGTGGACCCAGAAATAAAGGATCTTACAACAAGGGTTCCATGGAGCGTGATCGCTATGGCGATCGAGGTGAGCATTAAATAATTGATTATTTAATAATTGATATAATCTAATAGGATATGTTTATAACTAAGGCATTCACTCGAGAACCGGCTCGTCCCAAGGCTCGCGGGAGAATTCCTCGTCGCGCGTTGGACAACATCAGCAGAATCGCGGCATGATGAGCTCTTCATTACAAAAATCAGCTAGTCACTCAAAGTACACACAGCAGGCGCCGCCATCCAGACTTTCCAACAAGGTATGAGAGTATGAGATTATATGCATCCTTTTATTTTTTTAAATTAATAATATCTTTGATTTACAGGCTATGGGATCTTCGCTGAGCAACACAGGCGGCGGCAACAATGTTGGCGTCATGTACCGAGGCAGCGAACATCAACCACCACCAACATCATCATCAAGTGCCTCATCTTCTATTTCTGCCTCTCAGTCACAGTCGACTAAAAATGTTGCGCCGCCGGCTGTGTATATCGAGCCACGACCCAATGATCTGAAGCTCTTCAAATCGGTGGTATCGGAAATGGTGGAAGTTGCAGTGACATCCAAAACAATCGCTCCGACAGTTGTTGAATGCATCAAACGGATACCGGAACAACAACGCTGCGGATTGTTGTTCTATATACTAACTGATTATTTGCATTTAGCGGATGTTGGCAAACAATACAGGAGATATTTGGCTAACACAATTGCCTACCTTATACAACAAAATCACATGTCTGTGGATCACTTCAAGCTTGCATACGAAGCATTTAGCGAGTTTGCCAACGATTTACTTGTCGATATTCCAGCATTATGGCTCTATGTTCTTCAATTTGCTGGTAAATCATTATCATCACCAAAAATTATCAATTATCAATAATAATCATTACTTGATATATATATGTTTAATTGTAGGTCCACTAATTGTTAAGAAAGTGCTGACAGTTTCAGATCTGTGGACAAAAAGTTTGCGAGAGAATCCAGATAGCGATGGTAAAAACTTCCTTAAGACATACTTGACCTACTGTACACGGGAAGTGGGACCAAACTTTACACGAAGCATGTGGCAAAAGTTTAACATGCGTTGGTCCGATTTCATGCCTGAATCAGATGTCATCGAATTTATTGAAACAAATGTAAGTTTGTCATCATTTCCCATTTCTTGTTTACTATTAAATTAATGCGCTGTCTCTACAGAGATTAGAGTATGTCGAGAATGAATTGAAGACACCAGTGATTGAGGAACGCGAGTCCGGCGAGAAACACGTCAAAAATGTGATAGATCATATTGAGCACTTGCTTAAGGAAGGTTCAACTGCAGATTGCATAATTGATTATTGTAATGTAAGTGTAGATATATACTTGATTCTATTTCGATATTGCAATTATTATAAATTCATGTTCATTTTCAGGGCAATATTTTTGTGGCCGATAAGGCGTTTATTAGAGGCTTAACAAAAACTCTATGCAACTTTGCAATTGCCTATAAGGATCATAGTTATAAGCTTGAGCCAGACTTGTTTCAAAAGGTTTGCATACCAGTTTTTCAACGTTATATTGATTCCAAGGATGACCTTCAGCTTGAATGCTTATACGGGGTTCAACTACTTGTGCACGGCTTAGAGCATCCTAGAGGTTTGTTTTACTATTCAAAATTTCCTTAAATAAACCATGTCAAATACCAACTTATTCGTTTTTTTTAGGTTTATTAAGTGAATTATTTGGGGAGCTATATGATGGGTATGTAATACAGAAGGAGTCGCTCTGTAAATGGCGCGATTCAAAGGATCAGTCAGCAGGCAAGGGTAAGAATCAATTTATTTGTAATATACAAAATATATAAATAATTTGATTGCATATTTATTTCGTTGTAGGTGTGGCTGTCAAAAGTCTTAATCCATTTTTCAACTCATTATTCAGCGAAGAAGCCAATTAATGCATCAATATATACTCGATGAGGTGACAAACAAGCGAGTTAGGGCAAAGTAAATATAAATACACCAATACAAACAATAAAAAATATAACACAACATACACACACACACACGACACTTGAAATCAAGATAAAAATATATAAACATATATATATACTTTCATATGTAATAAGAAAGAAGTGTGAAGATCAGGTGTAAGAACCAGAGAAAAATCTATATTCTACTACAACAATATATATAAATATGTATACACATACAAATAATTCGCTGATACGATTATGCGAGACTACAGAACGTGTTTATAAACCCCAAAGCTGTGTATGCGTGTGTACTATATATAAATAAAATAATAAAAATAAAGCAAACCTAAAGAAAATTCATAGCTGTAATTGGTTGCTAAATAATGTTATAGAATTAAACTGAGCTAAGAAGCTAATTGTTTCTTTCTTAAAAACAACGATAACGAAATTGCATTAATTGTCCCCGATTATTTGTTTGTTATTGACAAACTAATATTACACCTTTAAAATAATTGTTGATGAAGAATCAAAAGTCAAACGAAAATTGGAAAAGAAAACGAAACGATTTAAGAATAAACAATTTAAACCAATCCAATCCAAGCAACCGTAAGTTTTCATACAAACAATTTTTTAGACTTAATTGCCTAATCGTTTATATTTTGTATCTCTAAGAGATGATCAATCTATTTGTAATTTAATGAGGAATGATAAATCCGTTTTAAATATAATGTTTTTAAAGGTGAACAACAAACTACGCCAATTTCTTCGTATTCGTGTTTAATTTATTAGCTTAAGCAAATGGGGTATGATTTCAAAACGTTCAGAAAATGATGATCGATTTAGGACTTATGGATTTCGTAGACTTACCTATATTAATTGAAAATAAGTTTCGCGCCGATTAAACTTAAATATTACGCTAAAAAGCTGATGATTTTTCAATTATTGGTAAGTTTAAATTGATCGATTTAAGGACCACATAACAGACTATAAAGATTGTTCTGATTCTTTCGTTTTATAAATAAAAAGAGTGAAAACATTTTGATTTCAATATGAATTTAGACAAAAATTGTACTGTAGGTTAAAAATGCTTTATTTGCAGCTATTTAATTATCATAAATTGATTTTAATAATATTATAACAGGTATATAACAAATATGTAATTTCAAGGTGGGTTGAATTTTCGATTTTTCGTTTTTTAAACTCAGTTTCTCTCTATCAATTATAATTCAATATATTATTTTATTGTTTAACTCTTAATTTCAATTTCATTTAATCTTTTTTTTTTATTTGTGTCTGTTTATATATATATATATATATATTTTTTTTTGTTTTTGTTTTTATATTTGCACTTCATCTCAGCAGACGCATTTTTCCGGCAATGGTTGGCTAATTTCTTTACAGTTACTATTTTTGTTTTAGTTATTTGGTTTTGGTTTTTAGTTTTCATCAATGTTTAATCGCTAATTGTCTTGTCTAATAAAAATATTATTTATTTATAACCTACAGCCCTATCATTCTAAATAGTTTAATAGTTTAAACTACTGGTATTTGTATATTTAAGATTAACATGACCTTTGACATCCAATCTTCTTTAACTTTCTTTTATTGTAAAAGAAACAACAATTCGCATTTATGTAAGTAACTGGTAACAATGTCGTTTTACGAGTTAATATTATAATCTAATATGTAATAACAATTTTCAACTCTTGACTATGTATATACAAATATATTCGTAAGTGATCTAAGTACTTTATTTTCTTTTCGTTCGCTTGCCACGAGAATTACTCATTTTTTTTCTTGCATAAACAATATGTTCTACGACTTTGCCGATTAATTAATTTAAGCTAATTAATATGGTGTTTCTATATGTAAAAACATTACAACAGTTAAATAATTTGTATTTCATTTCTTACTGTATAAGGTTCATTTTGTTTTTTGATTTGTAATTTGTAAAAATTTGCATTCAAATGAATACTTAATGAAATTTAAAGACAATTCATATTAATTCGACTTTATTGCCAGTATGAATAACGGATTTGTTCATTTTATTTTATTATTTTCGAAAAAGTGAGCTTGAAACTTAGCTAAGACTTAATGACACGGACTGCAAATACTATTTCATAGGTACAATAAATGACCAAAATTCGAAATACAATTTACAATTTATCCTTAGATCGTAACAATTTCCTTATTGTTTTACACTATGCAAATATCTCCAGTTCAGCTTCAAGCTCGCCTTACAATCTAATTTTAATCAGGCATTAATAATGTGATATAGACCTTCGTTATATCGTATATAATGCAAGCACAAATTACATTATATATATATTTAAATATATATATATATATATTTATATTTCTTTTCAATTATTGATGTTTATCAAGTATACGCCAAGTGTGCGTTGTCTTAGTCAGGGTGCAGTTTGTTTTAATACTGCTAAACCGTTTTGCATAAATGTAATTCGTATATTATTTTTGGAATTCTCGAATGTTTTCACGCTTACTTTCGAACATTTTTCTCAATTCTCAATTCAATACAATTATTCTGGCTTTAGGCGATGCCACTGAACAACAGTTTGCTTTGGTTTTGAGATCATATCCTGCCAGTGTTTTGTTTCCGAGGCACCTGAACCGTTTTTACCTGTACAACGATATACAAAATAATATAAATAAATGTGTATATATATATTTTTTTTTTTGTTATTATTCTGTTTTACCAGCTAACAATATTCGACCGATTAACTCGTTTCTTCCAATGTTATCGAAGTCCATAACCATAACATCCAGAGAACATTCTCGGATTTTCTCCCATGGAACATTGAAACTAAATGATTCATTGAAAACGGGATTTAACGTGCAGGTAAATATTGGTGTTTTTCTCTTTTCTACACGTTTATCTCCAAACTGAAGCCACACCTTCACATAAGGATCTGAAATACAAGCAAATTGTATTGTCTATAGATCGTAAACATGTTTTAATTGTGCTTATGAATTATCCTGTCCCTCGATTTAAGAAATTTACCTGACTTTCCGTTGATGTCCTTTGCCTTCAGGTTTCTTGCTTTTATCAATGTCAATGTTAAAATCGAATTTGATGGATGATAACATAGCGAAGACAACAGTTCTCCACATTTATCCTTAGCTGGTGGCTTCAATGCTTTCCAAAATGACTGTTTTCCAGCAAAATCAACCTAAATTCAATAGAATATACAACAAAGTAGGTAGGTATCATAGCATATTAAGTTATATTCAATATCAGATAAATAGGTATATATGTATAGGTTAATTGTAATTTCATATAAGCATACCTGGCATAGCGGTAAAAATACTTCCCCAATTGAATCGTCTCTTGAGAAACGATCATAATCAAAGACATGCAAATGAAGTACCTACAAATATTAATAGAAAAACAAAAGACAAGTAAAAACGCTGCGGTCGAGAGGGCTCGACTAAAATATACCCTGTGCCCGACTCTAAGATATTTAAATACGTCAGACGGGGACATTTTAAGGACGTGTTCTTTTTCAATAGGTGAGAACCGATGCTTTTTAAATTCGATGGGTTCACACAACACCGACGGTTTTTTCAACTCCTCGTTTGGAGCCTTCTTAACAGCTAACCAAAGTTATTAAAGCAATACAAGCGCCTGAAAGTATGAAGTAGATTTTATATTTTTGGACCTTACAAAATTCATCAATCTGAACTTTTTATTATCACTAGACAGTTAATTCTTTAAAGTACTTTTATATACAGTGGGGAGCAAAAATGAGTACATGTTCACAAACTCCGTCTTTCGGCATCTACAATAACAAAACTATAATAGTAACGGGCAAAAAATGATTTTTTCCATGTTTATTATATTATTTGTAAGAAATAATACTAGCTAGCAAATAAAAAATAGTTATTTTCAAGAAGTGGAAAATAAAAAACCAAAACAACTCGCATGTACTCACTTTTGCTCTTTTCGTGAAAACTGAAGATATTAAATAATTTATATTATTTCGACACAGAAAAAAAAGTTTTGTTGACTTAATTTATAAAATTTCATATATTCTCTATCATATTCTCAAATATTTGTTTTGGAATTCGATTCCACTCCTCTTGTACACTGCTCTAAAGATCGTCCTTGGCGGATGGGGCTATATCATACTGTGCAAGTCGTTGTTCAACACTTGACCAAAGATTTTCAATCGGATCGGGCTCGGAATATTGTGCTGACTATTCTATGAATCTAAAATTTTACATTCCAGGCCATTTTTTAACAGTTTTTGCTTTTCACATTATGTCGCCACCTAGTTGAAAAGTACAAAATTGTTCGAAATAACCACATTTCTTGACTAAGGAAGTCCAAAAAATTTTTTTTGGGTATTCGTCACCAAAATTACTTTGAACCCTACTGAAAATGATTAAATTCAGACTCTCAGTCCAGACAATACGTTTAAAATCATCGTCGGTTCAATTTATATGCGTTTTTGCATATTCTAAGAGCACATTAATTATACCGACGATGATTTTAAACGTATTGTCTGGACTGAGAGTCTGAATTTAATCATTTTCAGTAGGGTTCAAAGTAATTTTGGTGACGAATACCCAAAAAAAATTTTTGGACTTCCTTAGTCAAGAAATGTGGTTATTTCGAACAATTTTGTACTTTTCAACTAGGTGGCGACATAATGTGAAAAGCAAAAACTGTTAAAAAATGGCCTGGAATGTAAAATTTTAGATTCATAGAATAGTCAGCACAATATTCCGAGCCCGATCCGATTGAAAATCTTTGGTCAAGTGTTGAACAACGACTTGCACAGTATGATATAGCCCCATCCGCCAAGGACGATCTTTAGAGCAGTGTACAAGAGGAGTGGAATCGAATTCCAAAACAAATATTTGAGAATATGATAGAGAATATATGAAATTTTATAAATTAAGTCAACAAAACTTTTTTTTCTGTGTCGAAATAATATAAATTATTTAATATCTTCAGTTTTCACGAAAAGAGCAAAAGTGAGTACATGCGAGTTGTTTTGGTTTTTTATTTTCCACTTCTTGAAAATAACTATTTTTTATTTGCTAGCTAGTATTATTTCTTACAAATAATATAATAAACATGGAAAAAATCATTTTTTGCCCGTTACTATTATAGTTTTGTTATTGTAGATGCCGAAAGACGGAGTTTGTGAACATGTACTCATTTTTGCTCCCCACTGTATGTATAATTGTATATATATCATTTTTGATGTTAATAAACATTTATACATAATTCTTGGATCGAAGAACATTCTTCGCACTTTTTATGTGTGTTTTATAAGTCACTTGGCACAGGGTATTCAAATAAAAAATTGCAAATGGTTATCAGATTCACCAAAGTTATAGGTATGACTACCCATAAATATATTCGTATTAGCCGCACTTACACGCGATTGAAGTTTTTGTATTGGAAAGCCTTCAAAGTAAAAAGTTTCATTCCATCGCGGATTTAGGGTTCTTCGTTTTATTTTGGTTTCTAAACGGTGCTTTTTATCTGGTAACAATGTAACTCGAACATATGGATCTGAGGTACCACTCAAATCTTTAGCTGGTAGTTCTTTTCCTTGTAGAACCTTTAAGATTAGTGTTGTATTTTGAAAATCATATTCCAACGAGAAATGTATTTGTCCCACATTTTCACTTGGATCGTTACTATCAAGATACATATCGGTCATAGAGATACTTTTATTCTAAAATGATTAATTTCGTAATCAATTGAAATTATTTGAGTGACTAAGGTACTTATAACACTAGGCAACAAAATCGCACTTTTTGCGAGTTACAGAAACCAAATCCACTTTTTTGGATAGATTTGGGGCCAAAACCGACGAAAAACTTTTTTTTTTTTTTTATGGTGAGATTTTTTTTTAGAATTTTTCAAAGTTTGGCTTTTTTTTTAATACTTTTTTTCAGAGGTGCGCCCACATTTGTCATCATTACACGAAAATGCCAAAACCGATTTATCAAAGCGTTACTTTATCGAAAAGCTAATGAATATATCTATGTTTCATTTATACACAGTCTTAGATTTAAACCAGTAGTTTAAGAGATATCAATTTTTGAATTAAGAAAATGATGATTTTTTCTTAGCTTTTTTCTTAGCTTTTTTCACTAAAAAATTCGAGGAAAATTCGAAACAATTCTTTTACATTTTATTAACTATTTTATTTGCGTAGCTGTTGTAATTACGCGTTGTTTAAGATATGATTTATTAAAATCTATGGTGAGACGGCGATATGATATTATGTTGAGTCGAGGCATGTTTTTGTCGACTTTTTTAACTTCGTTGTGGTGTAGCATGTCCTTTAGTATGAAAATTTTTTGTGTTTTTTGAGATATCCCAACCAAACTTACAGAATTTAAATTTGTTATTGTTTTACATATTGTGACCAAAGTTGGTTCAAATTGAATTACTATATCATATAGCTGCCATAGGAACGATCGGTCGAAAATCCATGCTTAGTATGAAAGGTTGTGTTATTTCTTGAAATATATCAACCAATCGCACAGGTTGTATATCTGGAAATGTGTTATATATCCCTACCAAATTTGGTTCAAATCGGATTACTATTCAATATAGCTGCTATAGGAACGATCGGTCAAAAATTCACCTTTAGTATGAAAAACTTTTTTATTTTCTAAGATATTTTAACCAAACTCACACATTGTGTATTCTATGTTGTCCTTTATATCTTCACCAATTTTGGTTTAAATCTGTCCACTATATCATATAGCTGCCATAGGACCGATCGGTCTAAAATCAAGTTTAAGTATGAAAAACTTTTTTGTTTTATAAGATATCGTAACCAAACTTATAGAATATGCATTTAAGTAAGCCTTATATATCCTTACCAAAGTTGGTTTAAATCGGTCCACTATATCATATAGCTTCCATAGGAACGATCGGTCGAAAATCAAGTTTTAGTATGAAAAACATTTTGTTTTTTTGAGATAACTCAATTAAACTCATGAATTGAGTATTTTTAATTGCTCATCACATCCTTACCGAATTTGGTTGAAATCGGAGCACTATATCATATAGCTGCCATAGGAACAATCGATACGAACGGTCGATGAGCAAGCTCTAGTATGAAAAACTTTTTTGTTTTTTAAGTTATCTGTACCAAACTTACAAATTAAGAATCTCGTATCGTCTTATACAACCTGTTCAAATTTGGCTGGAATCGGACCACTATAACATATAGCTGCCATGGGACCGATCAGTCGAAAATCAACCTTTGCGAAAAACTTGTTTCATTGCTTATATGCTAATAACTCCGTCGTTTTTCCATAGATTTTAATGGTAAACATTCTAAACGATGGGTAATTAATATAGCTAAATATATAATAACAAATTAATGACCCTCTTAAATACATATTCTGTAAGTTTAGTTGAAATATCTCAAAATACAAATAAGTTTTTCATACTAAGACTTGATTTTCGACCGATCGTTCCTATGGCAGCTATATGATATAGTGGTGCGATTTGAACCAACTTTGGTCACAATGTGTAAAACAATAACAAATTCAAATTCTGTAAGTTTGGTTGAGATATCTCAAAAAACACAAAAAATTTTCATACTAAAGGTCATGCCACACCACAACGAAGTCAAAAAAGTCGACAAAAACATGCCTCGACTCAACATAATATCATATCGCCGTCTCACCATAGATTTTAATAAATCATATCTTAAACAACGCGTAATTACAACAGCTACGCAAATAAAATAGTTAATAAAATGTAAAAAAATTGTTTCGAATTTTCCTCGAATCTTTTAGTGAAAAAAGCTAAGAAAAAAGCTAAGAAAAAATCATCATTTTCTTAATTCAAAAATTTATATCTCTTAAACTACTAGTTTAAATCTAAGTCGGTGTATAAATGAAATATAGATATATTCATTAGCTTTTAGATAAAGCAAAGCTTTGATAAATCGGTTTTGGCATTCTCGAGTAATGATTACAAATGTGGGCGCACCTCTAAAAAAAAGGAATAAAAAAAAGCCAGATTTTTGAAAAATTCTAAAAAAAAATCTCACCAAAAAAAAAAAAAAAAAATGTTTTTCGTCGGTTTTGGCTCCAAATCTATCCAAAAAAGTGGTTTTGGTTCTTGTAACTTTTGGGCTGTTGCCTAGTGTAATAATATTATATAGTAGATACTTACTGCTGAATCTTTAGATGTACCGTCATTTGCGGTCCCTGCGGATGTATTTGAAGCTTTTGTCGGTGTAGTCACTGATCCACCCCTATAAACAATAATATTAATAAATTATATGGTATTCAAATTATATTATTTTAAAATCAGTATTTTTTCAAAATTATTTGCACCTAATTCGGACCTTTGCAATAAATGTTGAAGAATATAATGAACGTACCCAATGAGAGGTGTTCTAAGATTTAAGAAGCCATTCAATTTTCGATTAATATTATTTTGTAGAGGAGTTGTAATCGTTTGTGCAACTGGGACTTGCGGCTTACTAGGAGGGTTACCAGAATCTACAATGTCCTGTGTAGCTCTAGAGTTAAGTATAAAAAAACAAGATATATATAAATAGAAAAAGAATTCTAGAGTAGAGAATATTTTGTATCCGATTCAGAGATATGTCAATTTGTACGTGTATAGCTATATTAATATAATAGAAACCTAGTACTTATTACTAAAACTTACCTTAAGCTATAACTACTTGATTCTTCGTCCTCATTTGGTTCAATAAACTGTAATTGAGACCTTTTATGTCTCCACCATAAGTATCCACCGGCTAAAAATAGCGCTATAGCAATGATTAGACCCAATATAGCTAAACAAGCTATTAATATTATGCTCGCCATATCTAGAATTCACAAAGTAATTTTATAAATGTATAAATGTCAAATTACTAATTCAGAAATAAGAATTAAGTATAATTAAAATATGGTTAAAATGTTTTTAATTAGGCCATCTTAAATCTGACTTTAATTATAATTATATGTATTACGAGCAGTAGAATTTAATATTATATTCTTTTTGTTTGGTGGTTTTGGTTCTTCTTCTTCATACACACATTAAAGGATATAGGGTATAACACTTTGTTTGCATAATATTTTTCTCATACTCGTATGAGACTTGCATGTGCATATAGAATTGCAATATGTGTATTTGAATTAGTTATGTCCTTAAAGGCATACTTATCTACGTGATGATTCTACTGAAATAATTCATATTTGATTCGCTAGTTATACTTTTGTACATATGCTATGATTGTACATACGTACATATACAAAGAAAAAAAATTATGTATGTAACTTGATATATCAACAATTCATTGGAAAACTTACAATGAATAACTCTTTTTTTTACGCTTTAATTAATTACTCGAGTTATTAGCTAAAATCAGAAATTGCTCGTTATTATTTTACCTTCTTAATGTTATCATAAAAATATATAAGCCTTTTAAATTAATGGGATCTAGAACTGCACTTATTCGCATTAGCTCATGTGATTTAAATTTTAGGCACACGTATGGATAAAATTATTTATAATTCATATGTTTTTCACATTTATATTATAAGTGATGTTTTTATTATGTATTTGACGATTTTTTTATCTTTATTTTTATAAAACACTTTACTTCAGTATGACTTATGTATGTATAAGTTAATGTGACTAAGCAGCAGGGGATGACGATGACAGTAACCGAACTGTAATGAACAACCCGAATACTAAAAGCTTGTAATGCATGAGAGCCTAATGCGTTATCGGAACACTGATACACTGATACATTTATACACCTAACTATTAAGGGAGTACATATAAAAGCTTTCCTCCAACAATATAAATTCACATGTCTAAGAAAAGACATGGAAAGTTACTAGACACTCTCCTTAAAATATGTATATACCTTGTTTTATTATTTTAATGCATAGGAGCGAATCGAAAAGATTTAATGTTTTACTTCGAGGACCTGCATTGCAATAGGTACATATATGCGTAGTTGTTTCTCAACTATTAGGCATTTTGCATAATAACTTCTCTTAAAAGCTTAGTTATAAGGCTCACTGCGCATGACACTTTATAAACTCAATATATTCTCATCAAGTCGACTCGAAAAATAGACTGACAGTATAAAGAATATTAACATTTTAATGTCTTTAAAATTAAAATTAAGTTAACCAATTAAAGTTTAAAATTAAAATGAAGTAAAGTTTAATTATTAAACAAATTTTTTTAAATTTGTTTTGGAAAAAGTTATCATATCCTTATTAATTTTCATATGTAATGTCTTTTTAAACAGTATTTGACTTTTAAATGAATGCTGCATTTAAATTATGGGCTGCTTTAAATTTTCCTAACATTACCTTTTTTTCCATTTTTTTCCTTGCTAATTTTTGGACATTAAACTTTAAACTCTCATAACTTTGTCAAATCGCAACCAATTTTATAAGTAATTTTTCTTATAACTCTACTTGACGTTTAAATGAATGCCGCATTTAAATTATTATTAATTTTTGCTTATTTAAAGTTTTTATAAAATAATCGATTTTCTTAATTTTTTTGCCTTGCAAAATTTTTTACAGTTTTAGACTCTCATAACTAAACCAATTTTGAAAAGTTATGTCCATTTAAACAGTGTTTGACTTCTAAAGCATTTAATTTATTTAAATATGGGCTATTTAAAATTTTACTAAAATTACACATTTTTTCAATCCTTTCCTTTTAATTTTTGGACAAATTTGGACTCTTATAAATTTGCCAATTTTAATAAGTAATGTATTATTTTGACTTCAATTTACTTACACTTTTTTTTTAAATATCTCATTTTTTTCAAAATTTTTTTAAATTTTTTCCCGTTTTAAATCTTTATCTTTATTAATTTTTCTTTTAAATTATATTTTGTTGAACTTTTGGACCATCTAAACTCTTTCAAAAATAGCCCAATCTTCAGACACTAGAATTTTTTCTGTGTAGCTAGAAGAGGAAGAGAGATGAATTAAGAGAGTGGAGAAAGAGAGAGAAACTTCTGTCTTTCCCATTTTCTTAGACTCTTGGGCCATTTTGTGGCATGCGCTTTATGAATTTTAATGTGTGCGCATGCATTTAGTTAATTTACTGATGAATAGTCGACTTTCCGACTGTCGGACTGTCTGGCGTTACTCCATCAGAATGTCGAATGTAGAATATTCCATATTTAGTTTCATTTGCTTTCTAAGCAACAGTAGATATTTGACCAGAAATATTTTAACTACCAATAAATTTGTCTCTTTTGAAGCGAAGAGATATCAAGAATGATGAGAGAAGAGAGCGATATTTATTTAGCTTATATATGTATGTCTATATATACATATGTATGTATGTTAGCTCCTCCAATGGAAAGACAATTTTAAATTTAGTCGAAAGGTATCCGTTTTGCACTACGCACCTATTCTGTCACTATCTGGTTGTGTTGAGTGCTTCAAATTAATGTATGTGCTTATATTTTCTTGACACGTATAGTACTACTGCATTCTCTGGATAAATTTAAACACATTTGTACATATTTATGTACATATATGAAAACATTATAAGTGCAATTATGTCTCAAATTGATTCTATATCAATATTGCGATTGAAATAGATGCTGGGATTATATATGTGCATATACCAATTGTGTAATAATTGTGTAATTCTCGAAATGCAATTTGGGGACAAGTGAAAACAATTAAATTTACTAAAATGCAGAGATTTATCGACTTTATCTATAATATATTATTATATTCTTGTAAATATTAAATCCAATGGTTTTGATGTTATTTCAGCGTCTACGACTCCATAATGAATTTCTATTTGGCAAATTAAGAAAGCTGAAGGATTTCATATTGTATTCTAATATCCATCTATATCAACCATCTTTAAACTCCATAAATATAAAACAACAATGTTTTTTCAACTAAACCTCAAAGAGGATTTTTTATAAAAATGTGCAGCTTATACAGGTAAATTGAAAATCTAGTTGGAAGGATTATTGTCAATTCCTATAGATGACCATGCTTATGTTTTTCAAAAAGATAGTCCAAAATTAATAAAATGTGTTCCGAAAGTCTTCCTGAAAGGACTTTCTTTACCAATGCATATTTATATTCATAACTTTTAGATAATTGTGGAAGCAATCAGGCTTACACGTATAAGTAATTCAATGATAAATCTACTGCACAAGGTATGTTTATACCAGATGCACTGAGAAGCTGTATGATCGAGACGGACGTATCTTCTTATTTACAAACATCATCGACTGGACAGGTAAGACTAGCACAAAATGTAAATACATAAAGGTATGATAAGTAAAGTTACTTTTAAGATTTCGTTTGTTTAGGTCTATTTTGCCAATATTGTATAACAAAAATGATCATAATAGTTATATATAATTGATTATAAATTACAAAGCATAACAATTCATATAATGCTCATTAACCAATTCTATTGTTAGGTTTAAAAATTGCTCTGGATGTTTAGGAAAAGAATCGCGATTACCATGTTTCAACATTAATCAATAACATTTCAAATGTAACTAAATATTTTTAAATATTTGGGTTTTATAAATCCAATTCTTGATGTGTCTCTGTGTTGATACTTATATGTATGTATATGTATATGTATATGTATATGTATATGTATATGAATACTCGTATGTACCTTTCAAAAATAATAAAAAAGTTACTTATAAGTATGTTGTGATATTGAGTATATGCATCTTGTTGCCTTTTCACCATTCATCATTCATTTATTCGTTGTGCAAGAGTGTTTTTCAGCATTTATTTATATGTGATTTCTCAATGTCTTTTCTAAATACATATAATACTTTACAATAACACTTTTCCTGTCACCCATAGAAAACGTAAAATTCCTTTTGCTGTATTCCAAATAAATTTATCCAAGTCTCTGAGATGACATTCATTAAGTTAACTAATACATATATACATAATTAATTTAAATTTTTCGTTGACTTTATTAAAATATATCTATTGTTTCTATCTGTAATATTCATTCAATTTTTTTGTTTAACTGCCTGATAAAAACTGTTTGGAACATTTATTGGATTTAAGTCTTTCAATACTAAATACATACTCGTATTTATATAAAATTTGTTTCATTGTGATCAATGTTTTTTTATAAGTTAGTCTGTAAAAGTTTTTATTATCATTTATGCAGCAGATCAAGGTTTTCACTCTATTATATTATATATTAGAATAACAAAGTGAAAACATTGAATGCTAGTAAATGTATACACAAAATATAAAAATTAATGAATGTATAGATGAAACTGATTGATGTGTGTCTTTTTAATGTAGGATGAATTTCACCCCTTCATTGAGGCATTATTACCATACGTCAAATCATTCTCGTACTCTTGGTTTAACTTGCAAGCTGCTAAGCGAAAGTATTATAAAAAGCACGAGAAGCGTATGTCTTTGGAAGAAGAAAGACATTGCAAGGATGAGCTACAGGTAAAAATTCTATATTCTATATAATACTTACGTTAATTATTTATATATAAATTGTATTTATTAACATTACAGAATGAAAAAACTGAAGTAAAACAGAAATGGGCATCGCGTCTGTTGGGTAAACTGAGAAAGGATATAACACAAGAGAGTCGCGAGGATTTTGTTCAATCGATTATCGGCAAACGAAAATCGATTTGTGTTCTCTCGAATCCAGATCAGAAAGGCAAAATGCGGCGAATCGACTGCTTGAGACAAGCTGATAAAGTCTGGCGTCTTGATCTTGTTATGGTGATCCTATTTAAGGCCATACCTTTGGAGAGTACGGATGGGGAGCGATTAGAAAAGAATCCTGAATGTCTCCATCCCGGACTTTGCGTAAATCCGTATCACATAAACGTCTCCGTCAGAGAGTTGGATTTATATTTGGCAAACTTTATAAATACCCATAATTCATCTGTTATAGCTATCAGATCACCCCACGTTGCCATTTTTAATCATAATCGTAACAACAACAACAACAGTTCTTCATCTGTGGACAGAAAGGAAGATAGTATTGATAGCATTGATGCAAAAACCAGAGGATTACGACACAATCCCTACAATGGAGTGGTTTGCAATGATATTATTCTAGCAACTGGAGTGTTCTCATCCCAAGAGCTTTGGAATTTATCGAAAGGTACGCGCTTTAATAACAATTATTAACATTGAATCTTAAAAAAAAATAGCTATAATTCTTATATTGCATTCAATTTCAGACTCAATACTAGACGAAGTCAGTATCAATAACACGCACACAAACATTATTAAAAGGGAGAATGTGACAGCTGCTTATGACTGTAATACATATCAACCGACCCCAGATTCCCCAATCTCAAGCTCCCAGACACAGGCGCCGCCAATCCCAATTCCAATCCCAATTCCAGGCGGTTACAGCAGTGAGTATTTCGTATAATAACATTGGGCAACAAAATCGAACTTATAACCAATACGCTTTTACACGAAACAAACATTTGGCGCCCCAGAATATAACTATGTTATTGTCTTATATTCTCTGCCCATTCTTGGACAAGGTTTAGTATAAAAACTTTTGTTGGTTTTTAAGATATCCCACTCAAACCCATATAATGTGTATCTTAAATTGCCCTTTACATTGCCTGTCCAAATTTAAAATCGGACCACTATATCATATAACTGTCATAGGATCGAAAGGTCGAAAATCACCTCTACTTAAAAGCCGTTTTGCAACGTAGGTTTGTTCCCATGCTAACAACTTAGCCGTCTCTCCATCGATTTTTACGACTAATATATCTCACATTTTTAAAATGTTTAGCTCTAAGTCTACTAGCTTAAATTTAAAACTGTCTATGAATAAATTACAGATATATTCATTAGCTTTCAGAAAAAGTAAGCAAAACAATTCAAGATATTAAAAATTGGTTCGTGTAATTTTTTGGCTGTTGCCTAGTATTATGAAGATAATTAATTTTGTTGTCTGCAATATGATTAAAAACTAGATTAAGATCTGTGTCCGTTTTCGTTTTTGTTTACGTTTCCGTTTCAGTTGACTTTGTCGATCAGAATCACAGAAATGTGCATTTATCGCAGTCGCCATTATTGCGCTCTGATGGGACCAATGGATCCACAGATGCATGTAAGATCGATCACAGTTCATCGCCGCCAGTTATCTCTCGTTCAAGTACAACTACAAGCACGGAAAACTGTCCATCCGGCAGCTTCTCCGTCATTTTACGATCGGCCGATAGCATTAATTCCAATGCCGATTCAACGGTTACAACTGACTCGACAATTTCATTGCATCGGTATACACCGGTTAATAGCCGGCCATCAATTGCAACCACTAATCCACAAATTCGAACAGCCGAAGGTAATATCAAGTATCCGTATCCGTATCCGCGTATCCGGCTTTGCTTAAATATATGTACATCAGTTGAAGCGAAAATTAAAGTCTATTATTTTATTCAATTTTTACACTAACAGAAAAAACACATAGTGAAAACATTTATAACCAAATTTAATTGTATTAGAATTAAAATTAATAAACTTTAATTTAACTAAAAAACTTACTTAAATGTCAAAGTTAATAGGAATATAGTAAAACCAAAACCTCTTAAAACCTATTAGAATTGGAGTCGATTGGTACATTGTTGTTAGACAAAAAAAAAGGAAAACATTTATTTTAATTCCGGTGGCTTAATGGTTAGAGTGACCGACCTGCTACAGACTGAACTTTTTCAGTTCGATTTGGTTCGAACCCCATTCTGTGCCATGCTAAATATAAAACCAAATTAATTAAAAATCAAGCAATAAATTAAAAAATTTCTAAAAAAAAATAAAATATATAAAAAAGTAAACTACATAAAAAAGTTAATTAAAAAACAAAAAACATTAAAAAGCAAAGTTAAAATAAAAAATAAATAAGGCAAATTATATTTTAAATACAAATGCAAAAATTAGTTTAATAATGTCTTGTTTGTTTTTTAAATATTATTATACATACATCAAATATGAAATATATATGTGAATTGAATAAATTCATATAAGTTTTTGATTTAAAGTGCATACACTTTAAATTTACTCAATCCGTATTTAACGCTTAATCATAGAGCAAAATAGTTAAATCAATGTGGTAATATTAAAATTTCACAGCACTCTTCTATCAGTGTAGTAAAGATTATTAGCAAATCTCTATTGTTTTTAGTTCGAGCCTGGCAAAATTATTAACAAAACTCTTGTAAAGAACATGACTTTCAAAATCAAATACTTAATATTTCAACTCACAAAGCGGGGAATAGGAATTGATTTTATAACTATGGTTTCTTGGTGAAAACATTGAAAAATTCTCCGATAACGATTTTGGGTTACGATTTGTTTTTTTTTTTTTTTTTGATCGGTGCACTCAAATGTACATATATTTTCGTATTTTAGTTATTTTCATTAAATATCGAATATTATTTGCTTAAGAGATTCGGGAGTTGAGTCTTAAATATGTTTTCTACTCGACTTACAGCTATTCTGCACCACAACTGCTCTACACTGCTGTCCAGCTCTGTAAGTCCGGTCAATACGTTATATTATCCGCAGCACAGTAGTCCTCGTCTGTTGCCAGCGACGCATACGACAGCATTAGATCAGGAGAATGAGCATATATCACAGCAACAGCAACAACAACATCAACATCAACAGCAACAACAGCAACAACAACAGCAGCAACAACAGCAACAGCAACAACATGCTGAAAAGTTTTCGAGTGAAGCTCATGATATTTCAGATTTTGTGACATACGTTTGTCAGGATACTGGACACGCAACAAGTATACAATCGGGAGTTGGAGTCGGACTCGGTTCCTTGGAGAATCCAGCATTTTCACACACACACGCACACACACACGCCCACGCACACACACACTCACATCAATTGGGATCACACGCACATTCTCCACATTATCAGATACACCAACAACTAAGAAGCTCGAAATTAAGCGGTGTACCATCGACACATTATCATAGCACAATGTTGCCACCGATGTTACCCCCAATGGCTCGACCTGTTGCCATTATACGATCTAGCGGAGATCTGGCAATGATTCAATCACCACCATCGTCATCGACGAATCCGTCTTCCAGTTCAAGCATCGATGACGATAGTCGCAATGTTAACACCATCGAAAGTAATCAACAGAGTCCGATTAACACTGATCCAGCGGATCCAAATGCAACTGATTGTACAACCCTCGTTTCAAGATCATCTCCTCTACCCCAACCCCAATCTCAACCACAATCGCCAGCAAGTCCTCATGTCCCTACGGAAGCAAGTCGATGTAAAATGCATCCAATTGCCTCAAATTCCCTAACTAGAATCGCATCCCAAATGTATCCTGCAACAAATAGTCGAGAGTACTTCAATCACTTCCATAGCCAATCGACATCGGTAAGTTCAACTGAATTTGTAATGAATAATATCTTAAATGCAGTTACATAAATAGACCAAATCAAATATCAACTTACATTCTATTTTTCTAGATTAAAATACTATTTAACTGTCATTAGTAATTTAAAAATATATTTAATAGATATTTGATAGTTATAGCTTTTTACCATCGACTGCGACATTTTCCATTAATGTTAAATATAGAAATAATATCAGATTTTTTAATAATATTACTTAAAAAAAAGTCTTACCATAAAATTAAATGTGATTTGGGATTTTCCCAAAGACGGCTTTATTTATATATATAAAAATGTGCGTTTGGTAAAAGATAGAACCTTGTGGTTGCCTAGCGCTTAAATTAAACTTGAGTACTTTAATACATTTATGCACATAAATTTACTTTATAAATATGTTCACTTTATAAATATGTTCACAGTTGCTGGGATATGCTGGATCTATTTCGACAATGTCTGGAGTTATAAATCCTACAAACCTGAGTCTATATTCAACACCAACAATGACTGTGAGTTCTGCACACCGCTCTAGTGCCAGATCCCGATGGAACACTACAATTACTGAAGATGAATTCAACCTAATTCCGCACTCTGTAGCTAGTACAAATATAGAAAATGCTCAGGTTATATTAATGGAAGATTGTAAGTATCATTTATTTTATTGATCAGTTTAAGGATACACAATTTCAGGGCTGTAAGCCTCCACAATTCTGCAAAATATTCAATGGGTTTCGAAAAAATATAGCGAAATTTGTATGCTAACGAGAGGTACTAAATTAAAGCTTAATCGGTCATAACTTTGTCAAATCTTATCCGATTTCCTTCCAGAATGTGTATTGTTTTGACCTCTATTTTGATTCTTTATCAAAATTGGAAATTATAATATTTTTGGCTTCACTATCAATTTTTTCCATGAATTTGGTCACTGTCCATTTTCTTTCCCTTAGATCTTATTTCCGAACTTTAAATTGTTATAGCTCTATCAAATCCGATTTTCTTACCATTGTTTGGCCTCTTTTTTCCGACAGTAAAATAAATAAATTAATTAACTATCTTTAAGACTTTGGTTCAGAACTCATTTGCAGCCTTGGATTTGTAATTTTAATATTAATTTTGTAATTGAATTATATTTGCAGCCACGGGACGGTTTTCCGATGAATATTCAGCAAATCCGAACCGTGACTTTGTGTCGTGAGCAAGAGTCAAGAGAGACAGGGCTTCACAGGGCTTTGGTATACATTACAAGGATGCATAATATTTAATATTAAATACATAATTACAAATGTACTTTAATCACTTGATACCCTTAAGGGCTATTGCACAGACACAGGTATATTTCTTTTATTTTATTATTTAGATCTGAATATGAATAATATCACATCTGGGGTATTTATTCAAATTGAATGTATTCATATGAATGTCTGTTGCTCTTTATCAATGGTCAAATGATAAGCAAATCCATATAGACATTCTTATGTATATACATCGATCAATATCTAATCATGATTAGTCTTGTATATAATGTATTTGTATATGTACATTCTCGTATAAATGTACATATTCTTTTGCATTACAATTGACGTGAGTTAAAAAATAAAAATATAGTAATAATATTCATTCACACGTCACAAATACATAAGTTGTACGGAACATCCTGAAATCTGGTAATGACTGAGTATTTGCTAAGGCTTAAACAGGATTATATGTACATGTACATATATACACATACATAGGGTATTTGTATAATTTATTTAAGGGACGCAAAAATATCTATAAAATATATGTGCATATTATTATAATTCGAGTATAAAATCTCCTTATTTTTAATAACTATTGGTCAGATAGAAATGAGGCATTTTATTTCACTTTTTTTTTATCATTATCATTTATCCTCTGGATAAAATGTTTTCCTTTCTTACCTTATTAGAAAAACCATTATATGTATGCATATTTTTGTGAAACATAATTAAAGAAAATGCCGACACTAAATCGGTTTCTAATATAACCAGTTTAAAGAAAAATAATAATAAAATATTTATAATGAAATAAAACTGGTTATTTTACAAACCCAGGATTAAATGATGATGTTAATATTATTGTCATACTTCAAATTTCGAAAATAGAGCCAATATATATATGTACGTATGTATACATGTATATTCATATATATATTATTTAGAGTAAGAACATATATAAGAACATTAGAATATAAAAGAAAACATGTGAGAATTAAAGATAGTATATTACTGATTGAAATTAAAAATAATATGTAACTACAAAGACTAATAACGTATGCGTTAGGCTCTTATGTATGTACTTATATCATATATTTGCATAAATACATAAAAACTATGTGAAAACTTAAAACTTAATTGTGACAATATTAGATGTAGTACCAAATGTGACAAATGCACTTATATGTATGCAAGTATATGATTTTTAAGAGATTCAATTCTATATGTATGTTTGTACTGACTTAATATTTATATTACTAACATACATACGGAAATATATCGATTATCAGATGCGGACATACATATAGTATGCATATGTGCTTAAACGGATGAAAATAAACATGTTTTTTAAATGATGTTATTACTTAGTACAATAATAGTTAA
This sequence comes from Drosophila falleni, assembly GCA_035045575.1. NCBI lineage: Eukaryota > Metazoa > Arthropoda > Insecta > Diptera > Drosophilidae > Drosophila > Drosophila falleni. The sequence continues at coordinate 1,231,084 of JAWNOV010000082.1, read as the reverse complement.
TAAGGCAACGGGCATGTGCAAAAATTAAAGCAATATAATATATTGTACATTTAGGAATTGGCTGTGAATATAATCTATTGCTAATGCTGATTAGTTAAGACTAAGCATACATACTACAAAACTAAGTACATAAGTTTGTAGGCACACACATATAAGTAATTTATTATGCTTTACAAAGATACGAGTGCTTACAGTAACTTGGTACAGACAAATATACGATAATATATACTGCAGGATTGTAAACAGAAAAGCATAAATAAAATGTAAACAAAATAGACTGTAAACGGTCAACGAGTATATTTTGTTAATTTTATAAAGAGCTTTTGCTATTTTCTTATTTAAAACCAACTTTTCATATCATGTATCTAAGCGAGTTTTTTCAGTTAACAGTCTGGAAGTCATGATTATACTATATTTAAATAAATATAAAAGTATGTGAAGCTGGACTACGAAACTAATCCTGTTAATTTTTGGACAACTTTGACTTATAAATTAATGCTGCATTTAAATTATTTTAGTTAGTCCAAAATTTTTCTAAAATTAAATTTTTTTTTTATTTTTCTTCTTTTAAATTTTTGCCCAATTTGCACAAGTTATGTCTTTTTAAGCAGTATTTGACTTCTGAGTTAAAGTTGCACTTAATTATAATTGTTTAAAATTTTTCTAAAATTATCCATTTTTCAATATTTTTCCCTTATAAATCTGCACTTAAATTATTTTTAATTATGGGCTACTTAAATTTTTAAAAACTCTTAACGAGGTAAAAGTCTATTGACGAAAGTCTTTCCTTGCCCCAAAATTTCTGATTCCAATTTTGTGACGAACAATATTCAATCTATAAATATAAATCTCTTTGTCCAACTGACTTGGTGAGCGAAGCGAGCAGGGGGCGGAGCCCCCTAGTTTAATATATAAGTTTAAAACAAAATTATATAAGTAAAACAAAAATATCTGGAATAAATCCCAAATTGATGAACTGATTCATTAGCGGCAATCATTTACATTTTTCCCCTCCCACTTACACCCCTTATCTCATGAGCCAGGTAAGTCAGCAATGCTAGCAAATAATAGTACGCCATTTTGTTAGCTAGGCTACTTAAAAAATAAATAGGAAGGAGACACCTCCGACTTTATATAACCGCGATCGATTGAGCGGAACAGTAGTGTTATCAGTTATAAATTTAAAAGCAATACAAGCTCCTAAAAGTATGCAACGGATATTCCTATTCCTGAATCTCACATACATACGTCCTTGCGTACACAGAAAGATTCCAGTAGAACGGAAATTCCCTGTTCTTTACTTTACTTGATGTTGTTGTAATTTTTATGACGTTACATTGTTAGTGTTTTAATAATTCTGTCGGCGTCAACTAGTCGCCGAGTGTTGCAGACAAGCAGAATTTTTCAGCTCGCGGGGGCCCCGTTTCGAATACCACTAGAACTACCATAAATAAAACAAAAATTTAATCTTATATATATGAATTTTTATGTCCGACTGACTGATTTAGCATTGAAGCTTGGCCACAATAATTTTAAGATAACTTTATCAGGAGATAAATGGAGTTCAAAGTTCACATGTGTTTTTAGTAGAGTTTGGAACACGGGTTCAGATTCAACTTTAGTATGGAGAACTTTATTTTTCAAGTTATCTCAACCAAACTCACAGATTGTATTTTCTTTACCATATTTTACACCCTGACCAATTTTTGTTGAAATCGGATGACTATATCATATAACTGTCATAGGTACAATCAAGCTCAAGTTAACCTTTGGTATGAAAAACTTTTTTGTATCTTAAGACATGTCAACGAAACTCACAGATTGTGTATTTGACACTGTCTGTTACACCCTGACCAATTTGGTGAACATCGGGTCACTATATCATATAGTTGCCATTGGAACAATTGGATGGAAATTAACTCTAGTATGAAAATTATTTTTGTGTTTTGAGCTATCTCAACCTAACTCACAGAATATGCTACACCCTGTTCAAATTTGTTTTAAATCGGATCACTATATAATATAGCTGCCATATGAACGTCGGTTTTAAATAAATCATTAACATGAAAAACTTTTTTAATTTTTGCAATTTCTTAACCAAACTCACAGATTCACTTTTGAACGCCAAATATCGCAGTTTTCTGCCAAATCTATATTGTAATATTTTATAAATTTGTTGCTACTTATTGCATTTAGTATGAAATTTTCAACGACAAAACATTTATAATTCTTTTTCAAATAACTGATATCTGATAATAATTGCATCGTCCGAACGGTAACAAAACGTAGTAGTCTGATTTGTATAAGAAGGTCATTTCAATTAGTCATTTAGTCATTAGTCATAATAAACTGATAAAAAACGAGGCGAATAAAACCAATGTTGGAAATAACGACCCTTTGCTCTTAAACTGCCGAAACTGCAGTTTAAATGCCATCATTTGCACATATTTTTGTTACTTACATTATTTTCTTACATGCAAGCACGTTAATGTGATTGGATTTCAGAATGAACAAATTTGTGTGGTGCACGGATTACAGAGTATTTTATAAATAATAATTGAGTGTCCGAATTATTAGGTTTTCCAAATTAACAAGTGTCCGAATTTTTGAAATAGTAAAGTAATTTAGTTTTGTGTTAAATAAGTTTTTTCAATAAAAATATTAGAAGTGCTCCTGTTTTTCAAGCTTCAATTCCGCGATAGAAGCGAGCCGTGGGTTGGTGAGCAAAGCGAGCATTGGGCGGAGCCTCCTAGTACAATAAAAACTAAAAGAAAAAAAAAGAAACTAAAAAAAAATAATAAACAAAACAATTTAAATTAGTCGGACGGAGCTACAGTCGAGTATTCTCGACTGTCGGAGACCCCGTACTTACTATGTCAAAAGCTAAGACTGCTAAAAACTCATACTTGACTTGGACCCGATCAGTCCTATGACAGCTATATGATATAGGGGTCCGATTTGAACCAACTTTGGTCAGGATATATAAAACCAAGTTAGATACATATTCTATCAGTTTGGTTACGATATCTCCAAAAACAAAAAAGTTTTTCATACTAAGACTTGATTTTCGCCCGATCGGTCCTATGACAGCTATATGATATAGTGGTTAAATTTAAACCAACTTTGGACAGGATATATAAAACCAAGTTTAATGCAAATTCTATCAGTTTGGTTACGATATCTTATAAAACAAAAAAGTTTTTCATACTACGACTTGATTTTCACCCGATCTATCCTATGACAGCTATATAGTGGACCGACTTGAACCAACTTTGGACAGGATGTATAAGATTAAGTAATATGCTCACTGTATCAGTTTGGTTACTAAGACTTGATTTTCACCCATCGGTCCTATCACAGCTTTATGTTATAGTGGACCGATTTGAACCAACTTTGGTAAAGATGTATAAGACTAAATTAAATGCAAATTCTATACTGAAACTTGATTTTCGACCGATTGTTCCTATGGGCGCTATATGATATAGTGGTCCGATTCAAAAAAGAAACAAATTTAACCTGCCTGCAATATAGAGGCATCTACATATCAAATTTGGCGTCACTAGCTTTTAAATTGCTCTTATAATTTGGATATGAAATTCGGATTTGTGAGCGATGTAGGGGGCGTGGCCGAATTTTGAAACAAACTTGATCTGCCTGCAGTATAGAGGAACCTACATACCAAGTTTGGTGTCTCTAGCTCTTATAGTCGCTGAGATCTAGGTGTTCATACAGACGGACAGACAGACGGACATTGCTATATCGACTCGGCTGTTGATGCTGATCAAGAATATATATACTTTATGGGGTCTGCCACGCCTCCTTCAGCCTGTTACGCACATATTCTGTAAAACAAACCCAATAGACCCCTGTACTTTTTTTAAGTACGGGGTATAAAAATATTAGAAGTGCCTGGGGATTTTTGACAGAGTTCCACGAGGAGATGTGTATAGGTAAGCTTCCTCATTTCTCGATCCTAGGAACTCACAATGTTGAATTCCTCAATCATTCTCATACAAACGGATCGATGTTTTCTCAATGACCAGGGAATGTTCCTCATCTTTTCCTCAACATTTCTTTTAGGTCCAGTTCTGCTGGGATTTTTGTTGCACTGAAATAGAAAAGGAGATGAAAAGTTGCACCTTCTTCGAGTATTTTAACCCTTCTACTGGTACCCGTATGCACAGTTCCTTGAGTGATTTCTATATATTCGTAGGAGTAAGAACAAGACGAAACGGATTTGATTCGATTCGAATTGATTCGACTATTGATGCTTACGAGTACTCATATGACATTCGCACATGGCTTGGTATCTGTCTGAAAAGTGAATCAAAAAGCACAATGAGCACAACCAACGGAGCTTTCTCATATCTCTTAAAAATTTGAAATAAGTTGGCCGAATCGGTTGGTTGTCTGTTTATAAAAGTTTATTAAAAGCAATACACTAATGTTGCGAATGACATTCTGCTTTATGAAATAATGTCTTTAGTTGTACTCTGTATTAGTAATGATCGCGACTGAAATACTAAACATATATATATCTAAAAATATATGAAAACATATGTATTTCAATTACAAATTTGTTGTCATATCGGTCATATCTACAGTATTTGAAAAAGTGCAAAACAAACAATATTAATGATCAATCTCGTAATCAAAATATATGAGAATTGAAAAGAAGAAAAATGGAAAGAATACAATATCGACAAACATTAAAATGGAATTCATATCTTAATATGCTTTAAAGATCTGATTCGCATTCCCTTTCCGTATCGTACCGTATCGTACCGTATCCAGAACCCAAAGAATCATGTGTATGTTCTTTTATACATAAGTTAATCATTCTATATTTGCATAAAAGTGAGGAGCATTCTGGTTATAAATTCGTTCAATTTGTACATATGTAAGTAAGCATTTCTGTATATGTGCATACACGTACATACATACATAGATACGAACAAATACATATTTATATACATACTTAAATATTTTCACTTAATGTAGATATATATGTATATAATTGTGCACAACTGAGTGAGAGCGTATTTTAGCATGTGTATGTGGAAACGCACACATATTCTTAGTATTTATAAACATACACATGTATGTATACACCTACATACATACAGCTATATTTTCTGAAGAATAAACTGATTTTTTTTATGTATTCTATCTTTTTATGCTTGCTCTCAAAATATTTGACGTTGTTCTCTAGACTTTATCTTGTTGAACAGTCTAAATCGCCTCGTATTTAATATTTAGCTTCACTCTTCTCTATCTACATTTGAATAACCCGCTCTTATTTATTAATTCGACGAAATCCTTAAACTTTAAACAAAATAAAACAATCTAAAAATAAATATTCAATTTATTCGTACAACATTTTTCAATTTGAATATACCTAATTATTGTGAGTATTAACCTAAACTAGTCTGGCGAACTTGAATCTGGAGTATGCACATAGATAAGAACACACAAACATATGGATATACATACATAAATACTTGCATATATGCGTATTTATGTATTAATCAAAGTGAAAATATTTGTGAGTACGTTTGTGTTCAAACAGACCTGTTTTATCCTAACTTATATAGAAGGTATATAGAAAATTGTGCTTTTATTTTACTTGAGTTCAGCTGTAAAACGGCTCGATTGATCAAGTAACGTTTTCAATTAATTGAAATACATATGTGTACTTAATAATTTCTCATCTATCGGAATCGAAATCGAAACTTCCCGGTAATATTAGTAGGATAATTAGAACAGTAACTTAAACAGTAAGTACAATCACTATTTAAAAATTTAAAAATAGCAAGGAAATAAATATACAAAAAAGTATTATACATTTCGGAATATTCATTGAAATATCCATTACTTTCCTTTCTGCGTACATACATATATTTTATATAGTCGTACATAAAATAGGTATAAAATTAACAGTTTTTAATCAAACATTTTCATTTTCAGATGAAATTATCAGTTATTATTCAGTGAAATAATTTAACTATGGATATTAAAAATGATAATGTTGCTAGTAACTCCGGAACCGGAACCGGACAGCTGGTCAATACCTTACGTCGTCCCGTAACTGTAGTTAAAAAGAGATCAGGTCCATTAGATTGTATGCTTGATGAGCTGAATCGAATTGAAGAGTCTTCTACTGCTACATCGACCAAGGATACAAATCTTCAAGAAAATAAAACTTGTGCAAGTCCATCGATCAATCGATCCTTGGGATTATCACCGACGGCTTCAGGGCGACGACGTTGTCACTCCAAAGATAAAGATAAAGAGAAGAAACGTGAACGCTGGCTATTAACTCGAAAAACATGGAGATATATGACCGATGCCGGACGGAAGTTATTTCCCGATGGCATGCAACCTGGGGCCGGAACGTTGGATAATATCTCTCACATCGAGGCCCAGTTTCAGCGTGTGTGTGCTTCGGAACCTCGATTCATACTATGGCGACGCAAATCATCGTTTCCGGGAGCCACAAAGAGTTCGAGTTCGAGAAAGCGTCTTAAGATACTTCCACGGCATCGCAACAACTATGCAGTTCATATCCAGCAGAAAGATCAAGAAGTTAATGAGCATATGGATCAAGCTATAGAACTCTTGCAGTCCTTTCTCAAAATTCGTGACGCTTACAAAACAACGTTCCTTCTAAGCGCCAAAACAATAAGGCCAGACCAAACCGCTTCGCCAAGCTCTCGTCGGCCAATAAATGTATCTGCATCTGCATCTGTATCTAGAAATTCGTCAAAATCAGTCAACGAGAGCGGTGAGTACAGTGAGTCGGAAATATTGGATCGATTAAAGGCATTGCATAAAAGTAGCTCCTTTGGGGGTATACAATTGAATGATATAACACCAGCGATTCTTGAAGATAAAGTGCTACTCAAGAAAATCTATAACATATTAAAAAAGCAGCAGCTACACCGAATTTTACATTCCTCGGAGCCAACAAAATCGCCGTATCATCCTCTTGGTCGTGCCTCGTCCTTCTCAAGCATGTTCAATTATCCAAGTTCCTACGAAAACACCTTTACAGATTTTCCCAGTCGCAAAGAACTTGAGAGCAATATTCACAAACCTAATAATACAAGTAATGCTCATGAGGTACAAAAGTCGAGAAGTCAAACAACATTAACTTTAACTTCAACTTCAACTTTTACAAAGCGTGAACGGAAACCGCCAGAAACACTTGAACTAAGTCACAGTACACAATCACAACAAAATTATCTCCAAAATAATAGAATCCAACAAAGCTCGGACCTGAACCAAAGACAAATTATCCGGGATCGGGAACGGGAAAGGGAGAGGCAGAGGGAAAAGGAAAAGGATAAGATGATGAGTTCGTCTGGAACACAAACAAAATTCATTCCACTGAGCGAATTGAAAGCAATTGCCCAACAATATGAATTAATGATAGAACACAATTCAAATAATTCGGAGGATGAGACTAGAGAGAGAGAGGATAAAAATACAAGTACAGCGTCAAGTCGGAGAAAAAGCTCAATAGATAACGAGGATGTCTCGCAGTCCGTAAGCGACACAATTAAACGATATTTGAGAATGGCCCGGAAGAAGAGTGTACATGATGCAGATGCAAATCGCTTCAAGTCCGTCAACTATGACAGAAATCTGCGAAATATTAAGGCAAAGGGTGAAATCAATCCGCCGGGAATGGATGAAGGTAACAATAAAGCCGTGCAGACGTTGGATGCCTGGGCACTTGTTGCTTTGGATTTCATACGCGGCAATGAGAATTCCAAGAATCTGCAAAATGCGCACATTACTTGGCAAAAGGATTTGAATGAGAGAATTCGCAAGAAATTGGAATATGATCTAAAATTCAACTCGAGTAATAGCAATAGCAAGACTAAATCAATTTGTATTTCGGCGCCAACATCGCCAACAAATTCGATTCAAAATCATCATTTAAAGGAGAAAACTGGAAGAGCTGCCAGCGCTTTACTCTCTTCAAGTTCGCATTTTATTTCCAATTTTTGGCATGCGAACAATACAGAATCTTCAAGTTTTCAGAACTCAAAGCATGGAAATGTAAATGATACGTATTTAAGTAAGTACATAGACATAAATAGTTGCATATGTATGTATGTATGAAGTTACACATAAAAAAAGGTCCTACAATTGTGGTAAATCCCAGCAAGAGAGAGGAGATATTCTCAACTGTTCCTAATTAAAGGGTATTGACTATATATACATCTATATGTATGTACATGTTCTTTCAGATTCAAAAAATGATACAGCTATGCAAAAGTCCAAGTCATTATCTAATGTTGGTCAATTTGTTTCGAGGAAAATTTGGGGCAGTCGATCGAAGTGTCAAAATAAACAAAATGACAGTCAGCATTATGAGTCACATCCTCAGAAATGGGCTCCATCGGTAAGCAAACTAAAACTAATATTAAGTAACTACACGATTACCATGATGAAGTCTAGAAAATATATTTTGAATTTTTTCTATACTTAGGAAAACTGTACATGGATATCAGAGCAAGGACAAGTCCTGCAATTGACGGATACGTCCTTGGAAAGACTTTCCGATACCGAAGCAGAATTACTAATGCATATTGCAATTGAAAAGATCAAGGAATTAAATATTGGAATGAATATAGGTAAATTCGTGGACAACTTTGAGCTCTCATAACTTTGATACATTTTTTAAACGATATTAACTAGTAATGTCTTTTTGCACAGTATTTGACTTCTAAATTACTGCTGTATTTAATTTTTTTTTTTTAATTATGGGTTATTTAAAATTTTCTAATATTATTTTTAAATTTATTCTTTTTTAATCTTTTTGACAACTTTGAACCCTCATAACTTTGTCAAATCTTAACCAATTTTAATATGTAATGTCTTTTAAAACTGTATTTGACTTCTAAATTAATGCTGTATTAAAATTATTTTTAACTATGTATAGAATATTTTGTATTTTCCTAAAATGACCCATTTTCTTAATTTGTTCACTTTTTATATTATGAAGAGCTTTGAGCTCTCATAACTTTGTCAAATCTCCACCAATTTTAATAAGAAATGTCTTTTTAAAGAGTATTTAACTTCAAAATTAATGCTGCATTTGATTATTTTTTAATATGGGACATTTAAAGTATACCTAAATTTACCCAAAAGTATTTTTTCTTTTGACGATTGTAATTACCTCAATAAGGTTATAGAAAATCCATTAAACATAGGTATACTTATGAAATATTCTTTTTATTTTAATTTTATAATATGTTTAGATTTGGATTTGAAGTCTCAGAAAAGGAAAGTGATTTCAAAGAAAAGAGCTCTCACAACAAGCTTTTTTGATATTGGAAGGAAGGATGAACACAGTATGAATTTTATTTTATTTTTATTTAGTCAGTTTGCTTGAATACTAAATTTAACTAAATAGATAGACGTGATATTTTATTCGGAACATCACTGGAATATTGTCTAACAAGAGACAGAAAACCAGAAACAGTTGTGGATCCCAGATCGAAGCATTCATTGACATCAGTATTTCGCGGTAGTAACTGCAACAGCAACAGTAATAGAGTTGGAAAATTAAATAATAATGTATGTTTAATATTATTTTTATGCCGATTACAATTACGATATATATTCTATGTAAATTATAGGTTCGTTCGTGTGAGAGTTTGCCCACAAAATCATTGGATTATGTGGGTCGAGAACCTTCGGAGCGAGTTTCTTCCGCAGACTCTTTCACAAATCTTCAGAAATCTTCATCGATATCAATGCAAATGTCACAAAGTCAGTTTGATGTGAGAAGTATTGATATGGATTTGGACAGATTAACATTCGATGAATCAAAGCACAATTTTAAGTTAAATGTACCCATATTCATAATTAATTGTATAGAATATTTGGAAGAACATGGACTTCAGAAAGTTGGAATCTTTCGTGTTAGTACTTCAAGAAAACGTGTGAAACAGGTGAGAAGCTTATTTAATTTTCGTTAAAGTTCTACGACTAAAATCTATCTTTCATTTAATAGTTGCGTGATGATTTTGATAAGAAATGGAACATGTGCATTCCTCCTAATACATGCCCACATGATGTAGCTACATTACTCAAGGAATATTTACGAGATCTGCCAGAGCCTTTACTATGCAAAAAACTGTATACAACATTTTTGGAAACTCAACGTAAGTTAATGCAAATTCAAATAATACTAACAATAAAAAACCAAACCTAATAAATGAAGAAATAAATAATATAATAATTAATTAAATATTACATTCCGTTCATTCAGGTATTCGAAATCGGCGCCTACAGCTTGAAGCAATATCTCATTTAATCAAATTGCTACCAATTGCACATCGGGATACTTTACATGTATTACTTAGATTTCTGGGTAGCGTAGCTGCCCATTGTGATGATATTTGCTCCAGAGATGGGACAGTTCAAGTGAATGGAAACAAAATGGACAGTCATAACTTATCCACAGTTTTTGCCCCAAATATTTTGCGTAATTCTTCGCCAAATACGGCTGAATACAAAGAGCAGGGAAATATGGGTGATGCAATAAATGTAATAAGGTACATTTCAATTAAAAGCATATAAATTTATATATATTCCCAACTTTAAAATGTTTTAATTTATATTTTAACAGAATAATGATTGACCACTATGAAGAATTATTTAAAGTGCCAAGTGAAATGATTGATCTGCTTTACTCTCATATGCTTGATACTTGTCCAGATAAACTACACGCACTTATTTCGAATAAAATACAACAGTTACCAAAGTAAGTGTCATATATATTTACAATATATATATATCAATTATTTTTAAAATTAAATAAAACTGTTTACTTGTTATATCCTATGTAGTACGCAAACTGAAAAATCTAAATCAAAAAGCGACAACGAAAACGATAGTCAGGTATATATGAACGAAGCAGCTTACGATTCTACTCTTGTATGTGATGGAAGGCGTCAATCTACGCCAGTTTTACTGGACAAACTAAACGTCTTCTCGGCCAGTCTACAGATAACAATGCCCGATGAATCAGCTTTGCAAGCATCGCATTCAGTTGATATAAAAGGTAATTCAAGTCTATATAAATATATATTTAAAACAAAAACTATGTTCTAAATTTTGTTATTCATTTTTATTTAGAAAATAAAATGATCAGTAGCAGCATAACTGAGCCCAAATTACCAGCGAGTATATCTAACATCGGAGGAGCAACATTAAGTGCAAAAACTGCGGAATTCGAGAAATCTGCCAATAAAAATTCCACATATAATGAATTAAATACTCACACGGCCAAAACAAAACAGCTTTATAAGCGCCAGCAGCTAATATCTAGCTCAAAGCGCTAGAAATAAAAATACTTTGAGCTATATTGCACGATAAAATTGTCCCTACTACATTGTGTGAAAATTTCAGCCTGCTGGGTCTTATGGCTTGGGCTGTGCAATAAATCAAGATAAAGAGTCTTAAAACTATATGTAGATAATAAATGAGATCTTAGATGGTTTCTAGTCCAGATTTATTTTAAGCTGTCTGTCATAAAATAAAAAAAATAAAAACAAACGAATAGTTATAAAGATCTGAAGATAAAAATTGGAATTTTAATCGCACTACTTGATAAGTACTTAAGCAGGGCTCAGTTCAATTAACATATAATTGTTACACTATTTGTAGCAGATGTTATGTGTATACGTATATAAGTATTTATTATTATTATCTTTAGTTTTTATTACATAAGACTATAGGAATTATACTTAACGTAGTATCTATGTATGTATATTTAATTTTCTTTTTTAAGTAAACTCGTTCTTTTACAATCGTTCCATTGGAATATGCTTGTAATCTATAATAAAAAGGGTAATAATTACACAATTATTTATTTATAATAGAGATTCGCTAGCATTAGGATTGCATAAATTTTGTTTTAGAAAATTGCTTCACATAATTTATGCAATACCAATTTAAGAAATTTATTATGGAATGAAATCTACCTTTAAAGAACATTTTTGGGTTATAGCTAAATATATATGAAGTTAGTCAACTTAAACTTCGATGTACGAGAATGTATTGGGCTAAGTTTGAGATTTGAATCAACAATACTTTTGATATGATCAAACACGTTATTATGATTGCCGTCGAAGCACTTGGAACACACGCAATACTTGTTTGCATTGCTGCCGGCTGTTCGCCTAAAAGTAGATAAAACAAAACAAAAAAAAAACTAGTAAGTTATTACGTATTATTAAATATAGTCTTCATTTACCCGTCAACACGTGAACGCGCACTGAAGCCGGCATAGCTGCATTGGGTACGCATGTATAATTTCCCGAGTCACGCAATGAAGCACGAGTCAGCATTAAACGGCTGGTAGTTCCAACTTCGGTCTTCTCCGTTTCCAAGCTAATGCCGCCTCGAAGGGAATCAAAATCGACTATCGATGAGCCGTGATACCTGCAATTGCAATTATCCATTATTATTACCATAACCATATTATCCTAATTATTAAACTCATCAAATATGGCATTTGATTTTACCACAATATGGACGAGGCGTGAATGTTCACCGAGCAAGCCAGAGCAATAGTACTATCTCGTTTTACATGTATTTCCGTCGACCCCAGAATTTTTGCTCGTGCCGCTTGAAATATTGATGACAAGTTTCGAAATTAGTGCATTGTAGGTACAGGGAATCAAACCGAAACATCTATTTCTAAATTGATGCAGCATTTAAATTATTTTTAATTATGGGCTGTTTTAACTGTCCCTTGTACATTTTTGTACAACTTTGAAATCTTATAACTTTGTCAAGTCTTAATAAGTTGTGCATTTTTAAACATTATTTGACTTCTAAATTTTATTTATTTTTAATTATGGGATAGTAAAAATTTTTCCTAAAAATATCTATTTTTTCTATTTTTCCCGTGTAAAGGATTTTTAAAGACCACGAAGAAATGAACCAATATAAAGAGTTATTAAGAAAACCACACAACAATCTTTGTCGTTGGGAGAATAGAAGAGGACTCCAAAGGTGCAAGCGTGAGAAAGGGTAAATGTATCTTCTACAGATCATGAAGAAATTCCAGCAAGGTGACATATTCGATACACCACGGATCTTAGTCATCATTTCAAGAGCTTTGCATCAAAATAAAATCCAAACAAAGACCATGGTTAGAAAAAATACCACCTTGTTAATAATATAACCATGTTAAAATACATCATAAGACATCGTTCTAAAACTACTATAAATGTTGAACAAAGTAATATGAATATTTCTTAAATACATGAATTAGAACAAACCTTTTGAGTCATAGTAGAGTTTCTCCGTGTTTCTTTCTCTTAGATCATTTTCAGCTGCAATAAAATTATTGATTTGTTAAAATAGAGCAGTAAAATACATATATCTGATGTAGGTTTTTAAGTGCGCTTATTTGATTTAAACTGACTGTAGTTTTTGAAATTAAGAGCTACAAATATTTGTCGATTTATATATAAATATGGATTAAAAAAATGCAAAAGTAACATTTGTAATTTTTAAACATCACCTGTGATTTCCAAAGTAACTGCCAGGTTTATTTTTGGCTCAGTATTCACTTGACACTCGTAAACTCCACTGTCCCGCGCCTGTGCGTAGTCAATCTTCAAATCCCAATCGTCACTATTTGACGGATGAATTACAGAAAACCGTTGATCGCCGGTATATGTATAGATATTAGTTGTCAGAATATGTAAATCCCGTTTGCGCATCCAAGAAACCTAAAAGAAAGTTAAATTATACAAATTATTATATTATTATATGGTATATTATTATATATGTATATTTACGACTTTACATACAGTTCGATTGCCTTTGTTTTTAACTCGACATCTTAGAATTGCAGTTTCGTCGACAACAGCCGAAATATTTCTTGGACTTATGTCGTCAAAGAAAGGTCGATCCATATTGACCATGTCTAAAAATTAAATTTCTTATTAAAATTCTGATATTAGACTATAACATTACCATTTATATTTAAAATGGAAGATGCGTTGATATGCTGAAGACCACTATTAAAATGCAATATCAGAAATATGATCGGTTTGATTTTGTTAAAATTGTTCGAAAACTTTCGTTTTCCAAATGAAGTTGCCATGTTGTTCAGCTTGGATACTTTTCATCAATGTTAGCGTCGTTTTCCTCTGAAAAAACTGAAATAAAAATATAATAAAATCATATCATCAGCTTTTATAGATTTAATATTTAAAAAATAATATACATGTACAAATTTATATATATTTTTTGTGCAATCTTTCACATCATTTAATATTTGTACTGACTTCCAAGTATAACGTGCTCTCAAAAACTTTAATTATATTATATATAAATATTAAATTTTTTGTATTAATAAAGTAGTTCTATTACTTCAACAAGAAAAATTAACTTATTTAGTACTTTAAAGATTATCTTTTTGTTATCTTTTTATTTAAAACTATTTTAATATTATATTTATGTTCTTGTATATACATATGAAATTGATGTCGTTGACCGTTAGAAATCAGCAGCAACCGGAGTTATAAATAAAATGTTATAGAAGAATTATCTTACAGAAAATAAAGCTATGAACAGAATACTTGGTAAATATGTTTAATTTATGCAAGAAAATACTCTTCAAACCTTTAAGAAAGTATTGGTGTAAGCTAGGGACTGGTAGATTTACTATTTAAGTTTACGTTCTTTTCCAACCTGACCGCTATTGTACATACAGTGCAGATCATGGTTACTGTACTACAAGCACCATTTTGTGTCCTCTTGAAATATACCACGAAGCCTTATTGACATCTTTGATAGTTGTTATTAAACGTATTATTAAGGCGCCAGATAAATTTCCACGTACATAATTATACACAGATATTATATATCATTCAAAAGTATTGATAACATGATACGCACTTACTTCTCAATTGCGTGAAACCTTATCCTTATCTTTTAGGAGCCATGAAATAATATTGTTAACATTTTAAACATAAAGTCTCTCATATTCACTGCTTTCTTAAGTTCTGACAAGCATGAAAATAATTAATCTTCGTTTTAAACAGGTTTCAATTTGCAATAAAATAATACCTTTGTCAGGTGTAGAAAAACTTGTACAATATTTTTATTCTCCAATTTGTATTCACAATATTTTTTGGCTTCTACTGCGCATCTCGACTTTATAACCACCACCAGAGAAGAGCCTATTTGCAAACTTTTATCGAAAGCTTTTTAAAAGCGCTAAAGTTTACTTTCAGGTACATGAACCAACCCTGCGCAGAAGACATACATACATCCTCGAAAACATACAATCTTATACATATAACCCATTATTATACTCTATACGCAAAGGTCACGAGAGCATAATAACTTAACATCAACATGAATACAGAGCCTTACCTTATAAATGCACAAATAAAGCAATCTGAGAGACCTTACTTAAGAGCTAGAGATACCTTTTATTCTTATCCTTGTCAAATTTAATTCTTTGCTTTGCAAATTTTTGGACAAGTTTGAACTCTCATAGCTTTGTCAAATCTTAGCCAATTTTAATAAGTAATTAATGTTTTTTAAACAGTATTTGACTTAATGCTACATTTAAATTAATATTGAAATTTTCGTATTTAAAATTTGCATAAAAATATCAATTTTTTAAATTTTTCATTGTAATTTCTTTGACATCGAACTTTCATAACTTTCTCAAATCTTGACCGATTTCCTTGCGAAAAGGGAATTTTGATTTTGCATTAAAATTGGAAAATATAATATTTTTGACTTCACTGTAAAGTTTTTCCATTGATTTTATCACGCTCATTTTCTTTATACTTTCCCTAGGCACTATTTCAGAAATTCAAACCTTCATAACTTTAACAAATCTCAACCGATTTCCTTCCGGAATTTCAATTTTATATTGCTATTTTGATTCTGCATTATAATTGGAAAATATGATATTTTTGCCTTCACTATCAATTTTTTCCATGGATTGTTCATATTCTCCTTACTTTTCCTTGAACACTATATCAGAATCTCAACTAATTTTAATAAATTATGTGTTTTTCAATAGTATTTGACTTCTGATGTATTGATGCATTTAAATAATTTTTTTATTCATAGATATTCTAAATTTTCAAAATATTACCCATTTTTCTTTAATTCTTAGTCACAAAACAGATTTTTACTATCGCAAAACGAAATAAGGGATGTTTTTCATAATTATATTTTTATTATGTAAAAGACGCAAATAAACAAAAGCAAACAATATAGATTTATAAATATTTATGTACTGTATGTAAAGGCTATTATTGTTTGTTCAATAAAAAGTTAACATGTCGTAAATCGTAATGGGATAACAAATCATTTGAAATATATTGTTATGTCTGTCGTTGACTGTTTAGAAATCCGAGTACGGTAGATTAGTTGATGGGACTGCTTGACCTCTTGGAGGGAACACATTTCCATTTCGTTGAGCCCCAGATCCTCCCCCATTCATCCATCCACGAGCGCAGTTGTTAAAGCTTTGACCACTCGTCGGTTGCTGATAACCGCCAAGTTTCTTAGGAATCGTTGAAACAGGCGATGTTTGTAAATTGTCAAAAGTTGAACGATCTTCGATTTCAGCAGATCCGAAAGGAGTGGGTGTTACATTTCGCACACAATTATAGCCAGGTTGTTGTTTGTTAACGTTCAGATAACGTGGACTCGAAACACTCGAATTTTTTCGATCAAACTCTTGGAATTTCGATAGCTTTTCGAACGGCAACGGCGATGGATTAAAATTGACCTGTGGTGACGCCTGCATAAAGCTGGTTGGCACCTTCTGGTAACTCTGTGGAGCATACAATTGTTGCTTAGGTGTCTGGGTCTGTGTCTGTGGGGATGAGTAAAAGCCAGACGTGGTATTTGACACGGGGAATCCACTAAGCGCTTCTTCAGCTCCACTCGAATATTCCTTGGCGTAATCCTTTGGTGCACCTTGGTAATTGTGTGAAGCCTGAGCTGGAGGTGGTGCGTAACTAGCCAGAGAGATCTCCTTGGGTACATAAAGGCCTGTATCAAAATATGAAAAAAAAAAGAAACAAACAGAAGAAAATATTATTAAAATATCATAATAAATAAAGACAAAATTACAATTACAAATATTACATCGGAATGATCAAATAATTAAATTTATAACAAGTTTGCTATTAACAGACACAAAGGAGAGATGGACTATTTATCGGACCCCATCTAGTACAGACATATACAAATACAAACTCTACCATAATTGTAGACATGAAGGTAACACTTAAGGGATTTCGTAATCATGCCTTTGGAAGTACTTGTCGATGTTGTACAGGTATCTATCTGATTTACTGCACTCTCCAATACTAGATTATTAGCAATTTTGGAATCATTTGCAATTAGTCGCTCTTCGCTGGCTACAATTGATTTGCTCTCCTTGCATTTGTTCTCTTCGTGATCTTTTAATGATTGTTGCTCAAATGAGTAAATCAATTCACGTACATTAACTGATTCAATATTTTCTGATTCGGAATCCTGTACGTTATTTTGTGTTGTTGTTTGCTCCGTTGCTTCTGATTCACAGTCTACACGATTTAGATTTACATTTAGATTTCGATTTCGATTAGTTGAAGTTGGCTTATGAGAATGGTAATTCACTGAGCTATTTAGACTGTCCGTGGACATGGCTCTATGACCACAAGGCATTCCAAAAGGCTTGTTCTCTAATTCAAGACCCAAACCAAGATCGAGAGCCAATTTTTGTTGAAAATATTCCAATTGTTGTAGTCTTTGCTGCACTTCATCATTGAAATTGAGAAGTGATTGACTTTTAACAAATTGATTATTTGAATAGTAGGGTATATTATTTCCAAGTGTTGTATTTTGATGCACCAATATATTATTCTCATTTGGATGAATGTAATAGCAATTTATATCATCTGCATTATAGTTCTCATATTCTCGATGATAATACTCTGAAATATTAAATGAATATGTTTATATTCATTTACTTTTCAATTTAAATTTTTAATTGTAATATATTTTTTATTATTATCTTTTAATCTATGTCAACCAAAAAAAAAATTTTTTTAATATATTAAATATATTAAAATATACTCTATTTGAAATACTTGGCTTTGCAAATACTTGGCTTTTCTTAATTTTAATTACTTTATAACATTATTTATAACCTATATAAA
Organism: Drosophila falleni; assembly: GCA_035045575.1. Taxonomy (NCBI): domain Eukaryota; kingdom Metazoa; phylum Arthropoda; class Insecta; order Diptera; family Drosophilidae; genus Drosophila; species Drosophila falleni. The sequence goes on along the minus strand of JAWNOV010000082.1, from coordinate 1,212,863 downwards.
TAATTAATTAGGATCGTCAATAATATTTGCTAATTTAATTGGAAATTTAGTAAATAAATTTACCTCTGGGTAACTCAACATTTCGACCTCCCCAGCCCTGTGCCACACTTGGCTTATAGGCGAGTTCTCTTTGAGGATTGCACGGCTGAATTGGTTGATTGTGGAAGCGTGTATCAAAGTGTATCTAGGAGTGTGTGAATGTAATATTTTAGATTTAGGTATACGTAAACCTTTCGACGATATGGCAATACTTACATTCTTATGCGGCTCCTGTGCAGCGTAGTTTGTTGCCGAGATCGGCCGTGATTGGTGCGACTGATTTGATCCGGGGAAGTCGTTAACATCTTGATTGAAATGCACGGGTGACGCGACTGTGGCCATTGGCATCGGCGTCGGCGTCAGCGTCGGCGTTTGGTTACCATATTTGTGGTCCTGCACAAAGGCAGAACTTGCCGAGCCGGTCTGAAGAGCGGCTTCCCAGGGCGATTTAATTACCTGAACGCCCGGCTTTGAGTATTTCTCAATCAGTTGATCCTGCTGTAGATTGAGTTGAACGCGATGTTTACCAGCATCCGAATATGCTGGCAAAATACTCGGAGACGTCGCCGGCTTAGCCTGATATTGTTGATAATCTGGAATACCAGATGGACTGTGAGTACCCGCATTTGTCTCGTCGACTACCCAATTTTCAGCCTTTCGACGACGTTTTGCAAAGAGCTCAGCCCCTTTAAAGTCGATTGCAGATTAAAGCAGTCCGAGGCGATGGCGATGGCGAAGGCGAAGGCGATAGCGTTGGCAAGCAAAGCGATTTTTTTGTTGTCCAAGTTTGAAAAAGAAATAGTTAATTAATTAGTCTGAAAATATAATTGGGCAACTTAAATATAAATTGCATCTACACTCATTTAAAAAATGTTCTAAACTCATAATTATGGTCTCAAAATCTAATGAAGACTTTAACATTTTTAATTAAATGATTTATTTACATTTACTTTACTAGTTTTTTCTTGGAAATTGTGGGATTCGAAACCGCGCTTGTCTTCTAACTGAACCGGCGACTCGAACCAGAGCACCACCGGTAATATTTATTCTTTTCTATCAATTTCAGATTTTTATTACAAATAACTGCGATTTTTTGGATAAATGTTCTAGGGGCCAGTTTTTCAATGTCTCTTTAAATTTTATAAAATAGATAAATTCAAATTTGACATTGATTTCTATACATTTTACTTAAAATTATCTGTTGTAACCCTTTAAATAGACAATGAAAAACTGGCCCTAAGTATTAGTTATTTGCTCTTTAAATTTGTATTTGACCTTTGCTTTTAAAATTGATTTTTCACTTATTCTTCTTAATAAGTATGATTCATTTTTCAAAACAAATAAATATAACAACATTGTCATCATTTATTTTCATTTAATATCTCCTTTCTTTTATTAACTAAATATATCTTAAAAATAAATAAGAAAGATAACTTGAAAATAGTTTGATGTCTCTATTCTACTCGATTATAAACTTATGTTCATTTCACTTAAAAACTCGTACTCGTACATTTTGGGACTATTTACCTCGGCCCTTTTGCAGTTGCAGCGCAGTTATTAGCTCAGCACAATTGTCGGGTGATAAAAGCCCTGTTTCAATATTTATTGATTCTTTCAGTGAGTTATAGTCGCGCATTTGTCCTCGTGGGTTCATAATTAGCTTTAATGGCATTTTGTCCACTTTTGTTAGTTCCTGCTTCATATTTGCATCCGCATTTTCTTTACATAGTAAATTAGTTTCAATTATGTCATCTTCCCCTATTCAGATAATAGCACATTTATGTATTCTATTTTATTAATAAGGTAATATGCCAAAAATTATGTGTGTATTTGTGTTTTTAAAAACGATTTGAGTATCTGTGTATAGATATTAATTATCTTTCATAGAAGAAGATGATAACTAGGAATAAAGAAATGCTGTAAGAAAAGCTTTTGTTTTTGCAAATTTTTAACATAAAAAAATATAATTTATGAAACATATTTGTTATTTTTGACGTAAGTAAGAACTAAATAAAACGTTATTATAATTTTGCCAACCGGTCGGTAAAAAAGCTGCTTAAAAAAAATTTTTTTTGGTCGGAAAATTGGTAGATAATTGATTTTGAAATTTTTATGTTATTCTGAATATTGGCTTTAATTTGAATTTTATAGCTCCATGCAATATAATAATTATAATAATATTTCAAAAAATTTCAGAAAATCCTAACCCTTGGCTATAAAATTGTAAAATTCAAGGTTTTCTGAATATACTTTTGTATAGTATATCGACGGACACCAATTCATTTAATTAAACAATTAATTGATTGTACTGATTTCGAAATATTCAATCAGCCTGGTGGAAACTGAACAGAAGTCAATTAACTGTTATAAATGTTCAAATATTATGTATGTATGTATGTATAGTATAGTATTGTAATAGTAGAAACCAAATTTATATGACCTTTGAAATCGCACAAACGATTGCATCGGATTACCTTGAGCAGAACCTTCGTGAACCCATTTGACTGATCGTTTTTTTCGATTGACATACATTGATTGACCCTTAGAAGTTTGATTGCTTATGTCACTCAATGAATGGGAGATTCGGCGGGCAAGTTCAACCTGGTCCTCCACAGTGGGATGCAATGTTGGAGAATAAAATGCTGATGAGGCATATAGTTTTCCTATATTTTCAACAAAGTTGAAAGTAAATTCAATTACTTTATATATAAGTATATGTAAATTTTTTATTAAAAGGCGATACGTAATTCACTACCAATCCCAACCGAACAAAAATTTGTTGTTAATTCGTAAAGCGATTTGCAATTAAATCCATGCATATATATATATGTATGTATATGTAAGCCGATGAATGGATAAGCTATGATAAGAATGAGATAACGATAAGGAACAGTTCAGCAATTGGGCAACCGCACAAGAATTCAAATAACAAAAAGCATCTCTCAGATAATATCTAATTTACGTATCACCTTTTTTGTTGCTGTTTTTTTTTTCATTTTCAATAAAATGAAACAATTACTTACGATTCTTGGGTAATATTTGGGGAGCATCTGTAGCTGGAGTAAATATTTTGCGCAAATCAACTGTCCTCGATACATTTGAAGATTCCTATTTTAATTACAATACACATATTCATATGTATTTCTCACTAAGCTTTCATTTGTATTTGTTTAATGATAGATAGTATTTAGATTTGTTTTAAGTGTAATGTATAATAGGTGCATAAGTAAATAGGCCTATTCTCCACGTTAGGAATACGTACATTATTCCTTTGCCACAATTTTGTGCTCAATTCAAGCAAAATTTGTTTCTTGCCCTCATCGTAGCGGTCGCTGGGTCGAAAACCCCGTTTTCTTTCAATTGTGCAATTCTTCTGTTGCCAAATTGTGGAAGATTGTGGAAGACTCTTGAAATTTTTGTTTCGTTGCATTTTAACAAATACTAATAACTAGTAAACTTTTTTTTATCAATATATCTACACGTATATGTATAGACAAGTATATAAATTTCGGACTAATATGCGCAAATCATAAAATCTGCTTTATTTTCGATACTAGCTGTTCTTTTAAATAAAAACGTTCCAAACAGATTCATCAACATACAAGTATGCACATACTAATTGCAAGAGTATATATCTCTCCCAATACACACACACTCTCACAGACAAGCATACAAATAAAATATAGAGAATATATGTACATTGGGAGCTCTCTCTTTAATGCTAATTATAGAGACATTTAGAGAGAGAGAGAGAGAGAGAGAGAGAGAGAGAGAGAAAGAGAGAGAGAGAGAGAGTACGATACGAATCGCACATATTTATAAATATTTAGTATGTAAGCAAGATGGCTGGTTAAACAAAGAACAAATTATTCAGATAGAGTATGTTTGTATATAAGCAAGTACATATGTATATGTACTTCTAGTATTTAAGTAGGTATAGTATACATACGATATGTATCTCTATATATAAAACCAACCGACTGATTAACTAGTTTAAAAAGACTCAAATTCTAACAAGTTAAATTCTTTGAATTGACTTTCAACTCTAAACTAATGTTTAAATAAATATCACTAAGTACTTATCATTATCATTAACATTAAATAAATATCAGGTGTAATTTTCGTAAAATTGCTTTTAAAAAACAACCTTATTTAATTTTGGTGTTCCCAAAATGTAAAACATTAGTCTGATCTTCTTTTTAATTACCAATTAAATATTGACTATCAAAATTATGAAATAATAATTATCTTAGCTAGTTAATAATTTTTTATCAAAATTTTTAGTTATGAGATTTATGGAACACACCCTTCTTCGAATCTATTCAATAAGTGATTAACAAGTCTTGTACAATTTTCCTTTTATGATTTAAAAAATTTGCTTTTTGAAATGATTGTATTTCCAAAATCTTCAAGTCTTCTTTTTGAATTCAACTGTTACTTATATCAAATATAATATTAGTATATGATATATAGTATTATGATATTTGATAAAATAAGTTTACTTACCTTGATCTTGTAAAAATCATCTTGATGTTGATTATAAGAACTTGCATATTCATCGGATGCTTTCGGAACAAATTCATCCTTAGATTGTTGACACTTTTGAAAATCCAATTGTTGTTGTTGTTGGATCTGGTGTGATTTCAGCTCCTGCTCCTTTAATTGATTTTCGGCAATTAATTTTTGAGCTAAAATCTGTTGCTGATGAATCTGGTTGGCCAGTTCCTTTTGTTTCTGGATCAGTGCAAGCTCCTGTTCCTTAAGCTGTGTTATTTTCTCTTGAGCTTTTATATTAATATCAATATCGGAAATGATATTTTCGATTTGGTTATTGATATCCTTCTTCAAAATATAGAAAGACACACATTAACCATTTCATTATATTTAAATCAGTTATGAGTCGCAATACTTACGTTCGTGTTGTTAACTTTTTCCCCCTTAATTACTTCGGCTTGTTCAATATTTGCAGACACTAAAGTATTGGGTTCTGAAACTTGAACATCTTCAACCTGTTAGAAAATAAAAAAATAAATATCTTTACATATGTTTATATACAATATCTGTTCCATCGCGTAATTTAGTAGGCAGAATACCTTATTAGCCATCAAGATTGATATTTTTTTTATATTTTATGAATTAAATTCCATCTAGAATTTTCTGTTTAGTCAATGAGCATTTGCATTAAGTTTTTATAATATGCGCATAATGAGTACATAATAATTATAATGTTTTTACTTTTTCTGCCGCAGTCTCTTTTTCTTTTTCCACCTCTTCGACATTATCCTTCTCATCTTCTGACGGGTCGTCACTCTCTTCAGACTCTTCCTCGAGATCCTCAGCTACTGATTCTTTTTTATCAGCTGTATCCGTAAGCGTTTCCTCTTCTTTCTTTTCGGATGTTATTTTATTTACTTCTATCTTAGGACATTCGGCAACGACAGCAGTAGTTGTTGTTGTAGTGGTTTTTGATTCTGTTTTGGCATTCTCATCATCGGATTTTTTTTTAGTAACAATCACCGTAGCTGTTGTTTTTGTTTCGGTTTTCGCATTCTCATCATCGGTTTCCTTTTTAGTAACAATCACCGTAGTTGTTGTTTTCGTCTCTGTACGTGCAGTTCCCTCGCCATCCTCCTCAACCTCCTCAACAACTTCCTCTTCTATTTCAACAGTCTCTCCATTTTTCACTTTTTCGACTTGATTATCAATTTCATCAACTATTTCTTGCTCACTAGTTTTTTCAACTGCTGCGGGCGGAACTTTTTCTTTGGAATTTTCAGCCGATACTGAATTGTCGGCTTCATTAATTTTAGTCTTTATATTCAAAAAAAAAAAGACATAAATAAACAAAATACAAATCAAAAACTTCATGTAATAAAAACGTTAATATCGTTTAGGTGTAGCATCCTAAAAAATTAATATTTATGCTTTGTAGGAATAGCAGTTTTGTGCATATAAGCCTTATCACTACTTTTTAATAACCATTTAAAACAAATAATGATAGCACAGGCACACAAAAAAAAATCATGTTCTGATCTGGGGGTCTCATTATACTTTCTATATGGATTTTGTGCCGCTGAATCCGAATCAATTTTTTCCAGCACGTCAGGCTTTCGAAATAATAAGCGACCCCAAAAACTCCCGAGTAACGAGTTTTAACCGAGTGTGATAAATTTTTTAAAAACGTGTCCGCCATTTTGTTTTTTGGGACTGTTTCGAAAATCTGACGTGCTGGAAAAAAATTGACTTCGGATTCGGATTCAGCGGCCCAAAATCCATATAGAAAGTATAGTGAGACCCCCAGATCAGAACATGACTTTTTTTTTGTGTGACTGTGTAATGAAAAAGTAGAGCTAGTGAAAATTTTTAATTAGTAAACAATTTTATAAATTTGTTAACTTGAAGCGTAAGTCTCACGGCTTACCTTCTACTTTTTTATGGAATAGATAATGCCAGCAACATTCTGCAGCCTCTGAACTATTTGCTGACTTTTTCAATTCACCTACTCTCCAATCTCCACTTCCAACTCATCTTAATCTTATTCTATTTTTCAATCAAACACTATGTTTGCTCCCTCTATTTCTTATAACACTATATTCTCTTCTCTTATTTCTTTACAATCTTCTTTCATCTCTGGGCCAGAAAACATTTCTAGTTGTCTCCTTAAGGAATGCTGCTTTTCTTTAGCTGCTCTGTTGCATAAGCTATTTAATCTATCCCTTGAATCTTTAACCTTTCCATATCTTTAGAAAGAATCTTATATCATTTCTCTCCGCAAAAAAGGTGGTAAGTCTTATATTTCGAACTACAGAGGCATTGCAAAGCCATCAGCCATTCCAAAATTATTTGAAAAAATCCTAGTTTCGTCTTTGCAGCATCTCTGTAAATCGATAATTTCCCCTACTCAACACGGCTTTATTAAGGGCCGATCCACTACGACCAACTTGCTTGAATTTAATTCCCTGGAAAATGATGCATTATCAAAGAAAAAGAAAACGGATGTCATATACACTAACTTCAGTAAAGCCTTTGACTCTGTGAACCATGACCTCTTACTTTACAAAGTTAGTTGCATAGGATTCTCTCCCGCCTTTTTACATTGGGTTTCCAAGAACTCAAAAGGTTTGTCCCAAAAAGTGCTTCTTAGGTCAACCATTTCGAGTTCGGTTCACGTTATTTCTGGTTTACCTCAAAGTAGTCACTTGGGGCCTTTATTTTGTACTGTGTTCATTAACGATCTTCCCATCATTCATTACGAATGATGTAAAGCTTATATTTTCATACAGTGACCCCTATCTTCATAATCGTCTGCAAGACGATTTAAACGCTATGCACCTATAGTTTTCATGACACTTAGTCGATCTAGGCCCTATTTAGCTTCTTATACGATTGACAATATCCCTTTGAAACGTATAAAATCTGTAAAGGATCTTGGAGTTTTATTTGATTGCAAATTATGCTTCAACTTACACAAGTACACTATAGTGATTGAAGACAAGGTGGTTTCATTAAACGTTGGTCGAGAGGATTTAATGATCCTTTCACCACTAAACTCTTTTACGTCTCTTTAGTTGGTCCCACCCTGGAATACTGTTCATGGATTTGGAGCCCGCAGTATCAAATAAACCAGATTCGAATTAAATCAGTTCAAAAGCAATTCTTGCTTTTCGCCTTATGTGGTTTTAACTGAGATCCCAACCTTCGTTTACCAGCGTACTCTTATAGGCTTCGTCTTTTCAATCTTTCATCTTTAATTAATCGTATGAAAACTCTTGGTGTTGTTTTTCTTCACAAATTGATTATGGGCTTCACATTTGTTTCGCGTTTTATGCACTCCCTATTATAGCCTCTTTCACGTACTCTCCTCAGAACTCTATCTCCCTGCCATAAAATCTGCACTTTTCCATTACCTTTCGTTAAATCCCTAAACTAATACTAATAACTTGTTTTATTACATTATACTAGTTTAACATTCTTACAATTACTAATAACAACACTAATCCTTTTTGACCTGATTGGGTTTTTCTGGGATTTCCCCAATTCTTACAACAAATGTTGGATCACTTATAATTTGTATACCCCAGATATAATTCTAATTCTAATTTAAATCTTTTCTTTACAGTTCAAATTTATATTAAATTTTATCTTTATTTTTAATCTTTAATTTAATTTTTAAACATGGATTTTTTGTTTCTTGCCGACTGCTTTTAGTCACGCATAAATAGATAAAATAAAAAAATAAATAAAAATAATAATGCTAAAAAATTTCATTAAATTTTTATGTTTGGATGTTGATAATTAAATTTTTGTAAAATAAAAATTTGGTATTTTAATAAAGTGTTCTTAATATTAAAAATTATTAAAAATGTAAATTATTAAATTTTTAAAAAAATGTATTAACATTTTTTCTATAAATTTGAACATTTTTTTATACTTAAATTAACATTTTTTTTAAGAACAAAATTTAATTTTTTTTTTTCAATTTAAGCTTATTCTAATCAACATCAATTATAGCATCAATGTCATCAATAAACTACCCCATTTTTTTTTTAATTTTTCAGTTTCAAAACACCGGAAATTAAAATTGTATATATGAATTGTTTTATATGAAACGGTTACAAAACTTTTATTTCAACTTAAAAAATTTTGGTTTTAGATTTCATTAAAGTTTTAGTTTTAAATTAGAGCTTTAGATACGGCTTCCAATTTCAATCGGTTAACGGTTACGGTTTCAGTTTTGGTTACACTTTCAATCCCTAATACTAAACATAATATTAACTAAAATATAAATAAATTGAACAAAGCTGCGTTCACACAATGTGTGTAACGTATTAGTTTTTTGGTGAACATAATTATAAGGATTACTGTGCCATAAAAAGAGTAAATTTTAGTCTTGCAAAAAGGCTTTTAGACTTTCTTAAATTAGAGAAATATATACTCTACACTTTCTTAAAACTGTCTGATGATTAGAAATTATTTTGAATCTCAAAAAATTTAGTATAATTTAGTATTTAGAGATTGCCAGCTTGATTAATTATTAAGTGATTAACGCTAATTTATGGTTGTAAACTTACCACGGCTTCAGAATCCATTTTATTTTATATTTGAAAACACTCCTCTAGAACAAAAAAAAACATTTGATTATTAATAATAATTACTGATTTAATAATACTAAAATAATTTAAATCTAATATTCTTCAAATGTTAATGAACTCGATTTATAATAATTCGTGTACTCTGAATATTAATCTAATTTGAATTTTCTAGTTTTTGCTTCCGTTTTTCATGCATTCCATTTTTGGTTACTTATTAGTTTTATTCTTAGATATTGATGGTATTGTTAATCTTACAAAAATATTTTAAACACGCATGATGTATGAATGAATGAATGTTTTGAAATATCCACTAATGTTTCCATTAGCACAATAAAAATTGGCACCTGTTACCTGTTGAAACCGCATTTAATGAATATGTAATTATAAACTACATATATATAAACATTAACGTATTTATGTATGTGCACTATTTCTAATGTTTGTGAATACATTATATGTACAAAAAAGTACCACAAATAAATATATTTTTATTTTTACGACATTTATATTATATAATACTCGTGGTAGATTTGTTTTCAACTTTACGTATTTAATTTAAAACAAATATGTATAGTTTTTGTACTTACCAAAGTTACAAAAATTATTATTATTTTATAATAAATAGGCAAGTACAATGCTGTACAATCAAACTTAAAATTACGGTCTAAACTTGTGCAAGATAACAATAAAATGAAAATGCCGTCCGGACTAGAATAATGACCTCGAACGAATAAAATATATGTATGTGAATCTACATATACTATACTATGTAAATATGTATGTGTATTCCGTTCGATTTAAAAAATATGAGTGCACATGAAAGACAGCATCCACACTGTCCACAGTCCACATTCTATGTATTTACTATAATAATACCAAGACTCCGCACAATCACATAATCGAATTTTATGCATATACAAACAGTAAGTCAAGTAAATATTTAGACAAGCGAAAAATTATTGATAAATGTTTGATCTATTCAACATAAATATTTAAAACCAATGTAACTTATTATTTTATTATTTTTCACTTGTTCTAAAAACCCTGGAGCAACTGTAATAAAATACGAAAATAAATATGTAAAACAAATCAGAATATATTAATTTGACCTAATGAAATATATAAATTATTTTAATTATCAAAATAATTACTTTACATACTGTAACTAAAAATTTATATACATACATGTTTGTACAACATGCATATACAATATATTTATTTATATACAGTCTTATTTAAAAATGAAAACACACACACATAAATAGGTTTGTGTGCATGCATATGGTAGTGTACATACAATATACATAAATATCTCTCTGATCAAATTTGTACAAACAGATGAATCTCAAATTTGTTGGCAGCAAATTCAAAAACGAAAATCTGTTAACAACCGATAGCAATTAACTTAACAGTTAAAAAAAATTAATTTATAATTTAACTTTACCTATGTGAAAATCAACGACACAATTTAATTAATATAATTGTTGCCGGTATTCTGAATACTGAAAACAATAACAAATTAAAAAAAAACACACCTTTTATTTATTGGTTGGTCACAAATATTTTCATAATCGATAGTTTTGCAACACTGATCTTAATACAAAATTTTGTATTTGCATATCGATATATCGATATATTATGTTGATGTACCAGCAACATCCCTAAACAGAATTGTGGAAACATAAAATGTAAGAAAAAAAACAAAAAAAAAAAAACGAAAAGGGACAAAAAATGGGGGCAACAATGGTTAAAAATGGAAATTTATTGGATGCCTTGCCATCACAGGTAATTGTAAACAATATTAAATGGTTTTCCAATTCAGTGCATATAATAATTAATTTAATTATTGTAGGGAACTCTACACGTCGTAATGCTAGGCTTGGATTCTGCTGGCAAAACAACAGCGCTTTATAGACTTAAGTTTGATCAGTATTTAAACACAGTGCCCACAATTGGATTCAATTGTGAAAAGGTATGTTATCTACAAATTGAAATGGAGTATTATTCACTTGACTTCATTTCCAGGTGCAGGGTACTTTAGGAAAGGCAAAGGGTGTCCACTTTCTCGTTTGGGACGTGGGCGGACAAGAGAAACTTCGTCCGCTATGGCGAAGTTACACTCGGTACGTAAACAGCTGTTTTCACACGTTTATACGACAGCTAACATCGCAGTCCCTTTAGTTATGTTCAAGTTGATTTACACCATGTTTACCCAATCTCTTAATTGTTTCTCTCATAACTCTACCAATTTTAATAAGTAATGTCTTCTTCATACAGTATTTCACTTCTTAATTATTGCTGCAGTTTAGTTATTCTTAATTATGGACAGTTTAAAAACTCCCAAAATAACCTATTATCATAATATCTTCCCCTGTATATTTTTGGACAATTTTAAATTCCCATAACTTTGTCAAGTCTTTGCCAATTTTAATAAGTAATGTATTTTTAAACAGTATTGGACCTTTTAATTAATGCTGCATTAAGATTTTTTTTTATTATAGAAATCTTAAATCAAATCTCAATCATTTTAATAAATAATGTCTTTTCAAACAGGATTTGACTTTCAAAGTAATGCTGTATTTAAGTTATTTTGAAATTTGGGATATTGAAAACTTTCTTAAAATGACCCATTTTCTTAATATTTTCCGTGGTAAATGTTTGAACAATTTTGAACACTCATTATTTAGACAGATCTCAACCATTTGTCATAAGTAGTATTTTTTTAACAGTATATTACTTCTAAATTAATTCCGAATTTAGTTATTTTTAAATTAGGAATATTAAAAATTTTCCAAAAATTTATCATTTTTATAATTTTTGCTGTCTTTTTCAATTGTTTAGTATTTTCTCTGAGTGTATTTTAACATTGAAAAGTATACTATAACTTAATTTGAATTAATTAGGAGCATACAAATGCCGCATTATATTATAGTAATAGTATTTATTCAATCTTAACTTTCGTAAATTTTTTAGATGTACAGATGGAATTTTATTCGTTGTCGATTCTGTTGACACTGAACGTATGGAAGAAGCCAAAATGGAGTTAATGCGTACAGCCAAATGTCCAGATAACCAGGGTGTGCCTGTTCTTATTTTGGCCAATAAGCAAGATCTACCAAACGCATGCTGTCCCAAGGAACTTGAGAAGCTTTTAGGACTACACGAGCTACAAAACCCAATATCGTCGAATATATCATCTTCCAGCTTCACCTCATCAACGGGAAACATTGTCGGTCATAATATTAGTAGTAGTAGTAGTACAGTAGAGCCCAGTAACAGCGATCATAGCACATGTTCAGTGAAACAATTGAAATCACCACAAAATGCCCACGAGGAATCTAGAAGTAAGGCTCCAAGTTTGCCAATCTCAGCATCAGCAGCAACAATGAAAAGCTCTCAATTTGTAATAAACCAAAACCCCAACAGATTGAATTCTTCCACATCAATGCATTTGAAAGGCTGGTATATCCAGCCCGCATGTGCTATAACTGGTGAGGGTCTTCAGGAAGGATTGGATGCTCTATACGATATGATCTTGAAACGTCGTAAAGTCAATAAGTCACACAAAAAAAATAAACGGTAATATTGTCTTTTAACACAAACATTTAGAAATTAAAGTCTGCTTAGCACAATTAACAAAAATGTACATGCACTAAAAATAAATATCGCCTATGTACAAATGTACGCAATTAATTAAGATTTTGCGATTAGGAAATCATTTACATTTCAGCAAACAAATTTAATACAATTCAAGACCATTTCAATAAGACAAGGTTTTCTCTAGAAATGAATAAAAGGTCGTAGATAAATTTACTTTGGCACAAATATTTTATTATATTTTTGAAATTCGGGATACAAAAATAATTTCATTTTAGAAAATGCATATGTGTAAGTACGTATGAATAAATACTTACTTACTTCGCTTAAACGGAGATCACTTTTGCAAAATGAAGAATTTATGAAAAGCTCCGTATAAACGTAGTAACTGATGTAAGTACTTATTTTAAAAATCGATATCGATGTTGTAAAGCAATACTGATATTTGATATTAACATCGATGTGCTCTTGCGATATCGATACCAATATTCTCCTATCGACTTACATTACTAGCGCGCTGGAAACTAGATTTGAATATCGTTGAAATTTTCATTTTCAGTTAAAGTAATTGTAATGAACGCCCAAATTTGGTAGAGTTACGTTAGTCGGAACGTATGTCGAACCCGGAGCGCACTTTAGGCAATCGCGCTTTAATGCCGGCTTTTGCTTTGACTTGGACCCTTGGCAGTGTATAGCGAAGCGCAGTTCCTCGGCCATTTCGGAGCACAGGGATTGATTGTCGGTATGAAGGTTTTTCTTCGAATTCCAACAAAATTCAAAAATGGCAACAACTACGGCAAGCGCAAGGCCACAAAGAAGTACAACAAATACACCACCTGAAATACACATGCCATGATTAATAGTTGAATTTATATTCTTGTTCAAAAGATATATGCAATCCGTACCAATATTTTCAACACCCAGAGCATTGGCTTTTGATTCTTTGCTTTTATCGTCTCTGTTGCACACATCTCCGGTATTTTTCCACCATTTATCATAGAGTATCTGAATGATACCCTTCTCTTGCAGCTCTAATATCGCTAGGGAGATTTTATCCCTCCATGGTGATCCTTTTGGTGTTGCAATTCCATAACCCTTAGAGTCTAGCAATCCTCCGATCTGTGTCAGATTACAGTCTCGCTGTACGGCGTAATCTAACATTGTAGATTCCATAAGGAATGCATAGTTGCCTTCCATAACGCGCTTGATTCCATCCTCATAAGTTTTTACAAATACAGATGACTTTCTGTTTTCCATATATCGCCACATTTTTTGATATATACCAATTTTGGAATCCTATAAAATGTTAATGCTAGATTTAAAATTGAAAACTTATTTTAGCTATAATTTACGCGAAAAAATGTCATCGTTGATCCTCCTTCGAGAGTTCCGTATGATATTTCAGTTTGATCCGCCAAATCTGATGCGCTTTCAATAGGTGTTATCATGCGCTCCACTGTCAAAAAGGCAGCCAAGTTGGCAGTATAGGAAGATATAATAATTAAACAGAAGAAAAACCAGCAACCGCCAACAATTCGTGTAGATGTTGCCTGCAAGTAAAAAACACTTGAAATTCATAATCATTATCATCACGAAAATATCTAATTACAACTTATATAAAATAAAAAATAATTTCTTATATATATTACCCTTGGATATAAATCTGCCCCTTGTTGCATAAGAGCGCCAATTGCAAACCAAAAGCTATTTTTCAAAGTAAAATCATTTTGGACGCTAACTAACTCCAAAGTATCTTCGGATTCATTTCCATCATTGGCATTATCCTTATTAATATTGTTATAGTCATCATTAAAATTTGAAGCATATTCATCTAAGCCATCAGTATCAACATCATTATCATTATCGTTATTGTATGGAATCAAATCGCGATGGTTATCTCGCAAACTTAAAAGCTCCAATTGATCTTGAATATAGTTGGCTTTTCGAATTTTATTCAACATATGATCACATGCCATGGAACAGGCGGGTTTTGAGTGAACCCATTCAACGGGTGATAATCGTGCTACTATCCAAATACATATCGAAACAAGAATGTAGCCAAATGCTATATAGAACCAGATTTCAATGGCAAGTGGATTCATAAAAGAGAAAAACTTCGTTTGGGCTCGATCTGATATCTGAAATTCAATACAACTCAATTTTATATATACATATTTTTTTTGTTTACAATATATTCTATATTAAAACTAGACACATTTTTAAAAATACATAATAATTATTAGACATACATACCTTTGGATTCAGGCCAGATCCTTGTCGTAAAAATGTACCCGTTATAAACCAAAAACTGTTTGATATTGAAAACTGATTTTCAACGATGTCGGTTTCCTTATAACATGGATGTGGGTTTTTCCATTCATACGGTGAAAATCGAGCCATCACAAACAAGGCGAAGGATACTAAGATATAAGCAGCTAGCACATAAAGCCATATCTCGATTGCCAATGGGTTCATAAAGGAAAACAGTCGGGTCGGTTGACTTGTCGGCACCTAAACGATTTAGCAATATCAAATATCAAATGGCAATAAACGACAGCTACTTTAAACAAAAAGATGAGCATAAACTTTTAAGTTTCTATAAGCAATCAAACAACTGGTTTTTTTATTCTGATCAAAATATTAAATTAAAATTGTTATTGGAAAATAAATAAATTTTTAATTCTTACTATAAAATTTTGGAAATTCAAGTTATTTGTTAGTTTTATCTAAATAAAAATGGTACCTTGAAAAGAATGCCAATTCCCAGGTTCATAAATGGTTTAGTAAAGTCAATAACACTTTCCCGAGCATAGTTAATTGTCATAGAAGCGACAGCCAAATCAGCTCGCTGAAATAGGTATATTAGAAATTATCAATAATATATATTGTCTCGGCTACGTTGTGTTAAATTAATAATTTCTGCCTTCTATGTCTTAGGGTTTTAGCTAGAAGATAAAAGGTATACTTACCCTTTCCATTAACTCTTGCACGATTCCATTCCAGGAATTCGTTTCCGGTATATACACGCCGTACATGTTATCGGGGACTAATTCAATTTTATATTGGAAACCAACTTGTTGCGCTATTGCCTTTAGTAGATCTATGCAAAAGCCTTCAAATCTAGCATTTCCAGTAAGATTGGCATCCTCCTTAACCATAACATATGGACGCTCCTAGTTATAGACAATGGGGTACAAATTATTCCAAATAAAAATAGAATTAATTTCACAAACCTCTCGGGTCATTACTACTAATGTAATGTTTGCAATATTCGAGTCGTAAAATGCAGTTGGATCCGAAATGTTTACACCCACATCCGGTTGCCAATAGCCGACCTTTTGTATTATTTCTTGCTTTAGTTTTAGAATGTCAATCTTAAATTTATTTCGTCGACCCTCCATAAAATTAACTTTTCCGGTCAGACCATCAAGTGCAGCCTGCAAAAATTTAGATTTCAAGATACCGATACAGCTACAGATTTTTATATAAAAATGTATCTCTTTTCAATACCGAGTTTATATAATTATATAGTGAAAGTCCATCACTCCAGGCCTTATCTGAGTTACAGGAAAGGTTTTTAAACGTTAATGTGTGACTGTTATCCAACTGTTTTAGGCCATATGCGAAGGCGTACACTGAATCGAACATTAGAGCAGACTCCGTCTAAAATTATATTTAATTATAATAATCATCTAATAATAGGTATATCATTTGTTTTACCTGTATATATGGCATTCCATTGATCATATCCAATCCGCTATGCTGCAACTTTTGCATTTGATCTATAACCTCCTGATAACGTTTGCTTCCAACATCAACTAAGCGGAACGCTGTAATATTAACGCTGTTGTATCTGAAATCCTCAAGGTCATAAGTCTCCAGATCCTGAATGAAAATAGTTATTATAACGTAATCATTAATTTTAATGCTGATACTTACAAATGTCGTAAACATATAATGATATCTATGATCGTTCATTTGCAGCTGTAAAATCTAAAAAAATAAAATTAATGTTGTAAATATAAATATATGTCATACATTCTACTTTTTTTTCTTATCCAAACAAAGCTCATAATCAATTCTATTTAATGTTAATAAAAAATAAATATATCTAGAGTTTAGTCAAATAAAAAAAAAAAAAAAGATGCATGCTTATTAAATATATCTAAAAATAAATGTAATTATATAGATATCATTCGTACGGATCGAAAAAAAGTTTTAATATTAGTTGGATTTGTATCCACTATTATTTTGTAAATTTCCTTTTGGCGAATTGCACGTAAAACTTGACGATAGGTCTCCGGATTTGCTTGCCTTATATACATTTCGGTTCTCATCTCTGCAGAGGAATGAATAAGATCCTGCTGCTTAAAGAGTCCTTAAATACATTGTGTAAGTCAGAAATCAGTATGCAGACTAAACAGATAAAAATATGTATTTATTAAGTAAACCTACCATAATCCTCTTCGTAAATAATTGCGACTTTTGTCCAGTTCAAGTACATCATTAAATCACGATAAGCCAAATTCATAATGTTCTGGGACGGATACAAATTGATGGAGAACTCTTTCACATTCATTTCCAAATCAATGCGAACTTCAATGTGTGGTATATCAAAGGCTTCGCAAATGGATTGCACATGGGCGGCAAGTAATGGATCTGTTGGTCCAAATATTGCCTGAACTCCGGACTCCAGTTGTCGGCAGACTTTCTTCGTAGTCCGAAACGAATCGTCCCGAGGCACATGCTCAATATCATAGACAAGTTGTGTGTTGGGCAGAAGAGTTTTTTCCTTATTGATGCGATAGATCGCATATTTAAATGCCGATTCAATGCTACCTTCGCGTTCATCTTCCGTAAATATAGCGCCTAAATCATGAAAGAAAAAAACAAATATTTTTATTTTTAATTATTTAACCAAATTTTAAATTTTTGAATTTCAATTTAAACAAACATTTTTAATTTTTCCCTTGTAAATTTTTGGACAACTTTGAATTCTCATAACTTTGTCAAGTCTCAACCAATTTGAATAAGTAATGATTTTTAAACAGAATTAAATTTCTATATTAATGCTGCACTTCAACTATTTTAAAATATTAATTATTTAAAATTATCATAATTTTTAATATTTTCCCTTGTACATTTTTGAACCATTTTAAATTGTCATAACTTTGTCAAATCTTAACCAATTTTAATAAGTAATGTTTTTAAAAATTTAAATTAAGTACTATTTAAATTTTTGGAATTTCCCATTTTTATAATGTTTTTTCTTGTAAATTAAATCAGAAAAATAGTGAAGCTGTCAGCTAATAATTTAATTTTTGAATTTCCAGTAAAAAATATAAAATAATTTGATTAACATTGTTTGATTTTCTATAAGGAACTCTCTCAAGTTTTTTGTGTTTGTTTTAAAAAATAGTTAATCTGCTGCCTAGTTTAATTGAAATGAACTTACCAATTCGAATAACTGGAGGCAGCGCATTGGCAACTAAGACCGTTGATAATAAAACAATATTTATTATATAAAATAATCCGTGCGATGCACTAAATGTTGTTAATTGCTTTTTCGTAAAGTTGGCTCGTTTGTTTTGCAGTTGCTCGCAGTACAATTCGCAGGAATTCTCAACATTGTCTAAACATTTACTAATATATTGATGTGACATCATTTGTACAATTTTTTTGGAGTGTTCTCTTGCTGTTTAGTTACTCAGCTAAGACAATAAAATGATGGGTTTTTATCTGTTTTTACATGATCTCATATTGACTGCTTATTGCAATTTATTTATTTAATACTTTTTAAAACTTGTATTATCTGTTTGGGTAATCGACCGATTCATCAATATTATGATATTTATTTATTTATGTATTTAATAATCCGTAAATTTTTGCTATGCAGCCACAAAACTGTAAATTGTGTCACATATTTTATTAACAGAGCTTTCATTTGGCTTAAAGCTTTCAGCTTTCATTTGCATTTCATATCAAGCGCATGCGCTTAAAATGCAATCGCAAAGCTTAAATAACGGTACAAGAAATTGTTTAATAGTATGAACAATCTTTTAGTACTAATATGTATTTCTGTATTTCTACAGATAAGACAAAAACAATTGTAAGTTGTAAAATTGCTTATTTTTATGATACAATATAATTTCAACTGTAACTTTACTTTTCTTTAACTCAAAAAGTAAATGCAATTTTCAATATTTATTATTTAAATAAATACTGGCTCTTATTTTTCGGTAACAATTACAATTCTGAAACAA
Organism: Drosophila falleni; assembly: GCA_035045575.1. NCBI lineage: Eukaryota > Metazoa > Arthropoda > Insecta > Diptera > Drosophilidae > Drosophila > Drosophila falleni. The sequence goes on along the minus strand of JAWNOV010000082.1, from coordinate 1,193,872 downwards.
ATACTTTGTGAGCTAGTGTAATTAGTCATACTTGTACACGCGCGCACACATTCATCAATATTAATACGTTTAATAATAATAACTAGTATAAACGGATTGAACAAAATAAATTTAAATAAACTACTAAGTGCTCGACTACGAAATACCCTCAGTCAAGTTCTTAGATAAACCTTACTCACCACTTTCATAAAAAAATTACCAAAATATTTGCTTTGTATATATAAAAAAACTACTATTATTTTTTAAATTATACTTAAATTTAAATATAAAAATCAAAGGAAAATTCCAACAAGTAAGAAAGTAATATACGCGTATGTATGCCTGTTGCACATGTTCCCTTTAACCAAAATATCCATTGTAATACTTTACAGGGTATACAAATGGGAGCACAATAGGTTATTGGTTCAAGTTCAAGCCACCAACACAGTGTGAAATGTCCCCTTTGAGTTGTCAGTCAAATCAATTAAGGAACTCACCTAAATAAATTGCATTTTTTTAGTTCTTTTTTAGCTGCATCAAAAAAATGGGTGAAAACGTCAAAGTTATTGTACGATGTCGACCCATGAATCAAAAGGAAATAACCAAAAAGTGTGATGTATGTTATGTGCATAAAATAATTAATATCAAAATCAAAAATCAATAATTTGTTGTAGATCATTGTTGAAACTGGTGATTACGTTGTTTCTGTGCTAAATCCCTTGGCTCGAAATGCACCGACAAAATCGTTTCGATTTGATAGCGTTTACGATGGCATCTCAAAGACCGAGACGATCTACAATGATATGTGTTATTCCTTGGTGGAGAGCACACTGGAGGGATATAATGGGACAATATTTGCCTATGGTCAGACTGGCTGTGGCAAAACGCACACAATGCAGGTAAAAAGTAGTAATACACTTTAAGAAATTGGATAATTTTTGGAAAATTGTAAATATTCCATAATTAAAAATATTTTAAGTGCAGCATTAATTTAAAAGTCAAATACTGTTTAAAAAGACATTACTTATTTAAATTGTTTGAGATTTGACAAAGTTATGAGAGTTGAAAATTGTCTAAAAATGTACAAGGAAAAAAATGAAGGAAATGGGTAACTTTAGGAAAATTTTAAATATCCCATAATTAAAAATATTTTAAGTGCGGCAATAATCTAAAAGTCAAATACTGTTTAAAAACACATTACTCATTACAATGAGTTGAGATTTGACAATGTTATAAGAGTTCTAAATTGTCCAAAAATGTACAAAAGAAAAAAGTTAAGAATATGGAAAATTAGGAAGTTTAAATAACCCATGATAAATTAAATCCAGAATTAATTCAATTATTTAAATTAAATATGTACACGAAGTCTTTGGTTTTACTATATTTATATTAACCTTGAAATTTAATTATCTATTAACTTGACACTTGACTTTTTACTCGTTCCTATAAAAAGGGCGATGGTTCTTTTGCGGATGCATCTAACAATAACAAGGGCATTATTCAGAGGTGCTTTGACCATATATTTGAGACAATCTCGATAGCCAGCAGTGTCAGGTACTTGGCCTTGGTGAGCTACTTGGAGATCTACAATGAGAATATAAGAGATCTTTTGAATACATCTGAGTCCATTACAAACCATCACTTAAAGGATGTACCAGGTGTTGGAGTCACAGTTCCATCCTTGACTACCCAACCAGTTATGAATGCCCAGGAATGCTATAACTGGTTGAGTTTGGGTAATACGAATCGTATCACAGCAGCCACATTAATGAATGAGAAAAGTTCACGATCGCATACAATATTTACAATAAGCTTGGAACAAATACAGGGCGGGTCAGAATCTGGATCAGGAACCCCTTCGGATTTAAATAATACAACATCGGTGCCATTAATAGGCGGCATACGTAGGGGTAAATTGAACCTGGTCGACTTGGCTGGCTCCGAAAGACAGTCCAAAACTGGAACTTTTGGTGAAAGACTTAAAGAAGCCACAAAGATCAACTTATCACTATCAGCTTTGGGTAATGTAATATCAGCTCTGGTTGATGGTAAAACAAAACATGTGCCTTACAGGGACTCGAAGCTTACGCGATTGCTTCAGGTACGTAATACTCTTGGTATTATATAAAAGGATTCCATTGACACGTCGAAAAATATTACTCTATTTACTAAAATGTTTAAATGAAACTTGAGAAAAGAAACATAAGAATTTTGGTATTTGGAAATCAAAACTAGACGGAAAGGCTTTAGTCGAGATCCCGTTATTTATTTTAATATATTTAAAAGTACCTAATCAAAATTATTATCTAATTAAAAACTACTGCATACTTTTGGGTGCGTGTATTGCCTTAGTGGCATAACAGATAATATTAATAGATAACATAAATTGCCATAAAAACCGAATTATCTTAAAAGTAACGTGTCTGATTATCTTTAATTATTTAAGTAACGGGTATAATTAGCAATAAAATATGGGTAAAAAAATTAGAAAAAACTGTTACATGCAAATTTCCTTAAATTACATTTATTGTTTTTTTCATTTATTGTTTTTGTAATTTCTTAATAATATTTAGATTTTGTATGATTTACCATATAAAAGAAACAAATTATATATATTGATTTTGGCTTATTTGTAGGATTCCTTGGGAGGCAATACAAAAACGATCATGATATCGTGCATCTCACCAGCAGATAGCAACTACGATGAAACATTGTCTACATTACGATATGCGAGTCGAGCAAAAAATATATCAAACATACCAAAAATCAATGAAGACCCAAAAGATGCCCAGCTGCGTCAGTATCAGGATGAAATACTTAAGTTGAGAAAAATGCTCGATGAAAGTCATCAAAACGAGAGTGTAATTCTGCACAAATTTACTGTAGACAATGATAAGCAAAGGCAATTATGGCTGGAGGAGGAAAAAGCCAAGATGAGACAACAGATGATAAAAGAAATTAACAATAAAGAGACGGTAGGAGACAAAAAGACGGATCATCTAGACAGTATTAATATTAAAGCTGCGAACGAGCTAAGAACTGATCAGGATAATATTCAATTAAACGCTCGAAAACGTATTGATCTGATAAAACAAGCTCTGATCGGTGGGGAAAGAGCTAACGACCTGCAATTGAGGGAACGTCATAGACTTCGAAAATTGGAGGCCCAACAACATTTGAGTGCTATTGCCCGGGCATTAAGTCGAGTTGAAAGTGAGGATCGTGATCTATTACAGGATCATTATGCCAATATACAGCAGGAGATAGGCATCAAAAATGATCGAATTAAGATGTTTAATCAAAAGGTGAAGATGCTCGAAAGAGAGATTGATGATCTGAACTCGGAATTTCAATTAGATCGAGAGGATTATCTAGATGAAATTCGACAGCTTGGACGACATTTAAAATTCTATCAACTGCTCCTAAGCAAAGCGCGTCCAATACTTCGTAAAAATGGGAGAAATTGGTAATATTCATCTAAATTTCCCTGCTTACGTGTAGTTTAATTTGTAAAATTATTTGAGTCTTTAAACTTCAGGAATCCAGAGGAAATTTTGGAGAACTCTATTTGGAATGACGACTCAAAGACATGGAAATTACCGAGCGCAATAGAAAACACTGTGAAATTACCGCCCGCCAATCTGAGATCGGCTTTCCATAAAACACTTAGCATTGAGAACAAAGACTCGGAAGATAAAGAGATAAGCTCAACAGACACAGAGGATAATGATGTAACTTTAATATTTCATTTCAACTAGATATATTCGATATGTTAATCTAATTTGAATTGCAGCTGAATCGTAATGAATCGCCTGAAATGTATAAAGTCAATATACTTAAGAATTACTTTCGCCCAAATCGCAAGAACAGCGATCAAAAAAAGAGATCCCAAGTTTATATTCGTGGTAGGTAAATGTCAAAAATTATAATTTATTGTAGTTAATTGCATTAACTGCATTTTTGTAGATTTTATGTTACGTAAAAATACTCCGTTGACCATTAATCAGTTACAACCGACGACGCTAAATAGAAATGCAACAATTAATTATGATTTTGGAGGAGCTGAGATTCCATTGGACAAATCTTGGATTAATGCTACAACTCAAGAAATACATAATTCGAGTCGCAACAGCGGTACTTTAAAGTTGAGCACAATTAATGGTTTACAATGAATAATGAAAAGACAGACTTTCAGATACCCGAAACTATATATTAAATAATAGACAATATTCATTTCTATGCGTTCCATTTTAATGACAATCTTATTGAGAAAATAAGTCTCTTTTTCATTCCTTATATATGTACATATATATATTTATATACATACATTCTAATTTCTTTCTCTTGTGTTTATAATCTATATTTATATATATATAGAAGATTATAATAGTTGTCTTAAACTTACAATTAACCACTAATTGCGTAACTAAAATATGCAACACTCATTTTAGTCGGCATACATTACAAAAGAGGCATGGTTAACAGACATAGTATTATCACGCAATTCGACTTTAATTGAATTTGAATTAGAATTTGTTGAGCTTTCCTCGCCTCCACTGGGACTTAAAGGTTCGTTTGCACTGGGACAGTTGGCAAAGCGTGAATTACTTGTGTTTCGTCTGAAAGCATATATATATATATAGTTTTAAAATTGATTTTGTATTTAAAATATATATACGTGTATTTTAAAAATGCAACTCACTTGGCTTTAGCATGGGTTAATATATGTGATTTTAAGTTGGTTGACTGTGCAAACTTTTTGTTGCAAGCATCAAAGGGGCAAACAAATGGCCTGTCTCCAGTGTGTATTCTCACATGTGTTCTAAATTCAATTTTAAATAGATTTATAATGGATTTTGTAATGCATATTTATAATATGTTATTTACCTTAAATTAAAGTCTAACGAAAAACGTTTTCCGCAGCCTTCAAAGGTACATTGAAATGGTTTCTCTCCCGTATGAACCAATTGATGCCTCTTTAGTTTGGAGCTTTCCACAAATGCTTTGCCACACTCCGCACAAACATGCACACGGGGTCCATGTGTGTGTAGGTGCTTGCGCATTGCCGATGAATCCCGAAAGTATTTGTGACAACCCTTATGTGGACAGGCAATCTTTTTATCGTTCACATATTGTGTAAAGTCCGCTGAATCTGTATCCGTTGCAATATTCTCAACGGAAGTAGCTATATATAGAATTAAATAAAAATTAATATATAGCAAATCATTCCCAATGATTAAGTGTCTATAGTTGACTTTAAATCTAGACCTCAAATCGGTAAACTTATTTAAGTTAATTATTCCCCATACGAATGTCGGAATATATTATTTATAATACGAAAACATGGAAATTTTAATTGGAGAAACAAAAGAAGAATGCGTTTAATAGGAAAGCAAAGTTAGGAATTTCGCAATTAGAAAATTATAACTAGAATAAAAAATTGGGAAGATACAAAATAGATAAACAAATTGGGCAGATTGGGCAGAAATATAGGGAAGATAAGAATTAAAAAAAGATTAATATTAGCCACATTGTTATTAGGGAAACAATTAAAAATAAATTATAATAAAAATTAATTTATTTTAAAATTAGTCTTTTCCTAATTTTTGTCATCCAAGTTTTTCCCCACCTTATTTATGTGCACTTAGTATTTGTTTTCTTAGTTAAATTAACTAAGTTGTAGTTCCTATTCTGTTTTCTTATCTTGGTTTCCTAAATTTGTATTCTTAATTTTAATTCTTTTACGAATATTCGGAATTCGAGTGAGACAACATAATTTATACTGTTATTATACATTTTTGGATGTGGACTTGTACCTTGACGAATGACTTGAGCACCTAAAGCAAAAGGAACTGTTCCTGATCCTGACACAGACACAGAGACAGTTTCTGTTGACCTTTCGCAAAGATTATCCTTTGGTTTTAACGCTTGCTTTTCCACAGTTTGTCCGTTAATCAGCTGACATCCCGGAGTGCATTCGTCTGTTCCTGTTCCCGATCCTGTCGCTGTTCCGGCCATCTGCTCTTGCAGCTGAAAGAATTGTTCCTGATGCTGTTGATATAACAATTGCTGTTGCTGTTCTTGTAATACTGTCTCATCCTTTTCTTGATCCTGCATCTGTTCATCGCTTATGGCTTGACTGGGTGAGGACATTAACATTGTGGGCGGAGCAATGCTTGAGCCATTCTCATTATCAGTGAGACCAGTATATTCATCATCATCCGATGTCCCAGATGCCCACATGGTTACACTAAACTCTCCCTCCATTGTCTTGATTTGTACCAATTTCTGTTCCCAGCGTCTGGACTTTCCATTCGCTGTCTGTATTAAAGCCACATTCTTTTGTCTATTGTCCATTGTTTCTGTTGCTTCAGTTGCTTTAGTTCTATCTTTAGTGATATCTTCTCTTAGCTGTTGTTGTTGTTGTTGCTGCTCTCGCAGCTGCTGCATATAGTTCATCAAATCTTGGGGAATTGTGTCCTCCAACTTTAAATTTGCATCATTGTTCCTTTGCCTGTTTTGGAGTTAAAAATAAATATTAAGTATGAGAGTGAATTGTTATATCATGATATTACTTACTCCTTTGATAAGGCTGATGTTGAGGATGAGATGCAAATATTTTTAGCCAACTTCAAGAGCGATTTGGCATCGTAGTTATTATGTTCCGATTGATCCGATTGAACATATGTCTCAAACACTTTATCATTATGATGATGATGGGATCCAAGATATATCTCAGCGCTTTGAACAATGCCGTCGGGGCACAAAACTGATAAGATATATTTAATAAATATACATTATTATTATGGATTTATGAAGGCTATCAAACAATAACAAATATTAGAATAAATATAATAATAATAATAACATTATAAAACAAAATAAATAAAAACAATGACATTATTATTATTGATTTAGGCAATATGTTAATAATGATTAGTATAAATATAATAATACCTAATATTGATATGGATATAATACCAATATTTACAGAAAAATGATATGATTATTATTGATTTAAGATAAATAAATAAAAAATAACAATTTATTAAAGGAATATAAATTTTAAAATATTAATTAATAAATATTTGTGGACATTAATTATATAATAATATATAGATATACTATATAATATAAATATAAATAAAAAATACATAACAAAAATGACATTATTATTTTGGGTTTATGTATGATATAAGTAAATAATAAATAATATAAATATAATAATACTATATATTAATATAAATATAATACCAATATTTAAAAAATATACAGAAAAACAAAAACATTAATTTTATTGATTTACATAGACACTTAAAACATTTAAGGATAATAAAAATCAAAACTTTGATTTATATTTAATTAAGTTCAACATACAGTTGGTCAAGTAATTGTTGTCACAAAGTAAAATATAAATCTAATTAAAATTAATTAATTCAATACAAATACATACAATTATTGCACGTCAACAATTACTTGGCCAACAGTGTGTGTACAGTGGGTACAGTATGTATAGTTACCATCATTTAGACTGTGTACGGGTTTGGAAACTTCATCATCATCGTTTTGAACTAATATTCCGTAATGTTCATACGAAAAATTACTCGGATCCATTACTATTTGTAGGTTTTAAGTTTTAATTATATATAAACATTGCATATAATGCCGAATTTTTGAATTATGCCAGATACATATGTACATATACATATGTTTTGTTTACCAAACAACTTGCTTAAGATCTTTTTATTTATATTTATATGCTATTCCTGAGCGATAGTTGCAAATTAATTAGATTTCAATGTTTAAATAATCAATTGACCGATACCGCTATATGTTTATATGTTTGTATGTTTTGTGAGCCATAAATTTGTACATTTTTCACATTTGCAATTGAATCAAACGCCAGAGTTGCGTTTTATGTGGTAGCACGTACTATAACCGAGTGTTATGTTATGGCTGATAGGTGAAAAACATAATAATTGTCTTTGATTAACAAATATAAACGCTTGTGAAAATAATTTTAAAGGGAAACAAGCAGAACAAAAATGGATGCGATGAATAACTGATAGTGTGACCAGACTTTGTTAGTCACAAAATACCAGTGTTGTCATTCAATAAAGCAGTTCGCTTATGTACAACAAAGTCTTATCGATAAAACAAACGGAATGAAACAAAAAATTGAATTAATATGAGAAGGTGATAATACTTATATACAAATTAATATTTAATAATTAATGAATAATTAATATAAACTCATGTTATTTATTTATTTTTTAGTATTATTTGCTTATTCGATGTAAAAACAAATGTAAATTTTGGTAAAAGTATAATGTGTGTCTTATATTTCAGTCTAACAGCTCAATTAAACGTTATTGGAGAGCTATTTTTATTAAGTTGAATCTTAATTCGTCTGCACTTAATTTATATTTACTTATTAAATTAATGTCAACTAAATACAACTTAGCCACGATAATTTTCCATTATAATAAAATAATAACTAATTTACAATTAGAATAAAATAATAAAAATTTTCAATCTAAAACTGAAACGATTAAAAATCACATAATAGTCTGGGAATATTCAAAAGATTATTACATTTATAAAAAACTAAATTAATTATTGAAATGCAATATTTGTACCATTTCATTTGTTTCACATGTTATTTAAGAATTACAGTCATACTATCGCATGGTGTAAGTCAGCCTTCTGTAAACGATAGAAAGGTGAGCAGCCCTGCTGTTTGACAGTTTCCTGCTTTGACAGTTCAGTCAACGTGATTCGACCTTTTCCGGTTTAAGCATTAACCATGGCGGTCGGTAAAAATAAGGGTCTCTCCAAAGGTGGCAAGAAAGGTGGCAAAAAGAAGGTTGTGGATCCATTCTCCCGCAAGGATTGGTACGATGTCAAGGCACCCAACATGTTCCAAACCCGGCAGATTGGTAAAACCCTCGTGAATCGCACCCAGGGCCAAAGAATCGCTTCCGATTACTTGAAAGGTCGCGTTTTCGAGGTATCCCTGGCAGATTTGCAGAAAGACATCGATCCCGAGAGGTCTTTCCGCAAGTTCCGTTTGATTGCCGAAGATGTGCAGGATCGCAATGTTCTCTGCAATTTCCATGGCATGGATTTGACCACCGACAAGTATAGGTAAGTGTGTGTGGGTGTGTGAGATACAGTGCATCACAAAAATAGTAGGCAATGTTAGAGCAGTGCATCTAAATAGAAGTTGACAATGTTGAAACATTGACTCACAGCTTATTCAACCCAGCAACTATAACTACATTCAAAGTTATATTCAAAATAATTTAAAAGCGTTTAATCTTACTAATTTCCTCTTATTTCATTTTTAACTACAAGTCATATTTAAATGCAATGTGTTTTAATCAGTGTTGGCATCTTAACAGCAGCCAAAAAAGAAGTTTTAACTTATTTAATTAATTTTTATTTATATTCTTTAATAATTGCAACTTTATGCTAAGAAAATTAACTAAAAGTTATATACTTAAACTAAATATTTAACAATTGTGGTTTATTTTAGTAAGTAATCAGTCGTGCCAACTTAACTTTACAGCAGTGTTACCGACTTAAAAAAAAGTGATTGCTTAACTCACATTTATTTACATTAGTGTGGCCAATTGTACAAACAATAAATATATTAGTATAAACATAAAAATATACGAGGCGTATTTGAAGTTCAATTTATTATTATATTTAAGCTGTCGACATTTTTTTCGTAAATAAAAACAATCAAATATAAGAAAAAGCCAGAATACGCGATGCCCGCTAGATTTGACGGAAATAATCTGTGCTGTAAATGCACGTGCGTATTTATCGATTTTAATTGTTTGATTACTTTTTTTTTTGGCAAACAGATCGATGGTTAAGAAGTGGCAAACTCTGATCGAATCGATTGTTGAGGCCAAGACCATCGATGGCTATCTGCTCCGCGTGTTCTGCATTGGATTCACCTCCAAGGATCAGCAGTCGCAGAGGAAGACCTGTTATGCCCAACAGTCGCAGGTGCGCAAGATTCGCGGTCGCATGACCGATATCATCACAAATGAGGTGAGCAGCGCCGATCTGAAGCAGCTGGTCAACAAACTGGCTCTGGATTCGATTGCCAAGGATATTGAGAAGAGCTGCCAGCGCATCTATCCCCTCCACGATGTCTACATCCGCAAGGTCAAGGTCCTCAAGAAGCCCCGCTTCGATATCTCCAAACTCTTGGAACTCCACGGCGATGGAGGTGGCAAGACCACCGAAGCCGTAGTCTCCGCCGAGGGAGCTGTCATCGATCGCCCGGAGGGATATGAACCTCCCGTACAAGAGGCCGTTTAAATTGAGACTAAGAGAATTTTGAATGCATCTGTAAATCTTCAATTTATTATTGCATTCAGAAGAGACACGAATGTCTTACAATATACCCATTAAATAAAACAAACAAAACTCAAATATTATTATTATCCTATCTAGGGCGGGTTTTGGGTTTTCTCTTTTTTACTCATTCTCTTTGCAGTTTCGTCTTCCACTTTATTTGGAGTTTGCAGCCAACAAAAGGTTAGTAAATACACCATTATTAATATATTTCACTTGCAAGTTTTCTTATTTCATGATGTTTTTCTATTTTTCGTCTCTGTCAATTAATTGATGAAAGCTATTTGCAAGCTGAATATATAAAATATATATCAAATGTTCGACCTTAAATAAACTAATATTAACAGATTTTATTATTTGCAGGATGGATTCGTTCTGGAGTTGAACCACTCTCCAGATTTTATAATAAAACAGGTAACTATTATGAATAATTCAACATTTTATAGATAGATCTTTTAAATTGATGACCATTTTATTTGCTACTCTTGAAATTGTATATGATGAAATTTTTCACCTAAGCAACTGAACTTAATTATATAAAATGTTAAGCAAATACAGAAAATACAAAATAATTAACGGATTTCTATAATTGCAGAATGGATTCTGGAGTTGAGTCACCTTTCAAATAAAATTCATCAGGTAAATAATGCAAATATATATAAATGTTCTAAAAATATATTCTTTGATTGATGACCATTTTATTTGCTACTCTTGAAATAGTATTTGATGAAATTTTCACCTTTGCAACTGAATTTAATTATTTAATAAATTTAAAGGTAAATTTTAAGTAAAATAATAATAAGCAAATGTTTCTCTAATTTCAGATCTGAATATGTCCAGAGCCCCCCCGACCGATTATAATAAATATAAATGGTAAGTTTTACTATTTTTAGCTATACTATTATTTCAATACATTTTGATGACTTTATTATTTGCTACTCTTGAATCATTTATAATTGATGAAATTCATCACCTTTTAAACTGAACTTTTCTAAATACAAACAACATTTGAATGTTAAAAGCAAAGATATTTATTACTTTAATTTTTCCATTTCAGAGGATCACTTCGCAACTGTTGAATTCTTAGAACATCAGATATTCAAAGCACCGGTAAAAATCAACTCAATAGTTATGAAATAAATTAGCTCAGATTTCAATGTGATGACAAACTTACCCAGCTCGCTTCGATAAACCATGAAGAGAACTGTTCCTACCAACGCATTAATTAACTGCTGATAGTGTATAATTTACTTATAGATTATATCGTTATTTTAAAACCAATAATTAATAATTTTTAAATGTATCTTTACAGAACTTAATTTCAACTGGGACTCCACAATGTGATCTTATATATATCTTTGACATCTTACAAAGGTAAATTTGCACCAACAAATTAAATATATAAAATTTTTTTAAACTAGAATATGTGATGAAATATCTACGGATTCCCCATCATTTGATCGATAAATGAAAAATTAATCCTCTGATTTTAAAAAGAGAAAATGTTAAACTTTTCTAAGGCCAATAATAAAAATAAGTAAAATTAAATTAAATTAAATAAGGTTATGAACACATTCTGCAGAATATTCTACAAAAAGGTTCGTTACCATTTAAATATAAATTAAAATTAAATAATGAATTGTGATGACAAACTTACCCAGCTCGCTTCGATAAACCATGAAGAGAACTGTTCCTACCAACGCATTAATTAACTGCTGATAGTGTATAATTTACTTATAGTTTATATCGTTATTTTAAAACCAATAATTAATTATTTTTAAAATGTATCTTTACAGAACTTAATTTCAACTGGGACTCCACAATGTCATGTTTTATATATCTTTGACATCTTACAAAGGTAAATTTGCACCAACAAATTAAATATATAAAATTTTTTTAAACTAGAATATGTGATGAAATATCTACGGATTCCCCATCATTTGATCGATAAATGAAAAATTGATCCTCTGATTTTAAAAAGAGTATCAGTAAATTTGAAAAACTTAATATATAATATTCATATTCATATAATATAATATTTTTTTATTTTCGTAGGTTATGAACACATTCTGCAGAATATTCTACAAAAAGGTTCGTTACCATTTAAATATAAATTAAAATTAAATAATGAATTGTGATGACAAACTTACCCAGCTCGCTTCGATAAACCATGAAGAGAACTGTTCCTACCAACGCATTAATTAACTGCTGATAGTGTATAATTTACTTATAGTTTATATCGTTATTTTAAAACCAATAATTAATTATTTTTAAAATGTATCTTTACAGAACTTAATTTCAACTGGGACTCCACAATGTCATGTTTTATATATCTTTGACATCTTACAAAGGTAAATTTGCACCAACAAATTAAATATATAAGATTTTTTTAAACTAGAATATGTGATGAAATATCTACGGATTCCCCATCATTTGATCGATAAATGAAAAATTGATCCTCTGATTTTAAAAAGAGAAAAAGTAAAACTTCTCTAAGGCCAATAATAAAAATAAGAGAATCAGTAAATGTGAAAAACTTAATATATAATATTCATATTCATATAATAATATAATATTTTTTATTTTCGTAGGTTATGAACACATTCTGTAGAATATTCTACAAAATGGTTCGTTACCACTTAAATATAAATTAAAATTAAATAATAAATTGTGATGACAAACTTACCCAGCTCGCTTCGATAAACCATGAAGAGAACTGTTCCTACCAACGCATTAATTAACTGCTGATAGTGTATAATTTACTTTTAGTTTATATCGTTATTTTAAAACCAATAATAAATTATTTTTAAAATGTATCTTTACAGAACTTAATTTCAACTGGGACTCCACAATGTGATGTTATATATATCTTTGACATCTTACAAAGGTAAATTTGCACCAACAAATTAAATATATAAAATTTTTTTAAACTAGAATATGTGATGAAATATCTACGGATTCCCCATCATTTGATCGATAAATGAAAAATTGATCCTCTGATTTTAAAAAGAGTATCAGTAAATTTGAAAAACTTAATATATAATATTCATATTCATATAATATAATATTTTTTTATTTTCGTAGGTTATGAACACATTCTGCAGAATATTCTACAAAAAGGTTCGTTACCATTTAAATATAAATTAAAATTAAATAATGAATTGTGATGACAAACTTACCCAGCTCGCTTCGATAAACCATGAAGAGAACTGTTCCTACCAACGCATTAATTAACTGCTGATAGTGTATAATTTACTTTTAGTTTATATCGTTATTTTAAAACCAATAATAAATTATTTTTAAAATGTATCTTTACAGAACTTAATTTCAACTGGGACTCCACAATGTGATGTTATATATATCTTTGACATCTTACAAAGGTAAATTTGCACCAACAAATTAAATATATAAAATTTTTTAAACTAGAATATGTGATGAAATATCTACGGATTCCCCATCATTTGATCGATAAATGAAAAATTAATCCTCTGATTTTAAAAAGAGAAAATGTTAAACTTCTCTAAGGCCAATAATAAAAATAAGAGTATCAGTAAATTTGAAAAACTTAATATATAATATTCATATTCATATAATATAATATTTTTTTATTTTCGTAGGTTATGAACACATTCTTTAGAATATTCTACAAAAAGGTTCGTTACCATTTAAATATAAATTAAAATTAAATAATGAATTGTGATGACAAACTTACCCAGCTCGCTTCGATAAACCATGAAGAGAACTGTTCCTACCAACGCATTAATAAAATGCTGATAAATTTAATTTGTGATGAATTCCGTAATTTATTTAGAACCATAACTTAATCATTTTTAAAACCTTTTACTTTACAGTACAAAACTATTCGAAATGAAGTCGTTCAAGTACAATAAAATATCGCCAACTAGAATATGCCTATAGAAAGGTTAGTTAATAAATTGTTATAATTTGAAAAGAATAGTAAATTTAGTTGATTGTGATGACAAACTTACCCAGCTCGCTTTGATAAACCATGAAGAGAACTGTTCCTAACCAACGCATTCAAATTAATTGCTGATATAATTAACTAATAGTTTATTTCTAAATTTTAAAACTGATAATTAATAATTTTTTAAATGCATCTTTACAGAACTTTATTTGAACTGTGGGCTGATATTTCATATATCTTTTCCATCGTACAAAGGTAAATTGGCACCTACAAATAAATTAATTTATTATACTTTTTAAGTTAAAACACATGATGAAATATCTACGGATTCCCTATCATTTGATCGATAAATGAAAATGTTATTTTCTGAATTTACATAAAGATGGAAATTATGTTGTTAAATCTTAGACGCATCTCATAATGTAATTTTTATTTTCTAGATAAAATGCTTGATGTGGACAATTTGAACATCTTAGGCATTGGTAAAAAGCAACGTTAAATTGTTAATATATAAATCTCTCATGTTGTCGTCAAGATTAAATAAATGTATAATATCAAAAAAATGTTCGTATTACTCTTTAGAAAAAACAACTGAAATTAATGTACAATTCATTGGAAACAATAGTTTAAAAACGGAAGTTAATTCTTTAATTTGCTGCATTTTGGATTTGAAAACGATTGATAAATGAGCGGAGTTGAGTATTATCGATAGAATCTTGTCCAAAAGAGTTATCGTCAGCTGAAAACAATGAAATGAGCCGTTTTTGTAACGAGTAGCGAGTATCCGTATACCAAACCCGACAGCATGTTTTTTGTTGCGACAGACTATTAAAACAAGTTGGCAGCACCGATATTACATTTAAAAATCAACTAAAATGGTTCGGCTTGCCAGATCGGACAATTTCTTGTGTGGCTCCACCATTTTAGGCCGGGTGGCAACGCCAAATCAGTGTACGGAAGCATCATTGGTCTGTTAATTTTTCAGTTTTTATTGCGCGAGGTTTGGCGAGCGGTTGTGTGATATATACCCAGCGAATTTAATATTTGAATTACCGCATTTAAAATTGCATTAGATTTGATAAACAAAATTGTAGCTTTAGCGCGGTATATAAATTACATTTAAAACGTACAACAAATGAAAGATATCTTCATATAAAAAGATATAGAGGATCGCGGAATATTGTGATTTTAAATTAAATCAATATGCATACCATGTGTATATACTTCTGACGTATATTTTTGTATTGATGTACATATGTAAATTAGAAAAAATATCTATATGCATACATGTTTACATATGATTGTATCTGTTGCCGAGTGTACAAGTGTGCATATGCATGTGTGTGTGCGATCGGGATCGTCATCGCTGCATATGTATAAGTATGTGTGTATGTATGTGTAGTGGTGGCATGTGCGTGTAACGAGAAAAGGTTCGAAATAATAAAAGTTTATTTAGTGCAAATCAGAAAAGAGAAAAATAAAATATAAAGAAATGCTTTGAATAAATAAGAATAAATCCGTATATATAGAAATATATTTATGCTAATAAGTGTGTGCGTGTGTGTTTTGTAATATTATCAATTACAATCTAATACATATATATGGGCATGTGTATCTACACACACACACATGCGAGTACATATTGAGTTGAGCGTGTGTGCAATATGTGTGTGTGTTTTGGAGTGGATACAACAACAAATACAAAAAAAAAAAATAAAATATATATAAAATAATAATTATTATCAAATGAGTGCCAATTTATTAATGCAACTTGTTGTCAGTCACATATTTAATTCTTTGTGCCTGTATCTGTATCGGTATCTGCATTTGTATCTGTATCTCAGTCTCAGTATCTCAACCTTACAAAAACCTAACCTGTTTTACCGACGGCTAAATACAATTTTATTTTGGTTTAACTTGTGCGTCTCTGCAAATTACACACATATAATTACAATAAAACAAAAATCGGTAAGTTCAATTTGTAATATGTAATATTAATCGATTGTGTTTAGATAAATAGATACAATTGTATCTATTATTCATCTTAAACACTTAACGATCTACAGTCGAGTGCTGTGACAAAATACAAATTTATGTATATGTTTTTGTTGTTGTTATTTAAAAAAAAGGTTTTACACAAGCTATTTATATCTATTTAAACTTGTTTCAATAAAATAAGAATTACAATAGATGCACAGAAAAAATATATATATTTAAAAAAAGAATATTTATGAATTTTAGCTTTTATCCAAATACTTTCTTGACTAACTTTATGTACATACAAATTTTTGTATGGTTTTTTGCGTACATTTATATTTGCTGAAAACACGAAATGTTATTCGAATCCTCTCAATTTTTTTATTTTTCGTTGTTTTGCTCGTTTCTTTTTCTACCTGTTGATATCCTACAATCATATCTCTCTAAATAGAAACTCGTTGTCATTAGTTTTGTGCTGTTGATGTTGTTGTTTTCGTGGTTTTTGGGTTCGCTTGTTACCTTGAACTAATAGTTAGCGTTATTCCCTACTGTGAGTGCATACCACATACATACAATCACAATCTGTTTCAAGACCCACGTCTCGCCAGGTATGTACATATGTACAAACAGACAGACATTCATATATATAGACAGACATACAGACATGTTCATAGATAGACTTTAAAACTTTACATAGACAGTAATGCTTAAACAAATATGCATGTGTATGTGTGTGTGTTTGCTTGTTGTTTGTTTGTATGTATGTATGCATTTCATTCTTCATTCGCTTTCAGCATGTGTCGCTCTTTTCTCACTCTTCGAAAGAGACAGTGAACACTAATACACACGCACACACAAAGCATTGACATCGATGACTGTTCTAGGAAGTCGACTTTGTCTTCTTCTCTCGATCGGCCGGCCGTGCCTTAAACAGTGTGTCAAGTAATTGTTTTGACAAGAAAACAAATTCTTTTAATTTTTAAAAATAGCCAAACCTAATGGATTTTAATATTTTATTTTTTAGTTGGCTTGTTCTAAGAACAGAAAACAACCTTAATATAATAAGAAAAAGTAATGTATTTTTTCTGTAAAATAGAAAACATTTGTGCTGCAATGTCTTAGTCAAGCAGGACATTTTTGAGGATTTTACCTGGCTTTTCCATATAGATATGTCTAGCTTTTATTAAATTTGTATGAATTATTATTGAGTTTCTTATTTATTAAATGTTGAAAAATGCTAAATGGTTCTGTCCTCATCATTTTTTTAAAAGCTTTTAGAACTTAATTTGAGGGGTATTTTCGATTTTTTGACTTAAAAATTTAGTACAAATTTATATTAAAATATTAAAATTTTTGCAATAAATAAGCGTCGCTTCAGATATTAAACATTAAAATCTTTGGAGAGTTGCCTGAGGATATTACCAAAACAGCAAATATGTTCGTCGTGTAGTAATGTTAGATTATTTAAAATGGACCTTCTTTACAATTTAAAAATATTACCAAGACGGCAGCATAAGTGTTGTTTGTTGTGAAACGTAAGATATATAACTCAGAGAAACAATTATATTTTGTCAATAGAATAATACATTTATTAAAACAGTCTAGTAACTAGTACCCTAATCTTATTTTATTATATTAAAAACAACTAATGTTTAATAATAAAAATAATAGGTAAGGATTTAAAAAAAAAAAAATGGTTTCAAAAACTTTGTAAAAGTCAAACTTTCAAATTTTTTTTTTTATTTTCGTGAAGCAATTCAATAGAACTATTTTTAGTAAAAATTATGTAAGCAATTGACCTTTAATTTCAATGAACCCATTTTGTATTAGAAAGATAATGTGTTAATTTTCTTACTTACAGTTGTTCGCTGGAAAAATGTACTTTTATTTTGAATACGAGTACTCGGCATCAGGATAGGCGTAAAGGATTCAACAAATCCAATCCAAATTCTGTGTATTCGATTGGAGTGACATGGATGGCAATTCAGTCTTACAGGATATACAAATGAGGTTATACGATGTGATGTATTATGCATTTAGCATAAGCAAGAAGGCGATATTTAAATAATTTAGGTAACGCTCATCTAGTGCTAATATCCCGAAGAATTGAACCATGCCGCATACACACACGCGTCATGGGTCATCTGGAGATGATTTGGGCAGCACGGACGAAGTCAAGATATTTAAGGATGAAGGTGATCGTGAAGACGAGAAAATTTCATCCGAGAACCTTTTAGTCGAAGAAAAATCAAGTTTAATTGATTTAACTGAGAGCGAGGTATGTTGAATATTGAACTACACATTAAATACAATTTAACTTTTTATGTATTATGTTTTAAATTCTATTTATCACTTTATTATTATTTGGCCTATACTTTTCGATCCTGCATAAAAAACCTCTATTTTTATTCTGCATTAAAATTAAAACAATATGAAATTTTAAAATATCTGCATTAAAATTAGAAAGTAAAAATAGATTCGGTCACTTCAATCTGTCATAACTTTGTCAAATCTTGCCGGATTTCCTTCCCGTATGTCTACTATATATTGTTTTGGTATCTATTTTGTATAAAAATTAGAAAATATAATATTTTTGCCTTCACTATCAATTTTCCCATTGATACAGTCTCTATCTATTTTCTACATACTTTCTCTTAGGCACTTTTTCAAAACTTCAAACTGTCATAACTTTTTTAATTCTTGACCGATTTTTACCGGAATGTCAATTTTATATTGTTTTAACCTCTATTTTTATTCTGCATTAGCAATAAAACAATATGAAATTTTTGCCATCACTATCAATTTTTTCCATGGATATGGACGCTGTCCATTTTCTCTATACTTTCCCTTAGACACTATTTGAGAACTTCAAACTGTCATAACTTTTCTTAACTTAAGCTTAAGCTTTTTAAGGCTTGTACACTGAAAGCGTAACCAACTGAAAATCTTAAACCTCCATACATTTTTGCAGCTTTTCGGTTGGTTTCGATTAGTCTAAGAAATTCTATAATATTTATTTTCCATTTATTAATGTTTACAGGAAAAGGGCAGCAAGACAGTGTCTAGGCCTGACCACAGTCCCGTTTTTAGTAAGTATACATCAAATTATAATAGTTAATTAATATCTATAAATCTCTTGACCTAGACGTGCATAGAGATTTTTTATCCCTTGATACTAGTCCTATGAGTAAAACCAGAACATTTCAGACATTTTTAATATAAATAATTGTTACTTAAAAAAAAGTATTCTATAAAGTTTTTGGTTAGTTTTTTGTCTCTGCAAACATTCTTAGTTAAATTTTCAAAATTTTGTTTGCTTTTTATTCAATTCTTATTTTGGTTTCTTTATATTTTATTTTTATAATTTAATGTATTTCTTGAGTGGGGTAAAAAAAAGATGTTGTTGCAACACTGTGATCAGTGATCAGCATACTCAGCCAAGAACGGCCAGCAGCATACTCGCTAACATATGCTCAGAGAGAGAGAGAGACTCGTAGTTGGAGTCGAAGTTGGTGTGGGTCGGATAAATAACCGGCTGCTGCCGCTGAGTTTTAACTTTAGCATCCGTCGCGTCGCGTCGCATTGCGGTGCGTCGCGTCGGCCGTCGTCGGTCGGATTGTCCGTCGGTCGCCTCGCCTCGGTTCCATGGTGCTAACAAGGTGATGCAGATCGCCTCGTCGACACGCTACTTACTTCATTTCTTGTTTTCTGTTTGCTACATTTTGCTTTCTTTTTCTTTTGTTCGTCTCGTCAGCGGGGCTTAGGTACCCGTACCGATACCCGTACCCGTCCCTGACCCGTCCCAGTATTCCTGTGCCTATCTGGTATCTGTGTGTGTATTTGTACATGTGTTCATGTATGAGCATTTATGTATGCATGTTCTTTTCGTAAAAAGAACGAGTAAATAAACAAATACATGCTGGAATATTCTGTAGGTATGTATATTAGGGTGCATCAATTTGGCCTGGGCCCAGAAAAATTAAAAAATGTTAACCCAATTTCGTAATCTACACTCAATTCCAAGATGTTTTCACCAAGAAACTATAGATCTAAAATGAACTTCTAGTCTCCGCTTTTAAAATTAAAATATGTATTTGGTTTTTTAATTTAAGCATTTTATTATAAGCATATCCATACTGTTTATAGTCCAATCCTGACCAGATAAAAACTCTTGTTACGACCAGAACATTTAAAACTTCATAGAATCAAAGGACCAATTGTCCTTAAAACCTAATTTTTGAACTCAACAAAAAACAGCATTTTAGAAATGACCGTAGATTACGAGATTGGGGTACCATATTTTTTATGGTTTAATATAAAAGATCCACCCTAATGTATATACATACATATGTATCTCTCGCGTCTCGAGCTTCTCTTCATGTGAAAAACTTACTTAATAGTTTTTAGTATATTCGCATTATATACATTTGTTATTATAATAAATATGTACGTGTACATATGTTTGTTCATACATATTTTTATTCGAATGCACAAATGTTCTTCAAAGGCTTTTAGTTTGTCTGCAACTCAAGATCGTCAATGGGTAATGCCTATACATACATATATTGTATGTTGGTAAATATGCATGTTAGACTGGTGTTAAAGGTTAAAATTGAAAATCCCGATTGTTATGGACACTTTTTTGGTTTTGTTAAGTTCATACACGCTTCATCATAAAACTCAAAGTATATACAATTTAATGAATAATTAAAAAGAAAATGTATTTAAAATTTAATTTCAAAAATGATTACCTTTTTATTTTTAAACATTATGATTTTTTTTTAATGTCTACAGACTTTGTAATGTTTGGTTCTATTAAATTATCATTTGGCAATAATTTGTAAATTTTAAAGAAAACGATTTCCTCTTTTTTTTTGAGGGAACTTGTATGACAGACAGAGAAACAATATTTGATGACAGAATATCTTTAGCGTGCTTTCCTAATTATGGAGTTATTGATCAAAAAAGCATCAACAAACATTTGGTTTTATTTATTCTTAATACATTTTAAGATTTATTTTAATTAAATTTAGTGTTGCAAGCAGTTAAATCAGTATTTAGCGGAATAAAAACTCTATTTAAACTACTACTCGTATATCTTAGAGACTATCTCTAGAGAATATTTTAGGAATAAATGAATTTACGTACTACCATTTTAAGTACATAATACATGTACGTTTAAATGTTAGTATGTACATAATAGTAACCTTCGAATAATATATGTATGTAGCTGGACTGCTTTTGCACTAAACATAACTAGTTAACAAGCCGTCGCCATTTACTCTCTTTTAAACCCCATAACAAAACAGTTAACGAGCTTTTTGCTTTTACGTCATTGACCAGGAAAGGAGAATCTGCAAAACAATGTTAAACAAAAAAAAAAAAAAAAAAAAAAAAAATGAAGCAGAAGAGACGCAATCAGACAATGGGTTTAGAACGCTTTTGAAGGGGGCCAATGGAATGCAGTAGCAAACTTAATATTTTATTATTTCTATCGAATTATTACACTTAAGATACATCCAGAGAAAAAATAAATGCACTAAATAAATACAATTGTATTAAATTTTTCTTTTTAAATTTAAAAAAAATATTACACTTAATATAATACACTTTAAATAATATATCAAAAAAAATACTAAAATTTCAAAGTTATTATAAATATAGTAAACCCAAGAAACTTAAGTAGCTAATATTAATATTTCCTGAAAATATTTAAGTAATAAATGAGGATTAAATATATTTATTACATTTATTTATACCAAATTAATAAGTTCTTTGGACATACTCCATAATATTCTTAGAGTTTTCTTTTTAACTTTACTGTTTTCTGTGTTTTCACTGTTTTTTTTTCGTGAATATTAATTTTTACAGTCGAAAAGAAAAGCAGGATAGACGATCCCGGAAAACAACGTAGAACGGACAAAAATCTTATTTATATACACACATCTGCTATTGCAAATCTGCTATTTGGAGATCTGTTTTTGACCGCTGAAAATACCTAGATCACAAAAAATATACATATATATGAATAAAAAAAATAGCTATATTGGCAGTGAGCCTTTCTGCAATCTTCAGCATCGCGACCAATCCATTCCTTAAACTTGGGCCTATTAATCTAAGATGCCCGAAATTTTTGACTACAATTCTTTTGGTACTGTCTGAATTATACAATTGATTGGTTGAACCGATACTTCTAATTTAACTCGCTTACAAGTGAATAACCAATTATTTTTTTTGCCAAATAAAATAAATATTTTAAGTAAATATTTAAAAAGTAGCACAGGAATTAATGAAAGACAGATATCCTTATAGGGGATGTTTCAAATTCATTAAAAAAAAGGGACAGATCTTCCCTAAAAAATTATGATATGGTTGCATTGTATATTTATGCATATGTATTACAGGTGCAGTTCAAATTTGTTTGATTATTGAGCTCCATTCTCCACTGTGCGATGATCAGTTTAATTTTTGAAGCATACACATGTATGTATGTATGTTGCATGTATGTATCTATGTATGTTGTGTATTTTTGTACTCTTTTGTATACGTATTCATGTTCAGTTTATTGTTGTTGTGCTTGAGTATAGGTAGTATATGTATATTGCCAACTGTGTATGTGTGTATGTCTACCTTAGTGTTGTGTATCCTTGGAAATTAATGAGTTTTCCTAGAATTGACGGTCGGTCTCGTTCCTCGTTCCACGTTCGTCGTGCAGTCGATGACGACGCTGCTGCTGCTGACGCTGACGTTAACGTCGGCGCGCCGTGGTTAACTCTGATGCTGTACTGGCGTTGAAATTATTGTGTGTGTTGAGTGTGTTTCTCTTGTGTTGATGTTTAAAGTAGAGATGGGCCTTTTCGGGCTTCGAGTCCCGCGGTCCTCTTCAAAACATCCACGGTCTTCGGGCCTAAATTATCGTAAACGGGGTTTTTCATAAAAAAGCCCGAAAGTCCCGAAAAGTCAGAATTTCACACTTACTTTTCATATGGATTGATAAAAATGTTTCGGTTCTAATTCTCTGATAATATCATTTACTCGTTTATTAAGCTAAATTTTACTACTTATAAAATATCATAATGGGAGGAAAAATATGTAAATCGCTAATATTAGCAATGGAATATCTTATTGCTCCATTTTGTAAAAAAGTTAATAATATAGAAAAAAATATTTGAAAATTTTGTTGTATTCTACAATATTTTTGGGCCGGGACGGGCCTTTTTGAAAATCTGACCGGGTCGTACCGGTCCCCAAAAAGAAGGCCATCTCTAGTTGTTGTGTGTTGTTATGTTGATGTTTGAAGCTCTCGCTAGCCGTGGTACTCTGCCAGACATTGTTGTTGTTGTTGTTTAAAGAACGCTTGGATTATTGTGTTACCCGTTCACTACCTTTCGTACCTTCTTTTCAGTTGTATGTGTTAGTTAATTCTCTTTCCATGTTTACGACTTGCTTCTCTTTCGTGGCATTTTGATTTAAAATTTGTTGTTGCCTCATTGTTTTTATTTAATTTTTTTTTACTTTTTGTGCGTGTGTGTGTGTGTGTCTTGTTTGTGCATTGCTCCTTGTTTTATCATCGTTTTGAGGATATTTATGTATTTTAGCGTGCCCTTTTCTTCGTTTGCTTTTCTAACAAGCTGTGAATTATTTAATAAAACGACAACCAAAATCTTCAAGGTGGTTTGTACAGGGTACATACAAACACGCATACATACATACAAACACGAGGCAGGATCGACTGACAAGTCATTGTCCTAAGTAGGAAAACGCAAGTTTTTCAATTAAATTATCATTTTGTCAGAGAGTTTGATTTATTTATGAACAATAATTTAAAAAAAAAAAAACGATTTGCTTATTCTCAATTCAACTTAAAGCCTTGGTTATTTTTTCAATTAATAATTTTAGACTTGACAGAGATAGTACCTAATGCCTATGTACTATATACATAAGCATTTGAAAAATTCTTGGCGAGTTAATTCAAATGAATTAATCAAGCCAATTGTTTGGAAGTACGAGATCTTACTTATACAATATCCGAAGACTACATAATTTAAATGTATATAAGACTTCAAGATACTCGTCTACGTATTTACACTTAAATATTTATATTTGTGTGTCAACCAGACTAAGAATTGGCACCGAAATATTCTATATTTTGTTTCGAAACTTCGGAAAAGTGTGCCTTATGATAATTCTACAATTGTATTTAAGACTATAAATATGGTTATATTCAAATATTTGTATCTAATATTATCTCTTCTTATCCTCTACTTGCAGATAAGCTTGAGCCCCACACCCACACCTTCAATATGGGATACTTAGTATCACCGTACTCATATGCTAATGGAGCACCCGGTGGACTGCCTGTAACTATGGTAATTATGATAATATTAAATAAATTCGATTAATATTAATAGTAACTAGATACATTTGTGTAAATAACAAGTGTATGTAGGCAAAAGCCTATTTTTATTTCAAGTTTTTTATATATTTGGTTGGAAGGTATAAAAAAACATAAATTGTAAGAAGGCTCAGCCTGTTAAGAGCATTTACAAATCCATGTTCCTTTCAAGGTACATAAATATTTCAGTAGTCAAAAAAGGAACCAATTTACCGAATAAGTATTTTCTGAAAAAAAAAATAAATACTATTGTGGACTACTATTATTATTTGAATAAACGTTGTTTAATGACCGTGATGTATCTATGTTTACATCTATGTACATTGTACATTCGTATTAAAAAGTGTAATAGTACCTGTATAATTATTCAAATGTTGATCCTTTGTTGTTGAGTAAAGGGTATAATAATCGCTGTTCTCTCATCACATCCTTATTAAAAAGTAGAAGTATATTCAGCTGAATTATGAGGGCGGTCTATAAAAATTACATACATTATATAAATAAATATATCACTTGATACACTTTTTCCAAGGGTATTACAATTTTGTGGCTATAAGTGTAGGACGCGTTGATAAAATAATAAATTATATACATTCTTATTCATTATGACATAATAGTTAAGTAAAGTAAAACAAAATTTGTTAGCTATAAATGTGCATATACTTATATTTTGCGTATATAACTCAAAGGGTATTTAATCGTCGGCTCGTCAAAATTAATTTTATTTCCTGAAAAATTTCAAGTGTGTAGAGAAGGTGGAGGGTTGTCCTGCTAGGGGAGGGAATGCATTTAGAAGCATTTGTTAGCAGCCCAATAAACGAAGGGGTGACAAATTGTTATGTGTAACCAAAGACTCAAACAAAATAATAGTGCCCAGAACTTTAAAACATTTAAAAATACCTTTGCTGGGTTATTAAGGGAGGTTTGTCACATTATCGCTATGATCTGTCATCTCCCTTTTTAATGTGTATTTCAGCTGAGATTATGTCCATCCTAGCCTGAAATTAAAAACTACTAATAGCAAGTCATGAATGTATGTTGATAAAAAAAAGAAGACAGACTGCTTCTCTATTTGTAGAGGATAACTTATGATATGGAAATCTGTTTCCATCTATTGCATTACTTTCTTCATCTTATCAGAAAATAAATTAAGTACGAGGACTATTAACGCTAACTGTTGGAGCGTTCCAATTGGAAATTGATATATTAGGTTAGGCTAGAGAAATAAACTTATTGGTTGACACCTTTTGCAGGTAGTGTCAATTTAATTTTTGTTGGCATTCATCCGCTAGATATTGTATCTGAGCAAACTGAAACGCAGAACGCAAAGGGACACCAAGTGGACAAGGGAAAGAAAGCAAAAGAAAACTATACGAAACATGTCTTTTCGGATGAGCAGTTTCATCCCACGGGACTTTCCTTTTATTTTCGTCCTTTCTTCTTATTTGTTGTCCCAAACATTACTTTTGCAAGGAAGCACTGTCAGGGGTCAGTTTCGGACAACAATAACAAAGAGAGGTTAAGTACAATACCGCCAGCAAACATCCTAAACCATTAAGGCGACATTACGGCATCAACAGGTCCGGTGCTTGGGAATGTGCGTACAAAAATAGCATTGGAAATGTTAAGGTACATTTGCTTATTAGGAAATCGCTAGAAGAACTATTGTCCGGCCTTGCCTGTAACCTTAAAAATATTGACCAAATATTTGTAGTCTTCAAAATGAACCTTAATTTTATTATATGAATAAATTAAAATTCATATAACTTGTATTTTTATTTTTGGAATGTAAGTAAAGGGGGGGAGGCATCTCCGACCCCATAAGTATATATATTCTTGATCAGCACCAACAGCTGAGTCAATATAGCCATGTTCGTCTGTCTGTCCGTGTGAGCGCCTACATCTCACAAGCTTTCCCACTTGTTATAATAAGTAAGGGGGTATATTTAATTTCTTTGAAAGTGGAGTGTAAAGCAAATCAAGTTTGATTCCACAATATTTTAGATAATGCTTTGGTAATTAACGTATTATTAACTATTAATCGCAACACAAGATTATAAAAGCTAATATCACGTATTCCTATAGTCGGAATCTCGACTACAGCCTTTCCCGCTGGTTCCTTCTATAAAAATTGGAGATTATTCAAAAATTTTATTAAAATAGAATATTAAACTTCAAAGTTATCAAGAAACTACGTTACCAACACAAAATCACAAAAGAAACAATTGAAAGATATTATATATTAAAACGAAAATACCTATATACTAATACTCTAAGGAAGTTCTCAGTATATCTGCAAATTCACTTATAAGTATGTATGCACATAGCTTTAACGAATAATCCATGTAATTATGTATTTAAGTAAATCGATTTTATTTGTATAGTTAAAGGAGATTATGGAGAAAAGCTGAGAATCAAAAACTGAAATTCTTAAAACTGTATTTCCAATTGACAGTCCAATAGAATTTCTTGCTTGCATAAAAAGTATTTCAATTTAAATCTTTCTTTAATCAGAGTCCACAGCGCAACGCAACGCAGCAGAACGCACCCCCATCCATCCCCTTTATACCCCCAAAGTGCGGAATACTCGTACTTTTTGTTTCATCTTCCCTTGTTGCTGTTTCTGCTGCTATTCACCGACTGCTATCGTTTCGCTATACTTTGGTGGTAGAATTTTCAGGCTTCAGGCTTGTGCATACACATACACACACACCCACCCACACACACATACGCACTTACAGCCACTCCCCCCACAACCACCCACAGACACACATACATATATTCATAGAAACTCTCTTTTTCTTGGTCTCTTTCTGACTCACGACGTATGTAAACATTATCAATCTACAAACTCGCACACACACACACATGTATATAGAAACACACACATACGTCGGCGTGTACGTACTACTCGTTTGGGTCTCCGAACTCAGGAAGCAATCTAAAAAAACGCCTTTTGACTACCCCAACTACATATCATCGTATCGCCAACCACCCGAAAATGCCGAGTGCTGACGTTTGTTTTAATGAGAGAGACAAAGAACAACCCCCAAAATTTTCTGATGCACCTCATATTTTAAACAATGGCGTCCAAATCCATTTGTAGAGCATCATTCAGGCAAATTCCTTTCTTCTGTGTTTTAAAGTCCCCCTTTCAATTTCTTTCTATACGCTAGGGCTGCAATCATAATTGTTTCTCCAAGCTGATGACATTAAAAATTGGTTCACTGGATTATGCCTATACATACATATATTTGTTACCAGTTACATAATATATGTAAATGCATATTTACTGCATATATACTTAAAATTATCACTCGATATTTACTCATGTAGACAAACAAACAAACTAGAAATAAGTAATATTTGTCGACTTTTAAAGAGAACATTTTGCATATTATTTATTTTACAATGTTTATTATACCCGTTACTTATAAAATATGTTGAAGGGTTTATTGTATTCGTTGGAATGTATGTAACAGTGAAAAGGAGTTATCGCCGATCCTATAATAAAGTAACCAGCATCAATAGTCTAAGTATCAGGTACTAAAACGGATAAAGCAACCAATTTTTTCACAGATACTTCTATGAGTGTAGGCACAACAAGCTTGTTTTTAATCATAACAATCACCACTCGCAAAGTTTTTAAGATAATGTTTTATTAATTAATTTTATCTATAACGAGTTTGCAGGTCGAATTTTCCAAAACGCCGTCTTATCTTCCAATGAAATGTGTTAGGTATATTGGGTAACACTTCAACTTTGTAACTTCAGCGGCTTGGCCTGTGCAATGCTAAATCAGTGAATGAATGAGGTTAAGCAGTTTTATAAGGATTGATTATCATCTAGAATTTTTTTTAATCGCATGAATTCAGGCAAATAAAACGACAGTAAAGGCTGTTTTAAGTGGTTGTAAGCGCATAAAAGTATGTAACGAATATTCCTAGTAGCTAATGACTTGTTATGTAACTAATATGCACTGTAGAGCAGTGGGAATTGCACAATATATAGCAGAATATCACTCGAAATATATTCAATTCACTGGTTACAGGGTATAAAATGAAAAATATAACGAAGCAGTCATCAAATCGAAATGAACCCAAAGCAGCAACATACGTTTATCGTTTAGGCAGCACCATGAGGCGATGGGGTGACGATGTTACCGGCGGGAGGGAGAGAGGGAGTGAGAGGGTCAGTGTGGAGCTAGCGAGCGCTCGAAGCAGTGGAAACGCAGCAGCGTTGGCGGCACTTTTTATATTCGTTAAGCGGCGGCAACATCAAAGACATATTTTCAGTTTCGCTGACTCGCCGCTTGCTTTGTACACGCTGCTGTTGCCGTTTCTGTTGCTTGTTATTATTATTATTATTGTTGTTGTTATTGCTGTTGTTGTCGTTTGCATGTTGTTGTAGCTTTATTCATCAAGCCACAACAAGTACGACGGCCACAACAATATCAGTGATAATGTGAAACATACAAACATATGGAAACATATATGTATGTAAGAGTGTTTATGAGGATAGATACTACATAGATATTAATGACTACATGCATAATAGCACTATATGCATTTTTATGGAAATAATTATAAAAATGGTCCAAGCGATTACTTCATAATAATTTTGTATCTTTTAAATAATTCATTAAGAAATTTTAGATTTATAACCATTGAACATTTTTCTTAAGAAAAAAAAAATTAGTAAGTATTTAAAATACAGCTGATCTAATCCGATATTGTGTCTGTATATATCTTTAATTTTAATCATTATAAGTTTTTTTTTTATAAAATTTACAATATGCTCGTAATGATTACTTTTAAATTTTATTGATTTACTTACAACATATTGATTAATTTTGAGTTGTACTTTAAAACTCGAAAAAAATTCATTATTGTTGAGCCAGAGTTTAATTATTTTTAAATGGATTATATAGGACCGTCTTGGTTAACTAAGTAAGAATATAAATGTTGCCCAATTTTTTGCACTTTGATTTTTTTCAAACAAGTATAATTATTATTTATCAGACAAAAATGTAAAACTCAAAGAACTCTGCTTTTAAACATTTATAAAAGTAATAAATACTAATTGAATTGAAAATATAATGAATATTTATATCAAATCGACTGTTTGCTATTCAAGTAAAAGCTTTAAAGAGAAAGAGAGGTGAAGTAGTAAAATAGGATGAGTTGCTGCGCTGTGTGGCAACTGTTTGTATGCTCTCATTATACCCTCTTCCTCTCCCTGTCCCTCTTCATGTCCCTCTCAGTCGCACTTAATCTGCGCATTGCCTGCTTTTCATGGGAGGTCAACGTAAAATGTAAAGTGTAATGACCTTTTGCTAGTTGATGTAAAGTCATTTCCATTCTTGATTGCACGTTTATCCCATGCAATACTTTTCTGATAACTTGAAACTTTTATATTTTCATCAAATCTGAACTAATCTCGATTAGTAATGCCTTTATAAACATGTAAATTTGGTTCAAGTAACCTATTTTTCCATAAGACTTACTTTATCTATGCCAAAAACTCATGGGTATATGTTTAAATATGTCTTAAGGGTAAATAAAATATAGAACTCAAGCAATCTTTATAAATTAATATATGATATTTTTTTGCAGGCTAATAAAATAGGGTTACCACCTTTCTTCTGTCATAACGGCGACCCACTGACGACACCGCCGCCTGCGCATTGCGGAATTCCCCCATATCAGCTGGATCCAAAAGCAATAGGTAAGTTATAAAATGTTATAAATAATATTTATAAAGACAAGATTAAGATAAACTCGAATTTAAGCTTAAAAAATTGTTTATATATTTAAATTAAATGACGGGTATCTTATAGTCAAGGACTAGATTATAGTTTTCTTACTTCCTTGTACATTTTTTTATTAAAGATGTAGATGCTTAAAAAATATTCAAAAATCAGAATTCAGAATCGATAATGTTAACATAGAGGTACATTTTTATTTAAATATAAAATAAATGCCTGCCAATAAATATATATAGATTGTTTTCACCCATTAAAATGCAAATATATTCGACGTCTTCGGCATGAATAATATGATAATTATTTGGCAATTGTGTGGAAAATTGCTATCATTGTCTCAAGTACTTATTTAATGCTGAAAATTGAATATATTTCCGTGGATATAGATAGAAAACGAATTCGTTCAACTCGAAAGTGAGAAGGATGCATCATGTTATCCAACTAATTTATAATACGAGTGTTACAAACGTAAACACTCATAGCCAAAATAAAATGAGGGCTAAATTTTTTTTTGCAAATGGGATTTGGTTATTTAGCGGAGGTTGCAATAACTTAAACATTTTTTCGTATAAAAAATTACAAATTTAAATTCTGAGTTACTGTGTGGGTTTTAAATTAAATTTCGGTATTTTTCGCAACTTAAAGATAGAAGATTTATTCATATATTTTTTTACGAAGGCTTATTGAGTTAATTTACAAATTATTTATTTAACCTGCGAATTGCAAAATTTAATGAAAGCCTACAGGAAATTTTAATTTAATCCCATGACGAGTTTTACTTAATAGAACTCTAATCTTAATTCTTAAATAAAGTAACAGGGAAAAACTTATAAGTGGGTAGAGAAATGTTTATTTTAATAACATAAGATAGAATCAGTAACAAAAGTTATATCTGATAGGGAAAATTCCATATTCTCAAAGAAAGAGCAAGAATAGGGCAAGGATCAATAAATTATCCAGAAGAGTTTTAAAAAGACAAAGATAAAACTAAGAAAGATTAACTGTGCAATAGATTAAATTCATGTTAAGAAGAAGAAATCACTGCGGACGGCAGTTCGCGTTAGTGACGAAAGCAGCACGAAGCGTGCAAAAGGCGACTAACAATATATACAGCTAAGTTGGAAAATTTGCTACGACTGTCCGATCAGATCGAGTTATATACCGATCGAAAGGTTTAGTCCTAACTTACAAAATGGCATAAAACTTTTGCTAATTCACCTGGGTCATGAGATACGGGGGTGTAAGTGGGAGGGGAAAAATTTATATGATCGCAGCTTATGGAGCCGTTGGGGCTTTTTTTTATTTTTTAAAAATTCTTATCAAAAATACGCGTCGTTTGATACCTTGATGACCCAAATTCAATAACTGGTTCAAAAGATAAATAAATTTGAAAATTTTAGTAGAATACTAAAAATGAAGTGAAAAGTTAGTTTCTTTGTTTGTCTGTGTGTCTGTTTGTCTGTTTGTATCAAAGCGCTAAAAAAGCGTAGATGTTATGATGGGGATTTGTTCATTTTTGAAAATCTAGAAATGTTTGTTTTACGACTTTTTCAATTTCCCGCTAGTTTAGCGGGAAATCGCTAAATCCCGCTAAATTTGAAACCTCACCAGTTTCCATACCATAGAAGCTATAGATATGTTCTGGGTATCATTGGAAAGGTGTGCTTGAGGGCACTCAGGTAACATTTTACAGGTGAAATAAAGTTTTTTAGCTTACATTTTGACGATTTCTGACAAAACAGCTCTAACGATTTTTATTAAATTTTAGTATGTTGTAGTACGTAGAATTTTGCGTTTTTTAGTATATGAAACATAAACTTTGACCAAGGGGTTTGGAAGATATTGCTTGTTAACTGAATGTATACATTTTTCTATCGGTCGAAAATCAGGTTTTAGTACGAAAAACTTTTTGGTTGTATGAGATATCTAAAACAAACTGACACAATACGCATTTAACTTGGTTTTAGATATCTCAACCAAACTGATAAAATATGAATTTAACTTCGTTTTATATATCCTGGCCAAAGTTGGTTCAAATCGGACCACTATATCATATAGCTGTCATAGAACCGATCGGGCGAAAATCAAGTCTTAGCATAAAACACTTTTTTTTACAAGAGATATCGTAACAAAACTAATAGAATATGCATTTAAGTTAGACTTATAGATCCTGAAGAAAGTTGGTTCTAATCGAACCACTATATCATATAACTGTCATAGGACCGATCGGGCGAAGTCTAAGTCTTAGTATGAGAAACTTTTTTTTCTCACAGTAGGTACGGGGCTTCCGACAGTAGAGTAGCAACTTAAGCGATGCGAGCAGGGGGCGGAGCCCCCTACTTTTCTTTATAATTAAAAAAAATTTTTTTTAAATATGAAAAAATATTCAACAATGATAAATTTACAATGTCAAAAGCAAAAGCAATTGCAAAAATTTCTGATATTCCACAAAAAAAACCTCTAAACGAGGTAAAAGTCTAGTGACGAAAGCAATTTCCAGCCCCAAAATTTCTGATATCCAATTTTGTGACGAACAAAATTGAGTTTAATATAAAAATTTTAAATAAAAATATAAATTAATAAAAAAAACAATTGGCATTCGGCACTGCGCAAAAAGTAATTTTTATGTACAAAGAAGCTCACCCTTTTTGCGCACAGTGCACAAGGCCAATTGTTTTTTTTTATTGCATCTGCATCTATAATCTTTTTCGAAAATCGGACTACCACCTTTCCTTTATAAAGGTGTAATAAAGTAAGATTAAAAAGATAAAATAATGATTGTATTTTTTTTTTTTTTAACTATGTACTTACATTTTTATTTTAAATTTTTATATTGATCTGAATATTGTTCGTCACGAAACTGGATATAAGAAATTTTGGGGCTAGAAATTGCGTCACTAGACTTTTTACCTTGTGTAGAGGTTTTTTTTGTGGGATATAAAAAATTTTTGCATTTCTGCTCGCTACGAAAGCATGCTCTACTGTCGGAGACCCCGTACTTACTATGAAAAAAAAAGTTTTTCATATTAAATACGGCTATATGATAAAGTACTTCGATTAGAACCAACTTTAATCAGTATAAATAAAACCAAGTTAAATGCATATTGAATCAGTGCGGTTGAGATATCTCATAAAACCAAAAGTTTTTCGTACTTAAACGTGATTTTCGACTGATAGGAAAATGTATATATTCAGTTAACAGGTAATATCTTCTAAACCCCTCCAAAGTTAATGTTTCATATACCAAAAAAACGTAAAATTTACGTACTACAACTTTATTTCACCGGTAAAATTTTACCTGAGAACTTTAGAAAGAAACGTTAAAGGTACGCCTAAAAGCCCCCAAACCTTTGGAAACTGTTGAGGTTTCAATTTTAGCGGGATTTACCGTTTTCCCGCTAAGCTAGCGTTTTTTTAAAAAGTCGTAGGACAAATATTTCTAGATTTTCGATTTGGAATATATCCCCATCATTACATCAAAGTTTTTTTTAGCGCTTTAATACATACAGACAAACAAACAAACTGACTTTGCATTTCATTTTAAGAAGTCCATTAAAAATTTCAAATTTATTTATCTTTTGAACCAAAAGAACCGGTGGTCGATGTATCAATCGACGCGTGTTTTGAATTAGAATTTTTAAAAAATAGAACATTTTACCAAAAGGCCCCAAGAGCCCCATTAGCTGCAATCAATGAAATTCTTCCCTTCCACTTACACCACCGTAACTCATGACCCAGGTGAGTTAGAAATAGTCTTAGTATGCCATTTTGCAAGTTAGGACTAAACCTTTCGATCGGTATATAACTCTAACTGATTGGAAAGTCATAGCAAATTTTTCAAATTAGCTGTATTTATTGCTAGTCACCATTCGCACCGAACTGCCGTCCGCAGTGATAATAAAAGAGGGATTCAAAACTGTTAATTGTGACTCCTGCCAATACCCTGTAGGCAGATCAATTATTAGTGAAAATGGATCTTCCGTATATTACTATGTAGGTAACTTGTAATATGTTCCGGGTAAGCTCACTTAAATATGCACACGGAACAAGCAATTAACAAATCGTAGTGAATCGGGGATTTGCGGCCTAACCTCAATAAGAGGCGAGTGCTCAAGTTATTCAACCACAAGTTATTGACTTTCTCACCCTTCACCTCAAATGAAATTCAAACAAATTATGAAATAATAATTGCACATGATGCGATTTTATGCGTATGTATGCTCGATTACGGCATCCTTTTCATTCATATTTATTCATTCATTCTGCCAAATTTCCCTTATTGTGTGTGTCATATCCATGGGGTTCGGTTCGGTACGGTTCGCGGTGGTTGGCCGTTTAAGGGCCTGCTAATTGTAATGGTCGGCTGGTCTTGGGCTGCCTTAATGGGAACCAACGGCGTAAATAAAAGGCATGCACTTAAGAGCTGCTTGCGGATTACATGGCATTATAATCCATAACAATGGTAGCATACTAATAATTGAATAACACAATAAAATCCCAGCTAGCTAACAATCTGACAGTACGTATGTACATGAAAGTGGAACAATTCTGCATGGTTCTTTTAAGAGCATGCTACGAAATTCTTTATGGTATTAATATTTTTTAGTTATAAAAAATTACATTGAAAAGTCGTTAACTTGATTTTCGTGGCAGCGATTTTAAACTACTCTATATCGGGTATTTGTCTTTTCGATCATGCCCACGTTTTCTATACTTATATATATACTATCCCTTACACACTATTTCAGAACTTCAAACTTTCATAACTTTGTCAATTCCTCTTTTTCGATTTTGCATCAAAATTAGAAAATATGGTATTTTTGCCTTTAAAATGAATTTTTTTCATGTCCATTTTACTGTCCATTTCTCCATATTTTCCCTTAGACACTTTTTTAGAACTTCAAACTATCATAACTTAATCAATTCTTGATCGACTTTCTTCCGGAATGTCAATTTTATAATGTTTTGACCTCTTTTTTCATGTTGCATCAAAATTATAAAATATGATATTTTTGCCTTCACTATAAATTTGTTCAATGGATATGGTCACTGTCCATTTTCTCCATACTTTTCGTTAGACACTTAAAATTTTCATAACTTTGTTAATTCTTCACCGATTTCCTTTCGAAATTTCAATTTTATATTGTTTAGACCTCTTTTTCGATTCTGCATTAAAATTAGAAAATATGATATTTTATCTTTTAATATCAATTTTTTTTCATGCCCATTTTACTGTCCATTTTCTCCATACTTTCCCTTATACACTATTTCAGAACTTCAAACTATCATAACTTTATCAATTCTTGATCGACTTTCTTCCGGAATGTCAATTTTATATTGTTTTGACCTTTTTTTTCATGTTGAGTCAAAATTATAAAATATGATATTTTTGCCTTCACTATAAATTTGTTCAATGGATATGGTCACTGTCCATTTTCTCCATACTTTTCGTTAGACACTTAAAATTATCATAACTTTGTTAATTCTTCACCGATTTCCTTTGTTTTGCCTTCTATTTTAATTCTGCACTATCAATTTTTTCCATGGATATGGTCAGTGTCCATTTTCTCCATTTCTCGCTTAGACACAATTTTAGAACTTCAAACCGTCATAACATTGTCAAATCTGAATTTATTTCATTGCGGAAAATCATTTTAATTATTGTTTGGCCTCTATTTTAATCAGCTTTAAAATTAAATACATAATTTTTTTGTTCAGTTTCCATTTTTTCTATACTATCCCCTTAACATTTGGGAAAACTCGATATTTACCGATTGATCGACAATTCGATTTCCATTTCGATTTAAGACTCTATTCTCTATTCAAATAAATCAATCTATTTTAGATACATTAAACCGCATTGAGCTACATACATATATTGTAAATATTAACGTATTTAAATGTGAAAGCAAATGTATTTTGACAAAATCTGATTACGCTACAATGCAATATAAAAAAAAAACCGCCTAATTGCTGAACTATTAGTGTTTGCCAAAAAGGGGGCGTTTCGATATACACGATTACAAGGTTGTGACCGCCTCGTGCCTCGTAGGAAAGAGATGCGCATGGCCTGTGGCGGGGGGTTGTCATCAACCCTCGTGAACTCACCCTAAACAAAACAGCTCGTGCTGTTCATCAGGTTTGCGATTATGGAGTGGAATTTGGATCGCAATCGTCATCAGTATCATTATCATCATCATCATCATCGTCATCGGCACATGCCTCTTTAGATTTCCCTGTAATGATATGCGCAGCTTAAGTACGCACAGTACTCTGAAATTGATGCATTGACAACGCAACGGGAAGAGGACCGTTCCGGACCGTACCGGACCGGTTTTCGTCGTTTTAAAGCAAATAAGGTTTAATAAGACATTTTATAACGATAGAAGACGGGATTGACAATGTCTGAATCATGGTGATTCTTGAATACTCTTTAGCTCTACTTATTTTAAAAATGTCCTTCTATATATATAAAACCCTTTTTCCTGATTTACTCACTTACTGACTGATCATTGCACAGCCCAACCGATATCTTTAACAGTATTTCAAATGGTAAAATGTACAACAACTGACGACAATATTTTTAATCGCTCAATAACCTGCAATACCAATCCAATAAAAGTTGTTGAATGAAGACAAAATTCAAGAAAAGTGTTTGTCTTTTTTTAGAGACATGAATTATATACGAGTATCGAGTATGTGTATCAAATGAATTATTTCATAAAATTCGATATGTGAAACACATTTTTGTTAAGGGTTGCACAACAGACCTCGAGAAAGAGGGAAAGATATCCGTATCACTAATTCGGCCAGACGCATTCAACTCGAAATCTAAAAGTATACAAAAAAAAAGCAAGTCCCCTAATGAATAAAAACATGTTGCACAACCACATAATAATGACATCCTTTTTGTCGCTAGATCCCTTTCCCATTCCCATTCCCTGTCTCTTTCTGCACCCTCTGCACTCTGTACTCAAAGCGACACACGCATTTTGCCCGCGGGTGATTGCTTTAGCTGTGACAAACGCAGAATACCCTTTCTCTCAGTGCTTATTGCTGGTGTGCTCATTTTTTTATACAGCATTGGATCACTACAATAAAACTTGAAAATGACAACATCGCTGAGAAGTTCATTGTTACGGTGAACAACGACAACAACAGTAACAAGGACAACATCAACCATAAAGTAAAGGGGACAACAAATTTTCAATTAAAATAAAAACGACATGAGAACAGAAATAGAAAATCGCTAAATAATCAAATATAGGATTATTTAGCATCCTCTTTACAACCCAAAATCGAAAAGGATACATTTTCCGCCCCGTTCATGCACATCATGTTGTGAACAATCAATTGATAAAGTTTAGAGAATTCGTAGTCGTAGAAAAACTATAGTTTTTTTTACCCCCTTTAAATTTTGGGACAATTATATCTAAATGATCTAATAAATCTAAATATTTGTTTCTATGGTAATGCTGTTCGACTGTGGAAAATAATTTAAAAAACAGGAAAACAGTAAATATAATTTAGTAACAATGTGAACAGCTTTAACATTTTCCTAATTTTTATATATACATATAAAATTGCAAATTGTAACATCCTTAAAGACATTTGATTCAATATAGGGACTTTTGCTATTATTTATAAGTAAGTTTAATACTTGTAGCACTAGGAAACAAATAAATGAATAATAATAATAATAATAATACACATCAAAAATATCGTTCTATTTTTATTCCCTGAGCCCATTGAAAATGGGCAAAAAAGAGTATAATGTGTTTGGCAGAATGTATGTAACAGGCAGAAGGGGGCGTGGCAGACCCCCAAAAGTATATATATTCTTGATCAGGATCAACAGCCGAGTCGATTAAGCCATGTCCGTCTGTCCTTCGGTCCGCCTGTTTGAACGCGTCGATCTCAGAAACCACAAGAGCTAGAGACTTCAAACTTGGTATGTAGGTTCCTGAATACCGGGCACAGATCAAGTTTGTTTTTATTTTTGCTGCGATAAGAACGATACGTTAAATTATTTAATCTTTTGAAATGGATATATTTTTACCTTTGCAAATATTTGGGAAACTGACCTCTCATAACTTAGACAAATCTCAACCAATTTGACCGTACTAATTGAGCTTGATTAAAAAATAATACATGTTTGGATTTCTTAAATATATTCACAAACAGTGATGAACTAAGAATCTAAACTATGTACATCCAATTCATCTTCTTTTTGGAGTATTTCAGATGGATTTAATTAAATTGAATTAGATAAAAATTATAATTATTCTAAAATTGTCTAAATATTATTTATATCAAGGTAGATTTACAGCAAAAACTTAAAATAAGATATTTGTCCCAGTTTTGGAAATTCCGAACTTAGTCAGCTTTTATGTTCGTTTAGGTATGGAAATCTTGACTTTTCTTAGGTTTTTCCAGTGCATCTTTTTATTACTGACTGATAAAAAAAATTTAAAAAATTATATAGTAACTATTATATAATAAAGATAAATCATATGGTATACTAAGTCTTAAACCGAAAAATTTAACTTTCAGGTCTTACTCGCCCTGCATTATATCCATTTACTGCCAGCCAGTATCCTTATCCAATGCTAAGTCCCGACATGTCTCAAGTTGCGTCATGGTAAGTTTTTCACAATAGTATAAATCAAATATAAATTTCATTTTCCTCAAGTCTCTTATATCATAATGAAACCTCAAATATTATTTTCTCATTTTTGTTTCAATATCTTAATATATTAAATTCGTTTTGATGACTATCGGATTGGTAATCCAGACACAGTACACTGACTTCTTTATACAATATTATTTCTTTTCAGGCACACGCCGTCGGTGTACTCAGCGTCTAGTTTTAGATCCCCTTATCCCTCCTCATTACCAATTAATACAACGCTATCTAGGTGACTATGAGTTTAATAAATTATGCTAGCAAATATTCTATTAAAAAAAAATTAATTTTGTATAATTTCAGCGATTTCCCATTTCGATTCTCACCAAGTCTATTGCCTTCTGTTCATGCGTCACCTCATCACGTTTTAAATTCACATCCCGCGATTGTGGCATCCAGTTCCAAACAGGAATGCGGCATACAAGATACCACAACGAACAATCGATATTCAAGGTGAGATAAAATTGCCAATATAAACTGTTATAGCCTTAATTCGTTGAGAGTTAGTTGATTAAATTCAAGTTGTAAGGATAAATAGTTCTTAATAATTTTCATTATTTAAAATGATTAATTGAGAATCAACATTTATTTATTCAGCACGCTACAAATTTGATATCCTTATGACATAGGGCAGCTTTAAAATTAACTGATCAAGACCTAATAGTTATGCCGTTTAGGTATAAAAAAAGCTTTAATTGTATTTCATTTAAAAAATTGTATTCTGTCGTTCAGTTTTCGATCTATATGATCTACAACCGAAAATTTTCCGAACGAGTGAACTATTAAATGCACGATTTTAATATGATGCAAGAAAAATAAGATTTATAATTAAAATACGCGTGAATTTTGTAAATTCAATTACGTTTTTAAATTTTTTTTTACTATCGATAACTTAATTTGTTTGTACATTGTTTTAAGTTTAAATTTTAAACTCGGTTCACAATTTGCATTTTTTTTGTATGAAATATCGACGAGGTTGTAATTTTAAACTATAGTTATTCAAATTAGTTAATATCTTCGGGTAAATTTCAAATTGTTTTGACCCAATGTCAAATTTGGTGATCTTACATATTTTAAATTATTTCTAACAAAATGTATAGTGATTTTTATGATACACAATCTGATATTTTCACACTCGGTCATTAACACGTCCATACCACTAGCTCAGTGGTTCACTGGGTGGGGGATTAACGGACGCCATATTTAATTTACTGACAACTCACTTGTGTCCCCGCATACACTTACACACATATATATATATAAATATATATAAGTTTGCATGTATATGTATACACATATATACATTAGGATATGTTCACTTTCCTATTGGCCCTCTCAACTAGTTTTGAGTCTGCGCACCGAATTTCAACCCCTAATGCACGCATTGCATTGCCCCTTAACTTCAAAACAAGTCTGCTTGAACGATGGGATGAATAACTCTGAATTACTTACATCAACTGCCAGACTATGTGTTTCTTCAAATATGATCTTCAAGATACCGAAGATTGTACGGTTTTAATTTCGAAATCAGTGTTATTCGATCTGTATTAAAACTCTTATAACTTTGTCAAATCTCAACCAATTTTAATAAGTAATGTTTTTTAAAACAGTATTTGACTTCGAAATTGATGCTGCATTTCAATTATTTTTTGTTATGGGATACTTAAGATGTTTATAAAACTCCTATTTTTTCAATTATTTCCCTTTTGAATTTATTGACCACTTTGAACTCTCATATCTTTGTGAAATCTCAACCAATTTTGGGATATTTAAAATGTTCCTAAAATTTCCCATTATTTTTTTTTTCCTTGTAAATTTATGGACAATTTTGAACTCTCATAACTTTATAAAATCTTAATCAATTTTAATATGCTATCTCTTTTTAAACAGTATTTGACTTCTAAATAAATGCTGCATTGAAATTATTTAATTATGGGTTATCTAAAATGTACTAAAAATTACCCATTTTCTTAATTTTTATCCTTGAAAATGTTCATAACATTGTCAAATCTCACCCAGTTTTAATAAGTAATGTCCTGTTAATCATTAATTGACTTCTAAATTTATGATGCATCTTCATTTAATTCAAAAAATATTTACTTTTTAATAATAAGTTGACTTCTAATTAATTTAGCTAACCTTAGGTCGAGCCCTTAATGGGCAGCTAGAAATGTTTCCAACAGATGGCGACACTGATGCTAGATACAACAGTTGCGGAACCGTTCACGCAACCGAACGCCGTGATGAATACCGTTTTTATTAAGGGTGTGTTTTTTATATTGCATAAAATATTAGGTTTGCAATGCTTATACTTAATGTTGCAATAATACAAATGCGTCGATGAGCATAAGGTATAAGTTTCGAGATTGTATTTTTTGTTTAAAATTTATTTATATTGTTTTTTTAATGTCTTAAATATAAGCTCACATGTCTTCCGACTACTCGCATACCTACATTTAATATGGAAATGCATTTTTGTAGTAAACAGAGGAAAGAAACTGGTATCCTATATTACAAATATTAATCAGTGTAAGCATTCCACTCAATGTTATTATATTAATGAAAAAAAAAGATAAATATCCAACATTTAAATCAGATAACTCATTCGATTTAGCTAAATCTGAATCGAATAGGCAATATATATATGTTCTTAAGAAATCTACAGCGTACAATAATAATGTTTTTTTTGCAATTAAATTATTTAAAATGTTTTTCTCATCGAGGAATTGAAATTTGAAACAATTATCTATCTGTATGATTGTATCTACTGTGAACTGCATTTTCGGCAGGCCGTAAAAGGTGCTCGTGAAAATCAAAATATTTAGTAGCTGTATAGTAAGCTTTTCGTCTAACTTTCGGGTGTTGCAGAAAATGAATAAATCACTTATTTGATTTGTACTCAACTCAGCTAAAAAAAAAAAAAACGAGAGATGCGCTTAAGCTTATGCTCTCCGCTCACCGCGCAATCATTGGCTCTATTGTCGAACGCCGGTCTTATGCTTTCGGAGAGGAAATGTATGGGATAGGATAAGAGAGACATGAGATGAGAGATGAGAGTGGCGACTGTTAGTCGAGAGACCACCACTGCAAATTGTTAGCTTTAAAGCCCCCAAAGTCGGAAGTAATTCGTCAAATTCTTGGGCAGCCAAGCCAGTATATCCTTGTTAGCAAAAGTCAAAGAATTCGGGCAAAAATAAAACACTTACTACCCGAAACTCAATTAGTTTTCTTGCTTAATGTCGGATTTATTCTGTTGTTCAACCATAGTCACCTTTAAGAGTTAATAAGAGGAACTATTCAATGCATATTCTAAACATTTAATAGAAAATGAAAATAGACATTCGAACTGTGCCATCAAATTAATTATACATACTGAATGATGTCTATAAAGTGTGTGTGTGTGTGTGTGTGTGTGTGTGTGTGTGTATGTGAACATTTAAAGTATTATTATTGTGAATAACTGATAAAAGTTGAAATTTAAAAATTAAAGAGAACATACAATTTATTATCAATTAGCGAAAATGTATCTACATTAACATATATATATATATATATATATATATATATATGTATGTGTATATGTTTTTATATAGGTATATGTACGTGTATATGTGTATGATAACAATAATAAATGCATTCTCCAAATTCTCTCCTATTCATTCGCATTCTCACCTATTCAAAATCTGCAACAGGCAGGCAACAGAATTATTATTATAAATACTGCGTCTGAGCAGAGAGAGAGAGAAAATGTTATCAGGGAGAGGGAGAGAGAGAGAGAGTGAGAAATTCACAGCATCCACTGGAGAGAGAATGCGACTGTGTACTCGCTCTGAGAGGATAGTTAATACAACAAAAAAATTTTGGTCAAACTAAATTGTATGGTGTAGGTCAATAATGAAAAATCATGTTCACATCAATAACAGGACAGTTGCAACTGTTCAACCATCATGTATTATTTACAACAGTTCGAATTTGTACTTATTCCAAATCAAATCCAAACGGGGTATAAAAGAATAACTTTCACTGTAATTATAGCCATATAATAAACTTCTAAAAACAAAAATATATTGGCAGATAATTTAATGCATTGCTACAGCTAAAAAGCATTACAAATTTAAGTCAAATTTGTATGGAAGAAAAAGATTTGAGTGCACATCTCAGACTCAAGCTATCAAAAAGTGATTTAAAGTGTATTTTACGAGACTATCATATACCTGTTTATGTTATCCGATACTACAAAATGTGTACATAAAAATTAAATGTTTTATATTCATAATTGAGTGGAAGTTAAGCAGAGGAATTAATTAGCTCGCAATCTTTTTGAAAATCATTTTACATAAATGCAAACTTTTCTATTAAATGCTTATAATAATTAAAAAAGATACCAATTAATTCAAATAATAAACAATGAATTATTGTATTTGATAAATGTGCATTAAAACTTTAA
Source organism: Drosophila falleni (assembly GCA_035045575.1). Lineage (NCBI taxonomy): Eukaryota > Metazoa > Arthropoda > Insecta > Diptera > Drosophilidae > Drosophila > Drosophila falleni. Next base: position 1,150,325 of record JAWNOV010000082.1, on the reverse strand, counting down.
AGAAATGGAAATGCTAGTGAAAACGAATCTTGTATAATAATAATTTGAATAATATTTCTAAGCAGTGTTGTAAAAGAGACAGGATAAGCAAAGCACGGATAATAATTGTAAAGTGAAAAGTAACAATTGAAAAGTCAAAGGTGAAAAGTGAGAAGTGACTAGAAAGTACGCGGAATCCCATCGAATTTCAAGTGTTGGCAGTAATAGCTAATCTGTTGGTGTTATGGATACGGAATGCATTAATGCCACCACCGAAACAACTATCAAAATTCAAGAGTCTTCTGGTTACCAGAAGCAAGAATACGCTGAGCCTGACAAAAATATTCAGGTTTCCACCGGTATTTTAATTGAAGCCGTTTCCGTTTCCCAATCATCCCAATCGTCATCTCAACTGAGTGAGAGGAGCAGTAAGATTAAAGATAATTATCAATGTATCTTTGGGGAATATGGTGAGCAAAACCAAAATCATGGAATTCAGTCGGAAGATGAAGGCGGTAAAAAGGCAAACTCTAGTATTATGGAGCACATATTTAATATTCCAATAAATAATAATAATTTGGTACCAACTGCAAGATCTACATTAATGTCGGAGATATTATTCCGACAGCAGCAGCAACATCAGGACATTTTTCAGCAGTGGTCAAAGCTGGACGATGCCCCTGGGCATAGTTCCTGGGATCGGGATAGAAATCGGGAGCGTGATGCATTATTGGCCCGAATATATACCAATAAATATTCTCAACAACAACAGCAACAGGAGCAAGAACAACAACAACAGCAAGAACAACAACAACAACAGCAGCAACAACAACAACAGCAGTTTTTAGCAACACAATTATTGTACGCACAATTTTTGCAACAGCCGAAAACTCATCGTCATTTGTTAGAATCGGAAGCTGATCCGGATACGGATCGGGAAAGGGAACGGGAAAAAGATCGTAGATTACATCTACAGGAGCTCTCTGGCTTAAAGAAAGCAACTTCGGGAACAGTAAGAGGACCAGGAACTGGATCATCATCAATATCGATGTGTACCTCATCTCAAGACAACAACAACAACTGTAGGAATCTTAGCGATATTGAGCCTAACGGCGATCGAGATCGAAGATCGATCGAAGGCGAACGAAACCATATACCCGAGAATGAAAGTGGAAAGCACTCGACAACTAATACTAAAGATCATAAAAGCGACATGAAAGACACTGAGTCAAAGAGCTACTTTTTTCGAGAGCAAAAAAACATACTTTATGATATAAAAAGAGGATTGGAGAAATGGACATTGCTTTGCAGTAAATTTCAGTATAATTTAAGTGCAAGCCATAGAAATAGAGAGGGAAATGGGAATGGAAATGGAGACGTTGACAAATTGATAGATTCAAATGCGGCTCTTGAGCTAACGGTTCAGCGCCAATTAAAGAGCAATCGAAAGAAAATTGACAATATGCTAATGCAAGTGAGACGACTATATCATCAATGGAGCAGTGCTGAACTCTATTATGTACGTAGTATGCAGCGCCTTGGTCTATCATCAGATATGATGAGAGAGAATGGTCCTACTAGCAACTTTACCAACTCTCCTACTCATGATATTATGGCACTAGCAGCAATTGCTCTGTCCGCTGAAACTGCCAGTGATAAAAATACTAAAAATCATGATGATATAGATGATAAACTAAAAGATACAGTGTGCAAGCATGAATCCGAATCGGATAAACCGCGTACTTTGCAAGATATTGAAAATATTATATTGTCACAAGTTGTATATCAACAGAGGAATCGAAAATCGATCTTTAAGAGTTACAGTATGGATGGGGATGGGGATTTGGATAGTGAGGACAGTGAGGAAGGTAACAGCAACAGCTCTCGATGTATTTGGCATCCAAGGATTAATAAAGGAGCAACACAACAACAACAAAAACAACAACATGTTGAACTAGGCTGCAGTACTGCGGCTGAAATAATATTGGAATATGCCTCGCAGTCCAAAATGAATATGAATGCCCTTTCAAAAGGTACCACCCATCTTTTCAATCCGAATACTGACTGCGCTCAAAATGGTAGTGGTGCTTCTAATACAAATACTACAAATACCAGCGATTTCATTGAAGAGAATTGCAGTGTTTTGAACCTATCACCAGTAACAGGACGCTCAATCAAACGGGAGAGCGATCCTGGTCGGGGTTACATAGTTGACATTCAGTTTCCACCAACGCCAACGCCATCGACCCCACCGACAACGACAACGACCAGCAGTAATAGCAGCTGTTCAACAGGACCACTTGCCACAGGATCAATTGCAGGATCTGTTGCAGGCAGCAGTAAATCATATCATCATCGTCGAAAGTCTCGATATGCCCGACGCATTGGCATCGGCATCGATACTCCGTCTTCATCATTATCGCCATCCCCATTGAGAGGCTCAAATCAATCACAAACGGAGCTTAATGGCAATGCATTTAAGGTAGTTACCATTGCCAGTCTGCCTGGTTTGGTGTGTCCATCTTCTGTATCATCGGTATCCTCCGTATCATCCTCGACAACAACTCCACCGGCTCCTGCTCCGACTCCGGCAGCTATTCGAGCAACCTCTGCGTCATCAGCGGTAGCCGCCGTTGCTGCATTTCAGGAACGTGCTCTCACCGACATGTTCAAGGCCCAGTTTAGTGCCCTAACGGCGGCAGCAGGCATTGCCACTGGAACTGGATCCACTAATGGAAGTGGAACAGTAACTGGTGCTGAAACTGGACCTGGACCAAATGATAACTGTGATGGCATGCCCATATTTGACGCACCTTTTGATTTGAGCATTGGAACGAGGCTTAAAAAAATGTAAATTTTTACTTGCAATTATTACAAATAAGATAGTTTTTTTTCCTTCGGTATGCCCCGAAGATTCAAAACACTCACTTCAAAATACATTTGTCCTTAAATCTAAAGTAAATAAACATTCCCTTTCTTATCAAACATACATTTTTATTATTTAAAATTCGTTTTCATTTGTTTTAATAATCCAAAAGTCCGAAACCGGAGGTTGTTTCTCTAGGCTTTATCATTATCACTTACTTACTAGTATGTGATGCTCATTAAAAAGTAATTTCTCTAGTATTAAGAGAAATAAATTAGTCTCACCTATGTTGTGTCAAAATTCTCGCCTCCTAGGTATTGCCGTTTGGGAAGCACAAATATCAGTCAGTCAGGATAAACAGTTATATATATATATATAGATTATAAATACTCGAATGTTGGTCATAATTGAATGTTTTATTGTTATAAGAAATTATAAATGTGATTACTTACGATATTTTCAGAAATTTGGATAGCAAAAGCTCATCGAATTCGCAAGCAAATGACTGTAAAGATAGTTCGAATGATAAGAAGAAACCACATATCAAAAAACCTCTGAATGCATTTATGCTCTACATGAAAGAGATGCGTGCCAAAGTTGTTGCCGAATGTACACTCAAAGAGTCAGCGGCGATAAATCAGATTTTAGGACGACGGGTAAGTTGTTTTTTAATACGAACATAAGAATATAGATTTTATGAATTCCAATTCCAATATCAATCAGATGCAAAGTCATATTGTTTTTTTTTTTTTATTCGAATTATAATGCAAGGATAAAAAAATTTGCATTTTAGTTTTCAGAGGGGTTTTGTTTCGTCACGATTAAGACGATAATACGATGAATTCCTGCTACAGTACTCTATTTACAATTCGACTTGCTCACTTACTTATTATAACTCTTATCCATTTATTGAATATATCATATATAGATGTATGAAAGTAATATATACAATTTGTATAGGGTAGAGTAAGTAAGTCGTATATGATATATAAATATATATAGTATCGTCAAAAAAGGAGTAAAGTCAGCTTCTAATAAGTGTTCAATTCTAAATGTAAAAATCTAAATTATTAACTGATTCCATTCCCATCATTAATGATACATTTTTGTAGTGGCACGAACTTTCCCGCGAAGAACAAAGCAAATATTACGAAAAAGCGCGGCAAGAGCGTCAATTGCATATGGAGTTGTATCCGGGGTGGAGTGCACGAGATAACTACGGTTACGTGTCGAAAAAGAAAAAGCGTAAAAAAGACAGATCGACTGCGGATTCGGGAGGTATTGCACAAAATTGTCAAATTTGTTACACTCTCTATCTTTCTGTCTCTCTCTCTCTCTCTCTCTATTATTATTATTATAATTATTATTATTACTCTTCTTTAACAACTGCATTTAACATTTTTATGTTTCTCTTTTCGTTTTGTTTTCGTTTAAATTCTTTGTCATTAAAATTAAAATTAAAACTACATGCATACCTTCATACTACATACATACATACACAGCAATAATACAAGCACACATATTAAACATCAGCTACTAATCCACCAACAACAAAAACCAAATAAACAACTAGAACTAACAAATTAAATTAAAACATGTACCAACTATCTACATATGTAATTTGTGTAAATACTTAGAATAAATTTAACTCTCGTACCATGTATTTATTTAACACAAAAACAACATCAAAATCAAAATTAACAACAATCGATAGAAATACTAAATTACACATTTTAAATTGAACTAATTGAATATTCGATTCGAAATGTTAGAAAGAGCAGTTTGACTGCTTTGTATTTTGCATATATATATATTTAGAGTTGTATCTAGAAGATTAAATAACTAGAAGTGTACCATCTACCTCAAATATTAATTTAATTAAGCATAGTAATATGTACCTCAGAATCGTCCTCTTCGGTAACCCGAAGTTTAGCTTGCATACATTTCTGATTTCGTTTTCAGTATATTACTTAGGTACATTCGTAAAAAAATAGAATAAAACAATTGAATTGATTAAAACTAATGCTAAGAAACCTCTCCTCCGTGTAAAAAAAAACCAGTCTGTAACCAGATAGCGTAATTAATATTGATGAAACACATTTTCAACTTCTCTAAGCATTGAGAGGACCATGGGAATAGGGTGGGTATAGGCTACAGATTATAGGGTATAGGCAAAATACATATGGTAGTTATAATGTCATGTTCTGATTTTAGCAATGCATTTCGAATATTCTCTATAAAGATCGATTCCCTTGGAGTTTGAGTACTTTTGGTAGTTACATGAAAAGAGTTATTTAAATGTAAGATTCAATTAGATTGAATTATGCTTAGAAAATCTTTTGAATTCCGTTGAAAACCACCTCCGTATGCGTATCAGATTCTACTGTAGGACTCATGCCTTAGGTCTTTTTCAAATGTATATGTATATGTATCAGATCCAGAGAATTAATTGGCGAAAACAATATCAATACACTTATTACGATCACATGAACACAATATATATATTTCTTTGCATCAAATTGGCAAGCAAAGTCGAGAAAAAAGGAAAGTCTAATTCTTAAAAAAATAAAGAAAACATTTCATTTTATTTAATGCTTTCATTTCCATAGATTCTTGAGAACAAGAATTATCAAAAATATAAAAATAAAATATTCTTACGAATTCAATATACTCTATTCGTGTGGACTTGAAATTGGCGAATTGCATGCACCCGAAACCGTCTACAAGATCGATCAGTCAAAGCTTTTCAACAGTCAATATTTACGCAGATTATAAACTATAATTCTCCAGATAGTAACATATATCGAATTTATACTTGCATAATATGTACATATCGTGTCGTATTCTTTATTTTCATTGACAGAAATTGACTTTTAGCATAACTAGTATATATAAAATAAAGATATAGATATAGATATAGATATATGTACATTAGGGTGCATCGATTTGTATGGGACCAAAAATTTAATATTGGGAACCCCATTTCACAATCCTCGGCCAATTTCACGATGTTTTCACCAAGAAATTATAATTCTAAAATTAGTTCCTAATCCCCGCTTTTAGAGTTGAAAAACGTATTTTTTTCCTGAAGTTCTAGCATGTTTATTAATATATCCTTACTGTTTTTAGTCCAATCCCGACAAGATTGGTTTCAAAACTCTTGTTAGAACCAGAACTTTTAAAATTTCACAGAAACAAAAAACTAAAGGTTCTTAAAACATATTTTTCGACAAGGCAAGCACTTTAAAACACAATATTTTTCAACTCATAAAGCGGGAATTAGGAATTGATGTTAGAATTATAGTCTCTTGGTGAAAAAAACTTAAAGTTGGCCACAGGTTAAAAATTTGGGCTACCAATTTTTTGTAAAAATTCCATGCACTCTAATTTACAAATATATATATATATATATATATATATATATATATATGTGTATTTTAATTTGCACATATCGCAATAAATATTTGAGAGAAAATCAAATTGAACTAATCGCCTCGAACGATAAACGATATACGATTAATTTAATATATATAAATGAATTCGCACCGATTTGCACACAACAACTACTATTACCAATACAATTACATTACAATTACAATTCCAATTACACACAATCGTCTTTTCGCGACACCTTTGCATATTCGCCTATATATATTGCCACACCCCCAGTGGCATGCCTTGGGGCGTGAGGAGCAGGCGAAATATTACGAGTTGGCGCGACGGGAACGCCAACTGCACATGCAGATGTATCCCGATTGGAGTTCGCGCACAAACGCCACACGCGGCAAGAAGCGGAAACGGAAGCCAGAAGCAAGCAACGACGGAGGAGGTTAGAAACATTTCTATTGTTAACTATTTATTGTACTGTACACGTATTGTACGATACATGAATAAATATTATGTACTATATCATACCAATTCGAAAACGAAGTCAATTTCAAATTCAAATGCAAATTCAAATAATCAAAGTCAGACAAGACAAACTTGTGATATAAAAACAATCATTAAACACATACACATTCACATTTTTCTGTGTGAATGTGTATTATATATATATATTCAAATACCTGTATAAACGTTGTAGGGGGAGGTTGAGCATTATTTTATATATACATATTAAAATATGGATTTGGATTTAGATTCCGATTTAAAAGATCTTCGAATTATTTTTACAAAAATAATTGCTTAGCCTTAGGAGCTGCATCTCACTTTGCTTATCAGATACGAAACATATATAAATATATAATCTCAAACTTAAAGTGTACGCAGACAGTTTGTTTCGGCAATGACGAAATGTTAAATAAATGAGCTTATCGAGTGTAATACCATCCACATATATCATCCATGTCATTCATAGTATATATCTGGGGTATTGTTGTATATTATTTGTATCGTAAGTCTGATTGTCTATCAATGATTTTAAATCAAGCATTTGTCACCAGTTTGTTACTACAATGCCTGCACTAAATCATTTTCGCAGTGATATGACATATATATGTACTTTATATGTCTGTAATTATCGTACAAACTAAAAATAAGTGCTTGCATATATACATACTTATTAAATGCATGCATACTGGTATTTGTATTGTTATTTTTGATTGTACAATATGTTTTTTTTCTTAATTAAATTAATTCGTGCTTGAAGAAGTGCTTGATGATGCTAATTAAAACTTACACACACACACACACGCACACACATAATCTAGTGTTAATTCCTCAACTTTTCTTCCCTATCTAGTTAGTTTATATTAGAAAGAAGTATCTCTTTTTTTTAAATTTTTTGCATATATTTGTATTTTATTCTGCTAATCATAATTTCTGTGATAATTTTTATAGCTGATTCCTTTTCAGAGCATTTCCGGAACTTAACTAACATAGAATAAAAATGTAATTAATTAAAAATACCTGTTTCTAATCGACTTTTGGTAGTTTCAGTCCTTGCTTTCCTTTAACGTATAATGACATCATTTATAAAACTTATTTTTATGTGAAAACTGTTGGTAGCAATTATTAGTTGAATATTTGTTCATATCATACAACTGTAGTACTGCGTAGCTTACATATATACTTAATTTAACCTGTATTATATTGAATGCTTTAACTATTTTCTACCCAACTAACAACTTACTGATTAAATATGTATTTCGTATCATTAACATTCCAAGCAAACAAACAAATAAAAACTATTTTCTCTTAGGCAACAATATGAAAAAGTGTCGAGCTCGATTTGGTCTGGATCAGCAGAATCAATGGTGTAAACCCTGCAGGTAGGTTTTCATCTATATATAATATATAATATATATATATATATAATACATCTATATATTAATAGATACACATAAAGATACATATACATAAAAAAAACATATATATCTAAACACAATTATTATGTAGGGACAGGATTTCAAATAATCCCTAAAGAATATAAGTATTACAGTATTTTCACCCCTTTCATAAATTAACAGTAATGAATATATTTAATATGATATAAAGAGGTGCAAAATAAATTTTATTGGAACTTTTCTTAAAAAATTACATTATTTATTACAAATTTCACAATTTCATTAACATAGCTGAATTTACTAATATATGTATATTTAAGAAAAGTAACAATGACTTTTACTGCCCGCTACGCAACCGTTAGAATCTACAATCTAAACAATCGGTACAACTAATTTAAAACGCATGAAGATCCCAATGCTGTTCCCCTTATTCCCATCATTCCTCTTATATTCTCCTTATACCCATTGCCTGCACCTTGCACAGAAATTATATTATGAACATTTTAATGTGCTGTGCAGTGTACACTACACATGTGTGTAAAGTGTGCAACTTTCAAGTTTTACTGGAAATCTTTGATTAGATTCAAGTAAAAAAAAGGGAAACCTTAAAGAAAAATAACTACTTTATTGTCTCCTAACAATTTATAATTTTTATTCTTATATTAAAAAATTGCGATTTTTAGATTATTCTTAATATAAGTAATTTGATTTAAAAATGGTCATATCTCAAGAACAAAATATATAGGATGAATGTTCTTGATTTTAGAAGTTATACACAGATAATAAGACATCGAATATGTTTAGAATTTAATTTTTGATCACAGCAGATTAAAATTGAAACCAATCGATCAAAAGCAAATAACAATTTAAGCAATTGTTAAATTGTTCATTTCATAAGTCGGCTACTGTACTAGAAAACTGCCTAAAATGAAATCACAACCAACACAACACCCAAAACACACTGTAATGCCCATAGAAACAGTTCTACACTGTCTGCCATATGTATCGGTCATCCTTGCTCTTTAACTAAGTAAACTATTTGCATTGTAATTTAAACTGCATACTTACATGAACTTTGTTTTAATACTTTAATTTTCACATTTTTATGTGTGTTTTTCTAAAATTGTACTTTTATTTTGAATTCATATTAATTAAACCCACTCAACTTATTAAATTTACGTTAATATTAAAATTATTATAAGCAACATACCTAAATTACTGTAATTCTCTGGAGCAGAGCAGGCTTAGAGAATGAACTACAAACTGTTAAAGTTTATCTTGGCAACTGAGTGTGTACCAAACTTGAAACAACAACAAACAATAACACATGAACGTTAGTTGATATATAGGCTTACATTATACTTGAGGGGTGGACTTGTCTTTTGTCAAGACCAGGGAATAAAACCGGTACCGAAACCCTTTACCGAAATTAACCGTTTAATTTCTAGTATTGAAACCGCAACTGCAATGGAACTAAAAATTTTTTTGAAGCACCGAAAACCGAAACGTTTGTACGGGTGTAGTTTCGGTAATATTTAAAAAAATTGGTTTTCATATCTGTTACTATGAATATGTTTTAAAACCTGTACGTACCAGTACTGATACCGGAAACGAAAGGACAAAACCGATATAAAACATCACTCAATTATACCAGGCATGACATATAATTGGTACCACTGGGTTACTTTCGAAAGTTCCTTACTTTATAAGATCTGTGTCAAATTTGGGCTTAACCGGATTCATAGTTTACAAGTAACCGTCACTTATAAATAGTCTTTTTTTTTTTTTTGAAAATTTCAACCAATAAAAATATTTAAATTTTCTTGCATTGATAAAAAGTTTTTACTTTTGAACGTTATTATTTATTTGAATGTTATTCAGAAACAACGGTTTAAGGTGGAACTATGAAGTTAAATATGATCGTAAAAACACAAATGATTAAAAAAAAATCAATAAAATACTTTTTTTTATCGAAAAATGAAGTTGAGGGAGGTACGTAAAACATTGAAGGTTTCAGATAAAAGAATTTTAAAATCTAGCCTGAACTTTTGCCTATGCGAAAGCTGTGCCCAAAATAGGTCAAACTGACCTAAAAAAGGTACATATCCATTTCAAAACTGGTACTGATACACCCCCCACACCATACACTTACACAGAAATCACATTGAGTTAAAAAACCAATAAAGAAAACAATAATTTCTTGATGATGATGATAACTATCGCTTTTTTCCCTCCCAAATGCTTAACAAAAAACTCTTTCGGACCATTTAATGACAACCACCAATACTGAAACTTAAAAAAAAACTGATCACTTGCGATCTTAACTCAGTCCAAGTGTCGGTTTGGGCGTCAACAACATTGTTGGGGGCCCAGGTGTAAATAGCCTAAGTGTCGGCATGCTTACACACACACCTGGCATGGTGGGAGTAGGAGTTGGAATGGGAGGTACCACCACAGTGATGCTACCGAACTCATCATCGAGTTCCTCATCATCATCAACGTCGTCATCGCATACACAACAATCTCACTTGCAAATTCTGACCAGTAGTAATGGAAATGGATCTGCAGTACCGCTGAATGGCAATACGAGTACATGTACCCAGCAGCCGGTCGGCGGTGGTGGAGGTGGTACATCAGCTAGTACACAGCAGCTCTCTCCCCAGGCACCGCCCACTTATGTCAATTTGTAAGATTCAACGATTTGGCACATCCCACAAAGGACAACGAATTATACAGGACGAATATTTCGGGATAATAACAACAGCAAGAACAACATTCAACATATACAATAACAATTCCATAGCAGATGAACCTCAATCAGTCTGCAAAACACCAGTAAATAACTTGCAATTATCTTATATAAGTCAATGTATGCCAATTTGCCATAAAATTTAACTAAATGCATATCTAAAAATCTAAAAAAAAAAGTTAAAAATTAATTGCTATTTCAATAACTAGCATCCAGCCGCATTAGCATTCTTTTTTTTATTAACAACATTGTTTTTCTATTGTTTTATTCAATAATTAATAATTCCATTTTACAATACTTACCTATTTTCCTATACTTCAAAAAATATCCAAATCTTTGAATCAATATAATAATAATTTTTTAAAAATTCCGATTTGATTTAAATATGACGTTTTCAATTGTGTTGTGTTGTGTTTTAAAATATTCAAATTGAATGACATATTTACATAAACTAAGACTGCAAACCGGTTCGATTCGGAGTCTTAATAAAAATTTAATTTATATTTTGTGAGAAAATTTTTAAAGAGAATTGTGCTAATGTGGCGTAAATATTGAAAATTATAGATTAGGCATTGGATTCAAAGAATGTCCCATAAATGTATATGTACATAGTATTTGATATTTGCTTATATCTACTTAATTAACAAAATATAATTGTTCTTTCATATATATATATATATATATATATATATATATATATATATTTTTTTTTGTTATTCTACTTGTAAGAATTTAATTTCGTGCACTTTGTGGCATTTGTTAAAATACGTATGGGATAATAGGGATTATACTTGTACATCAATATGTATTGTACATTATATATCTTTGATTATTACCTTTACGTTTTTGCTAGAGCTGTTTGTTAATGTTCTTATTGTTGTTGTTGTTGTTGTTTGGTTATAATTTTTGAGTATGTTAACATCATGAGTTTTAAGATACATTTTTTACATTCGAGTTTGAGTTGTTTATAATGTGACTGTCGATTGTTATGATTTTCAATATATAATATGAGTATAATAATTTAATCTTGAACTTCAATTGACACTCATAATAATTATTATTTGTAAATTTCAATTGATGTTTTACTTACTCACAGTTCTTTGATGTTGTATAATGTTAGCTTTCCATCTAATTGGTTATATTGAATTCGTTTTACCCTGATTTTATACCTTATACCTTATATTTTACATTACTCTTACTATGTTAATATTGTTATTGCTATTTTTATTTTGCATTGCGTGTTCAGAGTGCTTTTTAGATATGATTTATTTGTTTCCAATCCCGTGGACATTTAATCTATCTCAGTTAATATTTTAGGAAATTTTTTATTTTTATTTTGCATGCCTATCGATACGTGCAAATTTAATCATTAATGTTAAAAAATAAAACAATATGTAGATCCTGTTTTTAATTGAATTCATGAATATCATTCGACCTACACGAAAAGTTTATTAAAGGTGCAAATTATACAAAGAAGAGAAAGGTAGATCAATTAAGCTGTTAATGGAATAAATTATAAAAAATGTAGCTTATTTATTCTGATGAAACATATGATTGTCATTCATTAGAAATATTTGAATTATTTCAATGATTTTTTTCTTATTACTGCATTCCTTACAAATCTGTAATTAATATTAAATATATACATGAGAAATTACCATTATATGATAATAATTTCTCTATGCATTCGAATTATCAACTGGATTTTAGCTTAGATAATTGCAAAATTTCTCAGAGTCGGTAAATATGATCATAATTTTTAAATTTAAAAAATCATGCATTTCTAGTAACTTTAATATAATTTTTAATATACCAACATTTCTCTTGAAATTTTTGATTTTTATTATTTTACACATAAAATAATGATTAATTTTGAGCAAAAAAATTAAAATCATAAAATAATGATTATTTACAGAGTTTTATTTAATTCTTGAGTTTTATTTTTTTGATAACGACTTGAGTTTTATTTTTGAATCTATTTTATTCGGACTAGGAATATATATATATATTGTTTCCATATTCATTATAAGATGTCAAAATAGCAACTAGACTTTTATTTTTCATCAAAAGAAATAAAACTTACAAAATAATCATTATTTTTTAGTTTTATTTTTTGCTCAAAAGTAATCTTAAATAACATAATCAAAATCAAAAATAATGATTACTTTATGAGTTTTATATTAAAACGTATAATGATTACAGTCCCTGAAATTTCTAGTTGATTAACCATCTAAGATATATATTGCCAAGGAATAATGAAAAAAGGAATTCGCTTATCACATTTTTATTTTTTTATTTTAATGTACTTGATAAGTGTTGCATATTTTATTGAATTTTAAATTGCACGATCGATTTGCATATAAGTTATTTGTTCCGATTATGATTATCTAGTGTAGTGATGAATTATAATTATAATATATGTTAAGATCGTTGGCATGTAGTTCTTAAGTTGATGTTTATGTGCATTTGAATTTGCATTTGTTGTGGAATGCTTTGATAATTAATGCATTAAAGAAGCAGATGAACCATTTATCGATCAATTGTAAGTGCAATTAACTAATTAATTATTTTTTTTTTTGTTATTTTTATGATGTATGCAGACGTAAGAAGAAATGCATCCGATACATGGAGGCATTGAACGGTGGCAGCGGGAACGGGATGCAGGAGGACATGGATATGGATGATACGGGCAACTTGAGTCAGCTGAGTGATGACGACGATGATGATGATGATCTGGGTGACATGGCTGCCAGCTGTGGCAGCGGCGATGAAACCGAGCGAGACAGAGACACACACACACACAAAATGGCCGACAACGAGGATAACGAATCCATGAGCCAGTCTCTGTCCAGCCCTGGCTGCCTCAGCGGACTGTCTAGTCTCCAGAGTCCCTCGACCACCACGAGTCTGGCCAGTCCCCTTAATATGAACATGTTAACTAGTCCGGCGACACCAGCGACCGCGTTGCCAACTGCAACCGCCAATATGCTCTTGCTTTCCGTCTCAGCCGAGCAGTCGATCTCCAGAGCAGGATCGGGTTCGGGATCGAGCAGTGGCTCAACTTGTAGCATAATTAATACGCCAAATACCTCAAGCACAGCCTCGCCAGCATCGGCGTCAACGACGGGCAGCGGAATCGGGATCGGTTTAGGGACTGCAAATGAGCGGGCAATGATGCTGGGCACTCGTTTTAGCTATTTGGGCATGGGATTAATTAACAATCCAGAGCAAGTGTTTCAACATCTCAACAGTGTAACGGAAAGCACGAACACGAACCCGAACACAAGCACGAGCAACTCGTCTACGAATGGATTCAGTAGCAGCAACACTTTCAGCGGGTCTGTTAATGCAGCAGTGAACAAGGTTGGGACTACACTAACATCAACACCAACACCAACAACTACACCAACGACAGCATCCAAAACCACAACCGCTACTGCAACAGCAACAACAACAACACCCTTACCTGCTAACACCTTACAACGTAATCCAATTGGCGCCAATCCCAGAGACATTAATAATCCGCTGAGCATCAATCAGTTGACGAAGCGAAGAGAGGATCACATATCGTTACTTGATGCGAATCCGTATGTACATCCACATGCACATGCGCATCCACATTCGACGCATCCCCATCCCCATCCGCATCCGCATCTGACGCATCCACATCCGCACCATTCGCTCTTCAGCAGCAGCAGCTTCAGTCAACACTTCCAGCAACAGTTGAGCAATCACAGCATCGCTCTCGGCATGGGAATGGGCATGGGAATGGGTATGGGAATGGGCATTGAGTCGGCCGTCAATCATCCGACAATGGATACGCCCAGCTTAAAGCGTCGTAATACATCCGATCCACCAACTGGAGCAGCTAGTAATGCCGCAACCACAACCAATGCCTCGGAAACTGGAGCAATTAGTGTCTCGTAGCAGTTGCGTATTTTTTACGACGTCTCAACATCTATCTTACACTCTATGATCGGTGAGTCAGTCAGTCAGGACAAAAAGTTTTTCATAGGAGCAGGGATCGCATAAATAGAAATATCAATCAGAGTTTTGAGCTTTCACAAATTCTTAGATATACTATCTATTGATAGCATATATCTTCTTTATTATATATTTAAAAAACGATCGATCCCTGCATATGAGTATTCCCAAAGCAAAATACACATACAAATACATTTATCAAGGAACAAATAAACGTGCAATTCCCCGATGATGTCGACTGCTATCTAATGAAAATGTCATTATTGTAACATTGTAACATGTGGCCATTAATGGATAAGTGCCAAAAAGTACTCTCTTTATATGTATTAATGTATGTGTCTGTATGTACCAATCACAACCATAACAACAACATTATTATCGTATAATCCTTGCGAGCTATTTTAATGTCGAGTGTGCTCTAGTCTCACAACACTAGAATTACCTATATGTAAATGAAAATGATAACGACAAAAATACTAGACAACACGACAAGGTTCACAGCTATAAGTTATATATTTATACATACATACATATATATATATATATATACCCAAACATACTACACACATATGTACATCATAAAATAATGATAATTTCTTGAGTTTTATATTGTTTTGCCTTAAAATAAAACTTGTTGTTTTGTTGTTGTTTTAACTCTAAATTAATTATTATTTCATGGGTAAATTAGTTAAAATAATAAGAAAGAGGTAATTTTTATATTGAAACTAATAATGATTACAGTCCCTGAAAATAACGATAACAATTATGTTTTTGCTATTATCACATTTGAGATACTTTCAGCTGCTCTCTTGATATTTTGTTTAAAATATCTTCCTAGTATTATTACCATATCTTGGCCAGATTCCATATTTCTTTACAAATTGCATTATCATCATATGTATGTATGTGTATATATATAGGTTCATATGTGTGTGTATATAGAAAAACGTACGAATTTATTGATCATTGGACCTGATAGCTTCTATTGCATATTAAGTATACATTTTTATGTCTGTAGTTAAATGTGCATATTCATATGAACTCGTATGTATTTACATATGTAGCTGGAATCAAATATGCATACATATATTTCAAAGAATGTATAAAATAATGTACATACCTTTAACTGGTATGTATGTATGTAACATACGTGAATATATGTAGATATTCAGGCTTTTTTATACTAGTCGTCGACCTTGTCAAATTTCGCTTAATAAATTTCAATAATCATTGTTTTGCATTTGATAAAGTGGACAAGTTAAATAATCCTATTTCTTTTCAATAATAAGACTTGTCCGATCACCGCCCGATTTGAAACCGAACAAAAAAAAATCAAACTTGTCAATTAATATAATATTTTCATTATGCTTTTTTTTTATTTGCCGGACAGATAAAAAGGTCTTTCATAGATTGATACGCATATATACGATGATTATACGATGATAAGACAGCCCTACATATAGAAAAGAATACCAATTGTATAATATATATAAGAGAGAAAATCAATCATTGAGTACAGGCAGAGATTAAAATAAATACGAGTATGTATATGAGGATTTATAAAATGCGATATTAATTTCGATATATATATATTATATATATATATATATATATAATAATACTTAATATGTATGTACATTCAAATTCAAGTATATAGGTATAACAATTATGTAATTTTAAAGCCATTGCCAATTATAATTATACGTATAACAAAAACAAAGACTGTTAAATACATATTATAATTACTAACATATGTACATAAGGTTATATACACACATATGTGCACACACACACACACACACATACAAACATGAGTATTCATAAAATTATATAATTTATATATGTTTATGTACTTGGCACGCATTACTTATGTACATACACAGACAGACACATTTAAACACAAACTAACATTAATATATATATAAATAAATCGTCGCTCCGCTAACGACAAATCAACCAGCCATATACACATACATACATACATGTATCTATGTATCTATTCGCATAAAGTCAATGTATGTGGGTTCTTTTTTTTTGTAATTATTTGAACTTCATTCAGATGTGTGTATGTACTTATACATACTAAGTAAAACATTTAACTTTAGTGAAATGTATTCTAATCAAAAGAAAATTATAGATTTACTTTAACTATGCTTCCAATTCTTCTGTGTTTTTTATTTACATTTTAATTTAGATGTCATAACGATTACTTAGTTAGTGAATATCACACTTGAAACGGCTTTGCAATATTTTCCGATTTATTTATTGACCATTCACCATTACCTTTATATAAGCAATAAGTCTACACTATGTATTTATATATATTGTATTTCAACAGCTCTACAATTATTACAAACAATTGAAGATAGACGGTTGAATCAAATGTATTACATACATATATGTCATAATTATTAATTAATTCATTTTCAAAACAGGCCAGAATTTGTGTATGTACACTATTAATTACTAATTATCTGTATTGGTTCTTGATGAGCTACTTAAATACGCAATAAATTTATATGAACTATTTCTATAGTATGCTTATCTCTGCATTAATTTTGTTATAAATTATCGCTAAATTTTATTACGCGTATATTGCCCGTAACAGAGATACAAGGTAAATATAATGATAATGATACAAGATAATATTGAATGTATATAAGTAAGTTTTGATGATTTGCATTAAATAATTAATAATTACACTGATTGGTTAATTGTTCCATTTAATTTTAGTTGCTCTAGCTGTAAGTAGACATAATTTAATAAAGAGGTTAATATTTATATACCTCCTACGCATATCTAGAATTTTTAAGTATTTACATATGCACATAGTATATACTTATATATACATACAAATAAAATGTTATATACAATTTACTTACCATAAACATATAGTTATATTATTACAGAAATAATAAAATAAAAGCAAAAGCTTCTCGTAAGAAATTATACATAAATAATGTGACCACAAAATTAGTAAATAATATTGATGTAAAACACATAAGAATAATACAAATAATATACGGTTTAATAAAAAAACCAACATGTTGACAAAAGAATATTACCCATTTCTTTTTTTTTTTTTTTTGATGTGTGCTGACAATTTTTTCTTGACTTTTTAAAGTAGGTATGTTTCAAAACTGGTAAATTTTGTCTTTTTTCTGAGTTCTCATTTACATTTTTAGCCATCAGCATTCATAAAAAAAACCACCTAATTTCGAATTTAAAAATGTTCGCTTTTTAAAAAACTATTGCTATAATACTATTTATTATAATACTAAAAAATTAAATTTCGCGCCGTTTGCATTTTGTGGTCAGAAAAAAATTGTTGCATCATACTTTTGTCGTGTCATAAAATATTCTTGAATTAAAAGTATTACATACTTTTGGGCGTCGTCTTTTTTCAATGGTCGCTTAGAACACAAGCAATTAATACAACATTTTTTGAATGCTTCTATTTGCAATACTTTGAAAGAGTGCTGCATACTTTTCAGCGGTGATTTATAAACAAAAGGGGCAGGTATAAGTAATATGTCATAAAAGCAGAAAGTTGGTCGTAACTTGGTCATTTTAAAGATTAGGCGATTGTCCTTTCGCATGCACATAGTTCTAATCACGTCAACTCCAAATAAGCATAAAGGAAGACAAAAGTTTTTGCAGGAAAGGAGATAAACAGAAATTTTTGCATATCATCTTGGTATCGTCACTTCCCTCCAGAGCAGTGTTGTAACACAACATTTAGCAGATTTTTTCCTCAGATAAAAACATCAATTAGTTGCCAAAATTAGTTGGTTTGTAAAAGCCACTTTAATAAAACTTTTAGGCCGGTATTTTTAGATTATATATATAGATAAACTTTAATTAATTCATGTATATTAAATATATGTATTAATACACATACTTAAATATTTACATATATATTTAAGCAACTTTTATATCGAAATTAATTTAAATTGGTTAATTATTTAAAAAGTAACCATAGCTAAAACGAACAATTTTTGTATAAGTATTCAGTATGGGGGGATATAAATTTAGCTAAATACTACTTAAATATTTAACCTTATAATAATACACACATTTGTTAGAGCTTAGGCCTTGAATACAATTCTGTCTTTTTATTTAGAACGGTTTTAACGTGGTTACAAATGATTTCGTTTTGCTTCCAAGCACGACAAAACCAGTGGAATACAAATTATATTGGATTAATTCTGAGAGATATGTAGCCTTTAATATTATTTCATGAACCGTTTTATATGTTACACAACGAGTTCACAGTAAAAATAAATGATTTAATGAAATATTAATTTATAATATATTAAAATACACAAATTGCACAAATACAAAATCTTTTTTAAGGAATAGGGATTCTGATAAAGAAGAATTTCAGAGTTAAATCGTTAGAATAAGCCAAAATCATAGCATCGAAAAATAGAATAACTGAGTAGTCGAAACAAGTGTGTTTTTCTAACACATTGCACATAATATCTCAAGGATCGTTAAACTTAAATTTCACGAGAAATAAAATTTAAGCAATATTACCACATAGTTTTCCAATTTTAATTATCACTCTAGCACAGGGTAAATTTACTAAATTGCGTTGATGAAGAAATATGCATATAAGCAGAATTAATTAATTAAATAAATTGCATTATTATTTTGTAGTATATATTCAAGAGGTAATAATGTTATGCATATGTAAATATTGAATGCTTCAACTTGACATTAAATTATGTGAAAACTAATTTCAGATTTTACAGATATATAAGTGTTTTTATCAATAAGAAGAACTATCGTCTTTTCAAATGTACATGATTGGTTTTTACATTATAGTAAATCAATTTGTATATTTGTATTTATGTCTGCTAAAACGCTTTTCATAATTCTGATTATATGTAATTAATTTAATATTGGAATGTTGTTTAAAGACTATACTCTATACATACAATTCCCAATAAGTGTGTGCTGGGTGTGTGTGTGTGTAATTGTGAGTGTAATTGTGTGTGTAATTGTGAGTGTAATTGTGTGTAAGTGAGTGTAATTGTGTGTGCGTGTGTATGTAATTGTGAGTGTATTTAATCTATCCATTAAGTATTGGTGTTAAATAAGCTATCATGCGTCTGTGGACTTGGCTCAGAAAAGCTACGAAGCTAGTATTAGATGCTGGACGTCAGTATACGATACAGATACGATTGATTCCAGAAACTCCAGAATATTGCCAATTTTCAAAACCATCCGCCAGTTCCTAGCTTTGAGCTAAGTCCACCAATGCCTTTGCCAAGCAAATTGCCAACACGGCCAGCGACAACGTTGGTGACAGCCGCTGCCTGAGCAGCTTGGGCTGCGATTTTTGGCTTTGGCAGGCTCCGCGATGCATGGGCGCCGGATTCATCACCAGCATCATCCATGTCCCCATTATGTACATCGTCACAGTTTCTTAACAATTATAAAATGTATTAAGTATCATAGGTCTGTTGTTTAATTGTTAATCGCTAAATAACTTACTCATCCCCCTCAGCCACATCGGGCATTGAAAGCGCACAAGTTGCCTCCTCAGCTGTCATCCGCTGTGCCACAGTTTGATATGCTTTTGAATTAAGCTTGTCCTCCAAAACACCCTGCAGCTCAAAGTCCGAATAGATTTTCTAAAAAACACAATCAACTTCTCAATAAATAAGGGACCGTAACAGTTATCATTTTTAAAATAAAAATTATGAAATAACAATTATTAGCCGATTTTTATAAAAAAGTTAAAAAAGAATTTTTATATTCAATTTTTATTTAAAAAGTTAAAAATAATAATTCATTTAAAAAATCAAATTAAAAATTATTTTTCAATTTAGAAGATAAAAATTGAATGAAAATTGAAAACCTTTAAACCAAGTGGCGTATTTCCAAAATCTAAAAATATTTATACTCAATACTATTCATATGATAAATTACACGATCTTAAAGGACTTATATTAAGAATGTTTAAGGTATTAAGCTATTCTTCAATTTTTATAATAAAAATTGACAAATAATATTTATTTTTAATTTTTATAATACAAATTGAAATTAATAACTACTTGTTATTTTGATAGTAAAAATTGAAATTAGTTATTATTTTTAATTTTTTGTAATAAAATTCTAAAATAATATTCATTATTCAATTTTTTTTATAATATTTGTAAGTTGTCAATTTTTGAAAACTTATAACTACTATTATTTGCAGTCCCTGCAATAAATGTATATATCAACAAGTCGGAAAGGCTATAGTCGAGATCCCGACTTATTAAGCATATATAAAATTACTTTAAAGAAATAAATATCTAATAATAATAATGATCATTGAAGGATAATGCAAATTTCGCTTTGATGAATATTTGCAAGATCCAAATTTATAAGATCTTCTGCATACTTTCAGGCACTTGTATTGCCTTAAGAACTTTGGTTAGCTGTTACAGCTTTTCTACTTGTCCGATCTTGCTTCGATTAAATATAATAATAGATAATAATAATATATATGCGGGGCGGAAGCGGGCGTGGCTTAAATTTGAAACAAACTTGTTTTCTGTGGGTTTTATAGAAGTACACATGTGTGTTTGGGTACTTTATATTCTATAGTCTCTGAGATCGTTTTGTTCTTACGGACAAGAATAGCTCGGCTGATAAAGTTGATTAAGAATTTATATACTTTAGAGGGCTAAACATGCCTTTTTCTTGTTTTTACATGCATTTCAACGAATATATATACTATATACCATTTTACTTATTTTTTAGGTAAATAATATAATAAAATGATGGTTTTTATTGTTTTTCTTATTTACCTTAATGATGTGCGAGATGGACGTGACCTGGGCATAGTGTAGGGCATGATCCATTCGCTCCGATAGCCAATTGGACAACATATTTACTTGCTGAGAATACCACTGCTCGAAAAAGTTCAGAGTCCAGAGATCATCACCAATTTTGCCACGTATTTGATCCATATTGTTGCGAAAGAAATTCACGTAGCCCTGACCTAGATCCTTCCCTGAGCTCGACACGTTCGTAAAACTGAGGATCGAGCCAATCAGACTACCCTCATCATAACGCGCCAATTTCGACAAAGTCGACTCTAGCACTGACATAAGTTTGCCACTTAGACCTTGTGTCATCGCTACATTCGCTTTGTCGATTTGATCATCGATTTTCGCATGGAATTTGTACTAAAAGCAGACACAAAAAGTAGATATATATATATATATATACTTCTATAATCATACGAGTGTGTTAAATTAAAATTGAATACTTACAAGATCGATACCATCGATGGTCGTTAATTTAAAGCTTTGATTTTTAGCATCTAATATCACATTTACCATAGCGCACATCTCTGACGGTATTATATAGTCTGTCGAAATAAAGGCAACATTTTTTTTAAGCCAAGACTGAAACGATGAATCCGTTCGCTGTATGCACTGTTCAATCATATCCACAGCCATCATCTTCAATCTCTGTTCCAAATGCTGACGGAATTCGGCGTCTGGCCAGTGCAGATCTCTGATGAATGATTGCAATGCGTCCAGTTTCCAGAATAGATCTTCTGAAGTGGCACAGCCATTTCTGAATGCAAAGTAATTACGAGAAAAAAGAGCAGCATATCAATATATTGAATGAAATGAATAAGAAATTCAAATTACTTTGTAAAAATAATTATAGCAACTAATTAATTAATAAACTTTGTTTATAGTAACTGCAAGTATCATAACTTTTCTATCTATTTATTATATGCATACATAAAAATAATTTGCTCTATTAAACAAACTTAATAAAATTAAACTCTTTTTAAGCTCATTCTCAGTCCAAATATGGTCACGATCTTTATCAAATCTTTAGAAAATATTTTCTCTAAAACGTGTTTCTTCAAAGTCAAAGACAAACATTTCCAAAGGTCTACATAAAAAGTTAATTATTTCTTGATCTTTGGGTTTGGTAAATTTATTTGTTCGAATGTTAAATTTGAGTAAATATGAGTAGTGATTTTTTTAAGAGGTATCAAATAGATTTTGGAAATTTAATAGAAAGACATTTCAGAAATTTCTGAGAATTTAATGGATGCAATTCAAAATTGACTCGAAAATTAAACAGAATCGATTCCCCTTTTCATTTAATTTTGGCAATGTTTTGTATACTTATTAATTGTTAATTACTCGCTTAGCATAAATATATATATTTTTGTATATAGGGATGTGTTGTGATGTCAATTATTTTGTTAAATAAAATGCATCTACAATATTAATTGCAATCAAAACATATTGGCAAATATCTGTAAGCAAGCAAAGAAACTACGTAAACTTTAAAAGGATGAGTATTCTACAACAATTGCTAAAACTGATTTAATATATATATATATATTTTTCTCATATTGACAATTTGTAATTTGTAATAATGTTGTAGGAAGCGCACACCAAACTTAAATATGGCATTAAGCTAGCTGATAATCTCATTTGTAAGTCAGTTAATTAATAAATAATTATTAGCAACGTTATTAATTGCTTATAGACTGCCAATAATTTTTGTTTAGATCTGTATCAAAGTAATCAATACAGTCAAAATTGGTAAAAGGATGAAATAATAAGATGTATATATACTATAGATATTATTTATTAAACAATTTGATTGTGGCTGTGGAAATGGTATGATGGGTGAATTGTAACTATTAAGTATCTAGTTGGTTAGCATACATCTAAAATGGACATTAATTAAACATTTGTATGAGTTATGCTTTATGCTGGCTAAATTCACTATATAAAATCAACTCTTTGGCTATATATATGCATGATGCAAATTGGCAGAACACAAAATGCAAATGCAAATCGAATAGTTAAGTTTTTAGTTAGATATTTTGTCAGTAGAGCATTAGCAAATGATTGTATGGTGGTTAGGTGCAGATCAGATCACAATCACAGTTCAGTTCAGTTTTAAAAACCTCATTTCATCAGCACCGGCAACAGTGCCCCTTGGTAGTTTCGGCACATAGAAATTGACCTGATCTTTCTTGCCGCTTAACAGTGCCGCCGGGTTGAGAGCTGCCGTGTTTAATGCCTGGGCTGCATTGTTTAATGCGGCTGGGTTTAACGCGGCGTTAATCCTAAAGTTTTACAGAAATACGTAAATAGTTATGGCAATATGTGAACGGCATATTCAATTTACTAAACATGAAATGAGACGAGATCGAGATTGAGAGCGAAAGAGAGTTGGTTAAGAGCAGACTGCCCTTCTCCTTTTTCTACTAGGCAATTCAACTAACTTGTGGACATACTTATGTACCTACATCAATGTGCATATACATATTTAAAATAATTGATTTAAATTTATTGAATTCCATGTTCAACAAAAAATGTCTCTCTAGATTAGATAATATTTATTTTTCCCCAGCCTATTTTAGTTTAATTTATACCAAATTTTGACTATTTGGAATTTGTAGGTACATAAGTATGTACAATAATAACTTATGCAATATTTTTTTTTTAATTAAATTTTACAAATAAAATGTTGAATCTGAATACGCTGTTGTTTTTTTTATAATTTTTTTATCACTTTCATAATATGAGACCGAGAATGCTAGTTTGAATAAGTTTTGATTTTGAGAATGATGGCTTGATCACACTATTGACTTTCAACACTTACCCTTTGCTTTCCCAGCGCTCTTTTTCAAATCCCTTATGAATCGATTGTGCTATTGAGGATTCCATAAGATCCACGTACCGTACCACCAATGGGGCAAAAGTATCTCGCAAGTGCTGGTGAAACCGCCCATTTCGCAAGTTATCTACACATAATAGACAGTATTACATATTACACACAAAAACATATGTATATTAATATAAATAGAGTATCCGACGTTTCAACTTACCATCAGATCTTAAATAATCATTAAGAATTTGGAATAAGGGAAAAGAGTCCCATGTATCTGGTGCCTGCTCAGACAATACTCGATCCATGTCAACTGCGAAAAGAGACCAAAATATCTCAGCATGTTCAACCAGAAGATCGCTGAACCAAGCAAATGCCTAAAGAAAGAACCAATAAAAGTCAATAAATATTTTATGAAAAGTTACTATAAGTTTTGGTTAATTTCAGCTACTTAATAAAAAATTACACCTTCTTATTTAATACATTTTTGAGATTAATGATGATAATGAGGTATGATATGATGCGAAATGATATGTATATAGTATTATTATTATATACACATGTGAATATAACAATGCTCGAAGAGAGATAAATATACATATATATTATTTATACATTTATTGTTCATCATGATATTTTTGTTAGTATTAAAGTGGAACAATCATCATGGTAAAGGAAACATATAATATCCTACGACACACATGCATTTAATTTATTAGGGAAGTCACCACTAATTGATACGATATTGAATTTGTAGCATCTTCTCATTTGAACTAATGTCTACTATACATCAAATTCGATATTTAGAGAATCGGAAATGGAAGAGGAGGCACAGATAGAGAAAGATTTAGAGACAGACAGATAATACGAGTAAGTAACCTACCATTGATTAATGAGACAACATTAACTGAATAATAAATATACACAATGTACTAGTAGTAAGTATGAAGAATATGGTAGGTTATACCAGTATAAGCCAAACACACTTAGAGACATGCTCAAAACCTGGTTGCCTGGCACTTTTACATGCATTTGATTTGATTTGATTTGAGATAATACAAATTGATCACAATAAGATCACATAGACACATAGAAATTGAAATAACTGACTATGTTATAATAAAATAATTGCAAGATTGAGAAAATAAATCGCGGGAAAAGATTCTCTATATGGATAATACAATGTCTATAAAAATATATTCTTAGTATCAATACCTGTCTCATCCTATGTATTAAATTTATATTATAACTGAATAACATTTTATTCTCATCAAGTTTATTTAAGACTGATAATGTGGGTAAATGTTAAAAATGTTGAATCTTTAGTTGGTTAGTGGTTGTGTCAGTTATGTTGATGGATGTGCGAAGCTATGAATACATAGTATATATATATTTTATTATATATATTCATTTGTATGCATGTAAACTATGTGTATATGTGTATGTTAGTAATTGTGTGTTGAACGATAGATCTTAATATGTAAATCTATCTTGCTAAGATCATATTAAAGAGTAACTGAGTAACTGATTTGTATAGTATAGAGAGTAAGAAGAGGAGAGTACGTGCCGTTGGTACTGGCGGTGTGTACACCGCATGTGTGGGCATACAGTATCGGAACGGAGGCGGTCCGACACTAGCACCGACTGCGCCAGCATCCAATTGACCCTTTGACATTGACGGTACTTGGTCCATGGATCCCTGACCACAAGCAGAAGCAGAGGCTGCGGCTGCGGCTGAGGCAGAAGTGATATCAGTATCGTCTCCGCCTTCCTTTATTGCCTTAACCTTATCCTTTTTATCATGTTTGCGCAGCTATATGTTTAAATCGAGTATACAAATACAAATGTACTAGATACATACGAGTTACATTCACATATTTGGAATGTACAAATGTAATATCTTTAATTACCCAAGTAATTAGATAATAAATGTATATTCAATTATATCTTAGCATAACTTTTATAAATTTCAACTTAAATCTTTTGATTTTCAAATAATATTTATAGGTTTATCGTAATGAACTTTATTAACAAACAAAAATATTGAATCACAGTTAAATTAGACAAAATAGATATGAATTTACTATTGATTGATTGATTTTGTGCATACCTAGAGATAGTTTACATTAGTGCAATCAAAATTCCAATTTTTTATAATCAGATGGTTATAAATCTTCGTGTTTTATCAAACAAAAAAAAAAGGGTTTTAAAGAAAGAAATATCTAAACAAATTCCTCGTAAATCATTTAATTATTAATAGCTAAAATATTCAACATAACGCGCAGATTTAGACATAGGTGAAATGTCACTTGCAGCTTAAATAAATCTTTGGATCTAAACTATTTATAACAAGTGTAATACTTAGTAATTGCTGTCGAATGGGATGAGAGGTAAACAATGTAATTACACATACATACGTGTATAGTATTAAAAAGTTACAAGTGAGCACATTGTAAAATATTTCAAATAATATAAAAGTTAGTTATGTTATTCGTTAGTAATTAAACAAATCCGAATGGTACAATCATTACAGGGTTCTTCAAAATGCAAAACATCCGAGTGAGCATATTCGAATTCAAATTAAAAATTCTCATCACAAATTTACAACCGCATTTCACATATGTAAGTATTTGGCTAAAAAAGGTACATTTAAACAACGGCTAAGTACATAGAAAACAGTTATCACAACAATTTAAACTTTTATCAATACTTACGCACATTAAAGAAACAAATAAAAGCGCAAAAGTCGAAAGTGTCGACTAATTAATACCCTATACCCAGACTTAAGAACTCTATCGCGTATTCACAGTCAAATACATATATTAAAAATCAATATAATTCTTTGAATAATTTAATTTAACGAATATTTATAAAGTTATATATTTTGGCTCATTTATTAAGTGACTTGGACACGTCAATACGGACGTATAAACGGACGGACAGACATTCAAAATTGCTATTTTTTAAATGGGCATTTGTAGACTGGTAAAGAGTCGAAAGTAAGGATTTAACAGCTGTATTTAATGGCCACAATCACTAACCTCGCCATAGTGTTCCTCATTCTGCTGTAACAAATCAACACAAAGCTCGGCCAGGTGAATAAGATCCTCCAGTTTTTTGGGTGGTGGCACAATCATTTCCCCACGCAGATCTTCTGTAAGGTTAATGGGTTAATAATATTTATATGGATAAGTATAAAAACTGAATGAATTGTTCGGCACCTTCAATTTTAGCTTCAGCCGAGAGTCGTGTGTAGTTTACAAGTGCTGCGGTTTCCAGGCTCTTTTTAATCATTTGACGCACCTCTTCCGGAGGCACTGGAGTCACAATGTCCTTCATAAGGACCCTTTCTAGCAATGAGAGTGTGGCCTTGAGAGCCCCTTCGGGTCGACCAAACGGAAAGCAATATCTAAAATTTGTTATTTGAAACTCCAGAAGTTGGCGCAGACGTTCTTTTATTTCGGAAAACTTTTCCTTTTCTTCATGCGTAATACTGCCAACTCCATCAGGTCTAAAACAAAATGATAACCTCTTATGTTACTTCGCTGATCTTTTGATCTTCTCAAAAAAAAAAAAACACTACTCTACCTATTTCCATGTACGTGACTCGCGCAGAAAGCAAACGAATAGTGGATCAAAGTGGGATCAATCATATGTTGTTTTTCAGCACGATCCAAAAGATCGGAAAGATAACACAAATGTCTATAGCATCCCCGAACACCATATCGGGCGCAATATTCGTCCAAAACAAATACTTGTCCTGGACTAAACCATCCCTGTAAATACAGCAAATAATTATATAGATTTACCTAAAGTTAAAACTATCACATTATTCAACAAACTTACCAGAGACGCGTAAGGATCATTTAATCTATATTCGAGTGTTAAGTTTTGTAGGGTCTTAAATAAATTGGCATGATCAAATGTACACGGATCCGCGCTTATATAATCTTCCATGCCATGCTTGCGAGCTTTATCCGCATCTGAATAAAATAAATTTTAAAAAGACAATCAAAAACAACGATTACTGACAAAAAGCGATGTCTTTTAGTTCGTTATTTGACTCCTAAATTGATGCTGCATTTAAAATTATTTGAATAAAGGGATATCGAAATTTTTTCTTTAACTTTGAACTCTCATTTCTTTGTCAAATCTCATCAAATTTTTTTCCTTGTTAATTTTTTCAAACCAATTTTAATAAGCGATATCTTATTTATCATTATTTGACTCCTTATTGATGCTTCATTTAAATTATTTTTAATTAGGGGTTATTAAAACTTTCACTAAAGTTGACCATTTTTTTAAATTTTTTCCCTTCCTAATTTTTGGACAAATTTGAACTCTCGAAACCTTGTCAAATCTCAACCAGTTTTAATAAGTAATTTATTTCTAAATTGACGCTGCAAATTAATTTTAGTTATGGGGTATTTAAAATTTTCCTAACATATTTCAAAACAAAAAAAATTTTAAATTCGGCATTAATTTAGAAGTCAAATAATGTTTAAAAAGACATTACTTATTGAAATTGGTTGAGATTTGACATAGTTACAGTTTACAAGGAAAACTTACCTCCTTGAATTTTGGACATGGCCGAATTCTTGTCCTGTGTGATAGGTGGTGTAGGCTTATGTGATTGACCTGTGGCTCTGTACATGGCCATTACCCATAGACTGCACTCATTCTCGTCATCACAGGCGAATGCAATGCTGTCGCCTTCGCGCACAGCGTTAAAGAAGAATCGACCACCGTTTAAATCAATGCCAAACATTAGATTAGCTGTGAGACAAGATTTAAATAGGGAAAACATGAAGAAATATATACGCGTATATCTATATTTTGACCGTTTACATACCACTGGCAGCTTCAATATAGTCCACCGTGTATCCATCCAACTGCATCATCTCGGACGGCTCGGACTTCTTTTCCTTATAACTGCACATTGCGAATGTGTATTGAGAGACTTGAACTAAAACAAAATAACGGCGTTTCCACTTTTTCCAAACAGATTTTCCAATAGCGTAGAGATTTCTAAAGTATTATACGTTATTCATTTTATTTAAATTTCAATAATGAATAATTATATGGATTTCGTCAACATACCCACAATGCTTCATATTCAGAGGCTTATCTAGTCTGCACGCTATCTTGATCCGCACATCCTGATCCTGTAAGTTTTTGGAAACGATCATACGGTGCCATTCAGGTGACTGAAGACCAAAGATTATATAGAAATATATATTTTAGTTGAAATCATTTTAAGTATACTTTCAAGTATAATAATGTTTCTCACTTTGGATGATAATGGAGAAGGCTTTATAGTTACTTTCCCTAACTCCTTGTCCTCTAGCGCCAGCATTCCCGGATTTTCGGTATACAACTTGACTTTAACCACTGGCAAAGGGTGAGTTGTAGTAAAATCACCTTGTGTGTCCCACCTTAATGCGAGTTTTAATTAAAATATTACATATGTATGAAGAAACAACTCAAGAACACGTATTTCTTACATAGGTTTGGAGGCCTCGGCTTGATCAGTTTGCAGTTTTTCACCATTCTCAACCTCCATCGTACAATACACAATTCGATTTGGAGCCAACGACTTTAGACCTTTTACTTCCATAACAATAACTTCTAATTGAAACGTAAGTACAACATCCAATTTAGTCAATTGTGTGGTGCCATCTTCAGAATCACCCTCTAGCTTCGAAAGAGATCCATGAGAGCGTAGAATCATTTTTCTTATTTTTTAAAAGACAAGTTTAGAGATTTAAAATATATTATGCATATTCATTTTAAATATACACGTATTTGCCTCAAACAACTTACAAAAAAGATGGTGTGCTATAATACATTTTTAAAAACGAGACAGAGAGAGAGTGTTATAAGCCTAACCTGATCGATAATTACACCGATAATTACCTGTGGTTGTAACGCTTCAATTTTTGAAGCCCATATTTACTGTCCATATTGCCCTTGGATACTGGAAGTGATTCGAGATTTGCCATCAAAAGATTGATGGACGATTTGAGTTCCTCTATGTAAAGCGACTCCATTTCCTTGAGCACAAATTTTGGCATAAGTTTTCGGTTTTTCTCCATTTCTCCAACCCGCTGCATACGACCATCTAATTCACGTCTGATCGCCGCTGCTTGCTCATCAGCTGAATCAAGCTAATGCGATATAATAAAAAAACAATAAAGTTGAAAACATTTACATTTAAAGTTGAAACTAAATGTGATCCACTTTCTTACCATTAATGCGTTAAATAAGATTTGATGCTCAAACTTTTTTACAGATAATATCTGTTGAAACATATCATAGAGTTGTTCCTTGGATAGAATAAGCTCACTATTTAGCGACTGCTGCATACGCGAGGGTCGCTTCGTATCTTCTTCGCCGCTGCCCTTGAGAATAATGTCGAATTTAGCCATCCACGATGTCAACACTGTTTCCTTACTTAAGCCATCAATCTCCGGCAAAGATCTAAATTATCGAGTAATTATCATTAAGTTTTCTTTTGGTTATGGGTATTAATGACATCATAAAAGCACTCACCTTACGCGTTTCTCAATGTTATTGCGAAATACTTCCCGAAAATCATGCTGCGAGCATGCTCCAGATTGAACCATTTTCAAAACTCGCTCGGATTTTAAAAATACGTCATGGTAACTTTGTACTGCATTTTGAAATGCTTCATCAGCCATAATCTGTGTTTCTCCCTTCATAAAGGCCTAGCAATGAAACATGAATTACAAATCGGAAGTTCCTGTTTTCAAATTGTATTGTAAACTTACTTGAAATCGTTGTGTGATTATCTCTAACTGCTGTTTTGTGATTTTCGGTTGCCTCTTTGTCATATCCGTAGGTTGTTTAGCGTTAAATGGATACGATATGCAGCGTGATATGAAGACATATAATTGAATGCGTCTTTTGCGTTCCTCTTCCTCCCGCTCATGTTTCTCCTATTTTTAATTGGTAGTACAATCATTATCATAGAAATAGTAATGCTATGTACCATATGATCCTCATACGAATTCCGAAATATTGTTATCCTAAAAATTTTCTTTAGAATTTTCGGATTCGGAGTAATATTTTTCGATTTCGATATTCGTATAGGGAATCGTTAGAATTATATATATTCTACTCACATGTGGATCCCCGGCGGCATCGTGTTTGTCACTGGCCATAGAGGACGATGGTGAAAGTGGTCGAGGCAGCGAGTTAGCTCTCGAAGATCCCACACTTTGATTCAGTGTTTCTTGAGAAATGCCACTAGATGGTGATGATAGCAACGTTTGATTAGTACTTTGGGTTACCTTCTGAAATCGGGCCTCTAACGGCAACCTGTTAGTGCCTAACAGGTGCGAGTGCGATGATACATCAGTAGTCTGTTTTTGACCGTTGAAATGTGGGTGCGAGGATGATATTTGGTGGTGTTTATTATATTCATAACCGTGTTGTCGATTTTGCTGATGAACTGTCGGGCTCAATTGATGTAATATAATTCTATTACTGCCCTGCTGCTTATGGTTTGCACTCGCTCTATGCGCCCCAATTTAATTTAACCGTTAACCGATCAACCACCAAATACGATCACGACCACGATCATATAGTATACACATTAGTATGGAATACGAGTATTTCATGTATATTTCCCAATGTTGATGAGATTGATGGTCGATATAAATGTTTTGGTTTACTCAATAATAATCATTTGATTTTTATAATATTATAAATGCATAACATAAAAGTTAACATTTATAAATATATATGTATATATATATATATATATAAATATATACTTATTTATATTTGATATTGTTGATGCAATCAAATGTTTTTTATTTTCATATTATTAGTTTTATTGATATAGAATACGGTGTGCCAATTATTTATATTGATTTGTATTTGTTGATACATGTGCATGTGTTAAGAAAGTCGAGAATTTGGATGAACGAAGAAACCGAAAGAAAAAAATATTGAAAATGAGTTTAGTTTTGCAAATAACAATAGTTACTCTGTGGACAACATTTAATTCGCCTAAAATTTCCTTGCACTACTTTCAGTTATGGTCCAAAATAAAACAAACCACAATTAGCTACTTATAATAATTATAATTAATAATATAGCAAACAAAATTTTAAGAGATTCATAAATGAAGCTCGCTTGACTTATAAGTAGAAAATTATGTAGTTTTATTCAATAAATATCGTATATATTTTAATATTGAAAATCCAATAAATTTCTTATTAAGATGTCATTAGTTTTAAATTACTTATTTACTTAAGAGAGACTAATTTTCGTACTGTATGTAAGAAGGTAAAAAGTTAATGTATAAATCATTCAAAGAAGTAATGTCAGAACTGCGTTTTGTAATACTGTGTAAGTTTGCAAGTTGGATTACATTGAATGTGCGTTAGTATTTTAATAAGGACATTGTAATAATTTATTAATGTATGCGAACCTCGGAATTCCATTGTTGGGCACCTCAAGATTACCTCCTTCAGTGCTGAATTGAGATTGGGGCTGATCATTTTTCGATGATCCAATTGCTCCGTTGCCATTTCCAGCAACAGATGTCGATGGTCTATGATTTCCAGTAGAATCGCCATTGTGTGCATTCGGGGCAGTTGTGAGAATCGGTATAGCCCCTCCTCCAGTGCTCGATGTAGATGGTCCGGCAGCAAGTGCCACAGATTTATGTGGAACTGATGAAATTCTCCCTCCTTTGCTGGGCAAATTAACAACGGTATCATCTTCTCCCTCTTCCTCGCTAGAGCTTGGATCAATCATCGTCAAAAGTGCTTCAATAAAGGGTTTTCACAAGCCCTAAAAGAAATCGTGGTGGATGGCATTTACGATTACCATTATGTATATACAGAAATGTTCCTATATATTCACATTCACATTCAATTCACAGTCAGTCATAATCCCAACAGTTCTTAACAGCTTAAGTTATATTCAATATATAAATTGAGAAATTAAATTAACTATCGTAAAGGTACGAATTCATACGAATTCCAATTATTTTTTAAAAAATTTCAAAATAAAGAACAAAAAAAAAATACAATTTTAGCAATCTAAAACAAAGAAGAAAAAGATTGGAATCATAAATAAGAAAATTCAACTTAAACAAAAATTCTCAGAACAAAAATTAAGAAAACAATTGGAAGAAAAAAATTCGGAAATTCAAATAAGAAAAGTAACTTAAAAATTTGCTTTTCCTTATTTCTTCTCAAGTCTTCCCAATTTTTTGTTTCCTAATTTTTGTATTCCTTACTATTGTATTCCTAATTTTGGTTTCCTAATTTTCATTTCCTAATTGTAGATTCCAAATTTTGTTTTCCTAAACTTTTCTTCCAATTTTTGTATTTTGAGTAATATTTTTTTGACATTCGCAAAGGGATAAAATAAAAAGTCGCATAATTGCTTTTTATTAATAATATCTAAGAACCATAGCTAAAAATAATAAAATAAGAACCTAAATAATAATAAATAATTATATATAATAAATTGTTTAATTTGTTAAAACACTATTTTGACTAACTGTGTGTATGTTTGCATTTGAAGCTACAAAATTCGTAACACAAGTGAACTACAAGAACAAGAACAAGGGTAACCCCAACCCACCTTGAACTAGTTTCTACCATGTGTTACCAATAAGGGTGGAAAACGTTTCGAATGCGAATGCGAACCAAGTAAAGTCGAGCCTCTTGGTCATGTTATGTTGAAATATATACATTTAATTACGTTTTAGGATTTTTATGATGTCAATATGAACGTGTAACGAATGCGGATAACGGATAACGTAAGCAAATGACGGATGCGGATAAGAGATTGTACTAACAACGGCATTTCTTATTTCGATTAATACTTGAAGGATATAGTGTATAACACTCACACATACAAACATCCGAATGGGTGGGAAGAAAGTACTCCCACCTCAATATAATATATATGCATATACATACATATGCATATCGACATGTTTGTTACAGTTTTACTAACTGCTAATACGAAAATACAACACATTATTCACTTATTTATGGTATTTTATTCAATATATGTATTTTTAATTTATATACTCACACTTTAAGAAAGTTCGAACAGATTTATACAAAATCCTTTAAATCATATTATTTTATACTTATTCAAAGTCTGAGTTTAAAGATATTAATGCTGGACTTCTGATTGGATGAGTCTTTGCCAATTTCAAATCGAAAATCACCGATACATGTTTGCACAATTCAACATCAGTTTAAAGAATTTTTACGTTACATTTGATTATGCTTATATTTCCCATTAAGTATACTGTTTTATAAAATTGATTTGCAATAGAGTTGGGTCGCTGGCGCTGCCACCTGTCCCATATACTGCCAGCCTGTTAAATTTTCCGATCTGGCAAAATATACCATTTTGGGTCAACTTTCAAAATTGGTAACTACAAATTTTTCTAACTTTTTTTTGACAATTTCTTAAGGCTAGATTTTTAAATATTTAAACAGAATTTTTGTTGGAGTTTTCTGCATTTTAAAAATATTTTTTGTAGTTTTATATTTTTTCCTTTTGGGATGAAAAGCTTCAAACCTTTATCAAAACGTTTGCCTTTATTTAACATAATTTACAATTTTAAATTGGCTAAAAATTATCAAAGTTATGGCACTTTAAAATTTGCATTACCTAATTTTAACATTATCGCTAGATTTAGCGACATGGCGCCAACTTCGATGATTTTTCGGTATTTTTTATTTAGTGCCAAACCAATTTAATTTACCATTTTATTCGAAAAAATAAATAAATTTTAACTTAATAAATAAGAAATTGTCTAACAAAAATGGTATTCAAGTTTTAAGTTGCCAATATTCACAATATACCCAAAGTGATGGATGCTGCCAGACCGGAAAATTGTGCAGGGTGGCAACCTTTGGACCGGGTGGCAACGATTGGGCCAAAACAGTGTTTCTTTCCAGTGTGTGAGTTGTATTAAATTGTAAATGTGCAGCTTACGTTGCTGCAATGAACAATAAACTTAAAATTTTGTTGTGTGCATGACATTAATTATAATACAAATTGTTGACCACTCGAATTAGAATTGCATACACTTCATATTATTGCACATGCGAAAATATGTATGCATATTTTCATTTTGTATGTAGGTGCTTGTGTGTGTTTGTATGTATATATACACACATAGCGTAGACATTCGTCTTGTGTGCGTGCGTGTGTGTCCTATCGATATTGTTATGTCGATATATCGATAAGAGCCTGTTTTACTTCATACCTATATACATATACATATTCTAGTATCAATTGATTGTTCCGAATATTGCCTACAAAACATAATTAATTAAATGTATTCTTTTATTTGCATATATAAATGGAGATGTATTAAAGTGAAAACTTATAAAATAAAAGTGACACAAATGATTGGATGTGGAAGCAAAGTGAATACACAAACAAATTAAATGCAAATGGAAATGGGAAGAGGAAGAGTAAGAGTTTAGAGGAAAACAACAGTTCAGATCGTTATTCGGTTACAAATGCGCTTGTGAATGGAATTTGTGGATATGGTTTGATTCAGCATGAACAACAATATCAATTGAATCACAGTCACATTCACAAATCAAAATATGGAAATTCCAATTTAAGTCGACTCAATTTAAGCACTAGTGTGGACAACAACGAAAGAACACTCAAGTTGGGAAATTTGGGACATTTTTGTAGTCATGCTAGGGTATTAAATAAAGACTACCCAAGTGATGATCGAGTCTATGGAAAATCAAGAAGTTCGGATTCATCTTTGAAAAGTTGCGGACGATCCTTAGACAGTCAGATTAAGACTAGATCGAGATCGACATCAATACGGAACTGTATTTGGCCAGAAGTTCGGTTATCTAGTAACCTATTTAGCCTAAGAACTCCATCTTTCGATTTTAGACAAAGATTGCTGGAGATCAAGGGATCAAAAGAATTGAGATACGAAGGGAATGAAAGATTCGAACGGCAAAACTCATTTTTAAATTCACCCCAATTAACTACAGAAACCGATAACGAATTCGAATACGAATACGAAACTAAATCTAATATATGTGACGAAATACAAAATGTAAGCACTAGTCTAGATAACGATAACCTCGATAGCCTCGTTGACTTCGATTACCAACCAACAAGGATATCTCGTCATCGATTAGAACGCCAAAGTCGATTATCCTCGATTGATTCCAAGACATCGTTATCGATCGATGATCGTGATCGATATGGTACTGCAGTTGAGATATTGGAAGACATACCAACGTATGTAACACCCAACTGTATAAGCGAATTTGAAAGCGACCTAGACTCAAAGAATTCCAAGGAAAAAGCCTCAAATTCGGAATCTGTATCTGCATCGGAATCAGTTTATTCAGTAATGTCATTGTCATATAGTTCGCCACAGTTAAAGAAGAATCTGGGCCTGAAGCTAACGTCCACCACCACTAAATCCTGTTCCTCTATGATAAATACGGCTGAAGGAAGCCAAATCATACCGTATGTTCAATACCATGCAGATCTAAAGGAACCTGAAACTGAAAATCCTCGAAAACTCAATAAAAAGCACATCCCTACGTCATCATCACATTTTAATAATAACAATAATAATAGTAAGAACTATTACCAACCAGACTTTCGGCTAAACAACAATATATTTGGCAACGATATGGTTGGCACCCAACAGAACCCAAGTCATTTGCAGTTATCATCCGGAAGCACAGGAGCAAGTGCCTACTCCGGTGTCGGAATCGGAATTGGCGACTTGGAATCGGTTCCGATGGAAATGAAAATCAATAAGGCAGCTGCATCACCTGCCCTCCTCACAATGGCCCCAATGGCTCAAGCCTCAGGACCAGGAACCGGAACTGGAACTGGACAAGCACAAGTCCCAAGCGAAAGTGGATGCGGAACTGGAACTGGAGCTGCAAATCCAAATAATTTAAGCCAGCATGCTTGTTCAACGATTCCCTATTTTAGCAGTAATTATGGAACGACGACAACTTTGTTTCAAGATCGCAAAGATCGTAGACTGGAGATCTCCCACTACACGGCAGATTCAACTATAGATGGATGTGGTGTCTCAAAATCAGTACAAGGTATGCATTGCAATCAATATTTTCATATGTGTATGTAAATAACATAATTTAAAGGAAAAAATGGTTAAAAAATAACTTTCAGTTAGAAATGTTTTTCCAAAAATGATGGGGGGGAATGTTATTATAGTTAGAAAAATATAAACCTCGAGTTGTATTTTAGAAATTGTGTTCTTATAATTTAGAAATTATTCCCTATCCAAATGAATAGGTCATTTAAATAAGAATTTAGAAAATCGATCTTAAAAAAGAGTTTAAGACATTTAGAAAACATTTTTCAAAAAATATAAGTTTAGTTTTTTTATGTTTAGAAAACTTTTCCCTTGGAAATTTAAGGAAATATGTTTTAAGTTAAGAATTTAGAAAATTGATCTTAAAAAAGGGCCTTTGATGTTTTGAAATCGTTTTTCATAAAATACAAGTTAATTTTCTTATATTTAGAAAAGTATTTCTTTAGATATTTAAGAAAATGTGTTTTAAATATCGACAGTATAAAGGAACAGTCTTTTATTATATTGTAGCATTAGAAATATTCAATTAAAATAAACCTATATATATATATATATATATATATATATATATATATAAAACTCTTTGTCCTGACACACTGATTCCCTGATCATTGTGGAGAACGAACCGTAAGACGTAGAAAGCAAAAATTTGCACATTAATAATTTGTATTTGTAGGCAGCTCACTTTCGAACATGACAACTGTCACACCTGCCACGAAATTGGAACATTCGCCATTGGAGCATTCGCCTCTTAAGGATTCATCCTTGAATGCTGCTGCTGTGGAGTCACTGTCGCTGGCCTTGGTATCGTCCCAACAACATCAGCAGCATCTGCTTCACAATCAGAAATCCCAATCGATAATAAACAGCGATCAATACTCATTTCATGAACAAATTATCATGTCTGGTCAACAGAAAAGTGCCCTACAAGATAAGCCAAAGGCTTTGGTTGTATCTCCGCAACAAGTCATGATACTTTATATGCATAAATTGACGCCATACGAACGAAGTGAGATCTTGGCATATCCGCAAATTTATTTTATTGGTGCCAATGCAAAGAAACGTCCAGGGATCTATGGACCCAACAACTCGGACTATGATAATGAACAGGGTGCATATATACATATACCACATGATCATGTTGCCTATCGCTATGAAATGCTGAAAATAATTGGTAAAGGTAGCTTTGGCCAAGTGATCAAGGCCTATGATCATAAGACCCATGAACATGTCGCTCTCAAAATTGTGCGAAACGAGAAGCGTTTTCATCGTCAGGCACAGGAGGAAATTAGAATATTACATCATTTGAGAAGACATGATAAATACAATACCATGAACATCATACATATGTATGACTATTTCACCTTTCGAAATCACACGTGCATTACATTTGAACTTTTGAGCATCAATCTATATGAGCTAATCAAGAAAAATGGCTTCAAGGGTTTCAGTCTACAATTGGTGCGGAAATTTGCTCATTCACTGCTTCAATGCTTGGATGCGCTCTACAAAAATGAGATTATTCATTGTGATATGAAGCCGGAAAATGTTTTATTAAAACAACAAGGTCGATCGGGAATAAAGGTAATGGTCTTATCCAAATTGTACAAATTATCAGGGACTGTAAATAATATTTTTTTTGTTTTATCTTTAAAAAGAAAAAATTCATTCACTAATGGTAACTTTAAAATAGCGATGATTTACAAATTCACAGTTTTTGAATCTACTCGCAAAATAATAATTCATTTGAGTCATACTTTTTAACTTTAACAACATTCTTTATTTTTGAGGAAGACTCATAAGATAGTGATTAGTCCTTGAGCTTTAATTTATTTAACACAAAAATAAAACTTGAATAGTAATTTTGATTTTTTGGAGTAGTCCAAGACGAACCTATATATTTATTTATTAAGTTAATAACATGAATGGAAAATATAATACTCGAGGTATAATCATTATATTACGAGTTTTATTTTTCTTCGAGCCATAAAGTGGAACTCAAAATTAATCATTTTGTTGTAATACAAGCTTACCAATATAATATTGATATACAATATAATTTTAATAATTTAATACTTTGCAGGTTATTGACTTTGGATCCTCTTGCTTCGAGAGTCAGCGTGTCTATACATATATACAATCAAGGTTTTACCGGGCCCCCGAGGTTATTTTGGGAGCTAAGTATGGCAGGGCCATTGACATGTGGTCACTGGGATGCATTCTTGCTGAACTGTTGTCGGGTCACGCCTTGTTTCCGGGCGAGAATGAGAGCGATCAATTGGCCTGCATCATCGAAGTGCTTGGAATGCCATCGAAAGCTCTGTTGACCAACTCAAAACGGGCTAAAACCTTCTTCAGTCCCAAAGGCTATCCGCGTTATTGTACTGTCCGCACAATGTCCGATGGCATGGTCGTCCTAATTGGCGGTCAGTCCCGTCGAGGCAAGCCCCGTGGCCCACCATGCTCAAAGAGCCTCTCTAAGGCACTGGACGGCTGCAAGGATCCCTTGTTTCTCAATTTCATACGTGGCTGTCTCGAATGGGATACGGAAAAGCGATTAACGCCCTCGGAGGCCCTAAAACATCCATGGCTTCGTCGCCGATTGCCAAGACCGCCAAGCAGTACAAGTGGAGGTGGAAGTGGAGGCGGTGGCGGTGGTGGGTCTAGCAGTATTGGTGGTGGCAGCATCAGTGGCGATCAATCTCCAGTCACAGGTAATTATTAACAAAAGCAGGAGTTATGAATGCTTAAAATGACAATTATAATCAATAAACTTTACATTCTTCAGGTATTAATACAAATGGTGTCAATGAGATCGCCACAACATCGACAGGATCCGAGAGAGAGAGAGAGAACAGCAATTGCAGTGGACGCGTTAACCATGTGGGAATGGGAATTAGCGGTGGCAAGCTAAACAGCGCTGGCTCAATGACTCAATCACCGACTAGCCAACTAACTAACGTCTCTGTTGATCTGTTAGCCAATATCATAAGCAAGACATCTGTAAATTGTGGTACAACTCAGAGAGAGAGCTCTGTTCCTGCTCTGCCATTCAATTCACTAGAGAGCAGTGCCGCCTATGTAATGCAGTCACGTAATGGGATCAATAGTGTTACCACAAACACCACAAAAACCACCATCACCACCAGCAACACTTCGACTTCAAGATATCCATCGTCATTGTCATATATGCCATACACGGCTGCCAACAACGGATGTGAACGTAAGACAATCGGATGACAATTTTTTGAGATAGATTCTATATTCGAATGTCGAAATCGAATATATTACTCGGAATACGAAAATTCTGAATCAAAATTTCTAAGTCAAAAATTAGAAGGAAAAAAAAAGGAATCCTAAATTTGAAATACTGTTATTAGGGATTGAAAATGAAAAAGACATAAAATAGAAAAAGCCAAAGACAAAAATTAAGAAAATCCAAAATCTAAAATATTTTATTAAAAATCGTGCGATATTAAATATTTAAAATATTTTTATTGAATTTCCGAATTTTTTTCTAATTTTTGTACTCTAAACATTTTTTTTATGAGAAATTCCTTATATTTTGTTCCTATTTTGTTCTTTCCTAAAATTTATATCTTGGGTTTTGCTTCCTTTTTTTGTAATTGCTTACAATACTTCGAAATTCGTAAATGAGTTACCGTTGAGATAATATGTATATTATAAAATATACGCATTTTATTTCAGGCTTATCCAATATTTCCGCAATCAACTCGTTGAAGGCAGGTGTCACAAAATCATTGACTCACTTACCGGCGGAATCAATTACTACCCCAAATTCATTTGCTGTTTATGCCGCCTCGACCACGCCTATTTTAACGGCTGCTGCTGCTGCTGATTCGGGACTTGCCGCTATGAATCTGGTTGATATGGATATGGACAGCTTTAAAGCGTATAGTACTTCAGAACCGATGAACAACCCTCACACTCACACACACACTCAAACACACGCACAACAAACTGGTATTAAAGCACCATCGAAGAATATTTAGCAACATTTGCGCAAGTTTATTGAAATGCATCTTAAAGTTTGAGGAATGGCGTTGGTAATGTTGTTGTTATTATTGTATTGTTGTTAGCCAATTTCAATTAACAACCACACAACACACTGCCATACAAGTGATAGACTTCAACACATTAACTTGGTTATATACATACTATATATGTATGTTAGCTCGATTGCAGGTCTAACACCATTTGCAGGTTTTATGATATATAAATCATATGTATATGTATATGGGGAGCACTTTAATGCAAAGATCTCAAACTGGCTAAATTACACAAGCTAAATAATACAACCAATAAAATAAAAAACACACACATACAGACCAATTCAATGGCATCCATAAACGCTTTTGCATTTAATTATTAACGAATTAGTCAATGAGACTTGGATATTTAGTTTAAAGCGTATATTCATAAATAATATCTATTACTGATAAATAACTAACGATTAAACTAACGAGTCGAGTCGTTAGTAGCAAATTTTCTCTTCCATCTTTATTTAATGCGTTAAGAGTCTGGCAACAAACATAACAAATATTCAGTATTTTTGGCATATATTTCGACTTCAATCTATTTGGTGGATTACCTCTTTGTCTACTTCTATACATTTAATTAATACTCGTTAAATTTGCCCAATGCCTTATGAAGTAAATTTCAAATAAAGAAATAAAACCACAAAATCGTATCGTCAAATATTTCATATTACTCATTTATCGGAAGTTTCAAATAAGAGATGGAAAAAAAGATGGAGATATTGTTAGTATCGAAGGGGTATTTGCATTCAAATAATGTAAACCTGGAAAGATAGTTATCTTTGGGGTACCGAAGATTTTTATACTCTTGTAGCAGCTCTACATAATAATACAACTGTCATTCAATTAAAATACATTGAATTGTTTGAGATACCTTAAAGATACCATCTTTTTTTTTAATACAATTCGATTTTCAAACAATCCTTTCTTTAAGAAATTCATGATAGTATTCTGTGCAACACAAACACACACAAAACATCATCGAAATAGCTTTAAGGCAAAAATACTAAAATGCACCAGAAATCATGACGGAAATGGAAATGGGTCAGAATACATATATGTAAAGCCTCTCATTCCGTTTTTCG
Source organism: Drosophila falleni (assembly GCA_035045575.1). Classification (NCBI taxonomy): domain Eukaryota; kingdom Metazoa; phylum Arthropoda; class Insecta; order Diptera; family Drosophilidae; genus Drosophila; species Drosophila falleni. The sequence goes on along the minus strand of JAWNOV010000082.1, from coordinate 1,107,530 downwards.
AACCTTCAGCCCTCTATTATTGTTTACCATAAATAAATAAACTCCCCTAGAACGAATAAAATTAATAGTGAATTAAAATTGTCACCATCGATATAGATTTCCATCTCTATTTTAAGCACTTCAACTTAAATAATTAAATGTAATTATAATTATTTATATTTTGTTCATATGTATGTATAATTTGTTCCTTCATAGGTATTATTATCTCAGTTTTATTAATTTTAGCTTTTAAGTAGGCAATAAAATGAATATTTATATAAACATGCATACATATTAAATAATGCAAATTTCAAAATTCAACGTTTGAATAAAGTGTTAAAATTGAAAACTTGTTAATTTTTCTGACACCATTTTACGAATTAAACAAATTCCTCTTTAATTTGCAGAGAAAAGAGCAAGAGAGTGAAATCTCGAAAGTTTCTATCCAAAAACTTGAAAAGCTCTGACTGATACATAAGCTGCTAAAGCTTAGCGATTCTTCTTTCTCAATTCTCATATAATTGTGTGCTCGTATCTGGATCTGAGCAGTTCTGAACAGTCGGTTCGTTTTCGTTTTGCATTAAAAAAAAACCCACGAAAATTTTTTTGTATTTAAGTTGACAACGGGTAAAAAATTTTAATGTGCTAACTATTTATAAACTAACTATTTAATCTACTTATAAACGTTATTGAATTTTGCGGCTCACATAAACTTTACAATTTTAATTTCACACCCCTACAAAGTATAATAATAAATTGTTTCAATTAAATATTCTATAAATTAAAATTAGAAAGGTGTTGAAATACTGAATTGAGGAATGAATGCGGTAACTCAATAATATTAACCTATTCCTGTCCCTCTAACTTATATAAAGTATGAACATTCGTGTAATTTCAAATTAAGATAATTTTGAAAAAATATATTAACATTAGCATTTCTAGTTAGTTAGAAAGATTCAAAGTTAAATTCGGCACACTGAATAATAAGTTGAATACAAAAATAGAATAGCATTTCAAGATTGCAGCCATAGAATTTTGATGGGCAGATGCTGACACATCTGCACCTATATCTACATCTATAAAGATACCTACGTACAAGTATATACCTTGCTCATTACATGTGTGCACACGCACACACTCACACGCACTTATATATTTACGAATTTGAATTTACGATGTGCCCGAATTCCGAAGGAATGCGTATTTTTATCCGCGTACATACATACATACAAAAATACATGCATAAATAGTACAAGTATTTAGGATAGCATATGTTTACATGTAGTACATACATAGGTCTCAGGTAAACGAATATATCATATAAATAAACACAATCCCTTCTTTGTTGTGTTCTCTTCTGTGGCCCTGATTTCTAATTACTCCAATATCTCGGAATTTATAAATAAATTGTCTCCTTTTTTTCAAATAACAAGTATTGTAAATTATTGAACAATATGAATGTGTTTTGAAAAAATATAAAATTTCAAAAAGATTTTATTAAATTCAATGGAATATATTCATGTCTTTTACTTGTTTTAAAAATCATAGACTAATATAATAAACTATAAGTTTTTTATATACAAATTTATATACTTTGTAAGAAAAATTGTGCTAATATTTAATTTTGTCAAAACACTTTCCTAAACTGTTTTTTAATATGTCTGGTATAGGAAATCACATAGTTCGGTGTATATTTGGAAAGGTCTGCCTTAATGGAATCTAAAAAAGTAAGTATTATCAATATTTTAAATTTCTGTACTTATTAAAATTAATAAACATTTCACAAGATCCTTTTTTAAGTAATATTATGGCATTTTTTCACATTTATATATGTATATGTATAATTTTGTGAATATATTCAAGGTAAAAACTGTTATAAGTGCCGAGGAAGAGCACTTAGCTTCCAAATCCGTAAAAACATCCAAAAAGGTAATAAAAAAAATCTGCCAAAAAAATGAGAAAATCGAAACGGAAATATCGGGAACCACAGAAGCGGAAAAAGATATAAAATCAGTTTCTGAAATCGTTGTTGATGACTCTTCAACAATTTCGAAAGACGCTAATAATATTTCAAAGAAGAAGGGAAAATCAAAAAAATCAAAGAAACATGATTACGACAGCCAGAATATATCAGTGGTAAGCTATTATATAATTTAATCGATAGCTTGATAATCAATTTTATATATTTATAATATTTTATTTATATATATATATATATATATATTATATATTTATTACTTAGAAGAGCAGTTTCAATAAATTTGACGCCCTTCAGAAGCGCAGCTTAATTCATGTACGTTCAAGTGATTCTAGTAAAGCTCAAGAAATATTCAGTGTAAGCAAATCATTTATTAATCCAAACATCTAGAATTTCATTAATAATCCTCTGTACAAACTCAAGCTAGACATTTACATTAAATTATATATATTTAAAATAGTTCTATGCTATATTTATAGTTGTTTTCTTTAATAGAATCCACAGAATGAACAACAGACAAACTGTCGGCAATGCAACAAACCAGTCTATAAGATGGAGGAGATTATAGTTCAGTTTAAAGGCGATAAAGGAATCTATCACAAGACTTGTTTGCGTTGCAAGGATTGCGCCAAGCAGCTTAAGTATGTATTGAAAAAGTTTCTTCCTTCGATTTACCTATTACTAATGTCCTCAATCTCTTCCAGATTTGATAATTACCAGAGCCACGACGGTAATCTCTACTGCAACGTACATTTCAAGTTGTAAGTTTCAAATCAAATCACTTTGCTTTTTTTCAATAACTTTATAAAAATGTCCATAAAAATTAAAACAAATTCTCTATCTTTTCGATTTGCATCTCTTGGATAGAATAAATTTCTGTAATAAACAATTGAAATAACTTTGATTTGATTAAAACTAAGAAATCCCAATTTTATTCAGCTTTTATTATTTAGATTATAAATAAGAGTTAAAACTAGTTCATAATTTTGTTTTTGGTTGTTTTTACGTTTTAGTGAACAGTTTTTATATTTCAATTTAAATTGTATCCTAAATTTGAATTTTCAATCCCAACAGGCTGTTTGCACCCAAGGCAGTAGAGCAGACGGATGAACCGAAGCCTCGCAAAGCGGAGCTTATAATTCGTGAAAGTCAGCCGACTGAACTTCCGGCGAATGTTGTGCGTGGTAAAGTTGAAAAGTTGATTTAATATATTAATTTAAATTGTGAATTGTGAATTGTAAATTGTAAATTATAAATTTTAAAATATAAATTGGAATTGTAGCCTCTGACAAACCGGATCTGGGACTTGATGAGCTGCATCAGCTGCAACTGAATGTCCGCTCAAGATTCCAAGTATTTGAGAATGTGGAACAGAAAAAACTTGAGGAGGAGCAACTGCGATTACAACAACGTCCAGTGATTAAGCGGAGCACCTCGATCCTTACAAAATACCGCATAAATAGCTACGACAATGAAAACGAGTTTGGTCCCCTTGTTGATAATAACAGTGATGAGAGTCCCGATGAGGACGACGACGAGAAGAACGAAGATGCCGACTTGGTACGCTCCAAGAGATGCACCCAAAAGGAGCGACCTATCGGACTGGGCGATGCCATGAATGACATCAAGACCAGGTTCGAGAAGGGACACCTGCAATCCAAGGAAGAGCGCCGTGAAGAGCGAAAACAGGAGATCCAAAACATAAGATCGCGTCTATTCATGGGCAAGCAGGCGAAGATTAAAGAGATGTATCAACAGGCGGTCGCTGAATCGGAGCAGGCAATAACTTCCGTTGGAAAGAAGCCGGACATTGGACTGGACGTTGGAGTGGCAGCGCGGTCCATTAAGGATCGTTTTGAAAACGGTCAAATGTTTTCGGACAAATCCTACGACCCAGAGACAAATCTAAACAGCCACCCGAACAACTCAGGACTCTCAGAGGACGCCGATGTATTCGAGTCGGGTATGTCATACATATATATCTAACAATTATATACGAATATTAATTTAATTAAATTGAATTTTAATTTAATTTAATTTAATTTTAATTTAATTTAATTGAATTTTAATTTAATTTAATTGAATTTTAATTTAAATTTTTTTTAATTTATTCGATAACTCCTATTTTTGCTTATTAAAATTGGTTGAGATGTGACTAAGTTATGAAAGTTCAAAGCTGTTCAAAAATTTACAAGGGAAAATATTGAAAAAATAGGTAACTTTAAAAATAAATTAAGAAAATGGGTAGATCTAGGGAAATTTTAAATCACCCAAAATTAATAATATGGTTTTAATTAAAATAATAAAATAAAAAAAATATATCCAACAATTATTACATTAATTTTCGGATTTTTTCAATCAAAATAAAAAAAAAGTTATTTTCAGATTAACTTATATTTATTGATTTTTAAATAAAAATAAAAAAGAGTTATTTTTTATTTTTATTTAAAATTACATTTATACATATTTATTGAATTAAAAAAAATAAAAAATAACTATTTTTTTTACTACTTTTATATATATTTATTAAGTTTTAAATAAAAAGAAAAAAATAGTTATTTTTTTCAATAAATGTAAGTTTATCTGAATATATTAAAAACCAAGTTATGCATTTCCAAAAATTAAAATTATTCTTATTCTAAAATAACTAAAGTATATTAAATCTTATATATTATGGTTGATATAGATAATTACGACTAAGTTTTGTGTATTTTGTGTATTGAGTTTGCCTAATAAATTTTCTTTCCATTTTTTTAATTAGTTAAAATTTGCATTCATAAATAATGAATTAATTGACACGAGCAACAAATTTGAACTTTTTGGCTATTACAAGAACCAAACCCTCTTTTTTTGATAGATATGGGGCCCCAAACGACGAAAAACATTTTTTTTCTATACTAAAATTTTTTGAGAATATTTTAAATATTCAGAGGGGCTCTCACATCTGTCATCATTACTCGAGAATGCCAAAATCAATTTTCCAAAGCTTACTTACTTTTTCTGAAAGCTAATGAATATATCTATAATTTATTACAACAGCGTTTAAGATTTAAGCCAGTAGTTTAACAGGTATCATTTCTTGATTTAAGAAAATTAAGATTTTTTTTTTAGCTTTTTTTACTTTAAAATTCTAGGAAAGACGAAACAAATTTATTACATTTTATTTTCTATTTTATTTGCATAGCTGCATTAATTTCGCGTCGTTAAAGATATTATTCATTTAAATATATATTATATTTTATATATATTTTTTTTGTAGACTTTGTTGACTTCCGTGTGGAGCGGCATGACCTTTAGTAACATATGTGACTTTTAAAATATCTTAACCAATCTCACCAATATCAATTTGTTGTTATTTTACACATTTTTACCTATTTTGGTTTAAGGCGGTCTACTATTTCATACAGCTGCCATAGGAGCAATCGATCGAAAATCTATCTTTAGTATGAAAAATTGTGTTATTTCTTGAGATACATCAACCAATCGCACAGGTTGTATATCTGGTATTGAGTTATATATAATATATAGCTGCTATAGGAACGATCAGTGGAAAATCAATCTATGCTTTTTATCTTTTAACTTTTAACTTTCTTCAACGCTTATATGCTAATAACTTAGTCGTCTTTCCATAGATTTTAACGGTAAACATACTTAACGATGGGTAATTACTATAGCTATATATATAGAAACAAATTTAATAGTTCAAATGAACATCAAAAAAGTTGTTCATACTAAAATTTGATTTTCGACCCATCGATCCTATGGCAACTTTGGTTATATTGTGTAAGACAATAACAAATTCAAATTTTCCGAGCTTGGTTCGGATATCTAAAAAAACACAAAAAATTTCAATACTAAAGGTTATGCCGCTCCACAAGGAAGTCATCAAAGTCGACAAAAACACGCCTGGACACAAAATAATATTATATCGCCGTCACTTCATAAATTTTAATGAATTATATCTTAAACGACGCGTAAACGACGCTATGCAAATAAAATAGAAAATAAAATGTAATAAGTTTTTTTCGACCTTTCCTCGAATTTTAAAGTAAAAAAAGGTAAAAAGAAATCATCATTTTCTTAATTCAAGAATTGATATCTGTTAAAGTACTAGTTTAAATCTTAAACTTTGTATTAATAAATTAAAGATATATTCATTAGCTTTGGAAAATCGTTTTTGACATTCTCGAGTAATATTGACAAATTTGGGCGCCTCTAAAAAAGGAATAAAAAAAGCCAGATTTTTAAAAAATTCGAACAAAAAATTTTACCATAAAAAAAAATGATTTTCGTCGTTTGGGCCCTTAAATCCTGTAATTTTTTGACTATTGCCTAGTGTAATTTGCTACTTTCCATTACATTCTAATTGTAGGTATTAGCAAGAAGTCACGCAGCATATTTATGGAGCTAGATGCAAATATGACATCAAATACAAATGCCCAAAATACCCATGAATTACAGAGAAATCGGTCAACCATGCTTACCAAAAGCGTAAGCCAAAATCAATTTAGCCCAGCGGTATGTTTGTTTATTTACTTCATTTTTCTTTCTGTTACTCTTTCTCGATTCTTAAAATTTTAGATATCGTTAAAAAAAATAGTTAAGATTTTATAAATGATCACAATATTCTCAAGTATTTCATTGTTTATATATGTTTAGAACGGCGATACTGACGTGGTCAAATCCGACGCAAAGCCAGAAGATGTTAAGATAGCAACAGCTGAAATAAGTCAAAAGTTCAAGTTTTTTGAAACATATCGACCCAACGATGCTAAAAAACGACAGTTCCGGATAACGCCACCTCGGGAAGGGGTTGTCAAAATGCCAACACCCGATTCGGATGCTGAGCAACTGGGTGATTCATCAACATCCTTTCACGATAATGTGCTCCAGAAAACACAGACCACGTCGACCATGCTAAATAAATTTCGCGAAATGGAGCTGGGAAAATGCAAGAGAACGGAATTGAAGGGTCCAAGGCCACTCAAGTGTTTCACTCCTCCCCCCGAAGATGGTCGTCGTTTTTACGATAATAAATCAAATAGCGAAGGGGATGAAGACGATGAAGAGGACGAGGACGAGGAAAGTGACGATGATGAAAGTGATCTTGACAAAGAAATGTTGGACATTCATTCAAATACTGATGAGGCACTCAAAGAGGTAAATAAATATTGTATCTTTGAAATGCAATAAGTATCTTTAAGAAAGGGACCACAAATAAATAAAGGATTTTTTAAAAAATTAGAGTAAGTTTTGATTTTATCTTTTAAAGTTACAAATCAAAATAAAAAATTTATGTTTAATATCTTTGGAAGCTAGTGGTGTATTACCAAAATTGAAATATATTCTCATTCTCATAAGGATCCTACTTTTTATTATTTTTTTAATAAATATTTAAAACAAGTTTTAATTTGTTCATTTAGATTTAAAAAAAAAGTTACGGAATAACTTCCTTGTAAATTTTAATATATAAAAATCAAAAACTGAAATTATTCATTTTTTTAACTTTTAAATAAAAATGAATGTTTATTTATTTCTTGCACTTCTTAAATAAAAATTAAGAATAAGTGTTTTTGCTTTAAATTGAAGTTTTGAAATAATTGTAATTGCAATTTTTTAAATAATTGTAATTGCAATTTTTATAATAATACTAAAATTGCATTCCTTCTTCTAGGCACAAAATGCAGCACGGGCAAAACAATTACGCGCCAAATTTGAAAAGTGGCAGATGAATGAAATCAAGCGCGAACTTAATGAGGGATATGTGGACATATACTCACAGCAGGTTTCCGATGATTCAACAATAGAAAGTGCTAAAACGTTAGTCACAATATTATTATTATTTTAATATTATTATATTAAATCATATATTTCCAGAATACGCGAGCGCTTCGAAAATATGACAAACTTTGAACGTAAATCACCAAGCGGTCCCCGGTATCAGGTTAATCGATTTGTTGTCAGTATCTCAATTTATTTTACTCCGTTCTTTGCTAAGTCATATTTGATCATTTGTATTTTTATCGTTTTCAGTAACACTAATGGACATGGAAATCTTAATACCAAATCACTTAATCTCATTAAACAAACTTTTTGTGACTGACTGACATTTACGACGTAAGTGAGCACTAAGCGAAAGGGGAATTCTGAGCAAAACTAATCAATAAAACTTCTTTACCTGCTTATTATATTAATGGAAAGGCCCTATATATATAAAAAATTTTAATCTACAGTCTCTTAAAAAAGTTCCGTTTGGCTTTGAATAAATTATTCAGATTCTGTTCCCAAATTAATCTCTTTAATTTAAAAGTAATGAAACTTGTGGCCTAGAAATTTACAGAAATTCTTACATCCGTCTCTAAAATCTATTTCAAATTTTTTAATTGATTTTTTTGTGAAATTCGACTGTTAAAATAATATGATGCTTACCACCTTCCGACTTTGATCTTTATTGCTTACAACAATTGTGATTAATCACAGAACGTGGAATAATGTAACGACATATTTTATATGTATACATGATTGATTTTAATGTGGCAAATACATGTTATTATCTTATTCTATAGCTTTATCCATAAATTCCAGGAATCTTTTGGCGTATTGTTCAGGATCACATGTTGATATACCATCAACATTACTACCATATTTAACTGTCTTTGCCGCTTTTGCTGCCTAAAAAAAACATCTTAAATTAAGTATATTATATTTCAACTTGAATGGTAAATGATTAAATAAAAGTAACAAATTACTAAATTTCTGTTATTGTTTTTACCTGCTTCTTAACACCGTATTGCGTGAGAACATCGATTATAGCTATAAAATAGATCTCTCGTCTTTCTGTAAGATTGTTTAAAATGATATTGATCTTTAATATTTATTTACTAAATATCAATCAATCGAGACGAGTACCTTCAATACTTGGAATGGCGTAAATGTCGACTTCATATACAACTTCCTTATATTGTGCACCTCTGGGGGAATCTGGTGGTGTGTTGTACGTCCAGCTTTTAATAGATTATTTCATATTTATTGTATTTATTTATTGATCTGTAAATAGTTCTGGATATATATATTTACCGTTCACCACTATCGCACTCCTCGCTCTCGCTATTCTCACTGCGTCCTGTGGCCAACGTATTGTCCCCATGAAGAGCCTCTTCCTCAGCTCGCACACAGTCGTGTATACCCACAAGTAGAGAGTAGTCCATAATGTGCAACTTGGTTAGGAGCTATACAGGATTATAAATGTATATAAAAGATTAATAAACTATTAAAAAATTATTAGATTAATAGATATGAAAAGTAGAAAACCTATTAAATTATACATTTTATATATTTTATATCGTATATGCTGTATTGGATTATTATGCTTAGAAAATATTAATAAAATATAACTGCGGACGGCAGTTCGCGTTAGTGACGAAAGCAGCACGAAGGGTGTGAAAGGCGACTTACACTATATAGAGCTAAGTTGGAAAATTTGCTAAGACTGTCCGATCAAGTCGAGTTAGATACCGATCGAAAGGTTTAGTCCTAACTTACAAGCTGGCATACTACAACTTTTTCTAACCAACCTGGGTCATGAGATATGGGGGTGTAAGTGGGAGAGCAAAAATTTAAACGATTGCAGCTAATGGTGGTGCGCTGTTGGGGCCTTTTGGTAAAATTTTTTATTTTTTAAAAATTTTACTTAAAAATACGCGTCGATTGATACCTCAGTTACCCAAATCCGATAACTGGTTCAAAAGATATATAATAAATTTTGTTACGAACAATCAGTTGGATATCAGAGATTTTGGGGCTAGAAATTGCTTTCGTCACTAGACTTTTACCTCGAGTAGAGGTTTTTTTGTGGGATCAATAAATTCTAAGATTTTTAAAAATGAAAATTTGAAAACCTATGAAATGCTACAATTAACAAATTTAATATCGTAATTTTATGCAGAATACTTACATCTATATCATTGCCTAGAGTATCCAACAATTTCTTCTTGGGTTCTTCTCCAATCTCTAACTTGACCTTTTGCTTTATGAAGTCATTGTCCTTATATGTGGGTAGATGCTTCTCAAGCTCTTTTTCCGAAGCCTCACGATCCACTGTACTACCTTTTAAATCAAATTTTCTACAAAACAAAACCAATGTTAGTGCGATATATTGTGATATGAGACAATATTGTAAAGTTTTTCATACTTGTGTATAGTAAGCTGGGAGCTAAAAACGTTTCGCATAACAACAAAATAATACTGCACACTCTCCACAGTAATCCTGTACATGCCCAAATATTGTGGCAACAGGGTCTTTCCATGTCGTTCAACAACGTACTGTTTAACAAAATATAATTTAATATAATTACAATTACAATTACATTAATTTTGTATTTGGACTTACTGGATGGTAATGCTTAAGAAAGGCATGCATGCGTTCAATTTCTTCGGAATTTAAACTCTTAATTATAAAGAATTTGTCATAGCTTTGATAAAATTGTGCTCCTGACTTTCCCGACGAGTCGATTGCCAGAGGTTGTGATCTAGTCAAGGACTCGCGATAATCCACATCGTCAACACCAAAGCGTTCACGCAAATTCCGAAATACTAAAGGACAGTATTCTTTAACTTTGAAATGTGACGGCATATTCTCTCTAGATAACATTAGGATTACAATAAATACAATACATTGCAGTTAATTAACAAATATTACTATTATAAAAATATTATTATTGGAATCAGGGTGTTTGAATGAATCGAATATCGATTAAAGTTAGGGTTTTGAATTATATTCGTATTTAGTTTTAGGTATTCTTTGTTTTTTGGTTTCGTAACGGATACTGGGTTTATGTAAGTTTCAGTTTAAAATATCTAAACTAACTGTTTCGGTTAGGGTTTCAGTTAAGGTAACCTATTTTAATCGGATTACAATTCTTACTTGTTAAACAAATGATTATCGACTTTAATTTTGGAATATGCCCGAAAGTCGTCTGGCAGCAACATTACTGGTATGTTCACATGACTTAATTCGTTTATCTGCAAATAATAGAGGTAGATACATACACAGTTGCAGATGCAGTTGCAGTTACAGATGCAGATACATACAGTATGGTTTATGCCCCACATGAATACACTGAGAATCGGTTCATTAGCTCGAAATAGTTTTACTTTCTGATGCTTAACTCGGAAATGCTTCTTCTTCAAAATGCGCGGCTGCGAAGTTGACGAGATCTTCTTATCCATTATTATCCAGTTTGCTTAATTCGGCTGCTATTGAATTTGAAATCAAATTTGTTATTAATTATAAGCGTAATGCATAATATGTGCATATGTATGTATCTATTTAAGTGCATAGATACATATTTAATATACGATTATACAAATCATATTCACATACACACATATACTTTTTTAGCAAAAAACACAATTGCCAATTTAAAACAAATTAATAAAGTTTTAATCTAGAACGTTTTTATTTTTGGCAAATTTATGACGAATATTTGTGCATGTGTGTATGTTTGTATCTTCGTAAATATACACATATACACAGGAACAAACGCGAGTCACACAAATGCAAATATACATACATATGTATGGATGTACATACATAAATATATATGTTTGCTCTCATTGAAAGACGTACATGTTGTACGAATCAAGATGCAACTGCAACTGCCGGTCGGTCGATCGGTATGTGTGTACAATAGGTAAAACCGAAATATCCTATTTCAATTAAATTACAAATGACATTGACATTATTGAAATTTAATTTTATGAATATTTCTTTTATCTTTTTCTGTCCGTAAAAATGTTTATCGACACTGGTAGCAAACAAGGTTGAAAATCGATTAGAATTATAAATATCGATATTAAATTATAATGAAATTTTACGATACCGGCTGTGGGTTGCTTATCGATATAAGTAAAAAGAAAATGATTACTTGGTCACGTTAATTTGAAAATTAAAAGATATGCCCAAATGATATATCATTAAGTTAGTATCCCTTTTTTATATAATCAGTTTTTTTAGCTCTATATATATATTTTTAATTAGCGAACTTTTAAATTTGTCTGAGTTAGCTTTAAAATAGCTAAATTGGCTATAATAGATTTGCTTGCAACTGAAGCAGCTGTTCAACAACTATTGGTCATATCCGTGGCAGCCTCTGCCACAATAAATACTTATGTGTCACCGAATGACACTTGTGCTCACATTGAAGTGGCATATTGTCAACCCTGCGATCGAAATATCTAAAAGAAACTTGAACGTTGACGACAGTTAAAGTACAATTATATTAATCGTATAATAAATAAATATAATAAATTGTTCCAAGTGTATGATCAGCTGTTATTAATAGTAAACATGGTTATAAATCGATAAGAATTAAAAATATGAAAGCTAATATCGATATTATTATGGTGTAATAAAAAACGGTTGTGACGTGAAGAAAGACTTTGCCAGTTATGAGAGTGATAGCGACAAACGCTGTTCGTTTGGCTTTGAATGTTCGGTTTTCTTTGAAGTGCAAAAGAGACAGCCTTCTATTTTGCAGGCGCTGACAATTGTTTAATCATAAATGAGAGTTGATTCATGAGATTTCACCTAATAATTATTACACCATGCATATAACTAATATTTGAGAGTTATTTTTCGATCGTTCGCTTATGGACTTGATATCAATTTGAAGACGCGTGGAAACTTGTGCAAAAATGTGGCAACGTATTCAATTAGTCTCAATCACATTTGATTACTGATATTAATTAAACGCAAGCAGTATTTGTGCAAACATACAGACAATAAACATATCTTGTGTTTTTTTAAATTGAGTAAAAAGAGTCCGAAACAGTTGGAGATTCCCCTCTTTCTTCAGAGTCATGGCCGAATCCGGTATTGATCTGGGCTTTGACTTGGAGTTTGATTTAAATCTAAATTTGCTCAATGACAACGATTCCAATATGGACTTTCTGCCCAACGTAATGGTAGCTGGCAATACGGAGAATGTCGAATTCTATGAGCTCAAGTCTACGCGCTCCCTGCGAACTGATGAAATGTAAGTACGGGTCTATGTATGTAGGTATCTATGTGTTGCCATTTACATACATGCACACATATATGCTCAAACATGCAGACATACTTATAAACAAACATATGTATATATATATATATATATATATATATATATATATATATATATATATATATATATATATATATATATATATATATATACCTGTATAATGTCGGTTGTACTTTCCGCATGATTAGCAGTCATTTATTATCTTATCGCTGAGCGGGATTTACATACATAAATGCATGTACATACATAAGTATGTGTATACAGTAGGTCAACTTATTGTTTTGACAAAGTTCAAAATGCACACACATGTACATTATTATTTAATATGTAGTAAGCCCAAAAAATTTTAAATTAATAGGAAATCAAATAGACAATATGGTCAAAACAAATACATGACCCACTGTATACATACAGTGACTCGCTATTTATCTGACCCACTACATTCTGAACTATGTTATGTTTTTATCAGGATATTCAACCGAACCGAATATCGCCATAAATTACAGTTTCAATTTTCAACTTACTCAAAATCTTTGTATATCGAAATCTTTAAAAAGGTTAAAAAAATCAAAAATTCCTCGATTTCAAAAAGATATATTTAATAATATAATAATATTTAATAATATCAATATTCTAATTTAAAATCAAAATACGTTCAAATACAATGATTAAAGCTTAAAAAATACATAATAAAAATGTAATTCTTGATTGAACCGAAACTAACTGATACGTTAACTGAATCGTTAACTAATCGGTTATTTCGGATTAAATAATTTCAGTTCGCTTTTTCGGCTTCGATATAATAAAAAAGTTTTTTTTTTGGTTTCGGTTTTAGTTACAGTTAGCAATTTAAATAGGTTAATACCGCTTAAAGGTAACGGTTTTAATCTCTGGTAGTTATTGTTTGATTCGAATATAGTATATTTATAAAATAATATTTAAATATTTGGCTTAAGTTTAAACATTGTAAATTTTATTATTTATTTATCTTTTAATAAAAAAGAAATACAAATAAAACTTACAATTTGCAATAGATGAGTTGTGGGTCAACTGAGCCGAAAGTCACTGTACACTGTGTGCCGTATGTTATTTGTCGACGGTCATTCTTATTCCTTTAATACGGTGTGATTTAAGACTCATCGATATCAACACCAATCAAGTACACACATACATATATTTGTACATACAAATGTACATTTCTACTTGTGTGTGTATATGTACATATGTATCTAAATAGTTATGCATCTAGATATTCATACATATCTAAAGACATACATATGTACTATACGGCGTAAGTGTGATATTTAACGTTGGCAATTTAGTAGTATCGGTCTTCCACTGATATTGGAAGCTTTGGCTAAATGTGCTAAACAAATTGACGCATACACCTGCAGCCATATAAATATGTACATTTGTATACATGTATTTAAATTCGCGTTGATACAATTTTATTCAAATGCGTTAAAAATCTAGACTATTCCTAAGCCATTTAATTAAAAACTTAAAGTGAAACTATAAATTTAACTTTTTAAACATGTTCGTTAGTCAGATTATTATTATCTAGGTTTTAAATAAATGGTAAAACCAAAAAAAATCAATTATTTTATTGTTTATTCTTTTTTAAAAGTATTTCAAAAACTTAACCAAACAAGAAACAGGGTAAAACATTGTTAATTTAAAATCTAGAATCTGGACTGTTTTCTAAATTTTGCTTATCCCAATTTTTTGTCTCTAGTTTTATTTTCCAATTTTTGGTATTTTTGGTATTATTTGTACACTATTAAATTAGATATACACAAAAACATAAGAATCGCGCATGTGCGATCAATAGCCAAAAAAAATATATATATATATTTATATATGTATATCTAAATATACTTACAAGTAGATAACATACTACACGATTATGTACATATGTCTAGCGAGAAACAATTCTCTCTCAGAAAGATCAGTTGGTTTTTCCGCATTCGCATTCTCTTCTGGCTGATCAAGACAAGATCAAGGCCTTTATGATGTCTGTTCTACCACAAATCGCACACTTATTGGATTAAATGAGCAACGGAATAAAATAAAAAACAAGTGAAAATTTGGATATTGTATTGAATTGAAGTGTACAAAAATGTTTTCTTATTGGGGTAAGAAAACGAATAAGGATGTTGGAAAGAACACTGTGGAAGTGGATGATGACTTATTTGTTGGATCGTATCAATCGGATCAAAGATCGCAAAATCCAATACGAAATGTTATGGATATGAGAAACACAAAATCATTATCGCCGTCATCGGAGGATCGATTGCAGGAATTCCAAGAGTTTTTAAGGCGTGTGGAAACACTGCAGATGCCATCAATGGACACTGATCGAGAGATAATCCCAAATGCTGAGCGGAATCAGCAGAGCTATCCATTGATTGAGGTTGGTGTGGAGCCATCTACTCTAATGGAATTCGATGAGGTTAATGCATCGCTGATAGAAAAAGAAGAGGAGCCAATAAATCAAATCAAAAAACAAACAATTAATTCAAATACGAGTACTAATATTCGTGTTACCGTTGGGATAGATAAAGATTTGGAGATGATCCTCGAAATGGATCCAAGCATTGTAGACTTGGGTGATATTGCAGTGCGAGAAACTACAGACTACACCCGCGTTGTGGGATTGCCACCACTAACGGGTGGGTAGGTATTCATATTCATTACATTCATATTAGCATTTTATTGAATATTAATTATCAATTATAAAGTGTACAATAAATACTTACTTATTAGTTGGTATTTGTCCCTATCAATTATTATTATTTTTATATACTCGAATTTGTTACTATTTGTACTATTAGCAGAAACCGTAACAATTATAATCTTTTATTAAAAAATTAAATTATTAATATATTATTAAATAATTAAAATAAAAAAATTATTATATATTAATTTTAATATGAAAATTAAAGAATAAATTTTTATTTTTATTAAATATTAAAAATAATAAAAACAAGTGGTATATTATGATTTGTAAATACAAATTGAAACCTAATTATTCTTTATGTTATCGAAAAAGAGAGTTAAAATTAATTTCAAAAATTAAAATATGTATAATTATCGCTGCCTGATTTATATTGAATATATATATATATATATTTTTTTTTTATAGACCGACATTTAAAACGGCGACACCGACGTCTCGGACTCAGCTGAAGCTGCAGTTGCAACGCGAGCAGCAGCAGGAACAACAAATGTTGATGCAACAACAACAGCAGCAACAACAACTGCTACATTCACAGGATCAAAACATGTTGAATGCTTTCGGGATGACAAATTGCAATGAATCGGAGCTCATTGATGGGAATGAAAATGGAAATGGGAATAGCAGCAGCACCAGTGCCTGTGGCAGTGGATCATCCAGCTTGGAGCAATCTCTGCAGAGTCAAAAGGATCGATTGCCTGTGACCAGTCCTGTGTCCTTAAAGGTGCCCCTGCAGAGCATTGGAGTCGATGTGCCACCACAAGTGCTGCAGGTAAATATACACATTGGGGTGCTTCGATTTAAGAAAAAAAAAATGGTAACCAAATTCGCAATGTACGTTCAATTGGTGTGCTTATAGTTTAAGCTTATGTTTTAAGCACAATTGGTTCTTTGATCCTTTCAAATTTTGAAAGTTCTGGTCCTAAGAGGATTTTTGATACCAATCTTGTCTGGATCGGACGAAAAACACTTAAGATATGCAAATAAAAAAATGATAAAAATTTAAAAATTAATTACATTTTTCAACTCAAAAATTTATTTTAAAACCATGGATCCTTAGTGATAACATCTTAGAATTAAGCGTAAATTACAAATTTGGATAACCAATTTTTGGAAAAAAGTCAATGCACTCTAAAATATACATTTAAAGAAATTAACCAAATGATAACTTATTTATACTCATATTTGTACCATTTCTAGGTCAGCACGGTACTTGAGAATCCAACGAGATATCATGTCATCCAAAAGCAAAAGAATCAAGTCCGACAATATCTCAGCGAATCGTTTAAGCCATCTGCGTGGGGTTATCAAAATCAACATCAAAATCATAGTCAAAACTTTGATGTAAGCAGTTCTTTACAGAGTACATCTCAAGTTGATATTAATCTCTCTAATCTTAACAGAATAAAACTGCAAATACCTCGGTATCGACAGGAAATCTACAATGTTCCTCTTTAATCAATAGTAACGTTCACACAGAGCGACCAAATAGTTTCGGAGGTGGAGCTAGAGCTGGAGCTGATCTTACTTCGAGTAATGGCAATTTTCGAAAATCAATGCATTCGGATGATTCGATGCACTCGCCGTCTCCGTTTGGCGCCACCAGCAACGGCAATTGCAACTCGAGTTTTTTTGGAAGCGCTAGCATGGATTATCAGAGTGCCAGCTTAGGCGGAGGAGGAGGAGTAGTCTCAAGCAAGCCCAATTTAAATGTTAACCGAAACAACAACAACATGATGAATTCAATGCGCAACTCAAATTATCCCGGTCCCAGCACAGCGAGTCCACTGCAATCCACATCTGCTCCAATGTCGCCCAGTCTTAGCTCGGTGGCAACAAGTGCTTCAGAGGTAAGTGAACCGTATCAATTCTAAACATCTCTCCTCAAGACAATTTAACATTTCCATAATGTGTGTTGCACATTTCGTCGGCAAGTCGTACCGTTTTAGCAAAGTTGCCAAAAATAGTAGAATGAACAACCTTATTTTTAATTTTTGGCCGAATTTTTATCGATTTGATGATATATTTTTTAGAATTTAATTTGCAAGTTCTTCCTCCGAGGGGTAACAAACTTTAAGCCTTTATTTAAATTTACACCTTTATTTTATTCAGTTTCGTATTTCAAATTTTTATCTGTTTCTGGCCATAAAGCATCTGAAAAATAGCCGAAATAACTAGCTAAAAACAACCAACTCTTTTGTAAACAACTCCAGTTTTGCCGAAATAAACGCCAAGTCAGGGAGCCTTGGTTGTACACACACGTATTATGGTAAAATACGTAATTAACTTTGCTCCTACAATTCAGCTTTTGTCATGCTACTTGTATTAGTGTTATTTTAGGTATTACTTTTTATTAAATGATCACAATCTGTAACGGCAATGATCACAATTCTTAGCAATAGTTGGGCAATAAATAAACAGTTTTATTAGAATATTTAATTTGAAATAAGATTAAATAAACGTGAACTTTTCGTTGTGTAACAAAGTCCATTTTGGAAATTGATCACAATATGAAAATGAGCTTAAATCCGTTAACTAAGACTGCCAACTCGCTTTTTGTTGCATCATGACAAATAAAACAAGTTGGCAGCACAGCTATTTTTTTATACAAATCTGGCAACAGTGGTGGGATTGATCAGTTAAAGTGAACGGTATTTTTCTCATTGGAATTGAGCAAGTGGTCAGGGCTAAACAAAGTTTTATTGAAAATTGTGTGCGCGGAGTAACTTATTAGTAGTATATTGTATTTAGCGGCGAGAGGAGTTGTATGTGTGTGTTTGTTGTTCAGTTATGTATACTATATTCGATGTCTCGTCGTTACTCAATAATAAGTAAATTAAACCTTTAATTCAAATTCATGCAATATACAATTGTTATAAATATTAATGTAAACATTAATAGATTTAAAAAAAAATAAAAATGATGTGTGTTCGCTTGTGCTGTTGTTGTTTAAATAAACAAATTTTGTGAAAGTGTAGTGCTTTAGAATAATAATGCACTAAAATAAAAAACCTCCATCAATAACAAATTTAAGATTAAATTGATGCTCGTCGACCGCAACGGTCATTTGTTAATTAATAACAAATTGTTGTTAATTAATAACAATAGTTAGTTCTCTTAATGCAATCGCTGATTTGGATACTTGCCGGGCCAGAAGATCACAACAGATATCAAAGACCAAAGAAAGCGAAAGGACAAAAAAAAAATACCATCAGTCAGCATATAAATAAATATGCCGGTACTTAACATAATATCCCGCCGACAGACAAAGGTATGTCTCTCTCTCTCTTTCTCTCTCTCTCTCTCTTTCTCTCTCTCTCTTTCTCTCTCTCTCTTTTTCTCTCTCTCTCTCTCTCTCTCTTCTCTCTCTCTCTCTCTCTCTCTCTCTTTCTTTCTCTCTCTCTCTCTCTTTCTCTCTTTCTCTCTCTCTCTCTCTCTCTCTCTCTCTCTCTCTCTCTCTCTCTCTCTCTGTCGTGTATGATAGATTGCAACAAAATGCATAAGAATTAATTGTCAAATAAATAGAATGGTAGCACAATTGCTCTCACTCAGTGTGACAAACTCAATAACAAGTGTTCAATGATTGTCGATGATTAAAGTCAAATGCAGGCAACGTCAGTGAGGAGAGCGTGATGCGAGGGGATACTATCGATGCTCGTATTACACTGAGTACTGAGTATCGATGTCTTTATCCCCGCTTGACACTCATATTAAATCAAGCTTCAAAATTCGATACATACATACATACTACAATTATAATAAAGGTTTAATTTTAGGCATATTCATTAGGGCGGAATAAAAATTACGTTTTGTTTATTTTCAAAACTGCTGAGTAGTTTATGGATGATAATTTATAAAAGCAATATTTGTACACAAAATCAAATTATACATAATTGTAATTTAAGCGCAACAGATAATAATTTAAAAAATAACTATTATTTTTCTTAGTTAGATCTAACTTTTTGCTTTTCAAAACGATATTGACTGTTGAGATCGGTTGAAAAACATCACTAACAGATTTTTAAGAATACCACAATCAATAAAAATCCGTTAAATATGAAGGAGGCACGTTATTTCTGGCAAATGTGTAATAAATTCTTTAGGTGGATTAATTTTTATAATATGATAGGAGTATTACTCATATCATCACACAGTTAATCAAGTAAGTGTTTTAACAAACAAAACTAATTTACATAGTTTTATAAAAAAGAGTCTTCTTTTTATTAAAATTATATAATATCATACTAGTTGCTTACGGTTCTTAGAAAACGTTAATAAATACAAAAATAATGTGCTGTATTAAGTTGAACTATTTTTGAAATTACAATACAAAGTATGTGAGTTTTTTATTGTGTCAAAACAATTACTTAAAATACTGTACATGTATATATGTTGCATTTGTATGTAATTTGACGAGCGATCATGAAACTTGTTTCAATTTTACTGTTTATTTTGTTTCTCTTGTTGTTGTTTTTTATTTATTGCTGTTGGCTGAATACGAATACAAATGTGAATACAAAATACAACACTCGCTCTGCCGACTGTTTCTGAATATTTACAATTAATTATAATTAACAAATATTTGAGCAATTGCTATGATATGAATGTGTACCTGTATGTGTGTGTGTATATGTGTATGTCTGCGAATATTGATATATATTATATTTATTTATTAATTTTTTTATGTCAACTTGAAACAGCTGATTACATTTAAAATGAAATTATGAAAAATGTCTATAAATTGCAAATTTTAATTAAAACTGATATGAAAGTAAAGGAGTCTGGGGAATTTTAATTAATTATTAAATAAATGAATAATAAATGTCATATATATAAATTTATATGTACATATATCTAGATGTAAATATCGATAAAAAAAATATTTAGATTTTAGGTTAAATTCAAAACCGTGCAAAATAAACTCAAACTTTTTGGACATTTCATTTATAGAAACCGGTTTGAACTCCACCGGCATAACGACAGACTGACTGATTGACACACTTTAAGTGACTATACATATTTACATATACATATATACATAAATGTATCTGTATGTGTATGTATCAATTCTATTAACACAGTGTGAGAACTTTAATATATGATTTGATTACTTACATTGTGTGTATGTAAAAATATATGTACATTGCGTACATACTCTTACATATCTATATATATGTGTACATCTATCTATCTATACATGTGTAAGTACATATGTCGTTTGATAATTTTTCTCGAAAATCCAGTTAAGACTTTTATAGTTCCCTTCTGTTTCTTGGGTGTACGTATGTGTGTGTGTGTGTGTGTGTGTGTGTAAGCGTCTGTATGTATGTGTTGACGAATTATTTACTTATTTTATGTATGTATTTATATATATGTGTTTGTATGTGCGTAGACGTAATGACAATAAGATTTCTGTTGCTTAGATAACGTGTACAATTTAGGTTCTCTTTATATGAACATGCACATATATATATATATATATGTCGTTTGTGTATATATATATATTATCGCGAAGGCCTCTCATGTACCACAGATACAGATACAAATACAGATATTTAGATTTAGATTTAGAGATTTACTACTTTATCTGTTTTAATTCACTGCCCATTTAATTGGGAATGAAAGAAAGGAACTTTGAAAATTCTTATGATTTTGTTAAGGTATCATCAGAGATGATCAATGTTCTAACATTTAAGTTTTTCGCAGTTAGTCATAGGGTATTCAATGATTAGCCCTTATTTATTTAGAATCTGGGAGTTTGCGCTATTGTAAACGTATACTGTACTATCAAAATCCTTATCATATGGTAATTAAGGTTTCTTTTACTATGTTACATAAATATATACAAACATACATAGTAGTGTTGTAATTAGTTATAATTCATCCAACTTGTCGCTTTAATGATATTCATAAATCGGTATTTAATAGCATGTAAGATTGACCATAAAACTCCCCCTTACTTTTTTTGTTATCCGTTCGTGATAAAATTTCAAAATTTTATATTAAATGTAGAACCAAAGAAATATTCGGTTTCCAGGGCTTCCAAGACGAATATATAAATACAATGCATCTAAACCTGTTACACATTTCTAATTTATTTATTATCTTTTGCTTTCAGCTCCCTTCATTTGACAGCGATGTAAGTGTACTTAATCAAAGCTATAACACCTATAATAATATTACCATTACACTCGTATCTTTTTATTTCCACTTTATCTATAATGAGGGTCTAACAGGATTTTAAATAAATTAGCTCTACACAAAATAATAAAAGAGGACATACCCCATCAAGTATTTAAAGTATAATTTCAAAATGTTCCCATTTGGGTTAGAATTTTTAAAGCGAACTGACTCCATAATTATACAGTAACAGTATTCCGCGATCAATCATTTATGCGACTGTTTGCTCAAAGTTTGTGATGTGTTTAGGCCCCATTTAAGTTAGTTTTTCTATTTCTATTGATAATGCCAGTCGTTGCGACAGCAGCGGCGGGTTTGTTCCTCGTAACCACATAAGGAACTATCCAAATCTGAGGTATTTCAGCAAATTGATTGATCTGAGGCAATTAGAAACAATCACCCAACACTTTCTTTTCATAAAAAGAAATCTTTAAATTTAAGTTAGCAATAGAATGTTGTGCTCACTGCAATTATCTTCAAAAATTAATAATAATAGATTTCAATATTTATTACATGTTATGTATCTATATATTCGTGATTCAACATTTTATAAACACATTTTCATTGATGATTTGTGATTGTAGTATTTGAATTTCCAATTTGTACTCGATAATTATGTTAATATTTTGAATTCATAGTAAATTTTTCCGTTGCTGGTTATCAGTGCAGCCGTTTTGGTGGTTTTTTCGCTAGATTTAGATTTTTAGAATCGAATCGTTGACTTTACAATTGAATTCTTTTAAATACTTTAAATGTCATTCAAGCCATTGCATTAAGTATAAATGTCTTCCTAATAATTAAACTTAAATTCTTAACAGACATGGAATCTTATCAATGAAATGACCAATGAAGAAGAATGATAAAAAATTAGATATTTTATTAAATTTGGTTAAAATAAGTTGATAAGTTGGTTTTTTATTGGTAATCTATTGCTTTTAATGTTGAGTTTGTTGAAAAGAAGAGGCGGCAACATTGTTATTTAAATACGCAATAAGAGTTGTGTGTTCAATTTCACTTAATTGGTGTCTGCAAATTGATTTTGTATCTATCTTTAACAATAAATGAATAACAGTAAGTGTATAAACATTTATATATGTATGCTTATGTATATATTTAAACATTTCCTATCTACATTTAAATATCATTGGATCACGTTGGGCAACACTGGCCTTGCGAGAGTATTAGTGCATACGTGTCCGGGTAGGGTATCACGAAGTCGAGCATTTTCGTCAGCAAAGAAAGGTTTTTTGGTGGGACATTGGATCTTCCTAATCAGTAGAGCACGACTGTTTAATAAGTTCAACCTACACACTAATTATTGAAATCTCTGTTAAACTAAATTTAACCTGATTTTTTTTATTAAATTCTACCTTGATGAGACTCGTGTTTAAATAAATATTAAACCTTTTTGAATCATAAACAAAAAAAGAGAGAAGCCCGTTAAATAATTATTATTAGTAGTCATTGACAAATAATATGGAACCGTAACCTTGAACCGGTGTTAACCGATTAAAGTTGGTAACTGTAAGTGAAACCTTAACCGAAAAAAAACTCATTATACATATACCGAAATAAATCAAACTGAAAAAACCGATTATATTTAGCTCAGTCTTTAAGAGATAATCATCGGTTTTAAACCAATTTTTGATATTACATTTAAATATTGAACTTAATAAACAAATCTTTTTTGATATGAAAAAATTTGATAATATTTATACTAAATATTTTTAAAATAGAATTTAACAAAAAATAGATTATGAGTAACCGAAAACCAAACATCACAATTTGAACACAACCCAAATCCTACCTTAAACCGACATTCGATTTAGTTTGATACCATTCGTAGTAAATACGGATTCGGGCCGAATAATTAATTTGAATTCGGAATTCATTCCAAGCTGTAGGATCGATCGAGGACCTTAGTACTTGAAAAATAAATATCAATTGCCTTAAATTAACGGTTTAACAAAAAGAATTGTATTTATTTGGTATTTGCAGGCAGACGATCTCTTTGACGACATTTTGCAGAACGATTCATTCAACTTTGATAAGAATTTTAACTCGGAGCTGTCAATCAAGCAGGAGCCACAAAATTTAACAGACGCCGAAATAAATGCGTTAGCCAAGGATCGACAGAAAAAGGATAATCACAATATGAGTGAGTATATAAACAATATATCTACATATACAAACTTTTTGACCTGACTTACTCACTGATCTTTGCAAAGCCCAAACCGTAAGACCTAAGAGGCTAAAATTTGCACACAACATAGCTGAGATAATATAAATATATAAAAACTGAAACTCATCTTTGACTTGTATCCACAGTTGAGCGGCGACGTCGTTTCAACATTAATGACAGGATCAAGGAGCTGGGCACTCTTCTGCCCAAAGGTAGTGAGGCCTTCTACGAAGTTGTGCGCGATATCCGACCGAATAAGGGCACTATTCTGAAATCGTCCGTCGATTACATCAAGTGCCTAAAGCATGAGGTCTCTCGATTGCGGCAAAATGAAAGCCGTCAACGACAAATGGAGCTTCAGAATCGAAAGCTTGCTTCTCGCATCAGGGTAAATAATATAATTAGATATGTGTGTGCATAGTTTACTCATTTTTTTTTTTTGGTCTACAAGGAATTGGAAATGCAGGCTAAATCCCACGGCATTCCACTGTCTGATTACAATCTCACATCAGTATCAGCGCCTACACCATCTGCCATCTCGTATCTCAAGTGTTCCAGTTCCGGCTCCGGTTCCAGTCCAACACCGTCTGCTAGTCTATCAGTGGCACAAAGTCGTCATTCGGCTTCCGCTTCGGCTTCTCTAATGGACGACGTCATTGAGGGCAAGGTAGGCTATCTATTAAGATTTAATTTTCATTTTATAGTTTTGGTACTCTAAAACTGGGAGTCTTAAGGTCAAATATACATCCTATTTTTGATTTCTTTACATTTTATTATCAAAATATTGAATTAAATTTTATTATTCACTTAAATTTAAAAAGAATTTGTACTCTAAATGATTATGTTAGTTGAATTTGCATCCTAATTTTGATTTCCCTAAGTTTATTATTAAAATATCGCTTTAGGTGTTATTTTGATTTTATTAAATAGAATTTGTACTCTTAAAGATTATTTTTTTTTATTATGGATTTATTAAAATGTTCCTAAAATTACACATTTTCTTAATTTATTCCCATGTAAATTTGTAGAACACTTAACTCTCGAAACTTTGTAATGTAATGTCTGTAATGTCTTTTTAAACAGTATTTGACTTCTTAATTAATGCTGCATTTAATTTTTTTTAATTATGGGTTATTTAAAGTTTTCCTAAAGCTACCTATTTTATTAATTTATTCCCTTGTAAACTTCTGGAACACTTTAAACCCTCATTACTTTGTCAAATCCCAACCAATTTTAATAAGTAAGGTCTTTTTAAACAGTATTTAACTACTATATTAATTTAATATATTAAATTGTTTTAAATTGTGGGTTTTTAAAATGTTTCTAAATTTACCTATTTTCTATTTTCCTTGAACTCTTATAACTTTGTCAAATTTAAGCAAATTTTAATAGGTCATGTCTTATTGAACAGTATTTCTAAATTAATGCTGCACCTTACTTTTTTTTAATAATGTGGTTTTTAAATTTTTTTTAATATTACATATTTTCTCAATTTATTCCCTGTTAAATTTTTGGAGTCTCATACTACTATTAGTTGAATTTTCATTCCATTTTGACTTCCCTAAGTATTATTATTTAAATAATGAACTGGATTTTATTTTGTTGACTTTGCAGCTTCCATTGATAAGTAGTGATCCTGGCATGGGCTTAAATCAAATCGACGAGCTCATGGAAGACTGCAAGCACCCGGTACAGGGAGGAGATCCGATGCTTTCCTCCCACAGCAGTCACTTGATGACCGCATCGCATTCGCCCCACAATATTTCAACACAACTGCAGTGCAATAGTTTTGGATCGAAGGGTGCTTCAGAGGGGAATATTTACTGTACGTCGACAGGAGAAGGAGGTGATGGCAAAGCCGTTGATAACCACAATAATTGCTGCGCAGAGTCCAAACATTGTCATCGAACGAGTCGGCAGCTTCACCACCAACATCACAATCACCATTCACACCACAACCATCATCACCATCACGATCACAGTGAGAGTGAACAGAATGGAGGAGCATTTAGTATGCTCAATGAGTGTGATGTTGTTGGCGGGCACGATCCGTTGCTTTCTTCATCCCAACGATCGCATGGCATGCATAATGATGATGATGATGATCAGCAGCATTCGGTGGATTTGACTGCAGCTATGATAAATGACTCGTTATCTTCTTTGGTGGATGATTCCCATAGCGAGTCGATGCTGTTGACGCCAGAGACTTTGGATATTGATCACCTCTGAACACACACACACACAGTAAACATATATCAACGATCAGTTCAAATTTCAAATTGAAGAAATAGCTTAGTATTATCTCTTGCATTGCAAAATATGCTTGATTAACGTGTAAATGAAATGGTTATAAGTATTATTGAAAACAATGTCATAATAAGTATATCATTTATCATTTAGTTATGTTGTTTTATCACAGGTGCTGCTGCTGTTGATAAATGTATAGATAAATTAGAATTAATCATACAAGTGCACATATACAAATCCATTCCAATGCTATATCAAAAATATAGCTAATTACATTTTATACAAAGACCTACAAAGATGCACTTGTATTTAGTGAATTATATATCAAAGTATACAACAATATATATTATTTTGTTTGCAATATTTATGTGTAGTCACCTAAGTTACCTCTGTTCTCTAGTACATCTTAAATGTTTGGTTTACTACAACGCAGCCATAAAAACTGTTTACTTATTTTTGTATTTTATTTTATTGTTATTATGATTATATAATTATTGATTTGTTTTATCTTGTCCGATGCGACTTTTTTACTGTTTTTGTTCGTATGTGTAATTGCAACTTGTTGAATAATAAAACAAAACCCATGTTGACCAATTTATGCATATCGAAATTTAATATATAAAATCGGCAGAATATGTTTCATTAATCTAAAATAATACTGCCAATAGCCGTTCATTTTCATTTGAATAGCATTTAAAAGACCTGGTCTGACTGATCCTGTCTTGAATCCTATCCGTTGGATATTAATCACCTGCGACCCATAATAATTCAATATGAAAAAACGTTCATTCAACTTATCATACACATACATATTTATTTAGAATCTAATCAATAGTAATTGTTTTTTTTTAATTATAAGAAAAACAAAATCCTAGCGCGCTCGGTCGAAATACATTGCAATTCCAATGAGGTTATCATTTTTTGGCCAATTCCGCTGAAAGCCAATCAAGTCCTTCATATAAACCGTGTCCTTGGGTTGCACAAGTCGATTGAATAAACCACTGCATACAAAAATAAAACAAGCAAATCAAAAAACAATCAAAGCCAAGTTGATAAGTAAATCACTTACATGACGGTTCCTCAATTGATTAAGGTGCAACTTATCAGTTAGCTCGGCAGCACTCATGGCATTCGGAAGATCCTGTTTGTTGGCAAAGACCAACAGAACCGCATCTCTTAGCTCATCTTCTTGAAGCTTTAATAAATAACAATAAGAAGAGAACCAAATACAGAATATGAAAGACAGCAATATAAATCAGGGAATAATACCATAACCGTTAATCGAAAAAGGCAGTTTCAATTTTTTTTTTTTTTTTCATTTCATTTTTCCAAAATTTATTCGTTTTTTTCTGTATATATATCATTTTGGTTTCTATTATAAAATAACTTATACTTTGTCTCTTTAAAAGTCGTACGAATCTGTTAATATATTTTTGTTTTATAGGCCGAATAGAATATCTAAAAATATAATAATAATTGGTGGCAGAAATGTTATAAAAAGTAATAGTTATAAATAATTTGAGTTCAAAAAAGATCTATTTAAATTTAAAATTGTATAATAAGCAACGATAACACCTTAGCAATAAAATTGAATTTAATGTTTGATTGAACCAAAACTAACTGATACAAATGAATCGGTTACTAAGCGGTTATTTCAGTTTGAATAATTTTAATTTCCGGTAGCTGTATAATAAAAAAATATTTTTTCGGTTAACGTCTCAGTTACGGTTACGATTTTCAATCGGTTAATACTGGTTAAGGGTTACGGTTTCGATTACGGTTTGAATGCTTGAAATTTAGAGAACTGATTAGCCTTTTACCATATTTTGAAGTTCCTTTTCAGCCTCATTAATACGATCACGATCATTGGAGTCGACTACAAAAATGAGTCCTTGCGTATTTTGAAAGTAATGGCGCCAAAGCGGTCGAATTTTGTCTTGGCCGCCGACATCCCAAACGGTAAAGCATATATTTTTATACTCGACGGTTTCCACATTAAAGCCGATTGTTGGAATGGTTGTAACAATTTCGCCCAATTTCAATTTGTACAGAATGGTTGTCTTTCCGGCAGCGTCCAGGCCAACTGTTTAACATAGAGAGAGCGAGAGAGAGATAGAGGGGAAGAAAGTTAGAGATAACGGCAAAACATATGTAAGTACAAGTGTATGTTTGTGTGTGTGTGTGTTTGTGTGTGTGTATTGACGTGTATTCATATATTAGTATAGTAATGTACATATGTCAATACTCAATGAATAGTATTCATATTCACATTCATCTGCGTGGCTAATTGTGTTCAATGAACTTCAATGTAACTCGTCATTATTTTTATTTGGCGTGGCTTCGGAAATTAATCACATTCGCATTCTATACTTTATAACCTACCCATTAGAATGCGCATTTGTTTTTTGCCAAAAAGCCGCGTCAGCAAACTGGAAATTGTTAATCCCATATTTATCGTTTCTTTTCACTCAACTAATTATAACAAACTTTCAAGAATTAAGAACTTCACACAAATTTTGTCACAAAAAATTGACGTGTAACGATTGCGGATTAGTGATGTGTAATATCGTTCTGAAAAAGATCAAATGAACGGGCCATTTAAATGAACCAGTGAACCCAAATAGATAGTATTAAATTTATTCATTATTTACATAAGACAATATACTCTATCAAATGGGCTTAAAGCATAAAAACAACACAAAAAACTCTCAAACTTATATGAATTTGTGATCTATACCTACAATAACATTCTAATTGAAATAAGTAACTGATTTAGTTCACGACTCAAAAATGAACGAGATAACATATTCTGCAAATTGAACTAAAAACACCAACTCTATTATTGCCGACAAGCCTCTATCGATATTTTCTTCTTTGTGTAATATCGATAGGCTTTTTTATGTTCATCTATAATCGTACAATCAGCTTAGAGCTATATTAATAATAATTAGAACAAAGGTCAGCTGCAAGCCCTAAAATTTATTTTTAAATGTTAATATGAATTAAAAATTGTGCTAGCTAAAAAGAGTACATACCGGCTAAAATCAAATGTTACAATGGAGCTTGATGAGAATATGATGCAAGGGTATTTAGTATTCCTTGGATTTTAAATAATGGGAATGAAGGAGTCATCTAAAAACTTTTTTGCTCGATTGTTATGAAATTTAAATTAAAAGCTGTATCGATATTGAATAAGTTAGTAGTTCCAAATTTGGTAACATGGTTACACCGGCTTAAATGTAGTTGCCATCATAATTCGTGTAGAAAATACCAAGTTTACACAGCAGCTTAAAGACAATCGACTTTGTTTTAAAAATACTTTTAACGTTCTATGACATCAAATGTTTTAGAGAAGTTTGTTTTTTATCGAATAACATTATAAAAGAGTCAGACTGATTTTGTATAAATCAGGTTTAGCCGCCTTGTAAACTTGGTAACACATAAGTTAGTATCTGTATACATGTAAACATATATTAAAATAATTGTAAATAAGATCAGAGCAGAAATTTATGAATACGATTTGAAGACTACCATATGAATAATTAATATGTAAATATACGAATAATGTATGTATATCTTGAATAACGTCGATAACACCAAAAAAGACAAAGCTCAGCTTTGATTTTTACAGTTTGCGTGGCAAGTTACATATGTATATGTATAGATACACACATATATATATACATACATCTACACAGCAACAATAGAAAAAAAACTTGAATATCCACAAAGCACAATTTCGCTTATAAATAGTGGTAATACAGAGCCGGAGTTTCAATTCGGTCTTCACTTTCGCTTAAAGCGGACTTGTTTCTGCTCGGCTCGCTTCGGTTCGGCTGTCGTTTCGGCTCTCTTCGATCTTAACTTTGTTTTGTTGTTGTTATAAAAGGCAGCATTTGCAGTGACACAAATTTAGAAATTTCTCGGTATTTTGCCTAAAAAGTGCGAACAATGAATTATACTATTTCATTTCTAGCATGTTTCGCTATAGCAATTTTTTTGGCTCCCTCCCTCGGCTGGGCAGCTGAAAAGTCGGCTGAAAACGCAGCTGAATCTAAAAATGATGAAGAAATCAAAATTTATAAACGTCTAATTCCCGCTGATGTTCTTCGAGGTGAGTGAGAGTAATTTTCGTATAAATCTGGGATATTTTTTTAATTATGTACATTCAATTACATACACAAGTATAAATGCGAACAGAAGTAATTGTTTTGACAATGAAATAATAATAAGATGCATTAAAATAACTTGATTTTCGACTGATCGGTCCTATGATAGCTATATTATGTAGTGGACCGATTTGAGCTACGTCTAAGATTGTGTAGGATATTTCAAAAAACCAAACAGTTTTTTTATACAAAAACTTCATTTTCGACATATCGCTTCTATAGCAGCTATATGATATAGAAGTCCGATCCAAAAATATAAAAAAAACTTGTTCTGCGTACGGTATCTAGAACCTACATTCCAAGTTTGAATGTAAAGCTCTTATAGTCTATGAGATCGACCTGTTTTATCCACTTTTAAAGGGCACAGGGTTATAAAAAAGAAAAATTAAGATACATTGAGGGCTTAACGATTTTTAAAAATAATAATAAACAAATTCGTGAATTTCTCTGTTAGGCGGTAGGTATATAATATAATAAATATGTGGCGCTAATCCGATGTATAAATACGACAGTTTCTCAGCCGTTAAAGTTGTGCGAAATAAAAAGCCAGTTTATAAAGAGACAGACGGACAGACAGACATAATTCCACTCACTGCCACTACCACTAACTCAAATGTAGATTCGCTTGAGCTGTTTTGAAAGCGTTTGAGTTCAACAGCATAAAACGACCGACGTAAAATTTAGTTACTACACGTAGTTACCGTCTGGGTCTGTGGACCAAGGCCACTCGAAAGGGAATGGGCAATCGGGAATTCTAATAATTATTAATTATAGCGTACTAATTACAATTGCAAATAAGTGTTTTTGTAGAATTGTGGGGTCATATGATTAACAATGAATTTTAATAAACAAGAAAGCTTCTTGGGGTCTTATAGGGTATAATGGTTTTGCTTTGGGTATAATGGTAATGCTTCCAACATTATAACATTTGACAAAAAAGTAAATCAATGTGTTTCTATCTTAAATTTGGTTTTCAGATTTCCCGGGCATGTGTTTCGCTTCAACTCGCTGTGCTACAGTGGAGCCCGGCAAAACTTGGGAATTGACACCATTTTGCGGTCGCTCAACTTGTGTCCAAAATGAGGAAAATTCAGAGAAGTCAGTAAATCAAAATATTTAAAGTATGTAACGCTCTACAAATAATTTCTTTTAATTTATAGACTGCTGGAACTTGTCGAGGATTGTGGTCCCTTACCTTTGTCCTTGTCAAATGATAAGTGTAAGCTAGATACCGAAAAGACAAATAAGACGGCTCCGTTTCCCTTTTGTTGTCCTATCTTCACATGCGAGCCAGGGGTTAAATTGGAATATCCCGAGGTAGAAAAGGAAGCCGACAAGAAGAACTAAGAAGCGTTGGACATTATTTTTTTTTGTTATATCGGCAATTGTTCGTACCTAAGCACGTTTTTTAAATCCTCACATAGTAAACTAACAAATAAAAATTTTCACTGTCTCTTTGAATTTATAAAATTTGATTTCTTTAATAGTAGGCATTTAAATATACATAAAAATATTAAAAAGCTGCTGACTTTATATCCAATGCTAGAGTATATACATTTGTATACAGTATTATTATATTGAACTTTTATTTATCCCAATGGTTTGTTTATTTCCATATTTCTTTTTCTATTTTTGCTTTTATTCTCGCAATATTGTCGTTATTATAAACCAAATTCCAACTTCTTGTGTGCTAGTAATTACTCTGGCGGCCACCTTTCCAAAAAAAATTTCCGATCTGGCAAGTCGGTCCACTTTAGGTTAATACTTGAAGCTAGTAAAATTTCGAAAAAGTATTAAATTTTAAAAATTTTTCTTAATTTTAAAGCTAGAATTTTTCATAATTTTTTAGAGCTTGGTCGATTTTTTTGGAATTCAATTGGTATCTTCTCTCTTTTTCTAATTTCATATTTTAAATTTTCATCAAATTAATAATTTATTGCAAAGTTATTGCATTTAGCATTAAATTTACTATGTCTTAACCAAAAGTCTTTAAGCACTGTGGACAACAACCGTCTGCTGCGAGTGTCTTTTAGCAAAACTCTGTTACTTTAACAGTGTTACTGTTTGTTAACAGCTTCGTAACAGTTTAAGTAAAACTCTGTTACGTTACAGTGTCGCGTTAGCTAACAGTGCCGTAAAACTTACCAGTGCCATTCGAAATTAACGTCTATGTAAATGTTGTAGCATTGCTATTCTTAGAAATACCCGGCACACAAGCGAGAAGTTTGAATTTGGCCAATAATGACGACAACGTTGAAAGAATAAAATCAATAAATTAAAATGTGCACATAAATAAAATAAATTTGTATTATTATAGAACACCTTCTGCCTATGGGGTCTTAGCAGTGCCTTTCTGACTACAATCGCTGCTAATAATACCATCCCTATTGTGTTAAATAAATATTTATTATCCATAAATGTACAATAAAAATTAATTTTTATTTTATTTTTTTAAGAGAATCGTTTCAATTTGGGAAGACAGATATTAAGAGTATACAATTTTTATAGCTAGCTTAAATAAGAAATGCATCTTGGTATATGGCTGATAGATTTATACTCATTACAACTTTCACTTTTATATATATATTTCAATTTTTATGATATGTAAGCACGTAATCGTATAAGCAATCGTTTTCTTCTATATTATGCTTTTTCAAAAACGTCATATTAGGTAATTGAAATTAAGTACATGTTGAATTAAAAGAATATCATATCAGTTTAAAGAATATCATATATTTGGTTTTAACAACATTAGAATGATTATTGAATACATGAACATACATCGACTTGAATGAATGTATGCATACATTTATTAAATTTAGTAAAAATTTGTTTGATTTCAAATGATAAATAAAGCGAATTAGAGCTTGTGATAAGTTTGTATTGATTGTATTTATTTGTTGAGAGGGTTTTATTCTATTGCATCATCTGCAGGTATCGATTTTCTTCCAAAAGTGAGCTTAATGATGTTGTCATATCGTTAATTATCATGTTTGTGCTGGGATGCGGATGTGTCGAGCTGCTGACATCCGGCCAAAGAGTATTGTTGTTGTGTTGTCCCGGGGAATTATTGATAATACTACTACCCACCTGAAGATTGCACACAGTTGTATTCGTATTACTGTTGGTCTCCATCCAATTTTGACAACTTTGAACATATTCTAAAGTGCGCTGATAAGTGTCCGAATGCATTGATTGCATACTCGTATTCATATATGTTGAAGAACTCTGCTGATGTGAAAGTAATTTTGGATCACCCATTGTTCCCATCCCTGTTTCTGCCATTGGATTCGAACTCTGATTAGGTGGTTTAGGCATTTGTGTGGGGCAATTTCCATTGATATTCGTGGTTGTTGTCGGTGACAACTGGGATTGGCTTACGACCCTGCATTGTATCTCGTTTCCACTATTAACATCTTGCTCCGATTCCAAGGCAATTTGTCCAGTGGCTGGAGCTGTGGACAGTTCAGGAATACTTGTCATGGAAGAATCGATTATATGATGTGGTTCATAACTGGTCGGTGGTGGTACCGGTGGGGTCGGAACATAGGGATCTCGAGTTTGCGACTCATTATTAGATCTGTGGTTGCAGGTAACTGTACGCCGATGGGAATGCGAATGGGATATTCCGCCAAATTCGTAATTCCGCTGAGAGTATGGACTACCAAGTGCGGACATTGTATTTCCCGATTGTGGTGACATGAGTCCCACAGCTGGGGATGGGCTGTTGGGTCTCGGTACGAAGGATGTAGCCACAGATATGCCCGTATTTGGTGACATTGAAGACATGTTTTGCTGTAAATCATTTTTAGGATATTTTTCCGAATTAACCAAATTGAGATACTGCAACATCTCATCGGGTAAAATAAGCTCCTCGACCTCGTCCAAATTGACCTTCTCATTTGGATGATAGTCAAGTGCAGTAGTTGTTGTACTTGTGGTGTTGGTATTAGTATTAGTAGTGTCACCTACACCTGCGCCTTCCTTGATCTTATTTGAATTTGGATGTGGAGAACATGACGAAGCAACAGATGGGGGACATGGCCGATCCCTATTAGCAGTAGAGTTGCGCATGTTCTGAAAAGGAGTATTCATCCGCTCCAATCTCTGCTGTGCCATTATGGGCTCGGATTGTCGTCTAGGATGAGCAGCGATATTTCGCAATGACGGCTCTTCATCATATGTGCAATAATTTTGAATGGGCGGAGATTGAAAAACATTTGGAATGGAATATCTTCCACCACTTTGAGCAATCTTATGACCCACAGTTTGGAGATGATATTGGTGTTGGTGTTGCTGTTGATGTGGTTGTTCATGTGGTTGTTGATGTTGATGTGGATGTTGGTAATAGGAACTCACATCGCTTGACTGCAAGCGTTGCAAATGTGTTGCAATCAAATGGGATGACGGTGGTGGGGGCAAACTGCTGCTACGAGCCTGTATTCCTGTCACTCCCATTCCCAGCCCCACTCCCACTCCAGAACTTGGTGTGTTGACCTCCATATGGGCATTACTGTTCATAATATTTGTTGGAATTTGAGCATTCAACATCACTCCATTCGACATTTGACTGGAGCGACGTGAGCAACCTGGCGATATTGGATCGTATAGTGAGGCGGAGGCGGATCCCAATCCCGAGCCCGCTACCGCATTATATACTGGGCGGGCTCTCATTGTCGATATGGAAGACAGTTGTGACGACTGACTGCTCCGTCGACTCTGCATGCTGCAGTAATATGTGCTGGCATTTGAATTCTGACTATCTCGTCTTAGTTGAGCCTGCTGCTGCATCACTGTCGCTATTCCTGTGGCTGATGTCGGTGGATATGGATGTGGATGGGGATGTGGGTATCCTTGGTCAGTCAAGTGTATTCCCGTGAAAGTAGCCGACGCCGACGCTGAATGTTGACCTGAGATCATGGGTAGTTGCGGAGTCGGTATCGGAGTGGGAGCTGTTGTGCCCGGTTCCATTTTGAGTTCGGTTATCCGCTGGTTTAATTCACTTATGCCAATAGCTCGATTACTCTCTGGTATGTTGGACAGCATTGAGTTGCTTGAGTTGAACACCTTGGTCTGCAGACGACTGCGAAAACGCTGACGAGCCATGGCAGCTCCACCGCCAACATTGGCACAAGCGGCGGTATTTCCGCCGTTACCGATATTGACCATAGCTCGCAACACAATGGGAAGATCAGCTGCGTCTATATCCTCGTTATAGGGCCAACCTTCATCCAGTGTTCGAACGCTGGCAGCACGCAGATCATCTTGCCTATATGTATGCATCCGACAATCGGAGACTGACGATGATCCGCCGTGGGAAGCCAGTTGTCCAGGTGAATTGGCATCCGACTCGGATTTAATGCTTGGACTGGAAACACTAATCGCTTTGCCCGAGTGAAGATCATCGCTGCACGGGCTCGAATCAATATTTTGCTCCTGCAGCTGATTGTGATGCTGATCGGTGTCCCTATCTCGATCGCGATCGCGATCTCTATCTCGATCTCGTTCTCTGTACTTGTCCCTATCCAACCCCGAGTTGGCATCATGCAATGGTAGACCCTTGTGCTTCTTATTTGCATAGAACTCAGCTCCATGGACGGTCTTCACGTGCTTTCGTAGGGAACTAGGATCTGTGTACCTTTTGGTGCATCCAGGTGCTTTACAAATATATGGCTTCTGTTGAATATATACATCATTTGAATTAAACAGATATGCGAGAATATACTATACTATACTACACTATACTATATAGTCGTATGGCTTACCTCGTTGCTATGAGTTCGATTCTGATGCTTAGCACGATCGCTGGCATTACTAAAGGCCTTGCTGCAGCCCGGATACTCACAGGTGTACGGTTTCTCACCTGTATGCGATCGCAGATGAGTTTTCAAGTTCTCCAAGCGTGAGTATGCCTTGTAGCATCCTTCAAACTACGAATAATCAAGGAATATACGCGAATAAATCAGTAAATCGTTTACAATTTAAAAAGGACACACACACACGGATTTGTATTTAGTGTCCCTCTGTTTGGGTTATAGTCAGCTCTACTTACGGTGCATTTGTGAGGCTTTTCTCCGGTGTGGCGACGCATGTGTACAACCAGCATGTACTGCGCCTTAAAGGGCTTTTCACCACGCGAACAATCCTCCCAGCGGCAGACGAAGGCCTTTTTATTGCTCTGAATGTGATCGTTGTTAATGTGCTTAACGAGCTCATCCTGTGTTATGAATTCAATACTGCAGTTGCGCCAGTGGCAATGCGTTTCTATAAAGTCGCCGGGCTCATCCTTAATATCCGTTGTGTCCGCTGTCGCACAGTCGTATTCGTTCAACTGGTGCCCATCACGATCGTGTGTAATATGGTCGCGATGATGTCCGGCACCAATGTTGCCACCACCCAAGGACTTGTTCTTTTGTCGCCGCTCTATGGCATTCGCCGTTGCGCTGTCCGCTTCGACTTGTGCAACGCTCCCAGAAGTGGAAGACGGTTGTTCATGTGCCTTATTGCTGTCCAAGTTGTTCTTGGCGGTACTATTTCGGTCTGCGTTGTTTCCATCGCCGTAGTTCTAATATTTAAAATTTACAGAAGTCGACATTTAATTTTCTAAATCCAAATATAACAGCTCTAGGTTTTTGAAATACGAGTGTATATCGATAGTCAAAGTGATAATATTCTGTTAATAACAGCAATGTTTCGAAATATTTATATTTATATGAGCTGTTGAATGACTGTTATTTTTGAGCCGACTCACCTTATTTGCTCCTGATCCGATTGCTTTGAGCACTGCGTCATCTGGAGTGGCACTGATTATGGTCGATGTCGGAGTCGAGGCTTGGCTTGCGCTGCCCAAGGTTAGTTCCTTTGAATTGGCTGAGACTTCGCTGAGACCAAGCGCCGCACTCGTCGCATGACTCATTGAGTAACTGGCGGCTGCTGCCGCCGCGGCCGCCGCTTGTTGTTGCGTCATTGCGGGATGGAGGAGTCCGGCGCTGGCGCGCAACAAATGCGCCTGCAACTGCTGCAAGTGCGGCGCCATGGCGGAATGCGCATGAGCCATGGGACTGATGGCGCCAGCAGAGAGATGACCGTAGGATCCGCTCGCAGCGCTGCTCGTACGCGAGCCGTTCATTAAAGTAGCCAAGGAGTTTGGTGAGAATCGAATCATTGAATTGATGTCGAAGGAGTCCGAATACGGCGATGAGGACAGCGCCCGTTTTCGACTCATACTCGCCCGCATGCTGCCTCCCCCCGGACCCGTTCCCGTTCCCATTCCCGGCCCCGGCCTGCCTCCGGGACTGTTAAGCCGTCCATTGCCGTCCAGACTGAAGTGGAAATCCGTGCTCGCTAACGATCCGGCTGCAGCAGCTGCTGCTGCCGCTACAGCGGCGTGATGCAGCTCGCTTAGAGATCCCATGCCACGGGCACTCAAGTACTCTCCAGAGCCCAATCCCAGACCGGCCAGGTGAAATGCAGGTGAGCAGTTCGCATAAGGATCTGTAAAAAGATTAATTGCACGAATCACTGATTAACAATGCCATTTGAGTAAGTTGTGCAGTAACAGAGTAGTAACAGAGTAGCAACAGAGCCAAGTGAGCAAACCAATTTCCCCAAAAATGGAATCAAGAGGTAATTACCGTGATAGGATGCGGTTGGACTGCTTCTTTGCATTGAATAGAATTGTTCCATGTAGCCAGGGATTCTGTAAGCCGGATGAAAGTCATGTTGCTGCGATTGACCGCTCATTCCCACACTATGACCATGGAAATGATGATGATGATGATGTCCTGCATTACTCAGTAATGTGTGGCTACCTCCGCTACCATTCGTGGTCGGTGCAAGCGTTGAGGCGGGTGTCGAGTCCGAAACCGCTGACGGAGACGCAGGAACTGAGACGGGAACTGCAACTGGCACCGAACTGCTCACATCTGATGTGAGGACATGGTTACTAGACGGCGAACTTGGAAGCATCGAAGCCGCTGCAGCCGCAGCAGCTGCTCGCCTAGACGCCAAAAATTGCAATTCGGTATATCTGCAAAAAAAATGTAATGATTGACGGTATTGCTATTAATATTTAATGCGGCGGAAGACATGAACTTCACATAGGAAAGAGGATTTAAAATATGGTAAGTAAATATGTATATTATTATCAATTGTGTATTCTCTAATACTTAATTCGTGGAGGTGGTAGAATACTAGATTGGTATTTAGTTTTAAATAAATACCCCAGTATTGTATCTTAGAAATAAATGATCGATTCGGATAAGAATTATAAAAAACTTTACAAAAAAATCCCTTACCACTGCCTTATCCTGCGATCCAGGTAAGTTAGCAAACATCTTTGTTTTTTAACTATTAATTTTAATTTTTATAGTTAAGGGATATTTAACATTTTTCTAAAACTACCTATTTTTTTTTAATTTTTGAACAATTTTGAACTTAAAGAAGTCTATCAAATCACAGCCCATTTTAATCAGCAATGTATTTTTAATTTGTAGTTATGATATATTTAAAATTTTCCTAAAATTACCAACTTTCTTCATATTTTATCTTGTACATTTTTGGACAACTCTCATAACTTCGTCAAATCTCATCCGCATTGTAATAAATATTGACTTTTAAAACAGTATTTGACTTCTTAATTGATGCTGCATTTAAATAGTTTTCCTCTTGTAAGATTTTGGACAACATTGAACTCACATAACTCTGTCAAATTTCAACCAATTTTAATAAGCAATGTCTTTTAAAACAGTATTCGACTTTTTAATTGATGCTGCATTTCAATTATTTTTAGTTAAGGGAAATTTTTCATAAAAATAACTATTTTTTCAATATTTTGCCTTGTAAATTTTTGTACAACTTTGAACCTACATAACTCTATCAAATTCCAACCAAATTTAATAAGCAATGTCTTTTAAAACAGTATTTCACTTCTTTATTGATGCTGCATTTCCATTATTTTCAGTTATAGAATATTTTAAATTTTCGTAAAATTACCCATTTTGTTCACCTTGTAAATTTTTGGACAACTTTGAACTCTCATAACTTTGTCAAATCTCAACCAATTTAAAAAGGTAATGTCTTTTTAAACAGTAATTGACTTCGTAATTGATGCTGCGCTTTACTTATTTTTAGTAAGGGGATATTTAAATGTTTTTTCCTAAAACTACCCATTTTTTCTTTTTTCCTATTATCTTTGTAAACAGTATTTTACTTCGAAATTGATGCTGCATTTAATCAATCCGATCGGACAGTTTAAGCAAATTTCCTATTATTCCTATACATATTGCTGTAAATGGGGGCTACACATAATTTGAGTTATATAAGTTTGGATTGAGGTACGGTAATCCAAAAACCAGGCTATAACTTTGAGCCTGAACGTTTAATTTGATTTTAAATCAGCGTGTGGATAATTTTCTTATTGTTTTTAGATTCAAGCGGGAAGGCTATAAAAAAAATAATAATGCCAAAAAAGAGAGTGTTTAGTAATGAGATACCCTGTTTTTAACCTATTGTTATTTTATCTCCGTATGGTTTTATGTAAAAGTATCTTTGTAAATGTTAAGTGATGCATTTTTATAAAATTATCTATTTTTTTGGAATGCAGTTTAGATTAAGATACAATAAATGGATTGCTACTTTCAAATAAATTTTAACTTTTTTATATATAATCAAGTGTGTTGCAGAAATCGCAAGAGTTTTTAAAGAGAATTGCTCTCTAGCATACATATTTTCGAAGCATTCGACAGCCTTCAATAAACTTCAAGCTTTAACAATATTATTAAGTCTGGGTATATTTTATATAGTTGGTTTGTTTTTGCGCTGTTAGAGATTTGTAGAGCACACCTGTATATTTATGCATACAGTATGGATATGTAGATATGTCAACCAATTAAAATACAAAAAAGATACGCCTCGGAATACAAATGAGCCATAAAGCCAAAGCGAGGATGTATTTATTCGTTTGTTATATCCAAGTACAGCTGTTTGTCCATTTAAGTAGGATTTTTAATATGAGTTTCAAGCTTATTGAATGGAAAATATGAGCTTCAAGTACAATAGCTATAATTTCTCACTGTTTTTTCATCTACAAATTCAGCAAAGAGTTCATTGCAATAATGGAATTGTGCTAATCTCCCTGTGCACATATGTAGATATGTATAAAGTTGTACAATAATTTGTTTATTGTTATTATAAATATTAAGTAAAGATAATAAAAATAATTATATCATGAGAAAAACGCTTTTAGTAAACAATATCCTAAAAAAAAACTGAATAAACTGCAAACAAATCATTTCTAATTACAAATATCACTAATAAACTGGTAATAAAACTGATATATATCACTAATATATGAAAGCAAACTCTCAGTATTATAAGAAATAAGAGATTTGTAAGTAATAATTAACATTTACATACACTCCTTCAATATTTAGTTTTAGATAAAGATAAAAGTCCAAGATGAATTGTATTGAATTTTTTTGAGTAAATTCTATTATTATCTCAAAGAATAATATGTTCTACTTACGCCAGCGGAAAATATGTTGGTAATGCATACGCATCCATTTCAATTGTTTGAGTGTTGAGTGTTAAGTGTGTATGGCAACTAAGATGAATAATATGTAATATTTTCCAAAGTCTTTTTCTTTATAGCGCTTGGTGCATTGGTACATTACGTCCTCAGTTTGCCGTCGGTACTGCTACAGGTGCAAGTGATGATATCCATGATGAGTAAAATGAGTATTTATATATTATCACGATATAGCTAGGTATTTTATTTAAAATACCCATGCACTTAGAAGATTACACATAAGATATTTGAATGAATATAATTTTATATATGTGGCTATTTAATATCAGCACAAGACTCGAGTAAATCCACTTGGAACTAGCAGTATTTAATTATTTTTAGAATGTCGATGCATTAACTCTGCTCTTCGATTTAGTCTAAGATGTGAATTCCGGATGTCCATATACAGATACGTTGTATCTAGATACGTTCTGCTTCTTCTCACATTGGTTTTTTTAAATCTTTTTATATTGCAATTAAGCAGCATTTATTTTTTATCAAGATGAAGAAACACGGCACTTGGTGTATATATATGTATATATATATTCATGTTGTGTTTACATATGTTATATATTAATTAAAGTCACATAATTTGTACTAACTTTTTATGCAACAAGTATTAAGTATGTTTGAAACTCGCTTGCAGTCAAAATCAATATCAAATCAAATCAAAATCACGGGCGTGCACATTTCGGCGTCTTACTGCCGTGTTTATTCCGAGCGGACTGAGAGGCAGCGGCTCTTGTGTCTCTGTCTCGGCAGCTCTTGTGGCTCAATTGCTTTAGCTGGAGCAACGCGAGCTGCTCACGCACACACACACATACACCCATGCTTAAAACAATAACAAAAACAAATATACTACTGCACAAACACACACATACGAGCACACAAGCACACACACAGATACATATACAGATGCGACGCCATAGACACAAGTGTACACAGCCACAGGTCACGATCTGTCCTTCTGCCTTCTACCTTCTTCCACTTCTTCCGCACTTCGTTCACTCTCGCTGCTTGCTCTCATAACACAAAGTTTCGAGAAGGCGGGCAGTTTCGAAGATGGCCATGCTCTCTCGCTCTCTCTTGTCGCAACAATCAGTGTTGTCACATATAAACCTGCTACATAGCTAGAGATTCATTTATGAAATGTAAATAAAATATTCAAATGATAGATAACAGACCTGTAGTAATGAAAACTATCGAGACTTTAATTATTGTAACATTTGAAAATTCACATACCGATTTTAAACAGCGTAATTTACTTTTATAAATATTTTTTTTTGTATTTTTTTATCGTTTTTTTTTACACTTTTCTAAAATATTATTTATTATAATGTTAAGTTTGTACAATTACAAGATGCCAGCACTGACAGATATAAAGACTGCGCTACTCTCTCGCTCTCTTTCGCCCTCTCTCTCTCTCTCTCTTTCTCTGTCACTTTCATTCCCTCTCTGTCTGCCTTGGACAGAATACCGCTAGCAGGTATAATTGTACTATGATGTCTCGACGATGTCCCAATGCTAAACCAACTTCAACAACTTGCTACTTGTTATGCAGCAGACGTGTAGAGTACACTGTACAGACAGACACAGACGATCTTTTAGACGCACCCACATTATGTGTGTAAAGATCGCTCTCTTTACTGTCTCTCTCTCTCTTTCTCTCTCTCTCTCGCTCACTCGCTCTCTCTCTCCTTCTCTCGTACACTTTTGCGCATGTGGTCTGTCCCTGTCTGTCTGTCTGTTATTTTCCTCTCAGTCAGTCATTCTCTCTTTGTCTCGCTAAGTTGTGGCATGCTGTTCACATTTTATATATGTATGTATATATATGTCTGTAGCATTTATTTACATGAATGCTCAATTAATGCAACAAAATACACTTTTTATAAAGAAATTATCCGGCTGCATCCGGGTTTTTACTGCTCAGAGGACTTAATTTGAGCAAATGACCGACAATCCTCAGCTTTGTTTAGACTTTACTTGTTTCTTCCTATTTTAAGGTCAAGCAAAGAACGCAATTTTAATTGTCAATCATTATCATGAAGAGAGTATCAAAAAAATCCAACTGATTGTATTCAACTTTTATGTAGTTCCAAGTGACAACTTTTGGTATCTACATTGCAAATTAACTGGTATAATTGTTAATCGAAACTTTTGCTCCTTTTAAATAGAAGAGTAATAACTCATAAATATACTACTACTACT
Organism: Drosophila falleni; assembly: GCA_035045575.1. Taxonomy (NCBI): domain Eukaryota; kingdom Metazoa; phylum Arthropoda; class Insecta; order Diptera; family Drosophilidae; genus Drosophila; species Drosophila falleni. The sequence continues at coordinate 1,064,220 of JAWNOV010000082.1, read as the reverse complement.
ACTCTACTATATATCTTATACTATAATCTAATGATATGTATGCAAAAATACCTTTTTAAAAAATACTTAATTAAAATAAATGTAAAAATATTTATTGAATTTATAAGCTTCGGCTAAACTGCTTCTAATATTTTCAAATTATTTTCTTTTGATACAAGTTTTAAATATTGCACCTTTCAATCTTTGCCTATTGAAATTACGAATATATGTTAAAATAAAGTAGATTTTTAATTTATCTTCGATCGATCCTTCTAAAGATACAGACATATATAGAAAAACTGCATATATATAAAACTGAATATGGAATGGGAAGGTAATTTAAGTTTTTAGGTTCACACTGTTTCTATATCTTTAAGAAGAAATTTAAATGTTTGTTGGGCAAGTACCTACGGATGCAGGAACACTACATTTGTCAAAGTAAGGTTGCTAGAGGAGTCATCGTCATCGTCGGCGGACAAACCTTCGGGAAACCTGTGGCGTGGTTCACAATTTTCAGTTTTCAAAAGTCAGAAACAACAACATCAACATCTTTAGGGCCGATCACTGGCGAATTCAGCTCTGTTCTGTTCGGATCTTTCAGGGAGAGAGCACAGCGGGAGTAAAGCGTACCTTGAAATGCTGTGCGCTTGCTGTGATCGCTCCTACGTTCTCATTATGTGTGTTCCTTTTGTAATTTAACGTCTTATTCAAGTCATTCCAAATTCTTTATACTCTATTGAAAACACGAGAGCTACGATCTGCGATCTGCGAGCTCTGAGCTATGAGCTGTTGCCTGTCTCACTGTCTGCCTGTCTTCCCGTCGTTCAGTCTTTCAGTCTGCCTGCCTGCTTGCCTGCCTGTTATTGTGGATACAAAGCATTCACATTCACACTCACACTCACACTTGCACGTATTCGTCTTATTTAACGACGGAACTTCTGTCGGTTCTTGGAAACAACATAAAACCAGATATGTATGTATTTATGTATGTATGCATGCAAGATATCTTAACATACATACATACATACATATGTGCACGAGAATATGTATGTTTTTGGTTTTGCATCTGCCTTCGAATCCATTCGACCAGCATCATCCGCCGTGCAATAAGATACAAAAAAATGTATATACTATATTTAAAAAAATCTTCGCTTTGTTGAGGACTTTAACAATTTTGCACTTATGTACATACATAAGTATAAGTAAAAATACAAGTAAAAATATTTGAAATAAATGAGCAAGATACTTCAGATTTATTATTGGGTTTTCCCCGTATACCAATCGCGGATAAGTTTCATTTTCAGTATCATGTTAATGATAGGGCCTTAACTTTTGGTCAATGCGGACGGCAGTTCGCGCTAGCAATACGTAATAATTTGGAAAATTTGCTATGTCAATCCGATCAGATCGAATTATATACCGATCGAAAGGTTTAGTCCTAACCTACAAAATGGCATACTAAAACTTCTAACTCACCTGGGTTATGGGATACGGGGGTGTAAGTGGGAGGGGAAAAATTTCAATGATTGCAGCTAATGGGGCTGTTGGGGCCTGTTAGTAAAATTTTTTTCTTCTTAATTCTAATTAAAAATACGTGTCGATTGATACCTCGATCACCCAAATCCGATAGCAGGTTAAAAACATTAATAAATAAACTCTATAAATATATATTCTTGGTCAGCATTAATAGCCGAGTCGATATAAGCATGCCCGTTTGTCTGAATGAGCGGCCTGTTATTTTTTTCATTTTGCTTTATATTAAAAATTGACGTAAAACTTAGGCTGGGTTTATCTATATAACATACATATAAATATTTATGTTTTTTAAAATTTGTTTAAATTGTATTCTCAAAACCGCAAGGGCAAAACTGAAACAGAACCTTTAAACTAAACGGTAACAGGACCTACTGGTATTAAGTAAATTTCTGGTCTCTCGTCTTCTGTTGAAAAATATTTTTTAGCTATTTAGCAAGAAGCTTTCAGAACCACATCCAGGTCACGAATATTATGTAGGTTCGTTTATCCTGTTAGCCTGATTCGAACTCTTAATAAAATATTGAGCCTCTCTGAAATCAGAATTGACTACAATTCATGATAAAAATTAAAAAATAAATGAAAATTTTGTTATTAGAAAATAATAACTGGGAAACCAAAACTAGAACGATTGGAATTATAAAATCTAAAATTAAGAAATAAAAATTGGCAAGTCAAAAAAGGCTAAATTCGAACTGCTTAATGTAAATGCATCTTAGTACAAAAGATTAATATTTTAAAATGAAACTTTAGTTTTTCCAAGTTCATAAAAATCATGTATCATGTATCAATGTATCATGCACTTCTTAAATGCATATATATTTTTTTTAATCATTGATGCTGGAAAAATGTAACAGTTATCAGGATAACGTTTCTTTTTATCTAATTTTTATTAATGAATAAAATTTTTCTTATTTTCTTAAAATTTTTTTTTTTTTTTTGTACCTTGAAATTCAATTTGTAGTTCTCTGACTTTACTTCAATAATTCTTACAATATTATTCGAAATTGTCATATAGTATATTGAAGCAAGTGTACAAAGTGTGTATATACTGGACGTTAAGGCTGTTCCACTATCTGTCACATTTTCGTATTCTCTCTATTACAGTCGTTTGACTGTAAAGCGCTGCAGACAGGCAAAATGACTTTATTTTCTTGCGGCTCGAGTATGTACCTGGGCTCGGACCGATTTTAAGGGCTTAATTAGTCAGCATATCAGAGACTGAGGCTGAGGCCAAACAAAGTAGTCAGTGGAGTTGGAGTTGGTTCGTTTAATACCAACTCTCGTTCTAAAAATCCAGTTTCTTTTATTAAAGCGGCGTACATACATACATAAATGCATACATGCATACTTACATATACATACATACATACGTACGTGTGCATGCGAAGACAGCATCAGCATCGCCAGCTACAAGTTGGTAGGAGCAAAAAGAGAGGAGATCGACAATTATGTTGTATGTATACATACAAAAGTAAGTATGTATGTATATATGTTTGTATGTATGTATACAAATATGAGAATGACTATGTGGATGCAGGCAAGGAAAAAAAGGTTGACAAGAACAGCAACAGCAACAACAACAAAATCAAGTAAATTGTTGCTTTCGTCGGCTTATTTACGTGGGTAACTCAATAAGTTTATATATGTATTGTATTAGTTTTAGATTGGTTAACATTGTTAAACAATTAGTTAAGAAATTAATGTATGCAATTGTAATAACACTATAATTAATGAACACTGTAACATTAAATTAAATGCAAATAACCAATGTTATTAAAAAGTCAATTTCAAAACACTCTAAAATATATATTTAAAAATTGTCGATCTAATGGAAATCTAAGTTTATCAAGTTCTTAAAATATAAAACTCTTTGTCCTGACTCACTGACTGACTAATCATATCACAGCCCAAACCATAAGACCTAGAAGTACATAGTTGGTACAATTTTTGACTTAGTCTTATAGTTTTTAAATTGTTGTAATTTTTTAAAGTATCACACAGTAGCGCTATTTTTGTTTGAAAAATGTTTTTATTTGGATTTCTAATAATTAAATATTTGATGAATCCAGTACAGTTCGAATAACCCATGTCGGTAAACGTGGTGGCTAAGGCCATGAGCTCAAGTTAAGCCCCATTCGATACAATCGCTTGCTTTCCCGATCCCCGTTCCCATCCCGATCTCAACCCCGCCGCTCTACGAACGAACTGTTCTATACAAGGGCTCCATCTCGCATCTCGCATCTTGCTGCTGCCGCAACTCTTGCTGATGAAGACATTATTATTTATAAGGCCAACCGCAGCGAATGTTTCGTGTTCGTGCTCGTGTCCGTGTCTGTGAAGTTCGGCATTTGTATTTGTATCTGTGCGTGTGTGCCCCTTCAAAAAAACATACAGCTCTTTTCTGTGATCGTATCATCATCGTCATCAGCTCCCCTTCATTACACACATATTTTCATACACATATGTAGGTATATATATATATATATACAGACAGGAACGTTAAAACTCATAATAGTTTAGCTGCGTAGTGTATTACGATGTATGTCCATATGAGCTTTTGTCGCAGATTAAAGAGGAACTAAAATTGTCTTCTTTACATATTCTGCGAATGCAATATTTAATTAAAGTCCAATATTTTCGCATTATAAATAGATGTATTTAATTTATTTACACCATAAATGCTCTTATATTTTTCAGATATTTGAATCGCCTAAAATGTAACCCTTTGAGCATAATATTATTATATTGAAGCTATATTTTAACTGAGAGATTTTTTCAAATCTTAAATTTACACCATCACTAGACATAGGTTTTAAAATATATACAAAACTGTCTGATGAAATCTGTACTCGCATATCAACTTCACATATCAGGTATTATCAATAACTAATGCCAATAAATTATAATGAAAGTTGTAAGTGTTTTAAATCAAGTTATGACTATTACTGCTAAAATTTCAATAGTTTTCAAATTAATATTTCCACATATTTTAACTTGAACATGTTATTTTAAGAAGTTATATATGCCTTAGCAGATCTATTGCTCATTAATATGATTATAAAGATTTATCATCGGAATGGTAGACATAGTTTCAAAAATCATAAATAGAAGTTTTAATTGGGATAAGCATACGAAAACAAATTTAAATATTATTCCCAATATAATGAAAAATGGTACATTTATATTTAGGCTAGCTAATTTTTATTAAAGAATAATTTTGAAGCTTACATATAATCCATTATATAAATGCAAAAGGTGTATTCCAATATTAACAGCAAACTAAAGTAAAATAATTAGAAAAATAGGTAAATTTGAATATAATTAGTAAAATGAAATACTTTAATTGAACTTAATTGTGAAAAATATATTGTTTTATTAGAGCGGAGCTAAATGAATTAAATTTTTGTGTAAAACCACGAACCGCGTCACCATCTACACCACAAAAACCAGTCAGTAAGATATACCATACATATTTCATCGCCATTAAGCGAACTAAACGATCTCCTTAAGGCGGCACGAACCTTTGCGGTTTTTTTTCTGGACCTCAAAAAAACTATGTACAAACATATAGGTTCCTACATGTGCAAATACATGCATATAGTAACGTAATCTTATAGTATTGAAGTTGAGAAGCCTTTCAATAATGAAGGAAATGAGAAACGTCGAATTCACTTGATAATGGAGAGAGATTTCTTAAGGATGCACAATGGAAAGTATTCGAATGAAATGAACGTTGAAGAAATATCCATAAAATCCGAAGACTTGATGCCCTTGCAGTATTCTATATTGAATTATCGACTGATCGACTGATATAGTACACTAATAAGACAAAGGTTCTAAAATAGAGTCTCAGAAATAAGAATTTTGGTCTAAAAAATGCTTTGAAAACATATAATTCCTAAAGTTAGAAACACATCTTAGTTTTAAGAACATTTCAAATATGACCAAGTTTTTATTAATAATATCAAGAACCAAGATCACAATCATGAGTATTTGAATAAATGTTTTTAAATACTTTAGACAACGAATAAAAAAAAATGAAGCAGTTTTTCCTATTATAATATTTTTATGAGTGGAAGTGGGATTCGAAGCCGCCGTTGTTTTCAAACTGAAGCGCCGACTCTAACCCTTTGGTTTCATATGAAAATCTAACATATTGATAATTTCCTAACGATTTGGATTATTTGACAATATTATAACATTTTCACTGCGGACGGCAGTTCCCGCTAGTGACGAAAGCAGCGCGAAGGGTGCGAAAGGCGACCAGCAATATATACAGCTAATTTGGAAAATTTGCTATGACTGTCCGATTAGATCGAATTAAATACCGATCAAAAGGCTTAGCCCTAACTTACAAAATGACACATTTTTCAAACTCACCTGGGTCATGAGATACGGGGGTGTAAGTGGGAGGGGGAAATTTTAATGATTGCAGCTAATGAGGCTATTGGGGTCATTTTGTAAATTTTCTTATTTTTTAACTCTAAGTCAAAATACGTGGCGATTGATACCTTGATCACCCAAATCCGATAGCTGGTTCTAAGGATAAATAAATTTACATTTTAACTTTTTTTTAAGTACTCAGGTAACATTTTACAGGTGAAAAAAAAGATTTTTAGCTTAAAGTAAAAAGTAATTTTTATGTACAAAAATGCTCACCCTTTTTGCACACAGTGCACAATGCCAATTTTCGGTTTTTTTTTTTATTAATTTATATTTTTACTTAAAATTTGTATATTAAACTCAATTTTGTTTGTCACAAAATATCAGAAATTTTGGGGCTAGAAATTGCTTTTGTCACTAGACCTCGTGTAGAGTTTTTTTTGTCGGATATTTAAATACTTTAGATTTACAGAATGTTAAGTACAAAAAAAATTAATGCCTACGTACCAGTTATTTCGTCAAATTCAACGTCAAGACAATACTTTTGGTTAGAGTATTAAAAGTAAGTAGAACCAGAATGACAAGCGGAGCATCTTTTTATCCGACTAATGAAGACATTCCACAGCGATGCCTTATGGTCAATGAAGTATTTAACTATAAAACGAGAAAGTTTCCATTAATTACCGACCAGAAGATACCCTGTACAAATTTGTGATATTTGACAACATAATTACTTGACGAAAAAAGTTTTAACTCATTTATTTAAGTTGGACTTCTAATGTATTTTATATTTATATCTATATCGACTTACAGGTAAAAATCGACACTGCTGTAACTGTGTCGAAGAATTTATAGTATGGGAGAAGCTTCCGCTTAACTGTTACAAACAGTCTCGCAAGGTTAAAATTTCCAGGGTACAAAACAACTAAAATAAAAACCGGTTCTATCGAACTTTATTTTCAAATCACATGTACCATACATACATACGATGCCTGTAGGAGTACACAAATGTTTGTATGTGTGCATTTAAAAAATTGTATGAATGTATTCACGTTTACCCAGCAAACAACAAATTTAAGCCATTTTACACATCTCAGTGGTTAACAAACTTTTATTTATTTAATTTGTGTGACATTGAGTGATAGAAATATTAAATTTGTATATTTTTATATTTGCATTTTTAAATATATATATTTATTATATTTCTTATATAAAATAATATTTATTCCATTTTTATAGTTTTATTATTTCACACATATATAAATATATACTTCATTTTCATAATTTTATTAAAATCTTTAAATAAATAATCATGATCAGGTAAGAAAGGGTTAAGCTCATGCCTTTGATGGTGGACCACACCCACTGCAGCCACCGAATAGGTATAGGTTCGTGTGAGCAGAAAGAGACCAAATATACTTCCTAAAAAATGTATTTATGTGTGCATGAGGGTGTTGTGCTCTCTTTAGTGTTCATAAGTTTGTAAATACTCGAATTCAATACATTTGAAGTCAAACCACTTAAAAAGCTGCCGACGAAAAACAGGTTGCATAGGAGGAGTTTTAACTGGTAAAACAAAATGGCAAACGGCGCAAATTGCCTTCAGATCCAGCACATTAATTTAAAAATTGGCTGTGCTCAGGAGGACAACTTACAAATTCACAAATCACTAATTTTGTCCTTTTGAACAACTTTTAATTTTCTCTTAGCAATTTTAACTCTCAACCAATTTTAATAAACAATGTCTTTTTTACAGTATTTGACTTTAATTTGATGTTGCATTTCGATTATTTTTTGTTACGGAATATTTAAATTTTTCCTGAAATTACCAATTTTTTAAAATTTTTTCCTTTTTAAATTTTTTTGACAACTTTAAACTCACATAACTTTGTCAAATCTCAATCAATTTTAATAAGCTAGGTCCTTTTAAACAGTATTTAACTTCTTAATTTATGTTGCAATACAAAAATTATATTTAAATTTTTTCTAAAATAACTAATTTTTTCCTTTTTTGCTGGTAAATTTGTCGAAAACTTTTAACTTTCACAACTCTGTTAAATATCAACCAATTTATAAACAATAAACTATGTTATTTTTGAACGGTATTTGACGTTTAATTGATGCTGCATTTTGAACTCTTTTTACTCTGTCAAATCTCAACCAATTTCAAAAAGTAATGTATTTTTAAGCAGTATTTGATTTCTTAATTTATGATTTTTATTTGTTAGGGTGAACTTCTAATAAAAGTTAATAAATTTAAAATATAGTCCTAAACTATTTCAGGAATACCCTAAATATAAAAAAAAATTTATAATGTTCTATCAGCTGCTATTGTGATATTTTATGTGATATCGATAAGAAAATCTAGTATTTTTTTATAAGTATTTGTTGATTGTGGTCACATTGGATGCAACTTGAAAATAGTTGTATTTGTACCGGTTTTCAATATTTTATTGCGCAAGCTTTTTTTTAATATGGTTCTCAATTCGGTCAAATAATATGATATCCATGTTTCATGAGGATATTAAACAATACCAAGAAAGAAAAATGAAGTACAATAATATCGATACTAATATTATGTTCGTGGTATCGATATATCAAGACGTATGTGTGACAGCCCTAGTAACAACAACATCGATAATAATATCATATCGATAATGACATCGATATTTTACCAGCTCTACTATAAATGTATACACTTTTTTCCAATATCTGTGTGCGTGTGTGCAACCCAGTGTATGCAAAAACATATTTTTTTTGACAAAAATGTTAATTTGGAGTTAAAAAACAATGTCATTGGTAACTAATTGCAACTGCAGTGAATAGCAGAATGTGATGAAAAGCATCGGTTCAACTTTTAATTAAACTGCACAGCTCTCTCGCTCCCTTCGCCTGTATGCCATATGAAAAGCACCATTTTGAATTTACTATATACTGAAATATAGAAATAATGATGCTGAAACTGTGCAGTAATGGCGTTATATTCGTGTTTTATGCATTTTATATTTTACGAATGCGGTGCTTCGTACATTGTGTACGCCCGCATCTAGAACTGGATAAACAAGCATCGGTTTCGGCATCGCGTACGGGGTTGGTATCAGGCTCGCTGGCATCGTCCAAGCAGTTTCCATCCAGTGACATTGTGGCACAGTTTGTGCTGCCGCCCATGGTTAGTGGGTTTGGATCTGGAGGCACCACTTCAACGTCAACTCTGGCCAATTTCGCAAATCGCACAAATGTATCTGGCGGCTCTGCAGGATCTGGACAATCGAAAAACTATTTCACGCATCTAACCTTCGATTACAAGGATAATGTTATGTATGCGGGTGCCACGAACAAGATACTCAAGCTGAATGAGAACCTACGCGTCCTCTCCGAGGCAGTGACTGGACCCAAGCATGATGCACCCCAATGCCATGCGGGGGGCTGTCCCGAGGAGGTAGAAACGTCACTGGTAAACAATTTCAATAAGATCTTGGTTGTTAGCTATGCCCATATCGAAGGCATTCTTATATCATGTGGCAGTATTCGGCAAGGTATGACTGTTTGTATTTCTACTCAAATTTATATGTAAATCTAGTTAAGTTATTTCAAACATTATAAATAAAAGCAACAAATTAAATGTCAAGCTAACGTTTGTGTTGACAGCTGAGGAATTTTAACTTTCAAAAGCGTTCGGACGTCACCTTATATATGTACACCTTGCGATTAACAGTGCCATGTTAACTCTTAATAGAGACGCTGTTAAATACTTTATGTTAAATTTGAATTTTTATACTTTTCCTTTTTTTAATCTAGTTTAAGTCATAGGAAATACGCCTTATCATTTTGTCCTGTTAAAATGTTAAATTAATATATTAATTTGTAAAGTGCCGCTTACATGCGTTTAACAGCGCCATGTTAACTCTTAATAGCGACGCTGTTACAGCTTTGCTTTCCGTTAATGTTACTGTTACTGTTAGTGTGGTTTGATCTCTGCTAATTGCGCTAGTTTTAAATCTTTCAGGTGCCTGTGAGATATACAATCTTTTGAGATTCCCGGCAGCTCCACAGTTTGTTGCTGTGCCCTTGGCAGCCAACGATGAGAGTGCCTCGACATATGCCTTCGTGGGACCCGCTCGCTACTCGTGGAAGGAGGAGGATATCCTGTATGTCGGCACCACATTTACCAACGTGGGTGACTATCGTCATGATGTGCCAGCGATATCGTCGCGTCGCTTGGAGGACTTGAACTATGCCGAGTTTTCAATACAGCAGTCAATTATCAACATAGATGTGAAGTACCGGGATCACTTTCTGGTCGACTACGTCTACGGATTCAATTCGTCGGAGTATGCATACTTTGTGCTTGTACAGAAGAAATCGCATTTGGCGGAAGAAGCGGGTTATGTGACACGCTTGGCAAGGATCTGCATAACGGATCCCAATTACGACAGCTACACGGAGATAACAATTCAGTGCACTGCCACCGATGATCATACAGATTATAATATATTGCGGGATGCTAAGATCACTCACGCCAGTCAGAAGTTGGCCCATCAAATGGGCATCAAGAGGGATGATCATGTGCTCGTTACGGTGTTCTCCCCGTCCAAGGAGATTAGCGATCAGCCGGAGAATAAGTCGGCCATGTGCATCTATAGTCTGAAGGATATTGAAGATGTGTTCATTGAGAACATTCACATGTGCTTCAATGGCACCATTAAGGATCGCAATCTGGGCTATATATCGGGCACTATTAATGATGGCCGTTGTCCAATCGTTGGCTCCTTGGGTAACATTTACAACTTCTGTAATGTAGGACTTAAAATAAGTGGAGTGTCGCCAATATCGGCTCATGCTCTCTTCCATTTCGATAATGTGTCCGTGACATCGGTGACAGCCACAACGACGACGGATCAACAGCATTCCCTGGCATTTCTGGGCACCGAGGCGGGCACCATCAAGAAGGTGCTGTTGTCAGGTCAAAAGCCGGGTGAATACGAGGAGATTGTCGTGGACGCCGGCAATCGCATTCTGCCTAACACAATGATGTCCCCCAAAAAAGATTTCCTTTATGTGTTGTCCATGCGAAAAATAACCAAATTACGTATTGAGCACTGCTCCATGTATACGAATTGTTCAGCTTGTCTGGAGTCAAGGGATCCCTTTTGTGGCTGGTGCTCCTTGGAGAAGCGTTGCACAGTTCGCTCCACCTGCCAGCGAGATACATCCGCGTCTAGGTGGCTATCTTTAGGAAGCGGACAGCAATGCATTGACTTTGAGTCCATCATTCCCGACAAGATTCCCATCAGTGAGCTGTCGCAGGTGCAGCTAATTATCCGGACATTGCCGGAACCATTCAATGCCAAATATCGCTGTGTCTTTGGCAACTCAACGCCCATCGATGCGGAGATTTTGGAGCACGGCTTGGCTTGTGCCACACCGCCAATTGATCAGAGGCCGATGATAGCCAGCAATATGGATCATGTCCTGGTGCCACTTTCCGTGCGCAGTTCCGAGACAAACAAGGATTTTGTGTCGCGTTCATTTGCCTACTTCGATTGCTCCCACCACGTCAATTGTCAGTCGTGTGTGCGCAGCTCCTGGGGATGCAGCTGGTGTATCTTCGACAACAAGTGTGTGCACCAGTCGGATCAGTGCCGCAACATGGAGAATGCCATAAGCACTGAGGCTCAGTGTCCGCATTTGAAGCGCAATCGTGAGGCAATCCTGCTGCCAGTTCGGGTACCCAAGGAGATTCGCTTGGAGATTGAGAATCTACCGAAACCGAAGAGCGCTCACGCTGGTTACCTCTGCACTATTCAGATCGAGGCAGCCCAAATGCTATTGCCAGCTCACATCGAGTCCAACAGGATTGTGGTGTGCGAGAAGACGCCGTATTTCTATGAGACGAACACGCACGAGTACGAGGCGAAGGTGGAGATCACTTGGAATCGACAGCACTATGTGGACACCGCCACGATCGTGCTGTACAAGTGCGATGTGCTTGGCTCCCATCGGGAGCATGCGGATTGCAGTCTGTGTGTGACCCGTGATCCCAAATATCAGTGTGCCTGGTGTGATGGATCTTGTGTCTACAACGAGACATGTTCTGGCTTTGATGCATCTATGATGGGATCAAGAAATAATGCGATCATGCAAAACGAGTGTCCACGCCCAAGGATTGACATTATTAAACCATTGTCTGGTCCTGTCGAGGGTGGCACTCTGGTCACCATCGAGGGCAGCAATTTGGGTATACGCGAGGAAGATGTTCGCGGCAAGATCTCGATTGGCAATGTGCCCTGTGACCTGGTCAATTATCAGATATCGGTCAAGATCGAGTGTCGCACTCGTGCAGCGCCACATGAGATGTCCGCAGCCATTAAAGTGGCCAATGATGCTGGATACACTGAATCTAGTGTGCAATTTCACTTTAAGGATGTTCAGCTAACGGGATTATATCCCGGTGTTGGCCCCAAATCGGGCGGCACACAGTTGTCGCTGTTGGGCAAGTACCTGAACATTGGCTCCAGCATTCGGGCCTTTCTCGATGAATATGAATGCCATATCAATGTGACGCAGGCTTCGTCTTCCCGCCTCTCCTGTATTACGTCCGAGGCGACACAGCCAGAGCCAATACGCTCACTTCGCTTAGCTATCGATGGAGCTAACCGTACATTTACGTGCCATAATCCTATACAACCGTCATCATCTTCGTTAGGACATCAGTATGGTTTATATGGTGGCTCCTATTATAACATGATGCAGCCGCCTCCTCCGTCGCCCTGCTCCATTTTCAACTATACGCAGGATCCGCGGATTATGCAAATAAAGCCATTACGGAGTTTTGTTAGTGGCGGACGCATTCTTACGGTGCACGGCATGTACCTCGACTCGATACAGAACCCGGAGCTGGAAGTGTTCTTTGATAGCGAGCGCGTTAACAAAACCTCCTGTACGGTTATCAACTCCAGCCAGATGGAGTGTCCCTCTCCGCCAGTGAACTTGAAATTTCACACCCTGAAACATTCCTTGTCAACGGAGGAACAGAGAAACAATCTGACCGGATCGAAGCATAAACGTAAGCGTAATATACTTTTTAATAATGAGGATTTCCGGAATATTTACGGAACAGGAATGGGATCTACGGGATCAAATTACTTTTCAGCCTCCAATATGGATGTTGCTGCCTTTGTAAAGGTCCATGAAACCCAATTGAATTTGCAAATGAGCTTCGTCATGGATAATGTGCAATTAGTTCGGGACTTGAATAAGTATTTTCATGATATCCGCAGTACCATTGTCTACTTGAGTGATCCCAAGTACTTGCCATTCTCGAACGATGGTGTCAAGCTCTATAAGGGCGATACATTGGTCATTGAAGGCGAACTCTTGAACTTGGCGGCTGATGAGTATGATGTGAATGTGACCATAGGCACTGCTCAGTGCAATATAACTAGCCTGGCACTAACCCAACTGTTGTGCATTCCGCCGGAACAGCAGCCGGCATCCACGGACGAGAACGGTGTAGATCAACCGGCAGATTTGCCGTTGGTGGTCGTCAAAGTGGGTCGTAATCTGCGCTTCGTCATTGGATATCTCAAATATGATTTGAATAAACCGTATTCGATGCCACACGCTATGCTAGGCATAATACTGACTGTCTTGGCTCTAATTATCATATTGGTGGTCGTCTTAATCATATTCAGACGCAAGTCGACTCAAGCCGAACGAGAGTATAAGCGTATTCAGATCCAAATGATTACTCTGGAGAGTAATGTGCGATCCGAGTGCAAGCAGGCATTTGCCGAGCTGCAGACCGATATGACAGACCTTACCGCCGACCTGGAGAGCAGTGGAATACCCACACTGGATCATGTTAACTATATTATGAAGGTCTTCTTTCCCGGTGTATCCGATCATCCCATATTGAATTCCCCAAAGATGCGAGGGAATAACCAGCACACGAATTACGATGCGGCCATGATGCAATTTGAGCAGCTAATCAGCAATAAATATTTCCTGTTGACCTTTATCGAAACGCTGGAGGCGCAAAGATCATCGTTCTCCATTCGTGATCGAGTGAATGTCGCCTCATTGCTGATGGTGGTGCTTATGAATAAGATGGAGTATGCCACAGAGATCTTGAAATCTCTTTTGTTGCGACTCATTGACAAGTCACTGGGCAGCAAGCATCCTCAATTGATGCTACGACGCACCGAGAGCGTTGTGGAGAAGATGCTAACGAATTACCTAGCGATATGCATGTACGACTATCTTAAAGAGTATGCCGGTTCCAGTTTATTTCTGCTCTTTAAGGCCATTAAGCATCAGGTGGAAAAGGGTCTTGTGGACGCGATTACTCATGATGCGCGCTATTCACTTTCCGAAGAGCGATTACTACACGAACAAGTCACACACTCCATTGTTATATTGCACATACTTCAGGATGATCTGGACGAGAAGGTGCAGTGTCGTGTCAACGACTGGGACACCATATCACAGGTCAAACTCAAGATACTCGATGCCATTTTCAAGAATACACCATTTTCGATGAGGCCATCGGTGCATGAAGTGGATTTAGAATGGCGTCACGGACGTGGAGGTCACCTAACATTGCAGGACGAGGATCTAACCACAAAAACAATTAACGGCTGGAAACGATTAAATACCTTGCATCATTATGGTGTTAAAGAATCGGCAGTCATGTCATTGATCGCCCGACAAAATGATAACTACAATATGACTTATGGAAAGCAGCAAGCGCCCTATCACAATTGTGAGTATACTCAGATAATCTAATATCATATCTGTAACTATATCTTAATTTTTTCTTGCAGTTTATTATATAAATAACTCACAGAGTCACATAATAACCAACAATGATATTGAATCGGGTCTGCAGCAACCCAGAATCTACCATCTGGTTAAGCCAATTTTACCCGACCACTATATGAATATTAAGAACTCAGCCATATCTGGAGTCCTGACCTCCAATCCGGCCCAATCTGTGCCACATTGCATTGGCAGTGGCACTGGCAGCGAGCGAATAAATAAAACCATACCCGAAGTCTATTTAACTCGCCTTCTCGCCACAAAAGGAACCATTCAAAAGTTCGTTGATGATTTCTTCTCCATTATCCTCACCGTTAACGAGGAGCTGCCGCCAGCGGTCAAGTGGCTATTCGATTTACTGGATGAAGCAGCCCGGCGACATGATATCGCTGATACTGATATACTGCACGCTTGGAAGTCAAATAGTTTGCCATTACGCTTTTGGGTCAACTTTATTAAAAATCCCGACTTTATATTCGACGTAAACAAGACGTACTCTGTGGATTCGTGCCTAAGTGTTATTGCCCAGACATTTATGGACGCTTGCTCAACAACGGAACATCGATTGGGCAAGGATTCGCCATCCAATAAGCTGCTATTTGCTAAGGTCAGTCAGGTTTATATACACGTATATTTTATCTTACATATATATTGTGTCCAAACCGCTCAAGCGGTTTGGCCTGAACAATGCTAATTGAATATATGAATGTATGAGGCCAAAGAATTTTATATTTTGACTTGTAATGTTACTTATTACTTTATCTGCTTGCAGGATATTCCCAATTATAGAGTTATGGTTAAGGACTTTTATCGGGATGTGGCGCGGCTTCCTCAAATAAGCGACCAGGAGATGAGCACTGCCATGCAGCAATTGTCTGTGCAACAGAATGAAGAATTTGACACGATTTCTGCTCTAAAGGAACTCTACATTTACATAACTAAGTACAGAGAACAGGTGAGCAATCAAATCAATCAATCGAACCTACAAGAAAATCTTATAATTTGCTATTCAATTTCAGATCATGGATGCCCTTGACTCGGATCCAAACTGTAAGAAAATGTATCTTTCACGAAAACTTGAAAATGTTGCTTGCACATTGGACGGTGAGGATATTTCAAACTGCTGACAAGAATTGACAGCTCAATATGTAATACACCTAATCGTTTATTGCAATTTCGAATATTATTTTATATGGTGCAAAAATCGTACATATACTCGATATCTAAATCAAGTGCCAATTCGAACAAGAATTAATTATGTATTATGATTTTGTTGAAATGAATCGATACTAAGACATTGGAAACTTGTGTAATACTTGTATACACGAATAATTTTCTGTACAATGAAAAACCCAATAGAATACATGTAAACAAATTCAATATTATAATTATCCGGGGTACAAGATTTTTAGAAATTTTTTTATGTATTTAATTTATATTTATTTCTTATTTAATTTTATTTTTACTAGGCGTTTAAGATTATATTCGATCGTGCTGTAGTCCTTACAGTTTCAGAATCTATAATCTATTATTATACACACAAGTATGTGTAGCTGAAAGTATTCATGTAGATATTGATTTTAGAAATATCAGAATAGCATTTCCGAGATACTCTAATGAAGTAGGCAGCTTGATAAGTAAAAAAAAAACACAAATATCTAATTGAGCATACATTTTAATATAATTATACATACTATTGCATATGCACGTAGATGTATTTCTTGGTATTAATAATTAATAATGCTGGTTACTAAGTACCATAAGAGCATTTGCATTTGTAAGCATCGATATATTTTATGACTGAACTGTACAGAAAACATAAAAAATTAAAAGTCTGGTAGGCATTGAGCAAATATTTGTTACATGTAAAATTGATTGCATTTATATTCTATTTAGTACTACGTTAATACTAGAATTAAAGGTATCGAATAGTTATCAAGACAAATGCATAAACGACCCAAGCAACCATTTATGAATTTTTAGTTTAAAGTTTGTCTTCTCCCTGTATTCCATATTTTTGTTAGTATACATTAGTTGAGCATAAAAGCAATGATTTTGTTTCGAAAGACCAAATTGAAATATTTTTACAAATTCTCTGTGCTGCCTCTTTTAATCGGCTCAGTATTCAGTATTGAGCGTAGTACTTTAGAACATGTGATATTATATATTGTATTAAGGATTCGTACAGTTTCTTAAGTGTAACCAATAAGTTAGCAAACGTCTAGTTTTTAGCGTCTGCAACAGTTGCACTACTTGTAATATGATTTGTAATTTGCTAATTCAATTCGGATTCTGTTTAATTTATAATGTTTTGCCCATGCAAAGAATTTAGAAATATATTCTTTTTTATTTTGATTCGATCTTAAAATTAAATAAATGAAAAACAAATCTTCTACATTCATACAAATTTGTCGTACCTCTATTGTATATACATTATAAACATTAATGGAAAAAAATACATTATATTATGTGGATATGAATTATCTACTTATAAGCTAAGCTAAATGGAAAATTAAGAGTAAATACCATGTAATTACTATATGTACTTCATAACATTTATTTATATGTAAATGTATTTATATTAAAATGTACTTTTTTGAATAAAGTTTAATAAGTTCTTAATTCAAGTCAATTTCTCTTTATTTTAATGATTCAAACTTATTTAAGTGTAATATAGGCACGATACTCTACGCCAATGTTAGTTAAAAGCCACTGTAACAGTCTTAGCAGACCTCTGTCAATGTTCTAATTTAAATATTTCTAAAATAATACTTGAGTCCCAAGGCTTGGCAATAATGAAAAAATGGTTTAATATTTTATTTTGTATTTATTTTAATGCAAAAATTAGTTAAAGATAATTAAATTTGGCGACGTTGTCATTTAATAATCCCTAACACACACGTCAAGCAAATTATCTAAAATGTCCTCGTTCTGATTCATCTCAGAGCTGTGAAGATAATTGAATGACTCGTCGACGCCGTCTATATATGCCCGAAAATTGGAGTAATCGCAATTATTTGCTAAGCTGCTTGGGAGCTCAGGACTAGAAACTACAGGAGTTACCAAAGCAATATCCGCATCTTTGTTCACATCGAGCACGGTGGACATATGGGACGATATGACAATGTTTTCACTGGACATTGGAATTTCATCTTCTGTGTAAATCTAAAAGACAAACCAAATAGTGATGAGTTGTATTTAAAATAGAATGCAAATTATATATAGATAGGTAACGAACCATATTAGTATAGCTGAATTTGTTATTAATAATGCTATTGAGGCAAGAGGACTCGTCCATGATGCCAGTAGTGCTTATGATGATGGTACCAAGCTCATATTGGTGCTGCATTCCCTCAGCGATTGCGTTTGTAGTCATCGCCAGCTCGTTGGGACACAGAAATCTGCTATCAGAATCAGGATCCTGTTCCTGTATTCGAGGACTGAGAGCATTGGGTAACGATAGACCAAGACCAAGACCAACTTCTATTTCAGTTAGGGTACGCGTCTTTTCAATTAAATCCAATTGTGCCACTTTGTCAGCACCCATATAATGGTTAGGCTGAATTTGTTCCGAGTGTTGTCTATAGCATAATGGAATGTGTTTTTCCTGAGAGCACTCGCTATTATTTGCAGTACTCTGAATATTCTCGCAGACTTGAAATTTCGCCAGCGAACAATGATTTTTAGCAATTAATTTAGATTGCCCTGTTTTACGATTA
Organism: Drosophila falleni; assembly: GCA_035045575.1. Taxonomy (NCBI): domain Eukaryota; kingdom Metazoa; phylum Arthropoda; class Insecta; order Diptera; family Drosophilidae; genus Drosophila; species Drosophila falleni. The sequence goes on along the minus strand of JAWNOV010000082.1, from coordinate 1,045,783 downwards.
CGTATACGTTTTCTATCACATTTTTTGGGATCAACTCCCAGTTCCCAGTAGCCTCCCTTGCCTTTCTCCTCACGTTTCCGATTGCGAAAACAGTGATGCAGTGAAAGATTATGCCTTATGGAGTTCTGAAAGTACACAGATTCCAATATATGTACATGCTGATCACCGATCAAGACTATTGTTGCTGACTCACATTCCACTTTTTTCGTGCTCGGAAGAACGCAAACTTTGACTCAATCCATGCACAGATTTGCTGAAGCGTGACACGTCCATTTTCCAGCATTGCCATCCCGATGATATGGGAGTAGTTAAAAGGAGGCTTTTCAGTCACATCGGTTTTATACTTTATCGCAGACTTTTCGTATTCGGCCAAATCTCTGTAATGTTACGACGAAAATCAATAATATTAGCACTTGTATTCATAAACAAATATTTTCTTTTATACAAATCGTGAGAGTACCACAATTATTACAGTTATTCAGTTATATTACGAATAATTTGGGAGCTTAAGAAACCGTAATTTAAGCAAAAATATAATATATAATATAATAAAATATAATATAATATAATTATAAGAAAAAGACATTGCCAAAGAAATAGAAATCAGTATAATACAATAAATAAATTAAATTGTTATCAATTATTGTATAGAATTATTTAAAAAAAAACTTGTAGAAAAGTCTACAGTTGATAGAGAAGCTGTAATTAATCTATAAATGTGAAATTATCCTAAGATTAATCTCTGTATTACTTTTAAGCTCTCACCGTTTAATTTTGTTGATGAATATATCATATCGCTCTGCGGGGCTAAGACGCTTCGAAGGTGCAACAGGATTTGCCGTCAAGCTATGTTTTCTTGATTCGGAATAGGAAACTAGATTGGGAGTGATGCATTTCTTTGTCAAGCTCTTTGAATTAGTATTACTCGCATAATCCGAATTATTTTCTTTCTTTTGACAGTTGACATTTGCGTTAACGGTCGCTATGCTCTGATTGCCAGGCAAAGTGACATGGGTATTTGTATTTATATCATCCTCAGAGTTACCATCGATTGTTTTTGGCCAAGTTACATTTTGATTACGCAGCAGCCAATTAAGATTTGTTAGTTCGCGTTCCTCGTCGGATTCATCCACTTCAGAAGACTTGTAACTGTCGTCTTCTCGCAGCTTCTTTTTTGATGTAATCATCTTTTGTTTTTCTCCTGTAATTTATGATATAAAATTTATTCTATACTTATATTTTCGAGTATTAACTTTGAACTTGCCAACCCTATTGTTTACTGAGACAAATCTGGATTGTCATTGGCTCTTCTTGGTACCAATGTACAACGATGCCATGATTGGCCAGAATGAGGGTGGTAAGTATACGATTTTGAGTGAGGATGCGCCCTGAAGACCGCTGTCGCCATTTTGAAATTAAACCATTCTCTAGTTTCGGTCTGAAAGCTTACAGTGTTTCGGGATTTTCAATTTATATATATTTATACTAATAGATATACATATATGCGTAGGCAGATCTAGGGTATTTTTTATTTTGGAATCCCAAGAATAGTTTAATAATTAATTTCGCAACTGCTCTGAAAATTTCATCAAGAATATTAAACATTTTTAACGCTTGTGTAAATATTATATAGATATCAAATTGTAACTACCAAAAATACTTTTACAATTTTACTATTAATCTTTTGATATAAATAAATTTCATATATTTTCGAACGTAGAAAAAAAAACTCTGACACAGTTTCTGGCACATCAAATCCTGATTAAACCACGAATAAATGCCATGATTGATTTTTAATCTTGAAAGTTATGCAAGGAGAGTATGTAAGCTCTCCTTCCCCACAAATTTCAAGTTTTTTTTTTGACTGCACAATTTCTTTTATGGGATATTTCGAAATCACAGACTCTCGACCTTAACGTTCTTACTTGATTCAGTAAGTACGGAGCGAAAGAATCGGAAAATATACATTTTAATTTTTTTGATTTTGAGTAACTTGATCAGTCATTAGTTAAACACACAAAAGGGGTTGAACATGTTCCTCAATGATGGTTATATTTCTTTTATTAAAATGTAATGTTTAAACATAAGTTAAAATATATTTTATTATTTATAAATGTACTTGGTATTTATGTATACCTTGTTTTGATAGATATTGTTACTTTTTTTGTATTTTACTGTTTACTGTTAGATAATCTCTTTTCACATAAACTTCGATGGATACATATAAAAGAAAAGTTTGTAATACGCTTAAATTTTCTATATTTATGCAGTTGAATAATCTCACTTTTTAAAATTCTCCCTGATTTAATATATTTATATGTAGTATAGAAGAATTTTTACCTAACTGTTTCGACTGAGCGGTAGGAATTACACTGCAGTTCCACAGCTCTCTACACCTGTGCTCACTACCTGGTCAGCGTAGCATTGCCAACCCTTATTGTCCGGTATATAGCTGGTATTGGAGTGGTGAAATTGGTCGGTAGTCTGTAGCCATAAGTTTCAGTGGGCGGCGGTACAGAGTATGGAGTTGAGCAGGTGTAGGGTCTAGATAAGCATATGGTCAGAACAGTTCAGTGACCTAGAACGTTTCTGCCGTGTGGTAGCGAGGACTTGGTCAAATACAGCTGCAGAATGTTCCTGATTGAACCCCTAATGGAGGCGCCTATGTACTCTGTACTCAGTTCTAAATAATGTCTCCGAACCCTTGAAAGTATATGTAGATATACAGTCGGGTTATAGCCGACTAGCAACGACTGAACATCGACCACCGTCCACTGACTCACAAAGTCTTTCGGACACAATACCAACCCCCATTTCAGGATGAATATGGAAATGGTCAGCGGGTATAACACTTGTCGTTTTTAGCCTTCACCCCATAAACATATTTGGACCTGTAGACATTTAAATTTATTCTGCATTCAAAAGTTGACATTCATAATACGAGTACGAATTTGAGCGAAGGGACTTATTGGGTTGGTCCTTCGATTCCTATGTGTCATCTATTACGAGTATATCCGTGATAATCAAATTTGTAACTCCCATAACACCTTAAAGTCCCGAATATGATGATCAAAAAGGATTTGTTATTCGAAAAGGGATACAATTCTGCTTATTATAAAAAATTATGAAATTTTTATAATATAGTATATTTGTTTTCTTCAGCAGGGCGTTGACTTACAAGCAGTGAACGCGTTTTAAGGAAAAACAGTAATGGATCCAATAAATCTGCAGGGAAAACCGTTTTATTCACTGTAAGGTGCTTCATTCTAACGTACAAACCTTGGAGAAATGTTGACCATTTATAAAAAACTCTAATTTAATTCTGCATCTAAATTAAAAAATATAATTTCTTACCATCGCTGTCCATGCTTTAAGGTCATAGTTTATATTCTCCAGACTTCAATCCGTCATAACTTTGTCAAGTCTTAGCCGATTTCTTTCCGGAAATAACATTTTTTATTGTTTCGATCTCAATTTTTTTTTTTGCATTAAAATTAGAAAATATGATATTTTTGCCTTCACTACCAATTTTTTCCATTGATCATTTTCTCCATACTTTCCCTTAGACACTATTCCTGAACTTCAAACTGTCATAACTTTGTCAATTCTTCACCGATTTCCTTGCGAAATGTCAAATTTATATTGTTTTGACCTCTAATTGGATTCTGCATCAAAATTGGATGTCTAATGTCCAATTATTGCCCTCAGTGTCCATACTCTCACATTGACATTTCATTAAGAAACTTTAAGCTTCCATAACCCTGTCAAAACATAGCCGATTTTCTTTCGAAATGTCAATTTTATCATTATTTGGTGTGTACATTGTTTTTGCATCAAAATTGATAAGTTAAATTTTACCCTCACTGTCAATTTTTTTTCATACTTGCTTTTTCAAAAACTTCAAGCTGTCATTATTTCAATTTTATCACCATGGAATTGGGATAATGTATGAATACAGAAGATAGATAAGTAAATTTACAGTGTAGTGTCGTATATTTAATATATTTACAAACAAATGTACTGGCACAATATTCATTTTAGACAACATATTTAAAGACATAAATGCAATAATTTATAGGTAATACAGCTTAGCTAATAATAGTATAAATATTGTTGTTATTATTTAAAACTTTATATGCACTTAACATTTAAAACTATATATTAATATTTGAAAATGTACAAAATAATAACTTGTCTTTTTCTATTTACCCGATGACAATAAGTATTGATCGAACATATATATGCAAATGCGAATATAAGTATAGTAATTTCTTATGTACATTTCAATGATAAATGGCAACCATAATTTGCTACGGCATCGGTTCAATGCTCAATCTTGTTGAGTAAATGCCTAAATGTATTATCAACCAATAAAGTCTTGTCGAAGTTAGATCGAGTCAAAGCCAGATAGTTCACTCTCAAGCTAGAAGAAATCCATTCGGAATTGTTGTAATGATGTGTACATAAAGGAATCAATTGCAATACAAACCTTTTCTGGCATATATAGGTGTGTATGTGGCAATAAAAAGGTTGAACCTAGATCACGTTCAGTCATAGTGTTTGGTTCCTGTGTAAACAATTTATTATAATTATTTGGACAATGCTATTTGCAATTTGTTTGTTATATATTGTATTATATACCTCATTTGTAGTACTCTGAGTTTGCATGTCAAAACAAAGATGCATCGATTTGGTTACAGCCTGAACTGTAGTTTCATCGAAGGATCGCACATCCGCTGATCTGTTGAGTAAATGTTAAATTTAAATATGAGACTTGAGTAATATAAGTCTTTTAATGGACACTTACATTGCATTCGTCTGAATATTACTCATCCAAGAGCTCATTCTTTGAATATCTCTGAAAGTAAGCAATTTGTATATAGTGATTCATTTAATTTGATTGACTGACTTACTCTCCTGAGCGTAATATGGCTTCCAAGTTTGATCTGGACATTTGTTGTGCTTTTGGTGAAAGTGTTATAGGCCCATTTTCATTTTCATTTTCATTTTCATTTGCTTTCAATTCAGCTACTCGATCGCTTACAATTGCAGATACTTCAAAGCCAGCAGACACCAAGGCTCCACTTTTTTCAGGCAATTCTGAGGAGTCGCTCATGGTAGTTCCAACATTACGAGTACTCTCATTAATTTCATTGTAAGCTACATTTTGTTGCGAATGGTTTCGACTTTTTGGCCTGGACTTGTCGATTTCATCCATTGTCATTTGGGCTTGAGGTAAGACGGTCGGATGGAAGTACCTTGCTCGCGGAATCATAACGGTCAGAGATCGATCCGATTGCTCCGTTTCATTCATATCTATGTTGCTGAAAGTCGGTCGATTAATAGGCTCATTAGCACCTTTGTTTTCATGATGATTACTGTTGACCTTCTCCCTAAATTTATTCGGGGCCTTGCCTGAGTTGTGACTTTTAAATGTTTTTCCTTTACTCGTATTAGCCACATCAATGAACTTCTGTAATCAATAGTAAATCTTATTATAAAAGACATCTTTTAAAATGAGAACATTAACGTACTTTATAATTATATGGCTTCGAAATGTGACTAGAGTCACTATTCGAATCATTCAGTATAGCATGCATATCGATGCTACGCTCTTGAAAGAAATCGGCTGGGGACATTTTTCGAGATGCTGTCAAAAGGCTCGGATGATGGTAATTTGATGCTGTTATAAATATGGGCCTTGCCAAGGAGTCACCGTGCACTTTTCTTCTTGTATAAATGAGCAGCATGCAAACAAGGAGTACAACAAACACCGTCACAATTACAACGAGACAGATTAAAAGGATTTTTAAATTTAGTTGGCATGTTACTCCGGTATACCAGGCAAAGCATTCGCACACTGCTGTTCCATTTATGTATTGCGTGATACAATTGCCATGATAATTGCACTTATCACAGCCAATATGCTTGTCGGAACAATGACGTCCTGGATAAATCGGATTGTCCGATATGTCTGCATAGCCATCTGGACAGATGCAAGTATAGCTGCCCACCAAGTTAAAGCATTGCGCATGCATTGCACAATCATTGAAGGTTCTATTGCCGCACTCGTTGAAGTCTATAAATAAACACATGAAAAGACACGAGTTGAATTACAAAAATTTAAAAATAATAATTATTTTTGATTTTGATTTTAAAATTTAAAAATAAGAGTTATATTTTGATTTTTGAAAAACAATAAAAATTTAATTATATAATAATTTCTATCCAAAAGTGAGTTAAATCTATTTTTAATAATTAAAATAATTATATTTAAAATATATTGAGATTTTCAATGTTATCAGATTTCAAAATTTTTAAAAAATTAATAAAGAAAATTAGAGTACTCTTACCTTGAATTGTCAGAGAATTGATATGCTCTTTTGATGTATACAGTTCCGTTCCACCAATGCTGTAATTACTCTGTCTAAGGTATTTCTTAAACACGGTTTCTAATCGATTTTCGTCACTGTTTTCAGACAACTGAAATCGAATAATCATAAAAGTACATAAATACTTATTATAAACCACATTTTAAATTTGTTATACTCTCGTAGATCGAATTACAATTCTGAACAGAACTGCTTGAAAAGTACACTTCTTACTGCTTTCGTCACAAGCACGAACTGCCGTCCGCAGTGATATTAATGCTTAAATACAAGTATATACATCATCAGTATTGAAGCAATGTGAAAAAAAATAATTTTATTACTAGAAATAGGCTAAAATAAACATGGTTGTTTCTTGAGATATTTAAACCAATCTTAAGATACATAAAGTATGCTTGATATTGTTTCATATGTAAATTCTGTTCAAAATTGGTAAAAAAGGATTAGCATATTTATATATGAATTCATGATGAATTTTTATACCTGTAATAGAAATTTGCCAATTACAGCCCCATCATTAGCAGATGTGAACTCTTTCAATTGGACACCATAGTATTCATCGCGAAAATCGGACTGCATTACCATGCGATCGATAGCGTCAAGTATTATTGAGCTTAGATGTCGATATTGACTTGAGGAGTTATTTAGGAACTCATGATTAAATTTGAGTAAATAACTACCAACTCTGCTGGCTGGCACCCTCATCTCGTATGTGTAGGTAGCTGTAATAAAATCAAAAAAGTTTTTTAAATAACATTGCAATTATTGTCCAACTATTCTTTTTTTTTTTCTTGTTGTGGCAAAAATTTGACTTACGCTTGCATGGTCGATCCGGAAAGATCCGTGCGAAACCCAGACGGCATTCACAGCGACTACCAAATCCTGATATATGCACGCAAATTTCGTTTTTGGTCGACTTACAGGAAGGATTGCAGACATCGGAATGGATTGACTGAGGAGAGCTTGTCTGTTTGGTATTTTGTAGTTGAGTTTTATAGGGCGTATCTGTAGCTAAAAGAACACCTCCTATCAATACACTGTTTGAGTTAAAGCGAGGCTCAATCTCTTCGTCTCGTGTGGGTAGCTCAAATGATATATTGGAATCGTAGTCTATTTCCAGGACATTGTTGTTTTCATTTCCATTTCCATGTGGATTTCCATTTGCATTATCATTGCCAGAGATTTTAGTCATCACTACCAAAATGCTCGAATCATCGGGTCTGATATTCGCAGTCGTGGAAACTATTAATGTGTATTCCGATATTTTCTCAACGTCTCTATCTCTTGACGTTTCTTTTGAAAGTTTCGGAAGAACTTTAATGGGAGTGGAAGGTAATATTCGAGTATACGATTTTGAAAACGAGGACCTTAATGGATGAATTAAGTCTTTATTACGACTTGGATCGATTTTGGTCACAATCTGAGTGTCCAACACCGAAATAGGTGAAGACCTTGAGGCAGGACCTTTATTAACACTTACTGAATTCAGTAGCAAGTTCGGCATAAGTTCAGTTGGTTTAATTAATATCTGTTGTACTTGTTGTGTTGCAGTTATTAATGTCGTTGTAATATCTTCTAAAACATCTGATAATTGATTTGTATCTACTAATTTACTATTAATGGGATCTATGGCAACGTTCAGATTAATTCCCGTAGGCAATACCACTTCGGAGGACTCCAATGAAAGGTGTGGAATCTGATTAATGTAAATGGAGCTATGATTTACAGTTCTATAGCCATTAACACCGACTGTATTTGTCTTCCACGTATTCGTTGACAATGAAGATAGTTTGATACTCGATGTCATTGCCGGTTTTAATATCTTACGAGTATTAGCGTTGGCTTTTGTGGAGACTTTATGATCTGAAAACAATATGTTTGTCCTTAAGGTTGTTTCGTGTATGGGCATTATTATGGGCTTTATGTTAATAGTTGAATACTGATGTGAAATTGACTTCGTTCTAGTTGAGGTCTTGCGTATTTTCTGGGTTTTTATCGTGCTTTCTGTGTATTTCACTATCGAAGAGTGTTTCTTTTCGAAATTTAATGAATCTCTTAATGCAGTGTTTGTTGCATTATCATATGAAATTGAAGCACGAGTACGTTGTACTTTAAAGTTGGGAACCACTGTAGATGAGTGTATAGGAGTGGAGAGAACTATTTTATCTGCTGATAGAAGTATAGAACTGATATATCTATTAACTGATGATGATGATGATGATGATGATGATGATGATGATGATGACGATGATGATGATGATGATATTGGTGCTGGTGGTGGAGGTGGTTGCAATTCCAAGGCATTTAGTTTAGTCTCATAAATCAAGATGTTTTTCGAATTCGGTGTTAAATATGTGGGAATAGGCGGAGGCGACAAAACTGTGGCCCCATTATCCACATATATATCGGTCGAAACAGCAAAAGGTCGAATAAACTCGGACATCAGTTGAGATCTTAAGTTGAAACCCTCACCAGTCGCAAAATATAACTTTTTCGGAATATTACTAGCGACTGCAATGGATCCTTTACGAAGTTCAGTCCGAATTGGATTTGGTTTTTGAAAAGGTTGCCCCAATCCTAAATCGATAGTTTTGTAGCTTTGTATCAATTCTTGTATTGATAGGGATGGGCTTTGTTTCGATTTTAGGCGCTGAGTACTCAAATTAAAAATGTGGGCAGCATTTGGATTATTTTTTGAATTGTAAGTTGCATATGCAGCGGTTTGATCTGAAGATTCCTTTTCTTGGAGGCTTGTTGAATTGGGATTGTTAAATTTAAGATAAACTAATTGCTTGTTGGTCGCCATAGGATTTGAATCATTCCACCTGAATGCATCTTCACTAACGGTTTTGTTTTGAATATGTGTCTTAAGATCAGCTGGATATAATGCTTGTGGATTAATTGACATTAATGTTGAGTTGAAGTATAAAAAGTTTTTGTTTGGCTTTTTCATCTTATTATAAAAGTTCTCAGTAGAACTTGCAGATGGAATCCTGTGTACCATTGGGGTTCCTTCTAATGTCTTGGATAGGTTCTGATTGCGTTGCTTAAATGTACTGGCTGTACTGTTGTGCTCATCATCATGAGGTGGTTCAACAGCCAATTGAGTACTTTGAGGCGAAAGCCGTACCTCGACATGAGCTTTATTAAGTGGTATTTTAACCAAGGGCATTGGTGGTACAGCAATGTGTCCTTGAACGGCAGTGGCAACTGGAAAGTTCTCATTATCTCTTTTAAAGGTCAGAGGCGGTACATTCATGTTAACGTTGTGACTGAGCACATCCAATTTGAAATTGACTTGGTGGTGTGCTGCCGGTATAGCCGGTATAGCTGGTACAGCTGGTATAGCCGGTGAGGCCGGCATAGTTGGTACAGCCGGTATTGGTTGCTTGGTGGAATACTTCGAGGGTATCTGCACATATTGTGAATTTTCAAAGCTTGGGTATCGCGTAACCGCTGGCAATTTAGTACTGAATATCTGCGGTATTTGCTTGATTTCCAGAATCTCATTATTATTCAGTTCCGAGTTAAGATTGGCAATTTGCTGTTCAGAGCCGTATATGTTTGGCGTATGGCTATTAAAGTTATAGTTCTGTTTATTGTACGACATTGGTGATTTAAGTTGGTAAGTTATAGAAGCCGCGACTCCTGCAACGGATTGATGTAGATATTCGGAGGCTACTGATGCACTCATATACTTGTCATATGAATTCAAAACTTTTGAGGGTGGTCTTAGTATTGTTATAGTTTTATAATCATCATCGGGGAACACTCGATTGAATCCATCCTGATCGTAAGCAGCCACAGATCCTTCAGCTAGAGGTATAATTTGTGGCGGTATAAGCGAAAGCGGAATCATTGAGGGAATCCAGGTTTTCTTTTTCAATGGTGATGGTTGCAAATAAACATGATTCTGATTTTGATTCTGATAATGAGCTGATTTATTGAGATACTCGAGACGGGATAACGAAAACTGTCCTCCAATGCCGTTTGGCTTACCGATAATAACATCGTTGGCGTTGGCATTGATTATCTCGCCGGGTCGTATGGGAATACCCTTATTTAACAAGGAATGCTGATAAACAGGCTCTGGTGGCCTTAGAGATTGAATATAGTTGCGGTAAATGTCATTGTAATTGTTATTATTATTATTGTTGTTGTTATTATTATTGTTGTTATTGTTATTGTTATTGTTATTGTTATGTTGCTGCAGTTGCCAGTTGTCATCGATGACATCGAGGTCGGAAATATCAAATTCGGGTGGGTTAATGTGCAGACTGTGTGCCGATAGCCTACTAAGGTTAATGTCCAGTTTAGTTTCACTTTCATGTCCATTTTCGTATTCAGTTGATTTGTTTTCCGGACTGCTGTATCTGCTGGATAATGGTATATTCGAATTAACATTTTGCTTGTTCAATGCTAATTTATGTGGATCGGCTATTTGAAGAGGTATATAATTCGGGCCCTCTAAAGTGTCTTGACTTTGACTTTGACTAGTTGGAATCTGGTTGACCGCTTCGGTGGCTATGCTGGAGATCTGTTTCGTCTGGTGCGACTGTCTGCTCACCAGATTCTTTTGAAGTAAGTCCGCCATTACGTTGAAAACTGGCCGAAATCGTTGGAGATTTAATGATCCAATAAGTTGTTCAACATTTGATGACGGTAATGGTGAATGTGACGGTGACGGTATATTTTTCAAAGGCCTTACATAAACATCCTTGATCTCAGACTCTGCCAAATTTAATCCATCTTCGGACTCTGATTCTGTTTCTGTTTCGGTATCTGACAGGTTATTCTCGACTGAACTGGGCCTAATGGTAATTGAAGGCTTTGATGATTGAATCATTGAGACATTTACAGTGCTCACATTATTTAAATCAACATCCATTGCATTTTGATGTAGTTTTAAAGAAGATGTTGTGGGTGCAAGTGATCCTTTTGGTATACTGACTGCAGTTACTTTCAAGGTTTGACCGTTCAACAATGTAGCCAATGTAATCAGAACCTTTCGGTTATTCTTAACGTTCTTTTGCATTAGCTCATGTCGGAATATTGACACAAGTTCCGAACTCAATACCGAACTAGGCACAATATCAGTTACTACACTTTCTATGACCTTTGTGTGTAACTTGGTCGAGAGCGACTCTTTGTTCGATTTGACAGATGTAAGAGCTGGAGTCACTAGATACGAAACAGTTGTCAAAAAGGTTTTCGTTGCATATATGTGAACATCCCGATCCTGATACCGATTCCGATCCTGATCCAGATCAGGGCTAGAGTGGAGCTTTGTAGTACCGCGAGCTGGTATTGATTCGGTAATTACCACTTGGGTCAGAATGCTCTCATCGGTTAAGATTTTCGTTGATTCGAAAGCATCTTGAATGGATTTCGTTAGAGAAAGCCGACTATAGTATGTATTTGTTTCTTTTAAGGGGGTGGCTTCCTCTGAAGGCTGCAGAAAAGATATATAGTCCTCAGGCCCAGTTACTGTGTTGACTATTGTATAGCTAGAAGTGAGCACAAGGTCGTTGTTCCTCAACTTGTTAAAGTAGTGATACGTAGTTGGAAATATGCCAACAACCAGCTCGGGTGTCTAAATAAGTATCAAAGATATTATTTTCAAGAGTATATATCGATATCAATTGATATTGATTTGAGCAGACATTACTTACATTTAAAAGAGTTAAATCCATCGGTAAGTAAGTGCTCGCTCGTAAATAGTTGCGTTCCTCCGTGTGACGATTGGACACAACCTTTTCGGCACTTGCGACTGTGGTCCTTCCGTTGTGAAGGTATGTCGTATGATATGTGTATGTGGTTAAACAAGTCTTCGTTATAAACTGGTTGTCAATAATGGGAATTGTGAATTTGTCCTGCATTATGAAGGTGTATTGCATTAAGTTCTGTCTAGTTGAGCTCCCCAATTGTGTACCCAAGAATTATTACCTGCTTAGCAGTGGGCAAAGCCAATATCATATGGTTCATGAGTGTGCTTGGTGCAAAGGTCACTGGTTTCTTCTTCTTGGTTTCTTGAGTTTGTGCTTGGGTTTGAGTTTGAAGAAGTTGCGACGATGACGATAATGACGGTATGCTGTTCACCTTATCACTATGCTTAACCCTGTCGCTAGCAATTATCAGTTCCACTCCATTTGACATAATATGCGTCGCAAGATTGAATCTGGCCTCGGCTAGGCTCTTATTAGACACATCCCCTATATAAAGGACTTCACCTCTACTTTGTGTTGTATTGAGGTTAACATGATTTTTATTGTATCCTGCATTGATTAATTTCAAACAATATTAAGTGATTCGGAACTTGAAGTTCTTTTTTAGACCATATTATACATTATTAAAGGTCAGAGAACTTTTTAATCTATTACGTGTATATTGGGTATAAAAGGAGTTGTAATCATAAAAGAAAAACCTCTGTACATAGTAATTACATTTTTATATATTTATGTATTATTTTATCTGAATAACAATAATTATTTAAATAATTGTTAGTTTGTGTTTAATGAAATTGATTTATTTCCAGAAAAGTGTAAATACAAAAAAGTACAAAATACGAAATAAAAGTACTGACTTTACATAATTAATTTTAGAGTTAAGTGTAAATAACATTTTGTACATTCGTATATATGTATTAAAAGAATATTATTTTACTATACCTTTAATTTATTCTCATAAAGATTAATATCAATGTATTTTATAGAACTTATAAGTAAATTAAAATTAAAATATATGGTATAGTATGCAAATATATATCATTATTATAGTTAATTAGTTTGAAACAAAAATTAAATATAATTTAAATTTGCAGAACTTAAGTTTCCAAGAAACCATAGCATCCTGTGTTTTAATTTTGAAGATATAAAGTAAATATGTCGGTCAGCTTGGAATTATGTGGGAATTCATTCTCTCAAAGTTTTCTTGTGGCTTTTGGAATGTATAAGGGTGTATAACGAGTACTTATGCAACACAGATTAATTATACGTATTTTACAATGATCACTTCACACACTAAATCAAGTTATTCAAAATATACCCATGCATATGCTGAAAACTGAGCTGGATATATCTTAGATAATAAGATTTAATAAAAGCACAATGTCCGTCTGCACTAAACTTTGCACGTTGAACAGCACTGGTATAATATGGTACTGGTATAATTCAAGAATCTCATTCGCTACTCTGTCAAAAGAATTGAAATAATATTCAAGTATTAACTGAAAAGGATCATTTAGAGGGTCATTAAGGGTCTCTAAACGATATCTTGATAATAAAATTTAAGGTGTAATTAAGTAATTGGAAAGGTAATATTTGATATTAATATTTAATTGTGTAAAGAAATAATTTGATTAACACTTACAACTAAATAAGTAACTTAAATCATATTTTTACATTTTGCTTGAATGGAAGTGTGTGTGTCTGTGTTTGGGTGTGTGTGATTAACATACTAAGTATAAATTTGAATAATTAAATATTGGCAATACAAGTACGATCCAAAACTAGTTGATTACTGTGGAAATAGCGAAAGTTTCAGTTTCATAGATTTGGCTGGGTGTAATGGTCAGTGTGATCGGCAGAATTCGGGTGTTTATTCGGATAAATGTTGATATGGATTGCAGTATTTCGTGTTGATCGTTGTGAACACGCTCCACGACATATGTGTAGGTTCGTGTCGATAGTTCAGTACTTGTTGTGGTTATAGTCAATGTCTGTCCGTTGACTGCGTCTGTATCTTTATCCTGATCAACGTTGATAGTTGATTGCTGGATTAACGCTGAAGTTGTTAGTATTGGTGTTGGTATTGGTGTTGATTCGATTGATTTAACTGATGGATTTGTGTTGGATTTGTTTCTATTTGCTGTTCTATATTTAAAGATTACAACACGATGTTTCTTTGGCTGTCTGTGTAAATTTCCGTTCAATATGCTGCGGCTGTTTTTGTTGTTATTATTGTTGTTGTTGTTATCATTGACTAGTGATGATGGGTAACCGTTGATCGGTTTTCGCCGCACAAGCACTTTTCTTAATCGAGACATGTGGGTGGCATCTCTTTTTCTTCTTCTTCTACTTCTACGCTTCCCACCTCTCTGAGGATGTGTTGTGGACAATTTTGTGACCTGCAACTGTAGTGGGAACAACTCAGTGAGGCCACTTAAACTAAAAAATGTTGCGATACATTTAATGGTTGATCTGTACTTAAGGTACTTAAGGTGCTACTCGTACTCGTACTTAGGGCCTGCTTTGTGGCCTTGGCATACCACAAATCGACATCTCCAATGATACTCTCTAGCGAAGCGGTTTGAGACTTCGTCTCACAGTCTTCTGCACTTTCCTGGCATTCATCTAAGGCCGACTTGACCGAATTTTGCATCTTTACTTGCTCTTGTTCTTGCTCCAGCTCCAGATTCAAGTCAAGAGGTACATACGAGTACAGGTTGATTTTTTCGCTACCGCCAAACTCATACAGATCTTCGGGACTATCGAGTGTAGCAGTCTGTAGCATTGGTATTGCCTGTCTCTTATGTAGGCTGCTCGCATGATCGTAGGTATTATGCACTGTGGATAAAATAGTGCTAAACTCCCCAGGTCTACGTCCTGAAACATAAAGTGTTATAACACTGCTCTCTTCTTCTGGTTGTTGTTGCTGTTGTTGTTGTTGTTGTTGTTGTTGTTGCTTATGACGCTTGTGAGATTTGCCCGACTTCCTTGGTTTCTTGCGACTGCTTTTATTGACGAAATGACTCTGATTTGTGTCGTTGTCGGACACTATGATATCATCAATATTATCGCGTACATCAATATCAGCATCCAGCATCAGCTGGTCGTCCAAGTCCTGCAGATTCTCACCCAAAAATATCTGCGGCATTGTCGTATGGGATACTTGCGTAATTTGCGGCTGCTGTTGCTGTTGCTGAAGCAGCAGCTGTTGCAATAGCAAGCTATTCACCTGTGCCACCTGTCCTCCTACCTGCTGCTGTTGTTGCGGCTGCAGCTGCAGCTGCGGCTGCTGGGTTGGAGTATTTATTAAAGTTTCTACGCTATATTCTGTAGCTGTTATCGTTTGAGCAGTCGTATCAAAGACTGTTGTGAGGATCTTTTTGCCTTGGAATGTTATTGGGAGTATTGTGGACTTGCCATCATATATTGTGGTCACATAGGTGGACGTATGGGTGCGATACTCTGTCTGTGGTTGCGGTGCAGGTTGCGGTACCAGCGATGGCTCCAGTCCAGGCACGCCCACAATGGACTGACCCTGTGGCTGACCCAAGGCGCCAAGCAGCTGATTCGCCGGTAAATTGATGTTGCCCAATAATAGCTGCGATAGCAATATATTGGCCAGTGGGGCATTTGCCGATATCTGCGGCTGTACCGTCGACACAACGTTTTCGACGGAGTACACCGTCGACGGTAGTATGTGGGAAAAGGAGGTTTTGCGTCCACGGATCGTAGTGGGTGTAAAGGTCACGGTTGTTGTCGTTGTATCGTGTAGAAGATAACGAGTGAGCTCTGTGACTCCGGCCGGACTAATGCTCGTATCCTCCCGCGTTAGGTAGAGTGAACTTTGTCCATTATTACCCAGGATTTTCGTATATTGATTGGGTCCTAAAACCTCTATGCTTGTCTTACCGGTCACAATGTTCTTATATTCAGTCACCTGACCGTTTACAACCGGCACTGTTACCTCCGCTGGTATAACATGGGTTACCGTAATCGTGGCGCTTCCCAGATCCGTTAAATTTGGATCCGAGTTGTAATCGTTGCGACCCCTTCCTCGCATAGAACCTCGTCCTCTTGTTGAGCCGCTAGCGTTGCCATTATTTCGTGAACGGGATGTTCCTGTCGTTCGCAATCCAGGCGGATCGACAGTGTTGTGATTGTGATTATGATTTGTGTAACTCTTTAGGCGTCGAGAGCTGGGAGAGCTGGTTGTGCGTCGCAGCGATGACTGCTGCTGACGTCGAAAATTTGAGGAGGATGTACCACCAGCACCCGGTCTTGTAATACTCTTAATAGTTGTATCCTTCTCTCGCAGAGTAAACTGCGTTCGCGACGATGTGGGTCGAGTGGGACGTATAGAGCGGTGTCCCGACGTCGATGCTTGAGTTGAAGTCGAAGGATTGGATGGGGACTGCGATTGTGAATGAAACCGGGAGCCAAACCTCGAATTAATTTTCGAACGAGGTGTACTGAGCGTCGTTTCATTCAGCTCTTCAATTTTTTCGACCTTTGGCTCCTCGGTAATGGCTGTTTTGGGTCGACGGAATCGAAAACGGCTTCGATTCAAGGTATCCGCCTGACGACGAACCCGAGAATGAGCTGTGCTTTTTTTGTTTGATCGTCTGCGACGGTTTTCCTGCTTTTGGCTATCATCATCAGTGCCATCTCCATCTTCTCCTTCTCCATCAGCATCGTCATCATCATCGTCATATTCCGAATCGTCAGTTTCATTCTGATTCAACTCGCTGTCGTTGTTGTTGTCGCTTTCCTTTTGTTGCTGCGTTTGGAAAAGACCTCGTGGTGGAAACAGGGCATTTTGTGGGCGGTTTCGTGCCTGAACACTGGATATTGTGGGGCGTTGGAAGCTACGCGGTCGTGGTCTGGCTGTTGTTGTAGTGGTGGTTGTTGTTGTCGTTGATGCCTTGGCCCGTCCTGCAAATGGATTTCTTCTAGGTGAAACAGTCACTCCTGTGCTGACACTACCATTACCGTTACTATTACTATTAGCATTACGAGGAGCTGGAGTAAAGCCGATGGGTCTGCTCAACGGTCGACGGAAACGCAAAAGCGGATTTTGACTACGTTTGGAATTTTCCGTGGCATTGTCTTCCTCATCGTTCGTCTCAATTTGCTGCTCTTCTGTTGAATTCTCCTCCTCAACACCACTAGTACTGGTCTTCCCAAATGCCGGACCGAGGCCGGAGACTGATGTTGGCTTGATACGTTGTCGAGAGTTGACTCCACTCGATGCCGAGACTCGAAAGCCGTTGCTGTTGCTGCTGGATGGTCGATATGCGGAGCTTAAGCTCAGGCGTCGTGAACTGGATGCCTGGATGCCTGATGTACGGAAGGTAGATGCGAAACGATTCCTGGACGGAGAAATTCCACTGCTTGCTTGAATAGTACTGCCCAATTGACTAATTGAACCACTCGATGCCTTTATAGGACGTCCAAATAGACGTCTAGAGCTTGATGAACTCGTTGAACCCGTATCTTGAGGGTTGTTAGGTGCGTTCGAGTTCAAGATGGAGGAAGAACTCCTTCGGGAAGAGCCGAATCTACCCACCGACTTGAGAGCTGGCGTTGCGGTGATTGTCGGTGTTATATCAGATCTGGTTATTATTGTAGCACTGCTCGGACTTGGTGTCTTCTGTTTCGGCGCAAATGTGGGCCTGTTACGGGAAGCAAAGGGTCGTATCACAGGCGCAAATGTACGTTTCTTTGATTGAAATGGTATTCGAGCATTGTTATTATTATTAATATTGTTGTCATCATCAGTGTTGGCGTCGTTGTGTTCCGTATTGGTCTCTGTTGTGTCGCTGTCGCTGTCACTGTTAATACTGCCCTCAACGACAGTTGGAGACTCGAGATTTACACCCTGTGTTGTGCTAACAATCATGTCCACAAGAGTGGCACTTGGTGATATTATGCTAGCTGGACTTGCTTTTTCAAACAGAAAACTAGACGTACTCTCAATTATTTGTGCATAGCGATTGTCTATAATTGTGCCAATAACCTTTGATTGATACAAGGTCGTAGTCCTGTTCCCGATTCGCGTGCCTTCTATAAGTCGAACCAAACCAGTTTTGTACTGACGCGACGAAGAAGATGGAGAAACAGAGTCCTGATCATCTAGAGATTCGCTTGTTAAACTCGTAGCCAAACTCAATTTCTTTGTTTCATCGATATACAGACTCGATGTGCTACTTGTAAGTTCTACACGGCTGCCTTCCTCATTAATCAAAGATTGAATTTTTGTTGTAAAGTACAAAGTGCTTACGCCGTCAGCATCGATAATATGTTTATAATCATAGAAAATCAAGTCAGATGAATTAGCTTCCGTACCTGATATGGATAGTGATATATCATAAGGCTCCGGTGAATTGATTGAGGAGACTATGGGACTAGGATTAACTACGACGTTCGTCGGTCTAATGATGTTTGTTATTGTCTCTAAACGCGAATCCGTGACAGTGTTGTTGGCCTCGTATGAGGTAGTATAATAAGTGTATGTCGTATAATAGGTTGTTAGTGCCGACAAATCCGCATTCGTTGTAGTACTACCCCTAATCGTATCCGTATCGGACGTAATTGTATTAGCACTCAATGTTTGCAGTACACTTTTCTCTATATTATCGCTTGCTATTGATATCGAATTTGATTGAATCGATATAGAATTCAAAGTGGTCGCCGATTCGGTTTCAAGCCGTTTCGTAGGCTCAATCACATTCGATATTGTTTCCTCTCTACTAATTGTTGTAATCTCTCCGTCCTTGGCTAGCTTCGTCCAATACGTAAAAGTCGTAAAGTATGTGATCGGTAATGTGGCCTCCTCTAGGCTCAGCATTTTCGTTGGCTGTACCACCGTTTCGGTTGCAATATTGGTAACTGTCTCGAGGCGACTAACCACATTTGTGATATCTGACACATACATCGTGGTATAGAATGTGAATGTGGTAAAACTCGTCTGGAGTAGAAGCGTCGCTGACGGTAGTATCTCTTCTGTATTACTTTCGGAACTCACTTGATCGTCCACGGAATCCTTTAGTTGTCCAACTAGATGCTGTTGCTGATCTCCGCTGGAACTACTGGATCTAACATCTGTTACCAATGTGATATGCTCCTTACCATTCTCCACATTCCCACTGACATTTAAAGCAATGGATGATTCTGATGTAGTCCGATCCAAAATTGAAGACATCGTTGGCAGTTCAATTTGGGCTTCAGTTGTGACTGTAGCAAGTTTAGTAACGTAATTTATAAATACTTCAGTTCTGGACATTATTTCCGTTTCACTGTCGGCGAATATTGTTGTGTAATAGGTGTACGTTGTGAAGAAGGTTTTTGTGTACTTGGCATCATCCAGGTAGGTAGTATCTCGGCTATAATCCATTACGTGGGTTGCATCATTAGCGCTAGCGTGTAATAAGCTTTCCAGCTCATCGGGAATTATATATTTTGAAGGCGTAACGTTCGCTGTCGATGTTGCTGTGATTTTTATAGTTTCCGAATTCGTTAGAGTAGCGGATTTTTCACTCAGAACATCAACTGTTTTGGTCAATTCTTCCTTATGTTCCGTATTTGGGACTTCTGAAGTAATTACATTTGTTACTATCTCCGTATGGCTAGAAACAGTAGTGGATTTGCCTTGGAAGAAAGTCGTCAGATATGTGTAGGTTGTGTACAGAGTCTTGTAAATGACATCAATCTCATCCAAGCCATTTTCACCATCATAGTCTTCGTTCTCATTTATATTATCATTCTCATTGTCAGTGTCAGTGTCATTCTCAGTCTCTTGGTTATTGTCGGGCTCAGTCACGTAGTCTTCCTCGGTATCGGTTTCTTTTTCTGTTGAGCTTTCTGTTTTCATCGTTTCCTCCGTGGTTGCCACTTCCGTCTCTGTCTCTTCCGAGGGATTCATTGTGGTTATGTCATCAGCCTGAGTCGATTGCGAATTCGACTCTGTAACTAAGTCCGATTCTAATTCTGCTTCTGACTCAGATTGTGACTCAATTATAGATGCAGTATTTGAAGAATTATGCAGCTGTGTCGATTCTTTTATTTGGGAAGAATGAATACTCTCATCATGTCTATTATTATTGAGTTCTTGATCACCTTGTGAGGATTGCAGTGTGGCTAAAAGAAGTGGTGTACTTTCTTTAGCAAGTGACCTAATCTCTGACGATAGGACAAGATTTGGGACCTCCTCCATCTTCGCTGTTGTGACATCTATTGTATTACTTATAGCTGTCATTGTATTATTTATAACCCTTGTTGGCTCGATAAAATTCGCAAAGGGATCATCATCAATGAAAACCGTTGTGGCTCCACTATGTCCCTGAAGATTGGATGCAGATTTGGATTCAGACATAGATTCGGCTATAGTTGACTGTGTACTTTGGTGATTCGATTGTTCCTTTGCTTGTGCTTTGGCTAAGGACGCATATATTTCCTTTATTTCCTGATCTGTCGGCAATGAAAACATGGACTTTGCTACTGTTTCGCTAACTTCAACATTCTGAGACGGAGTCGGAGACTGAGACGTGGACTCTTCATTAACTCGGACTCCTTCCAGTGTAGGAGTTGGAATTGCTGTGGCCATCATATTATTTATTTCCATTTCCGGAGTTGATTGGGACGAACTGACTTGAGCCAAATCAGTATCACTAGTATCCTCCACCGCTCCTATGATATTCACATTGTTCAACACTGTGGATACGATTATTTCTGCCGTTGTGGTTGCTTTCTCTGCCAATGAATCTTTAGTATCTTGAAGTAAAATATCATCGGTAGTTCGTAGAGTCGCCATTCCCTTTATCGATGTGACGTGGCCTATTATCGAGCTGGGCTGAGCGGTGCTTGGTGAAAATACAATTACACTATCGCCCACAATGGTAGTGAAATCGGCAAATCCATAGTATGTGACGGTCGATAGGACTCGCTTTGGAAAATTCAGAAGCTGCTGCTGCTGCTCCTTTTTACCCTGTTCATTTTGTTTTTCCCGCATCAAATGCTGATAGTAAACCTTAGCTGAACGGCCTTCCTCTGTATTTGTACCTGTATTTGTATCGGTATCTGTATCTGTATTTGCAGTACCAGCAGCTTCTTGGTACCCACTGGGTTTGAAATGATTTTTCACTGTAAACGTTGGCAAATCGCTAATTGGCAACACTTTCTGAGCTGCCAATTTTCTTGATGTATCCACTGAAAGTCCCGATCCCGATCCTGATATCACAACTGATTGCAGACCTAAAGATTCTTTAAATATTTTTGAGACGATTGTCGTTTCTGTTGCCACCGATGAACTTGAGCCTTTAGTCTTAAGGAAATCCGTGTTTCCTACGAATTCACCAACATTATCAGTCGGAACAGGAACAGCAACAGATGCAATATCATCCAGACTATCATCAATATCTCGCCAATTTGGCGCATCAGCATTGAATAAATCATTGTGACTTTGTAGGTAGGATCGGCTGTGCGGTGGGACATTAACACCCACCCAACTGGTGACGACAGACGGCGACGGCTGACCATTCTCGAAAAGAACCCGTGAGCTCTTCTTTAGATATTGGGCGTACAGACGACCGTTATCTAAGGTAGTACCCACCACCTGTGTGGCATATTCTGTTGTAATCCCCTCCTGGATAAAAGTGCGTGCCGTGGATGTTAAGAGACCCACCTCTGGACGAACTGACAGATAGCGGCCGTGTCCGTCACCTAACCGACCCGCCCCATCATTATTAACCAACAGGACGGTGGTTAAATCTATACACACACACACACACACACACACACGCGCACACGCACACACGCAAATGGTAAAACAGTAGAAGTGGAACAGTAAAATATATGAAGAACATGAAGTATTGAAAATTAGATGAATATAGTACAGGTATTTACAAGATTACATACATATAAAACACATAAATAAGATTTGTTAAAGTTAAAGTTTAAATCAACATGTCCAGAATGTACAGCATAGAGAGAGATGGTGAAATCATTTACATAAAAAGAAATAAAGAAAAGAAGTTTAGAAAAAAGAAAATACATACATTTAATACATAATAATGTATCGAGATTTATGTGATTTATAATAATAAATTAGTGCAATTAATTTTCACTCTCAGTATGTATTTTAAAATCCTTTTGTTTTTTTTTTGCTTTATATACATATATGAAATGAACTGAAGTCTTTCCCAGTGATTGATTTCGGCTTACCATCTGCACTTGCCAGACGTAAGGCTGGTGTGGGTTTTATAATATTAAGCTCGTCTGAAATAAAGAAGAAAAAAAGGAAATTATATTACTATTACAAAAATTAAAAAATTATTTTTTTTTTACATTTTTCTTAAAGTTAACCATTGCTTCAATTTTTTTCGATTGCACGTTTTTTGACAGCTGTGAGCTCTAATAACTTTGTCAAATCTCAACCAATCTTAAAAAAATGTCTTTTTCTAAATTGACGTTGCATTTGAATTACTGTTAATTAATGGATATTTAGTTATATCCTAAAATATCCCATTTCTTTAATTTTTACCCTATTAAATTTTAAAATAACTTTGAACTCTCATAACTTTGTCAAATTACAACCAATTTTAAAAGGCTAGAGATATTTAAGAATGTCCTAAAATTACCCATTCCTAATTTTTATGCATTATACATTTTTGAACTCTCATAACTTTGTTTAATCTTAACCAATTTTAATAAGCTATGTCTTTTTAATCAGTATTTAACTTGTTAATTCATACTGCATTTGAATTATTATTAATAAAGAGATATTTACAATTTTCTTAAAATTTTTTCAATTTTTTTTTTCAATTAAACATTTTTTAACTCTCATAACTTTGTCAAATCTCAACCAATTTTAATAGACTATGTATTTTAAAACAGTATTTGGCTTTTTAATTGATGCTGCATTTAAACTATTCAACCAATTTTCATAAGTACTGTCTTTTTATTAAGATTTGTTCAGGTTTTATTTTTATGTACAGTGTTTAAAAAGTCTTTCTTAGTATACATAGTAAGTAGACAAGTCAAATGGCTACAAACTAATATTTCAATGAGAAAAAATGGCTTTTCGGTCCACTGTATATTGCATTTGAATTATTATTAATAAAGAGATATTTACAATTTTCTTAAAATTTTTTCAATTTTTTTTTTTCAATTAAACATTTTTTAACTCTCATAACTTTGTCAAATCTCAAACAATTTTAATAAACTATGTATTTTTAAACAGTATTTGGCTTTTTAATTGATGCTGCATTTAAACTATTCAACCAATTTTCATAAGTACTGTCTTTTTATTAAGATTTGTTCAGGTTTTATTTTTATGTACAGTGTTCAAAAAGTCTTTCTTAGTATACATAGTAAGTAGACAAGTCAAATGGCTACAAACTAATATTTCAATGAGAAAAAATGGCTTTTCGGTCCACTGTATATTGCCTGTGCAGCAGATGAATAAATAGAAAGTAACCGGCACTAACAAAAAGAAAGAGAAAGAGACAGAAAGAGATTAAGAGTAGGGTGGATAGATGGAAGCTGACCGCAACTTAAAAATTTCCAAGCAACAGATGCATCCGTATTTGTCCGTAGATATTTAAACTAATCTGTCTTGTCTTGGATCAGTGTTTAAATACCTGATGTATTTGTATTATTCCTCTATTGGTATTGATTAATTTGTGATTAATATATCTTACTGCAAATCTATCTATCTATCTATCTATCTATCTATCTATCTATCTATCTATCTATCTATCTATCTATCTACCTATCTATCTATCTATCTATCTATCTATCTATCTATCTATCTATCTATCTATCTATCTATCTATCTATCTATCTATCTATCTATCTATCTATCTATCTATCTATCTATCTATCTATCTATCTATCTATCTATCTATCTATCTATCTATCTATCTATCTATCTATCTATCTATCTATCTATCTATCTATCTATCTATCTATCTATCTATCTATCTATCTATATATCTATCTATCTATCTATCTATCTATCTATCTATCTATCTATCTATCTATCTATCTATCTTTCTATCTATCTATGTATCTATCTATCTATCTATCTATCTATCTATCTATCTATCTATCTATCTATTGCCTATTTTGCCGATTTTGCTACTCTGACCTTCTTTGGCTTGGTTAACCTAAATGTTGTTAGTGATGCTGCTTTTGCTTTTGCTTTGGTGTCACTTCGTTTGTTTGTCTGTTGTCCGCATCTTTTGAGTGATAATGCGGACGAGACGCTTGCTGTTGTTGCTGTTATTTGTATTGTGAGTTTTTCTTCGGCTTGCATTGTGAAAGCTCCATTATCCGCGAGTTCAATTCTTGTTTTGTAGATCTTTCTTATTATGGGTAAGCTTCTATTCAATCAACTTATATACACATGTATGTACAATTTAATGCAATATATAGTCCAAGTCGGATTAGGCAATCACCTTAACAGTAAAACGGACTCAAAACCAAGCAAATAATTATTAGGTATCAGGTGTTAGTATAATTTAAATTAAGTTTCCCACATAAACTCCCAAACTCAGACCACAATCGGTATTATCATAATTGCAATTAAAACGATTGAATAAACATTTTTTTTGTGAAAATCTTTTCACTTAATTAAAAATGATGCCCAACACAGTTCTCCACATAATATTCTCTATAAAAAAAAAACTTAATAAATTTCTTTTTCCTATTGATGCAAGACTTTAAAAGTTTGAATGAATTTCAAATTTACTATGCTATTTACAAATACCTATGTATGTATTTATGTATCTTAACAATTCAAACAAACGTCAAAAAACAATAACAACAACAACAAAAAGTAGTCATCCAGCTTTCTCTTCCCTGAAAAGGTATTTTTTGTAAAGTGATCAAGATAATATTGAGCAAAAATCCATCGACACAGATACCGTCAAGTGTTTATATGTATGAGTGTATGCATATCTTGATTTTCGGTTAAAGACACTACAAGCTAACGTCTTGTCTTCTTACATTGTGTTTTTGTTTTCACCCTTTTTCAATTATAAATTATTGCTCTTTTGTTAATGTGAAGACTTTGAGATGTAAAGATAAACGAAGCTGTAGTCTAGGGCCTATAAATAATATTTATAGTTTTCGTAGCTTTCAAAAAATCGTTAAAAATTAATTACGAATAGCTACAGAGTAGATTATAACAAGCAATAATATTAGAAAACAGATTTATAATCTGCAGATAGATTTCATGTAAATATTTCGAGAAGAGTACAAAAGAACTAAGTACAAAATTGTAATAATCTGAATCGTACCATTTCTTTGCGCAGCTGCAACAGTGGGTGCTGCAATTAATCCAACCAGAAACACACCGAACAGTAGACTCAGGTGCATTATTTTGTGAGAAAGTCCAGGTCCACATTCAATTGTCTTCGTCTGAAGGTTCCAGTAACACCTCTTGCAGCTTCCGTCTGGTTTCTTCACTGTTAAACGTGGTTGTAACATATTTGGCTCCTCCTTTAATCGGTTATACACTAGATTGACACATTCATTTAACATTATACATATTAATATACAAAGATTTAATTTATGCAAATAATTTGAGTAGTTTACATACATATGTATGCTTTTAATAAATTTTATTGTGTGGGATTTTAGTTCAGCTGCGGAACAAAATTCCGTTTTCGTTAATATTTGGTTTTTTAATCGTTTTCACAGTCCAAAAAATGCACATTTGCATTCGATATTGTTCAACTTTATTGGGCACAACTGAAGACCCGTTTTATAAATTTTTTTTTTTTGATTTTTTTAATTTTAGCAGCGAACAGGTTATGTATACGCAACGTATGTTATTAAGATTTTGATGTTATTTGGAATGTATTTAGTTGTATTATATATTTTCAATTCTTATATTCACTTATATTTCGTCTTTCACACGAGTCTCTTTGGCATTTAGCATTAAAACAACAGCATGTTTTGAGTGCATACAGTGGTAAAAGCTAACGGCTCGTCTACTTATTGGCTACACCACGACGTGGGAAATAGGATATGAAATCACGCACACACACATATACATACATTTATTTCAATTTTGCGAAGCGAACACAACCATTCCATGCAGACGAAAGTCACAGAACTGACTTGGCCAATACGCAAAGTCAACAAGTTGCTTTTGCTGTTGGTGTTACGGTCCCAAACTTGTACCCATAGCCATACACTGCTAGAAAAACAACTAGTAAAAATAAACAAAATTTTAATTAATTTTTAATGTTACCTTTAAACAGAAAGCGTATTTAATTTCTTTTATCTTTTCTTTAACTTTAGAGATACTAACATTACAAAGTTTTATATTTTTTAATTAAAGTTTTATTTTTAATTTATATTAAGTTTGAGTTAACTGCTCTTAGTGGGCACCAAATAAATAAATAAATAAATAGTTAAGCCGCAAAGTTTTTGTAGTTAATTCTAATACTTTGTAACAACATTTTATTGAAATATTTTGCATATATATCTTAAGATTTTCGCAATTTAAACTTTTAGCCTAATGAACCAATCGGCTAGACAATAAATACGAAAAAATATTTATTTTCATTCTCCTAAAACAGATAAAACTTTTTCAGTTAGAAAACCCGGGTTGAAGTCCCACTCTGCCATGCAAAAATATAATAGTCATAAATAAACAAATATATAAAATCGATCGTCGATATTGTATTATACATACATTATAGCCTACTCTAGATATCACTGTTTTAATTCATAAAAATTCATAGAATATAAAATAAATATAAATATTAAAGAAATAAATAAATGAATAAAAAGTAAAAGAAAAACAATATCAAAAATACTTTAAATCTATTATATATAGATATATACATATTTAAATTATAGAGCAAAATAGTTGAGTCAAAGTGTTAATATTCAAATTACCAAGCATTTTTCTATATTTTTCAGTGTACTCGTTTGTACCCAAATGCTTACCATGGTGTACCATGTACCATGGGACGATGCGACAAGATGTTATTGTTATTGTTATGAGCGCATGCGCAAAAGCTGTTTGGCTGGTTCAGGTGGGCCAGTTATGTGGTAAGTATGTACATACATTTATACATTTACTAGATAACAGCCGGTTCGACAGCGTTTTTATGTTGTTGTTGCTGTTGTTGTTGTTGTGGGACAGTAGCAACCATAGTTGCATAGACAGATCTGCAAATGTCAGCATACATTGGTCCAACTCGGAACTTACCGCGGCTTTGTCGTTGCTGTACGGATATATCGCGATTCACGATTACATTTCGCTTTTGTATTCTCCTCAGCTCTCCCATATACAAACATACATATATGTATCTGTATGCAGATGGCTTGCAAATTAGTCATTTATCGATCAAAACCTTGTAAACTATTATATAAACTACCTGATCACATTTTCTGACCTCGTTTATACGCTATTTAATTAACTACATATTATGTTCTTTAATAAACCAAATGAAGGACTTTTTGTTGATTAAAAAAACATTAAGTACTTTCGCTGAATATAAATAACAATACGTTTTTAAAAATATAGATAATTGGAAATATAATTGATTGTGAAATTTATATACTATTTAACTTTGAAATTTAATCAACTTTGAACTTATTCTTTGTCAAATCCCAACCAATTTTAATAATTTTTTTTAACAGTATTTGACTTCCTCATTGATGCTTAATTTAAATTATTTTAAGTTTAGAGATATTTAAATTCTTTCTAAAATATCCCATATTTTTAATTTTTTCCCTACCAAATCTTAAAACAACATTGAACTCTTAAAAGTCTGTCAAATCAGAAACATTTTTAATAAGTAATGTCTTATTATTAAGACTTTATTCCTTGTACAGTGTATAGTAAAGTCTCTCTGGTATACATAGTAAGTATTCAAATGAAATGACTTTAAACTAATATTGTATATTTTTCTCAGCTCTTTGTACTTCTTGCAATTAAAATATAATATCTAAATAATGTAGATCAAAAATAAAAAAGACAAAGTGTACATTCATAACGACTTTATTCAATACTTATTCAGTTGCCGATTGTTCAGCTGGAGTATATTTATATTATAAAATAAATATTAATTACATTATGAATAATTTATCTTGAAGAGGTAGTTGTCGTTAAATGTATTCAACACATTTATCTGCACATACAGGAGGATTCCATTCCATATACATGAATATATAAGTGTAATAAAAATGTTTCACAATTTGTCTATGTACTACTCCTCTTCAGAAATGCAAACTTATTTACAATACAATTCAATTACGAACTTTTATACCTAAGTACTATATATATAATAAGCTCACAAGAACTTCAAGCACATATATCTGTAAACATGTAAGTAGTAACGACCTAACATATAGTATATTAGATTTACAATATCTTTATATTCAAACTATAACTAAATCTGCAGCTTAAATCCATATATATTCATATATGTCCTATTCCGATTCCCTTTCTTCATATATTTTTGGACTTTAGCTGTTCTATGTCAGAGGTTTGAGTTGATAAACGATTCTGATTCTGAGGCTGATTATTGGGCAAGTTGTTGTCAAAGAAACCTGGAAATACGCCGGGCTGTGTATCCAAGTTCTGTTCGGCACTTAAATTAACATATGTCGGCTGGATCTCAGCAGTTGGTTCAGTTGAATCGAGCAGCTCGTAGGCTTCCGATATCGGTGGCCAGTTATCAAATGAATTGATATTATTTTGCAGTCGCATATACTTCCGTGTGGATGTGCTCAGATTTTGCTCACGTTTCACCTGAATGCGTTTGAATATCAGATCCTCGACTACAAAAGCTTCGAGCAGACAATGTGCGATAAATGCAGCGACTCCATAAAGTAGCATTATAATACGAAATGACATATCATTTGGTACAACCAGCTGCAAAAAGTGTTGTATCCATTCGCTGGGATAAATCACCAGATAGACGACAATGCAGGTATTTATGACCATGGTCAGGCAGAGTGGCCAATTGGACCAGATGGGTTTGCGGTAAGGTGCACCCTTTGAGAAGACAAACGCCAGTATAATATACTGGAAACTCGATATGGCAAACATCGTATAGTTTTCAAAGCATCCCAAATGATCCTCGTCCGATTGCTTGAATGGCACAAACCACTCCTGTTGATGTAGCTGCAACCAACCTATAAAAAAAATTTAATTACAAATTAAAATCAAGTTGGAACTATACAATAGAGATGGTCAATTTGCATGATGTAAAAAAATGGAATCGTAATCGACAAATAATTCTAAGGAGAATTGCCCATGGGTCTAAAATCAATATCAAGCATACTCTTGTTAAGAAGAAGTTATACATACGTGTTATTTATGTGATTAGTTTAGAGATAAGAATTAGTTGTATCGAAAAAGTGGATCGATAGTAATAGCTTATTATTAAGATAATTAAATTATTGCAGGGGCCTAAAAGCACACAATAGTTTTTATGTTGTTGGAACAAACAGACAGTTACTCATATAAAATACACGTTTAACTTCTTCTTCAAAAATGAGAGCTTAATGTTGATTTTAGACCCATGGTATCTTGGGCAATTCTTTCTAAAATTCCTCGTACGTAACGATTATTATAACCGCTAGTCGCCATAAAAAAATTGACACACTACTATGTACACATGTTTTGGTTTTCGAATACTTACCCGCCACCTGAAAGACGATCACCAAAGCCAAATGGAGCAATAGGGAGGCCAAGGGTGTTGGTGATATCAGCGAGCTGAGCGGTACCTGCTTTACTAGCTGGCCATCATAAGCCTCCGTTTTGCCAAAGAAAAAGGCAAATATCGAAATAAGGCCCAAATCAATGTACAAATACTGTTTATCCGTAAGATTCGAGTCGATCGAGTACAAGATCATAACAGATATAAACTGAACCAGCGAATACGCAGCCATATATTTAAATATGCCAAATGAGGTGACCAAAGCAGCACGACCCTCCTTAATTACATTGGGTACGGCTGCAATGGTTGCCCGGCGGGATGTGAACGGCGAAGCTATCGAGGATTCCGTTTCGCTCAGCGAGATGCCAGTATGGGCTGCTTTGAGGGCACCGCAATCGTTGGCACCATCCCCACACATGGCCACATAATAGTCCAGATTCTGTAGCTCTATTATAAGGGATTGCTTTTGTTCGGGCGACATACGGGCATAGATGGCGCCACGTGTCAATATGATCTCCATTTGATGCGGAAATTGATCTTGTACAATCTGCCAGGTCTTGCCATCCATGGCAAATGTATAATGACGCCGCCAGTTATCAGTTAGTGTAACTGGAGTCACTCCCAGCTCCACATCCAAATCTTCGCTCTCATTGTGTGTCCAGGTGTCGACAGTCTTGACGCTGGTGAGACTGTTGCTATTGGGCAGCTGGACGCTTGTGGCACAACTGGATCCTCCATTTACCAGTGAATTGGTTGACTGCGACAATTCCATACCCATATTCTGGGCAATTGCAGTTCCTAGTCCATTTCGTCCAGAACACATTCCATTCCTATTTACTTGCGTCATTTTGCTACCCAACTCGAGTGTATATTGCAGCTGATATTGATCGAGTTGATCGTCAACGTGATTGAGCTTTTCAAATGATTTGGTTTTGGCAATTGGCACCGCATGTACAGTGATCACAGCCTGTGTTGAACTCACAATGCCACAATCTCGAGCCACACTCATTGCCGTCAATATATTATCGCCGGTGATCATGATTGTGCGTATATTTGCCAAATTAAGTGAATTAATTACGGCTGTCGTGTCCGGCTTCAAACGATTCTCGAGAATGACAAAACCCAGAAATTCCAGATGGTGTTCAACCTCTTCGCGCGAAAGTCTTTGCACTTTGGTATAGTTCAACTTTGGATTAAGGGTTTTGAAGCCCACAGCGATAATGCGAAATCCTCTCTTGGCAAATGTAGACAGCTGTTGGGTGTAATCATCGGGAATACTTTCCGGCTGACACAGCTGCTGCAGCATCTCCGGAGATCCCTTGCAGTACACATTGAAGCCCTGAGCACTCAGACAACGTGTTATCACCGACATACGCTGCAAATTTGATGTGAATGGAAACTCTCTGACAATCCCATGATCGAAATTCGTCTCGCTATGTGACAGTCCAACATTCGCCAGCAGATCATCCACCGACGACTGTCGCAGGACGGGCGCGGGAACGGGAACTGTTTCAGCATCAGCTTCAACTGTAGAACGCTTCGGTTGACGCAGTATTGTCGGGTAAATCAGTCCAAATTTCTCATTCTCTGGTATGTTATTGACATCCTCTAGGGTCCAACCGGTTGATTCGAACATCTTGAGATCCAGAGGATCACCAATCATGCTACCATTCATCACAGTAATCGAGTGGCAGGTGACCATTCCAAACAAAAAGTGATCATACGGCAATCGACTTATATCCTTCAAAGGTATCTGAAACTGATTTGTCGATGACTTTGGGACAACACCCCACATATCCATACCATCCTCCGTTAGGGTTCCAGTCTAAATACAAAAAATACAGAAAACAAATATTTTTTTTTAATTCAAATTGGTTATGGTTTAACAAAGTTAATAGAGTTTAAAGTTGTTTAAAAATTTACAAATGCAAAACTGGAAATGCTGTTTAATTTTCTAAAAATTGTAAATACTCCCGATTAAGAAATAATTCAAATGCAGCATCAATTAAGAAGTCAAATAACGTTTAACAATACATTTCTTAATAAAATTGGTGAGATTTGACAAAGTTGTGAGAGTTCAAAAATGTACTAGAGAAAATTTAAAAAAAAAATGGGTTATTTTAGGAAAAATTTAAACACTCCCTAATTAACTAGTGGGCCGGTGCTACAGTCGAGCATACTCGACAGTCGGAGACCCCGTACTTACTATGGAAAAAACTTATAATGAAAAAAAATTTCAAAAAAATTAAGTTAACCTAAATGCATATTCTATCAGATGTCTCATGAAACATAAAAGATTTTCATACTAAAAATTGATTTTCGCCCTATCGGTTCTATGAGAGCTATATGATATAGTGGTCGGATTTAAGCCAAATTTGGATAGGATATATAAAACCAAGTTTTATGCATATTCAATCAGTTTGGTTACGATATCTCATAAAACAAAAAAGTTGTTCATACTAAGGCTTGATTTTCGACCGATCGGTCCTTTGACAGCTATATGATATAGGAAACCGATTTAAACCAAAACCAACTAACTTAAATGCATATTCTATAAGTTTGGTTACGATATCTCATAAAACTAAAAAGTCGGTCCTATGACAGCTATATGTTATAGTGGTCCGATTAGAGCCAACTTTGTATAAGGATGTATAAGACTAACTTAAATGCATATTCTTTAAGTTTGGTTACGATATCTCATAAAACAAAAAAGTGTTTCATACTAAAACTTGATTTTCAACCGATTGTTTCTATGGGCGCTATATGATATAGTGGACAGATTCAAAAAAGAAACAAAGTTAACTTGCCTGCAATATAGAGGAATCTACATACCAAATTTGGTGTCACTAGCTTTTAAATTGCTCCTATAATTTGGATATGAAATTTTTTATCCGATTTGTGGGCGATATAGGGGGCGTGGCCGAATTTTGAAGCAAACTTGATCTGCCTGCAGTATAGAGGAACCTATATACCAAGTTTGGTGTCTCTAGCTTTTATAGTCTCTAAGAAGGTGTTCATACAGACAAACGGACAGACAGACAGACGGACGGACAGACGGACATTGCTATATCGACTCGGCTATTGATGCTCATCAAGAATATATTTACTTTATGGGGTCTGCCACGCCTCCTTCTGCCTGTTACGCACATATTCGGTAAAACAAACCCAAAAGACCCCTGTAATACGGGGTCTAAAAATAATTTGGGTAGAGCATCAATTTGGAAGTCAAATAATGTTTAAATTGCTTTGCTTATTAAAATTGGTTGAGATATGACAAAGTTTTGTAAAAATTTACATAGGAAAAAGTTGAAAAAATGGGTAATTTTGATAAATTGAAAAATTTAAATATTGCTTAAACAAAAAAGTTATAAAAGTTCAAAGGAGTTTAAAAATATGCAAGTAAAATAATTAAAAACCTGGGCAAATATAATAAAAATATTTTAAATTAATAAATCAATTTATAACTCAGATAAGAATGAGAAAAAAAGAAAAAAACTAAAGCAAGACTTTGAAAATACAATTAAGTTGAATAATAAAATAAACTAACCTTATCGAAACAGCAACAATCAATACTGCCAGCGACGTTTATAGATCGAGGAGAGATGCAGAATATATCGTTGATTTGTAAACGTTTCTGGGCATAAAAGCGACCGACAGTCATTGCTGCTGGCAAAGCTGGTGGCACGACAATTGTTATTAGATCCAACGATTCGACCACAATTTTAACTGCCTCGGTTCCACGTAATATCTGATAGAAACATTGTGTAGTTAGATACGATAGTTTGAAAATGACAATTTGCACTTACTTTTGTAACAAGCGTATATATAAAACCAAGACAAGCGATCACCGCTAAACACTGAATGAATTTGTATGAATCTTGCTCGAACTTGTAATCAACAGGTGGTGGATACAAAATAGATCGTATTAAGCCGCCTTTGGCAGTTATATTCCCTGTATTTATGACAAAGGCCAGCACCTTTTTCGAACCAACGAATCGAGTCTGTATGACCTTTGTGCCACAGAAGAGAGTGTGTCTGGCATGCTCCTTTTTGTCAAATATCACATCGCGTTTCATCGGCAGCGGCGTCTTGGTAACCGGTACACTTTCACCGGTGAGCATGGACTCATCTAGGATGCAGTTACCCGAAAGTAAAACCGCATCACATTGCAATGTGCAACCGGACGAAGGAATTTCAATAATGTCACCAGGTACAAGAGTCGTCGTTGGCAACTCCGTTGAGACTCCCTTGGCATTAACGACCCAAGCGTTTCCTGTATTTAATACTGTCTGATGCAGCACGTCTTGATTCTAATATATATATATATATATATATATAAATTTTAAAAAATTATTCTCATTTGGATTATTAATAAACTCACCTTCTTCGTTTGTATGATTGACATGGTTATGCCAAATATAGACATGAGTAAGATGACGCAAGCATAGTAGTAATAATCATAAGTAAACCATAGAACGACTGAAAATATTTGGAATACATAGAAGGGATTTAGGACCTCGAGGAATAACAGCGTCTTAACATTCCGGAGCGGTACGGTAATCTCATTAACACCAAACACAATGCTCCGCGAAAGCTGCTCTTGCAGAGTCAATCCCCGTTGCTGGTGGAAATAGGAGCAGGGCACATTTACGTCCAATCCGTTGATTTTATTAAAGTTGTGGATTCCGTTGTCCCAGGCATAGACCAGTTGCTTACAGCGAAATGTCCTCAAAGATTGACAATCTGTGGGAACAAACAAACAAAAAAGTATATTTCATTAACGAAGTTAACACATTTCATTTTAAAATTAATAAACACATTAAAGATATTAAACATTTAATGCAATATTTAGAGTACCAAAAATAGAAAAAAAAGAATTTGGAAGACAAAAATTAGGAAATTCAACTAAGAAAAGTAACTTCGATTCGCCTGTCTTTAGCTAGATTTTCTTTCAAATAATCTACATTATTCATTATTCGAATAACTCTATATCACAACAAACAACAACAACAACTGGTTGTTTTTGTTGTATGAATTAATTAATTAATTTTTGTCTTGCTAATTATTAATTCAAGCAAGTGGGCGGTTACAGTCGAGCACGCTCGACAGTAGGATACCCTGGGCCCAGGTACTTATCAATAAAAGTTTATTTTCGACCAATTGTTCCTATGGCAGCTATACGATATATGAAGCCGATTTGAACCAAATCTGGTCAGAATGTGAAAGATATCTCAAAAAACAAAAAACTTTTCCATACTAAAACATTATTTTCGATGTATCGTTCCTATGGCAGCTATATGATATAGTTAACCGATTCTAACCAAACTTGGCCAGGATGTTTAATATGAGACCAGATATATATTCTGTCAGTTTGGTTCTGATATCTCAACTAACAAAAAACGTTTCCATACTAAAACTTTATTTTCGATGTATCGTTCCGTCCGCCCGGATGTTTGAACGCGTCGATCTCAGAAACCATTAAAGATAGAGACTTCAAACTTGGTATGTAGGTTCCTAGATACCATAGGCAGATCAAGTTTGTTTTTATTTTTGAATCGGACCATTATATACTATAGCTGCTATAGGAACGATATATCAAATGTGAAGTTTTAGTATGAAAAAGTTTTTTATTTGTTAAGATATCAGAACCAAACTGATAGAATATGCATCGGGGCTGGTATTAAACATCCTGAACAAATTTAGTTAAAATCGCTTAACTATAAAATATAGCGGCCATAGGAACGATACATCGAAAGTGAAGTTTTAGTATGAAAAAGTTTATTGTTTGTTGAGATATCAGAACCAAACTGATAGAATATGCATTTGGGCTGGAAATATACATTCTGATCAAATTTGATTAAAATCGGTCAACTACATCATATAGCTGCAATAGACACACTCAATCGAAAATTAAGTCTTAAGTTTTTTGTTTTTGAGATATCTTAACCAAACTGTTAGAATATGCATTTAACTTGGTTTTGTCCATACTGGACGAAGTTTGTTCAAATCGGTCGACTATATCATATAGCTTTCGTACTACCGATGGGTAGAAAATCAAGCTTTAGTATGAAAAAGTTGTTTGTTTTTAAAGACATCCTAACCAAACTGATAGATTTTGCATTAGTGTTGGTTTTGTACATTCTGACCAGATTTGGTTCAAATCGGTTCCACATATCATATAGCTGCCACAGGAACAATTGGTCGAAAAACAACTTTTTTAAAAGACTATCTGGGCTCAGGGTATAGTACTGTCGAGCGTGCTCGACTGTACCGTCCACTTGATTTTAATTCTTAGTAATTCTTGCAATATTGCGAATTAAGGATTCCCAATTTTTGTCCTTCTCACTTTTATTTCCTAATAATTCCTGTAATTTTTTTAAATTTAGGATTAATAATTTTGGGTTTCCTAACTTTTAATTCCTAATAATTTCTCACTCCGGTTACATAATATACCTAATTTATGTCTTCCTTATTTCTAACTCTAATTAATTCCTTAAATATATCTAATTTTAGATTTCTAATTTTCAAATATTAATAATTCTTATAATTTTGGATTCTAATTCTTAATACCTAATAATAATTTTTTTATTTCGAATTTTCGTATTCTGAGTATTATTTTTTAACATTAATATAGGAAATCGGTCATAACGTAATGAATAAAATATATAAATATTCAACGTACTTTTGAAATGCGCAGAAGAAAAATGAACAGACAGTTGAATCTTATTATCATCAATGGTCTCCGTCTCATATGGCATTTTCTCCTGCAACAGTTTTCTGAAATATAATATTTTCTGTTATTTGCTGCTTTCAATAAAATTAATATAATTTGGGACTTACTTTAACTGGTCTATTGTAACTAATTGTACGGGCTTGACGTGATACACTTTGTGCTTGCCCTGGTAATCCTCTTCGACCAGGACCTGTTGAGCCTCTTGTAAGGGACATGATTGACAGGTGGCCAGTAGATACCAATGACGCCACCAATGCAACACCAGACGCAATAATCCTCCAGTCAGGCAAATGCAAATCCAGCACAATAGAAAACGTACATTCGACCGACGATATCCGCTTATTTTCATCTGATCCTGTTGATCCTGGTTGAGGAATGCCACGCATGGTTGAGTATCTGAAATGTGGCCAAAGTCGACAGCATTTTAAACCAAGTTATCAACTTTAACATCTATTAATTTCATACATATATACGAGATCACATACACCATTCACCAATTTTATTTTGTATTTATTTATTTATTATTTCATACCTCGCAATACATCGCAGTTCATCACGAATGTTTAGCTTACGAATTGACCGCTTTGTATCGGGGTTGTCTGCAATATTCCACAACATTTAGTTTAAAGCTCAAGATTTCGATGACTTGATTCATTTCTAGACTAGATTACGTGTACATATCCATTAAAATACTTCAAAGAACCCTAAATACTCAATCTGTCTTTCTTCACATACGATAATCTTATTCTCTCTGGTATATTAGTATTGAAATGAGTTAGCTTTCCTTATTAAAATGAAAACAAATCATACACATAGTCTACCCAAATAAAATATATATATTTGGGTATATAATTCGCAATTCGTTCGAGTCCACATAACATACCTATATAAAATAGTTAACACTCCTTAACGGATTGGTCTAATGGCAATTCATTCGGCTCTGGGCCTTAAGAATCACAATCGGAATCAGAATCAGAACAAAAAGCGTTGCGACATATGAATACATATGTACATACACATGTAGATAAAGATGGATTGATAAGAAACAACGTGCATTTCTACAGTAAATATGTACATATATAAGACCCATAAAGATCGGTGATCTTTCTTACCATACAAATGTACATACATACATTGCACAGACAATCACAATACTTCAGCTATCGACGTCAGTCACATAATTCTGTCTTGTCTTGGCGTTAAGCATTAAGCACTTTTATTTCGCTTTACAGCTATTTAATTATACTTAAATTATATCTCAGACACACGCCCAGCTGGAAGTCTGATTACGATTACTTATTATCACACGAATGACTCTATGCATATATGTTTGAGTGTGTACATAATTGTTGTATTTGTATTTATTGTTGAGTGTCCATAAAATATATATCCCATACTATATACAATACTGCCTTCAAAGAAAAACTTGACAAAACTGTTTAAACATTCAGTTTGCGATTTAAACTCATGAATATACATTCCACATTTAATTCAATTTATTATCTTTATTAATAACCAAGCTAACTAATTTTCTTAGACATACAACAAATAGACATTTTTAAAGGGTAACTTTTAGTCAATCAAAGCGTCAAATTAAAAAGCACTTTAATTTATTGGTATTCAGACATTCAACTCATTCAAATACACTCAATTCTATGCATTCTCATTCTCATTTAAGTTGCCACGCGAATGCGAAGCAATTAATCAGCAATCATCTTTAACATTAACATACTACGCACACAATTCTAATTCTTTATTTTAAATTGCTTAGTGTTCTTAGAACAAGTTTAAAAAAAAACATGTGGAATAATTAATTTCAGTATATTTTTTTAATTATTTGGGTCGAAATAATTATTTATCCAACTGTATATTCATATTAATGTAAATTCATATATAGGGGCACACATTAATATTTAAGTACCAATACTAACAGTATTCACAGTAACACTTTTAACGAAGCATACACTGAATAGGAATGGCAACTCTGGTATTACGTCGACACCCGCACACAACTACACACATATGTACAATGTACACACAAAAATATGGTCGCCCTTGTCCTCAATGGGTGCTCATTCTTGACATTTGCTTTTGATTTGATAGAAATATAGGTTTTTTGTGTTTATTTCATAAGTACTTGAGTATATAAACAGAAACCTGTTGTTACCAAGGAATTGGTAACAAATTGATTGTTTTAAGATCGGACAAACAATGTTGAATGATGAAGATAATACTGATAAAGATAATGTATGTGTGTACATACATACTAATTCCTCATTTTATTGCCCAGTTCATGTCAATCTAATCAAAATAAATGAAATCGAAACCGATCTCGATCCCGAAACCGAAAACGAAGCGCGAGAACCACAAACGACAAGAAGAAAGAACCTAAGCACACTCAAGGTTCTCACAGTATGTTCTCAAAAGTCTGATCTGAACCGCACCGATACCGAGAAATGACTGCGCGACGAATACGAATAAAGACGGACACAGTGCGCTCAAAAAAAAAAAACCCCAACAAGAAAAAAAAACAGTTTTAAAGTTATATATTTTAAATGAACCCTGCAAACGATCAATAACAAACAAGTTTAGTTTGCTGTATTGCATTTATTCACACCACACATTCATTCACATTCACACGAACTCAGACCCAAAACATGTTAACGGTTTTCTTTTAAATATAAATATACATTACAGTTATATTTATATACATATGTATGTATATCGTGTTTTGTTTGCTCACTTCATCTTATATACAGCTAGTAAAGTAATTGTTTTGACCAAGAAAAAAAACACATATATTTGTCATCAATTGTAATAAATTATGTACATTTTCTTTTTGTTAAAACAATTACTTTACTAAAGGAGGAGACATTTCAAAATTGGGGGAAAATAGAGTACATATAACTAGGAAACTAGTTATTAAAAAATCAAAATTCAAAATGATAAATAACAAGTTTAAAACCCATTTAATAGTAGTATTAAAAAATATATATTTAATAGGATTTATAGATTTAATAATAGTTATTTTATTAAATCTATAAATCCTATTGAAAATCAAAATTAGTTTAAAAACATCAACAACCTAAATGAATTTAAGCTTGACTGTATCGAAACTAATCGCTTTTAATACTGTTACAAGGGAAAAATTTATAAAATGGGTAGCTTAACACGTATAAAAAATAAAGAAAACGGATAATTCTAGGAAAATACCCTTAATTAATATTTATTTAAATGCAGCATTAATCAAGAAGTTAAATACTATTTAAAAAGACATTACTTTGACATTTGACAAAGTTATGACAGTTCAGGGTTGTCCAAAAATTTACATGGGAAAAAATTGAAAAATTGGTAAATTAGGAATATTACAAAATTTTGTTTCGGTTAGGGTTTTTGTTACGGCTAACAATTTGAATCGGTAAATACGGGTTTGATAACGACATTAACCCTTGGTACCTACCCTTCACAAGTAA
This sequence comes from Drosophila falleni, assembly GCA_035045575.1. Taxonomy (NCBI): domain Eukaryota; kingdom Metazoa; phylum Arthropoda; class Insecta; order Diptera; family Drosophilidae; genus Drosophila; species Drosophila falleni. The sequence goes on along the minus strand of JAWNOV010000082.1, from coordinate 1,005,775 downwards.
CTGCGAATCCTGCAGATCGAAACTCTCATCCAGATCAACGGCACTACTAACGGCAGTTGAGATGACTCTCCGCTTCTGATCCCTTTCATTTGGATGATGCGGATGTGGATGGTGTCGATGATGCTGCTCTGATGCGGATGTTGATTTGACTGGCGTATTGAAACAACTTCGGGCAGCCGTATTGTTATTGTCCTGAGTTGTAACTGGCGACGATAGGAACGATGCAGCAACATCTATTGGCTGTGTCGGCGAATGCCACCAATTCAGTTTTAATAGATTATTCTTGGTGGCCATACGTGGAAAATGCAGCAATCTATCTGGTTCTGATTCCGTTTCCAGTTCCGATTGCACGTGGCTATCGAAGATCGGCTGCAATGGCAAGAGCTCCGCGGAGGCAACAGGATCCACGACAGACATGATCTCCTCCAGATATAGTCAATTATCAAATTCAAATTGAAATTTAAAAATTAAATTCACTTCTATACACACTTTTGAACGGTTTGGATTTGTTTTTTTGTCTTATAGTAAGTCTATATATATAAAACTTTCTGTCCTGACTGACTCACTGACTCATTTATTTATATATTTCGATTTAGTTAAATGTTTTTTCGATTGTCTATGAGCTCTAAATGTTAAGGAGCAGCAATGTCAGCTGCACATCTCTGGCACATGCCTGGGATTAAGCTGGAGCAGGTTCAGGTGCAGGGACTGGTTGAGGACCAGGTAAAGGCCACATTTGTTGGCCGTATTAGGATGACCCACGGATAATAACATTCTATCTTTGCACTTTGTACACTTGACTTGAATCTGTTGAAAATTTCTATGTAAGCCAGCTTCTATATAGAACAGCTGACTTAATTTGACTAAAATGTTGTTCTGGTTGTTTTTGTTGGGCGTAGTTCAGCTACCAACCCAAATAAATAACTTTAATCATCCGAAGCTAGCGCTTGCATTGACCAACAGTAAAAGCCAAGCACCAGGAATGGAAATGGGGTTAGGAACTCCCTGTTGTCCTCCTTCTCCTCCTCCTGCCACTCCTCGCACTTCTGCTCCTCCTCCTCCGCTGCCCACACGTTTCTCGAAATAAAATTGCTTCACGTACACCTTCTCTAACAGTGCCAAATCTCCAAATCCACCGAAATGCTCCTTCAGCTCCGTTGCTCCTGCTCTAATTGTTGTTGGGCTACAGTCAGCGTCAACGTCAGCGTCTCGACGTTTGCGCAATCTTCTCTTGAATGACCCGATATGCTCCTGCTGCTCGGTTGCACTTTGAACTGAATTCATTACGTTATGACTAAAAGCAAGTGCAAGTTTCTTTGACAACAGAATGTCAAATGTTAAATCTCAAAACTCAAATGTCAAATGTATCTGTATCCGAAATTCGTAATGTATCTGTTATATGTTATATGCACATTAGATACACTTGTATTTTATTCACACTTGATACTTGTCGGTATATTTAATATACACAACACACACACACATATGTAGATATTTTTTTTGCTTTAATTGACAATATTAGTTCAACATATTAATGTATATATTTGGATACGTTTACAATTCACTGTATTTTACACATGTGTCGTTGTCTTTCTCTCTTTTTTAACACACTTAAATGACAATTGTTTAAAATTATTTCACTCATTCCTTGAAGAGCAACATTCAATTTAATAATCATCGCGACAATTACATGCGGCTTATTAATTGCTTATTATATGAAACATCTGAGATCTTGGGTGTTGTCCAACGATAAATCAACATGCATTCCAATGTCTGAAAATATGAAAACAATTCACATTTAAATAATTCTATTTGATTGTATTGCAAATATAAAACAACTTAAACAATACATTTTTTGGTATTCCTTGTGCCATATTAGGCAGAGCTGTCACCTTTTGTTCAGACGCCAATCACTGTTGTATTTTATAGCTAGATATGACCATTTTCAAAATTCAAATGCTAGATGGATTTAAAAATTGTCGTTAGCCGAAAATCGATCTAATTTAAATATATATTTAGCTATGTTTTGATTTTAATATTGTTTTCTTCATCAAATTTAGGTTGGCAACTCTGATGTATATCGCAAATGGTACTAAAAAATCCAGCAATTTTACTCGACGACTTGCGAATAATCGATACCGCTAAATTGTATGGAGGTGTGATGTATGTATGTATGTACAAACGAGCATATGTACATATAATGAACTCTGCTTTCAAACACACGACGAAATAACAGCAAGGTACTTTTGGCAAAAATATGTATAAAAATCATTTACAATACGCAATGATGTGGGGCTATTGATATCCATATATACATATATATATAAATATATGTGTGATTCATGCGATACTTTTGTGTGACATAACAAAAATCTAGATATACGTAAAGCCGAAACTGTTGTAATTATGTGTGTCACTTGCATATTTCACTATAAATGACAGTCATTATTTTTTATTATTATATCACGCCGACTATAATTATATTTAGTCTTATGGCAGCTGAATATTTACTTATAAAAGTCAGCAGCTCTACTTATTACCACTTGCACACGCCTTTATGACGAAACTAAACATAAATTCCCAGTTCGAATATGTGTTTTAATCAATACAAATAAAAAGAAACTCACATGTGTGTTCACTACTTAATCAAAGTATGTGCGAATGTCCATGGAAGAAGATAGACTGTCACACTGATCTCAGGCTATCGATAGCTGTTCGATAAATGTATTTTTATATCGAGTTGCAAAACATAAATAAAAATTACATTTTTAATCAATCGAATTAATGAGCTAATACTTGTAGCTAGTTATATACATGTATAGTTTTTTTTATTAGTTTTGGATACATGTACTAATGATAATATATTAACTTCTTGATAGTAATAAACACAAATGTTCTTGAGCGTTGAATTGTTTTATGCATAAAACATAAGTGAAACGTGCGTCTGCATTGAACTCAAGAGAGAGAGAATGCGCGTTTTACTTTTGAGAGAGCACGATATTTATAGAACACACATGCATACATATGTAATCTTCCTACAAGCGCACTTGTGGAAACGGCCTCAGAGAGCTACTTACTAACACAATCATATGGCGCTCTCTTCTCTCTGCGCTCAAACAAAACTGTTCCGACAGTGCTGTCCGTTAATAAACGCACAAAATATCAAATAATACTCACTTTCTACATTACATATCTATATAAAACCACGTAAATGTGACTAGATATACACAATTTTTACACGATAAGTCAACAATTTATTTTGCAAGTACAATATTACGTTTTTTATGCTTAGCTGAATTCGAGTGGGCACAATAATAAGCTGCCTCACTGTCAAATTAATTACTGAGCGATTCATACATATTTCAATGGTTATTTTTGTTATATAAAAACCCAATTGATAATTTAAACATGTATTTTGTAAAATATTGCAAGATTACAATTATTTGGTTAGCATAACGTTATTATGATGGGAGACAAAGGAATCTCGAAATTCATTTAATTTCATCATATTATTAATGATATACATATACATATATATCGCTATATTGATATTGATGCCATGGCTATAACAATTTTACAATTACAATTTTTCGATTGAATTTCCCCCCTTACTATTCATGCACTCTTTTTGTAGTTGCAAACTACAACAAAAAAAATCTGTGTATTCTCTGTCTGTAATACATATATGTATGGTATATATAAATAAATAAATAAGAAAGTTTGGAGACACACTGAGCCACAATCCGAAGATGAATCTTTTGTGTTTCTTCACATATTTGATGCGAAAGACTTTTCTGATTTGATATGTGATATATCTGTTGATACGTTCATATTTTTGAGTTCGCTTAAAATCAAGCTTTCAATAAAATTGTCATCTTTATGTTGTCTCACTCCTAAAAAAGAAAACAAAACATAGTTTTTTGTCGTTAAATTAAGCATATGAACGTGAAATTTAATTATTACGCACCTGGTGAATCTGGTATAGTTTCTTAAATGTTACTATTGGATTCGATTGACACTGGTGTAGCTGTACAGAAAAGAATATATATATTAATGAATGAGTGAGTCAGGACAAAGAGCTTTACATTTTTATAGATAAGATACATATGTAAGCAAACCAATCAGTTTTATACTCTCGAAAAACAACCACACACACAGTTTTTAAGAAAATTTAGTTTTAATGGTAATTAACATTATCTATGAATATTATATGTTAACCCACTTAATCGCAGCAAGATCGGACAAGTATAACGGCAGTAGTATAACAGCAGTAATATCTAACCAAAGCTATTAATAATGAAGACAATACAAGCACCCAAAAATATGCAGTAGTTTTTATTAGATAGTAATTTCTGTAAAGTACTTTGATATTATATTTATTGAAATAAGTAACCGGTATTCTATGGCCGGGATCTCGTTTTACACTAAATTTAAGAAGCTTTAGAGACATTTGCAAAAAATTAGAAGTACTCACCATTATTCGAATGATGCTCAATGAATTCGCATTCTTTGCGAACGATTTCTTCCTCTAGGTCCTGAGTAATGTCCTGACTAAGCATGTCAATGTTCAAGGTTTCATTAAGACCATCCGAGAGCTGGTGATTTTCAGTTTGATTTGTAGAGATTTGAGGCAATTGCATTCGGGCTGTGGCCAGGCCACGTTCCATTTGATCTGTGACAGGTTGCAGGTTGAACATGCACTGCTCCACAATATCATCACGTCCGATTTTATTTAAGGCCTGCGACATGGCATTACCAGTGGCTTGGGAGCCTTGTTGGGTCAGCCAAAGACGCAGAATGACCAAACTTTGCTGTGCCACATCCTGGTCAGCGTACTCAGCTTTGACTAGGTCGATATCGGTCTCGGGAACGCCCAATTCTTTAGCCAACTGTGGCCAGTCACTTCCCAGCAAATTGGATATATCAGATAATCGAATGTCAGCGCATTGTATTATATCTTCTGTAACATTTGCATTTTCTCTCGATTGTACATAATCTGTTATAGATTTAGTACTTGCTTTGATCTCGGCATTTATTAAATCTTTGTATGTAAGTCCTTGATCAATGTTAAGTCCGTTACTAAGACCTTTAACATAATCCATAACATTTGCATTACTATTTCCATTGCATTCATGGATTTGCTCATTTATATCTGGATTCAGGGATACATTAAGGGCACAAATTGGTTGTAATGGGGCCTCACCGGGACACACTTTCGGTTCGCTCATAAAACAGACGCGACCCTTTGGTTGCTCTTGATCCTTTATATGCACTACAAATGACAGGCGATTCTCACGAAATGCTTGAAACTTGGTATTTAGTTGCTCTCCCGATTTTAAGATGGGTACAAGATTACCGGCAAATTCGAGATAAATGTTTTGATCCTGTAATATCTCAACATCGCGACTCTTGGCCACCTCAGTGAAATACTCTTGTTGCTCCAACGTCTTATCCTCTTTGTCGTCCGTCATACAGAACACGGATAGCTTTGCCTCTGTTGCGGATATTCGCTTGGCGAACACTACAAACTTAACCACAAATGGCACCTGGGCCATATATGTATATAGCTCGGTTGCCATACGTCCAGCGTCGGCAACATTGCGACAGTCCATTAACCAAAATCTTGCCGATACCGTTGTGGTAAAGCTAACGCTATTCTTCACAAATGCCAGTGGAGTTGATCCAGTCACATCCTCCCAAACAGCCCGATTCTGACCGCCGGTTATAGAGCACAACAATCTCAATGTGGGAGCATTCGCATTTGTGCCGCCGCCATAGGGAATGGAGTTAACCATACCCTGATTGCATGTTTTTGGCGCCGGAATGCTCAATGTGATCGCCTTGTGGAATTTGCGACGACGTGGCTCAACGGTAACCACCGGAGATACGGCAACTCCCTGTCCAAGTAGCTTCGAACAACCAATTAAGTCCACTGGCTGTGCCTGAAGACCGACTCGAATTTTCTTAGTCAATGCATGAGATGGAAATATCGCTTGAACCTGAGGTACGGCTGTTGAGGAGACGGTACCGCCGTCAGGACCGATCGCATGTACCTCCTGACGAATACGCGATACAACAGCAAAGAAATGCGGCACATTCTGCGTCACAATGCGAATTATTCGGCTTGTGTGTAAATCCTCCAAGGGATTTACATCCGATTCAATTGTCTCGTTCAATGCCTCCAACAGATGCTCCTCATTGTCATACATGCTATGCTCGCGCCAGCTCTCTCCATTATCCGATCGTAATATGATAATCTCACGTTCCTTCTCGCGCAACGATCCAAAATGTGGTACTTCCAATATAATGGGGCTTTAATAATATATAATTATTTGATCATATCATCAATTTCATTTCATGTATCGCATATAAAACTATTTGATATTATAAAAATCAAAAACAAAATAAATTTCAATTTATGTAATTAAAAACAAAAAAGTTACAGATGTTTTCGAAATTTTATTATGGGAGGTCCGTATCTATCATAAAATACACCATGTCCGTATCCCATAATATAATTTCGAAAACTTCTGTAACTTTATGGTGTATTTTAAGACAGAAGTTATACATTTCGAATGTTTTTGGGTCTTAGATGTTAAAAAAAAATGTAAACATAATTTTTATTTTTGATTTTTATATAAAAAACGGTTTTATTTGCAATCCCTGTTATAGTTTGTTATCAAATTCAAATTCAAACAAAAAAGAAATGTTTGAGCCTACCTCAGAAACATGCTGTCCACTGGTGACATTTCCAATATGCGACTCACCAGCGCCTCGCCCTCCATCAAGGGCGGAGGATTGGCAACCCTTTGTGGCTTCACATAGCGGCAAGTTATACGCGTCGGTTCTGCACAAGCCTTCGGCGGCACAATAATGCGGACACCACTGTGTCTACAACCACGCATTGAACCGCCGCGAGCGTCTACCAAAAACGAAACCAGGAATCTGCAAAAAACCAATAATTGTTATTATATTGAGCTATAATACATTTCAATATTTTTATAAGGAATTTTATAATTATGCCACCCTTTTGCTTGAAATCTACAATAATTTTAACACATTTGCTTGCAATTTAATTTAATTTCAATCAAAACTTTGCAAATATAATTATTTTCAATAGGCATTGCAAAATTAGTGCTCATAAAGTAGTTATTAAATACAATTAAAGTTAAAAATTAATTAAAACTATAATTTTCCTAGCATCTTTATTGAGAAACAAATTTTACAAATTTAATGCTTATGGGACTAAGTTGTAATGGTAATTTAATAGTACGTTTTTCAACATTTTGTATTAAGAATGAATTTTTTTAAATTTAATAGTTATGAGGTAAAGTTTTAATCATGTTGGTAGTTTAATGTAATAACTTTTAATTTCAAAATAATGTTAAAAATTTATTTATTAGCAATTTTATTTTTCAATGCTTAATGAGATTTTAAGTTCTTTCTTTGATGATAAATTTATATTTAATAAATGACACCAACTTACCCCAAATGAACTGGTGGTCTGATGATGACCACATTGTCCGACTTCCTTTCCATCGTAGATGCATATAAATTGGAATCGTTTATCTTAATTATTTCTGAATAAATAAAAATCAAATAAATATCGTATCGAATACATTTTGAACATTATAATTTTACCTTTTTCCATAGTATTTCCAACAAATCCATCTAATTGTTCTTGTTCGGGATTTGTGGTGTCAAAATTTGTATTATCATGCTCATTTGTGGTTTTCAATTCATCAGTCGCCATATATTTGTATTGATTATGATCTAAAAGTTCGTCGCCGCCTTCGTCTTCCGAATCGGATAGCAATGTTTCGTGCATAAATTCTGGAGCTACTACCTTGTATTTTTCCTCTAGCACTCCAGTCGTTGTGTCAATTACAGAAGTTTCTGTCACGACCTTAAGAGTCTCCACGGCCGTAACGTAGCCAAGATTATGAGCAATATTTAAGGCCGTTTGACCATTCTAAAAAACAAACAAAAAAGGAAAACGAGAAAAGTCGCAAATGAATATATATTTCCGATTCGGCTCTATTAATATGTAGTCATCTTTATTAAAAACAAATACGCTCCATTCGATATGTCATTATGTTCAGTTATCTTACAAGAGTTCAGGAAGGTGACCAACTTAATGAATTCTAAGTAAAAAACTGCTCATCAGTTTTCGAACAACTACTAATTTTTCTCATCATACGTGTAGTAAAATAACTCTCTCCAGACCACGCCCTATTAAGAATGACCTTCTCAATGATCTCAAAATTCTCTTCCATTCCAGCTCATATACACCCACCAATATGGGAGAAAATTATAGGGGGTGAGAAACAGAGAGAACACAAACGAGATTAATATAAGATGAGAACTGTATGTACAATGTTGTTGTTTGTTCAATTTTGTATAGTTGCTCTATAAGCTCAATTGAATTTCGTACCCAAAACAAATACGACTCTATGCTCTTATTAATGCATATATGTGTGTATGTAAAATCGAAATTAATTTAAAAATATATACAAACGTTTATTGTGCCACTGTGCGTGTGTATTTTTATTGTGTTTATTTAAGAGTTGGTCATTTTCAGCATATGAATCAAATTATATTAAATTGAGAAAGATTCAGATTTGACAAAACTATGAGAGCTTTCAGTTTGTCAATAATTATTTTGGGAATAGTATTAAACAAGTCAAAGAAATTTTCCTAAAATTACCCTTCTTTAAATTTGTTCCCCTGAATATTTTCGGTCAATTTTGAACTCTCATAACTCTGTCAAATCTCAATCAAGTTTAATAAACTAGGTCTTTTTAAACTTCATTTGACTTGTAAATTGATGCTGCATTTAAATTAATTTTAGTTTAAGGATATTGAAACTTTTTTTTTTTAAGTTACTAATTTTTTCAACATTTTCCCTTGCAAAATTTTGGACAACTTTGAAATTACATAACTCCGTCATTTCTCTACCAATTTAATTTAACTTGGTCTTTTGAAGCTGTATTTGACTTTTAAATTGATTTTGCAGCTAAATTGTTTTAAGTTGAGAGATTTAAAATTTTTGGACAACTTTAAACTAACATAACTCTATCAAATCTCAATCAATTTTAATATACTATAACTTTTTAAACATTATTTGACTTAAAAATGAATGCTGCATTTTAATTATTTTTATTTAAGAAATATTGAAATTGAAATATTGAAATTTTTCTAAAATTCCTAAGACTTTTCTAATTATTACCGATTTGAAAGCTTCTAACATATGATTTGCCTATAGCAAAACGACAGACCTACTAATTCAATATATATCAAAATAACTTAAAGCCAGAGGAACTAGTTTGCATAGACACACGCAGACATTGCTAGGTCAAGGAAATATGTTTGATTTATAGGACCTAATACTTACTGCAAGGCAGATGTTAATAATCATCATAAGGATAAGATGGAAATGATAAGATATTTAAGAGATCAACTTACATTTGTTACTGCATTGGGATTGGCCTTGTGTCGCAGAAGTAGATTGATGACCATTATATGACCCTGCTGGGCTGCTTGGTGGAGAGGTGTATAACCGACGTTAGTGGTCATTTCAATGTTGGCATCATTCTCAAGTAGAAATTTAATTTCATTGATTTGATTGTGGTGTGCGGCAATATGAAGTGGTGTATAACCAGCTTTGGTGCGCTCCGAAATGTTGGCGCCGTAGTCGAGTAGAATTTGTGAGACAGTAACATGTCCCTCCTGAGCAGCCAAATGCAATGGTGTCAGGCCATTTTTGGCTGCAATATTGGCATTCGCTTCATGGTCAACTAGCAGCTGTACCATATCAGCATGTCCCTCCTGCGCAGCCAGATGGATCGGCGTAAAGCCGGACTTACTACGGCCACCCACGTCTGCACCGTGTTGCAGTAACTGCTGAGCAATTTCCAAGCTATTCTTCTTGGCTGCAATGTGCAGAGCACTGTGTCCATTGCGAGCACTGATTTGCGTGGAAGCGCCACGTTCCAGCAGCAGGAGTACCACCTCCTGGTTATCGTAATGTGTGGCCACATGCAATGGGGTCACTTCGTTTTTGCCTTGGCAATCAATAGCTGCACCTTTTTCCAGCAAAAGCTGTGCCACCTTTGCCTTGCCATATTTGCTGGCCAAGTGTAGGGGTGTAAAGCCCTTCTTGGTAACCGCATCCAGCTGTGCACCGTTCTCGATCAGCATTTGACAGACTTCTTCTTGGCCCTCCTTAACCGCAATGTGTAGGGCTGTATACATGTCCTTGGTGCAGGCATTCACTTGGGCACCATGCTGTATCATCAACATGATGATATCAATGTTGCCCAGACGAGAGGCCACATGCAGCGGTGTCTGTCCTTCACGAGCAATCGCATCCACCTCAGCTCCATTCCGCAGCAATATTCGAATAATATCAGTCTGGATCCAAAATGTTTAATTGTTAATAATATCTTTATTACGTTTTATTAACGAGTAGTACACACCTGATTAGCACGCGCAGCCAAATGAAGAGGCGTCTCGCCACGCACAGTGGGCATATCTGGACTGGCTTCGTGTTGCAGCAAGTAAATGACAATGTTCATACATCCTAAAAATAATCCGGTAAATAATTGTCTGCATTTCACACCGTGCAACCATTAAAAATGGTCCAAAAAACATTTTCAATTTCCTAAGTACATTTTTAAAATGGGGATTTGCTTATTTGTCTTTTTAAATATATCTTGAATTTCCTAATTTTGATAATTTTGACAGGGACCGTAAAATTCGAATTAGAATAAACTTGCAAGAAATACATTTCAACCATATCCTTTCAAATTAAAACTCACTTAAAATGTATCTATTTGTTCTTTCGATTGCCTTTGATGGATACTTATATTTAATATGCTGTCAGCTATGTTGTGTTAAAATTTCAGCCTCTTAGGTTATGGTTGAGGCTGTGCTTGATCAGTCACAATCAGTCAGTGAGTCAGGGGGAAGAGTTTTATATAAATAGATGTATGTATTTATTTCTTAGTTTATAACCTAACTTATTTCCAAATATTAGCTACTCATATTTAAAGAATAAAAGACATTCAAATAAAATGAATAAAAAAGGTACTTAACCATTATTTTTTTTATAAAATTATATATAAGTGAGTTTTATTAAAAATCATAAATACAATCCGATTTTTATAAAATTGTTCCAAGTCATTAAATTTCATATTGATTATGTGCCCTGAACTTAATTTTAGTATAATATACGCGATTTAAATTTAGTGAGTCTTATTTTAAGTAATGAATAGAGATTAGCGTTCGATCTTTTTAAAATTGCTCAAAATAAATAGTAATCATTAAAGAATGAAACATATAACCTATTGTCTCAGCTATGTTGTGTGAAAATTTAGGCCTCCTAGGTCTTTTAGTTTGGGCTGTGCAATGATTAGTCAGTCAGTGGGTCAGGACAATGAGTTTACTAATATATGTTACTATGTTACTAATATATGTAGAAAATCGAGACTTACCCATAAAGCTGGCCACATGCAACGGCGTTAGGCCGGATTCAGTGGTAGCACCAATGCTGGCGCCATGTTTAAGCAGCAATTCGGCAACCTTGAGACGATTCTTTTTGCAGGCAATGTGTAATGGGGTGAAACCATTGAGGGCGCGTGAATTTGGATCTGCTCCGTAGTCGAGCAATAGCTTAGCGACTCGCACATGACCACAGTGGGCGGCCACATGGAGGGCCGTCAAGTAGTCCACGGTGACCTCGTCCACGGGAGCCTTATGGTCGAGCAAAAGCCGTGCTGCCTCATCGTGCTCACCCTGCGCTGACATGTGGAGTGCGGACAGTCCGTTCTTTGTTTTCGATAGTATCGGTGCATTGAGACTTAGCAGCAGCTCAATGACCTCAACATGACCGGATCGGGCCGCGCAATGAAGCGGAGTCAGACCATCCCGCGTGGTTGTATCAATGCGCGCCTTTTTCGAGAGTAAAAGCCGACAAACCGATGACTTGCCCCATTTGCAGGCCACATGCAGTGGAGTGATATTATGTTTGGCCGTATAGTTGACATCGGCACCACGTTCCAGCAATAAGCTGGCTATATCAACGTTACCATAATGCGCCGCAATATGCAGAGGTGTGAAGCCCGACTTGGATACGATATCAGCATTGGGATCGTGTTGCAGCAGCATTGTTGCCGCACTTATGTCATTCTTCTTGGCCGCAATGTGCAACGCCGGCAATCGCACCTTGCCCCGCACATCGCTCTCAAGGAGCACAGCGACGACCTTGTCGTGTCCCTGTTGCATTGCCACGGCTAATGGTGTGAATCCGTCCTCGGTGGCCAGCGAAGGATTCGCTCCTTTACTCAGTAAAAGACGACAACAGCCATCATGATTCTCCTGTGCGGCCATATACAGTGGCGTAAAGCCGTTCAACGATTGCACATTCACATTCGCATTGTACTGGATGAGCTGCTTTATCACCTGTTGCTGACCCGCCAACGATGCAATATGCAGAGCTGTGTTACCTTTCTTGGTCGCATTGTTCACCTTTATGCCCCGCTTCAATAGCTCATTACAAATATCGACAAAGCCATCCTTTGCCGCCAGATGTAAGGCGTTCAGTCCGTTCTACAAACGGACAAAATATAGATTCAATTAACTCAACTCATGTTCAACATTCAATACTATTAAAGTAAGTGTATGCATTTAAGCTGCATTTAAATAATCATTAATTAATTACATTTTAATTAATTAAGTTCCAATTTTTTCTACATTTTGCCTTGTAAAATTTTCAGCATCTTTGAACTCTCATAACTTTATTAATTATTTGACAACATAATTGATGCTGGACTTAAATTATTTTTAGTCAAGGAGTATTAGTTTGCATAAAATTATCCATTTATTCAATATTTTCCCTTGTAAATATTTGGACAATTTTGAACTCTCATAACTGTATCACATCTCAACCAATTTTAATAAGCAATGCTTTTCTAAACATTGTTTGACTTCTAAATTGATGCTGCATTTAAATTATTTTTAATTAAAGAATGCTAAAAATTAATAATAATATTAATAATAATTAAATTTTAATAAACCTATTTATTTATTCAATATTTTCCCTTGTACATTTTTGGACAACTTTGTACTCCCATAACTATGTAAAATTTCAAGCAATTTTAATAAGCAATGTGTTTTTTTTTTGACTTCTATACTGATTTTGCATTTAAGTTACTTCTAAATATTGATATTTGCAATTTTCTTAAATTACCCATAGTTTACAATGGCAAACAAACTAATTGATATTTTTAAAAATAACTAATAGCTTTTATTTACATAGGTAAACTATGAAAAAGCAGACTACTTCAACGATGTCTTACATTGACTAAAATAATAAAATCATTTGTAAAGAATCTTACCGCATTACAAGTATTAATATCCGATATAAGTCCACCATTTATGAATTCCAGAACTTTTGCAAGGTCCCCACTTCGGGCAGCTCGAAGAAATGATATAGTTTCATCACTCTATAAATGAATGCATTAAAAATTAGACAAAAATTTGATTTGTCAGAAGCTTAAAGGAAACTAAAGAATATATTCCCTAAAATCCTAAAGTGACATTTTACACATTTAAAGTGATTTTAAATGGGAAGGATATATAAATACAAACGAATATTTTTTAAATTAATGCTTAAGCTTAAGCAATATATTTTATGGAATTTTATGTATTTTATCTGATTTAAGCAACAGTACACTTTTTTTAATTTAGTGGGTCAAATAAGCTGTATGTCTGTATATATAAATACTAATTGAAGTTTTATTTATCAGCAAGTTTATTTAATGCAATGTGTGTATTGTAGTAATACTAATACATTTTAGGCATAAGTATTTCCACTGATCCAACCATAACAATATATATATATATATGTGCTTTTTTTATTGGTCACCACATCGCACTATTGTGCGAACAATTGACTTCTAAATATATGTACATATAAGTGACATTCTGCAGGCTAATGTGTGAGTGTACAGTTAGTCAAGTAAGTGTACTGTCAAATTAAAAACTGCGCATATTTAATTTTCTTGGTTTTTTATGTTTTCTCTAATTTTATATTACAATTATTTAGAGAGCTTAGAACACTTAAAAAAATAGATAAATCCGGCTTAAACTAATTGATTTTGTCAAAACTGTTATTTGGCGCACTATACGTGCCACAAGTGATCTCATCTCAATGGTTCAACTAAGTAGGGTTACATACATACATACATAGATACATATGTATCTATGTAATAATGTAGTTATAAAATGAACTTTCATTAAATGTTATATTAAAAATAATAGTAATTAACCTGTTTTTGATGCTTTGCATTTGCATGGGCTATTTTATCCACATTTCCGTTGTCCATAGATTCGCTGTTGTGATCGGGGTTCGTTTGCTTGTTCAGTATTCTTTCGGCTGTTTTATCGCGTCCCTGGCTTTTCGATGGTATCTGCATTTGTTGTATTCCTTCCTCGGTTTGCGTCTTACCAAGTGTCATTGTTTTCAATTTGATTCCTGCAAATAAATGCCCTTTCCATTTATTACTGCGTTGTGTGTCTGCACATATCTATTTTCATCACTATCTATAAGATACATTAATTAGATACACATATACATATGTGCAAGTCAGTATGTATCTTCTATTTACAGCGGATATATATACACAAATGCACATAAATATTGAACACTATTTCACTAATTTAGTTGGTGTGTTTTTTGAATTACTTATGTTGACATCACAGATTTAAAAGATTTATTTATTCTATTTAAATGACGTCATTCTTCTCCTACCTTACGACTTTACGAATGAATGAATTGCACTGGTCTGTTCACACTCAATGTGGTAACACTGTTTCGGCGCAAAAGGTTGCCACCCATCAAGTCTGGCAGGCCGTACAGTTTTGAGTAAAATGTCGAAAAAAAAGGTACTTGGCATCGCTATCGATAGTTTTCCATAGCGTTTTTTTATGTTCGCAGAGCAAATTAAATAGATTAATTGTGTTAAAATGGTGTATAAAATTGTATAAAAGAGGAAAGCAAAGCATAAATATGTATAAAAAATATCGATACAGGTAATTTTAAAATCATTTTTTGACATTACTCCACCACTGGTGAGGAACTTGTTCAAGTGTTTCGGAGCGAATTGTTTAACAAAATAAATGTTCATGTATGTTCAATGTAATGGCGGCCCCGTAATATCCATTAAATTGTTACACCAAAAAACGTTCTGGTAGGCCTATATACTTCATATAAAAGAAACGATGCTGTAAAGAGAAGAAGAAGAACTAAACAATTTTGTCGGCTGTAAAAATAAGAAGAAGAACTAAACAATTTTGTCGGCTAGCCGATATGGTTTGCAGAAGTAAAGAAGCTTTCAGAGTGTTGTTTAACAGGGCTTTAACAGTATAACAGGTACTGAATTTAAATTTTAGTTAATGACAATTGTCTATGTAATATCTTTCCAATAATTAAATAATTTGATAAAAATTCAAAGTTTAAAATAAAGTAAAAATGTAAGGGGCCCTATTTAATTAATTATCTGAATGATTCTCTTTATTTTAATGAAGAATCGCGGGACCCCTTCACCGTGTGGCTCGGGACTTCCGGTCACTCTCCATTTTTTCAGTACACTTTTTCAGAACTTCAAACCGTCATTCACTGAAAAATCGTTACCGATTTCAGTGTCTATACTTTCTCCTTTAAGACTATTTCAGAACTTTCAACCGTCATAACTTTGTCAATTCTTATAAGATTTTCATGCGATATTTGAATTGCATATTGTTTTGCCCTTCTTATAAACTGTGTATCATATATTTTGAAAAATTTAAAGATGTATTAAATGGTGATATTTTTCGATAATCTGAAAAACAAATTAGGAAGAGTGTTTTATCGAAAAATATAAACATGTTTATTTTTTTTAATATTTATTCATCTATTATATGTTCTTAGATGTAATACATTTATTGCCCATTAAAACTTTAAATTATCCATATTTCATTGTAAGTGTATTGAAAAATTATGTATTTGATGAATCCGTGCCTTTATTATTAGCTCTTGCTGATGTATCACAACAATAGAATTGTCTTGGCGTATTGGGACTGGGTTGTCGGTGGTGGCGTTGACGAAGAGAATTCAAGTGTGATTTTAAAAATACTGGAAAGGTTACTCGCTGCTGAATATGTAAACTAGGTTGGGCTGAAAATAGTTTATCGGTGTCTAGTTTCGTTCCGATGCCATTCTTTTTGAAAATTTGACGCTCCTTTGCTGGAACTAAATATTTTCGTCGAGATAATCTTTTGAAATGTCCATTTGTATCCTGAAAATACATTGCAAATATCATAGTTAGTTAAACATATTTCAATATTTTTTAAAATTTAAAAACTAAAAGATAAATCAATAAATCAAATTATTATTTCATCTTATTTATGTATCAAGATCAATAAACAAGCAATTTAGAGTTAGACTTACCTCATTACTATGCTTGAAATAATTTGTGCGTAATTCGTCTTCATCATTAATGGCAATTGATGTTTTTTTATCGTTATCATGATTTAGGTTTAGCTTTATATTGGAGCGACTAATGTTAATGTCATATGAGCAAATATTAGCCTTTAAATCGAATTGATCCTCAGCATCTGTAGTCGAACCATCGCCATCGACATCGACATCGACATTTGGACTACCAGAATGAGAATGGGAATGGGAATGGGAGTGTCCTGCACTGAGAGATGATATATAATCTGGAGAATGGGAGCATACAACATTGATGGCTACATCATCATTGATTGTTTCGATTTGGTTTTCATCCTCCGTGGTTTCAATGTCGACAACTTCATCGTCCTCATCATTATTATCATCGTCAACATCTTCAGATGAGATGGGTTTAATATTATCCGGTTGTTCAGTTTCTAATATTGGGGAAAATGCACTCGTTGCCGAATTATGAAATGGTAATCGTTGTCCGGTATTATTGGTAAAAACGGTCGTGGTTCTCGTGGATTGTGTTGGACTTATGTAGACATTGCTGTTGCTCGAATCATTTGAGCGTGTTGCATATAGCGAAGTCGATACGATTGCTGTCGAGGCGACAACAGGCTTAAAAGCCGATGAGCTTAATATCGATGGTATATTGAAGTCAGAGAAATCACTTGTGTTGTTGTTGTTGTTATTATTGATGACCGCTTCGGTTATTTTGCGAGCATTCTTAAAAACGGTGCTACAATTCGACGGATGTTGGGATTCATTTTTTATAATACTTGCAGCAAATGGCGACGCGTTTATTTCCGATCGGATCCATGATGGTATCGGGCAGGACTCATTTTTATTTTTTGAATGGTCCTGTTGCTGCTGCTGCTGCTGTTGTTGCTGTTGGTGTTGGTGTTGTTGATGTTGTTGCTGCTGCCACATTGTGTAGTCAACGACAAAGTTTCTGGATATTGGCATTATAGATAAATCATGCTCATTCCGCAGTGATTGCAGTGGAGATAAAACCGTCGAGCGATGATGATGATGATGCAGATTGAAGGGCACACCAACAGTTGTTGCCACTGCTGTAACACCAACAACCGCTGCAGCGGCAGCAACAGTGCTGTAATTATATTGCTGATCCAACGATCTTTTCGAACATGTCATCGGCTCATCGCTGAGGGATAATCTTTTGTCATCACTATCACATTCTATGGAAGAATCCATCAAGCCAGTTGTTGTAGGCGTTGTTGTTGTTCTAGCTGTTGCTGTTGCAGTGATTGCTGGTGAGTTCTGGGAATTGCGATTGTTGTTACAGCCCACAAGTCGCTTTCTTGTGCCACCATTAAACATTGCTTTCACATCCTCCCAAGCATGAACAATCTTCTCCTCCTGTCCATGTCCGCAGAGTGTCATATGACGACGCCATGAATTAAAATTAGCCGCATCCGGCTGAATATATCTATCGTTGGTGGTCAAGCGATGCGAATGAAATATAAATTTATTGGGCGAGAAAAACATTCCACAATAGGTACACTTGATGCACTTGGCACGTGATGAATTATAGCGCGATGGCAGAAATGATCCTCGACAACCCCAAGCGCATTTATGCTGAACGTTAAATGCAAAATCATCTGGTAATCGCGGTGGCGTATTATCACCCAAGAAACTCTTGCACAGCCGTTCAGCTTCACGGCGTGTTATCATTCCGCATCTACGCGAACTTACCGGCATTGCGCCGGCTCTTCTCAGTATTTCCAACTGGACGGGTGTGCACTGTACACAGGTTATGCCCAATGCCACTCGTCGATTGTGGATCTCATTGTAGCTGAATTGCTTGAGAAGAGTATTTGAAATTTGCGCCAAACACAAACGTTCCTGGCCCTCAATGTACAATGATACGATTGGTATACCATATAGCAATACTGAACTAACCTAAAAAACAAAAACGTATAAGGGAAAATACATATAATATTATTTAGTTCATTATAAAACACTCCTCCCACTCCGAAACAAGATGTAAGAACACCAAAAGAAACAACGAACTGTTAAAATTTTAGCTGATTTGCTCCCTACACAATTTACTTCAAACAACTTTTTCCATAAACAAAAAAATAATTCTCGCAGTTTTTTGATAAACTTTAAGCTGTTAAGTAATGTCTTTGTCTATTTAGACATTTTTAGGCTTCCAAATTGATGCTGAGCTTAAATAATTTTTTTTTTATATTAAAATGAACGATATTTTTTAAAACATTATGTGTCTTCTAAATTGATGCTGCACTTACATTTTTTTAATTAAGGAGAATTAAAATTTTTCCTACCATGACCTATTTTTCGAATGTTTTCCCTAGCAAATTTTAAATCAAATTTAAACTCTCAAAGCTCTGTCAAATCTCAACCAATTTTAATGAACGATGCCTTTTAAAACGTTATTTGTCTTCAAAATTGATGCTGCACTACATATTTTGTTTAATAAAGGGGTATTAAACATTTTCGTTAAATTATCTATTTTTACTCTTATACATTTTTATAGCACTTTGAACACTCATAAATCTCCACAAATTTTAATGAACGCTGCCATCTTATACATTATTATACCCGTCCGTCTGTCCGTCAGTATAAAAGCTAGAGACAACAAACTTGGTATGTAGGTTCCTGGATACCATCCGCAGATAAAGTTTGTTTTTATTTTGGGATCAGACCACTATCATATAGCTGCCATAGGATCGATACATCGAAAATAAAGTTTTAGTATGAACAATACCAAATTTGGTTAAAATCGGTCCACTGTATCATATAGCTGTAATAGAGACGCTCAATCGATAATTAAGTCTTAGTATGAAGAAGTTTTTGGTTTTTTGATATTTTTATTTATTTATTTATAGAGAGCTGACTTATAATGCTAAAATTATAGGCAAGCTTAGTTTGCATGCATTGGCATCTGTGGCCTTCAGCACTGTGAGATGAAATTATTTTACAGTTTATAATATAATTATGTTGTGTTACCTTACGTTTACTTATTTGTAATTTATCATATATACATATTTACAATTAGCCGTATTGTTTTTAGATTGAGTGGTACAGATTTGTGGATTCTAAATATTTAATGATTTTAGCAGTGTTTTGGGTAGGAGTGGCTAGATAGTCTAGTGGGTTAGTGTTTTTGAATATTTGTTATCTATGTGTTTTCAGGGGGTTGCAGTGGGTGAGTAAGTGTTCTATTGATATGTTGTCGTTGCAGAAACGGCATGTGCTAGGCGATTGGTCAAAATAGTGTTTGTGTGTTATTTTGATGTGTCCGAGTCGAAGTCTTGTTTGTCGTGGTTGATTGATTGGTACCAGGTAGATGTTTCGTCGAAGTTGGGCTGGATTTTATTTTTATGTGTTTTAGGATGTCTTGTATGTTAAAGTTTTCTTTGAGTATGAGTGGCTGTTGTGCAGCATTTTTTGCTGTAATGTCTGCTAATTCATTTCCCGGGATTCCCACATGCCCGGGAACCCAGAGCAGTTTTAATTTGGGAAAGGTTTTTTGCAGTATGCTTCTTGCGAGTGTGGTTGCTTAATGCGTCTAGAGCTGATAGAGCACCTGAGTATATGCAGTATTTACCGCTTTTTTTTTTGAATGTCTTTAGTGCTTCTGCAATAGCAATTATTTCGGCGGAGAAAACGGATTCTGAAGTGATAGATTGTGTATCGGAGTTGGCATTATACATTCTGACTAAATTTTATTAAAATCGTTTAACTATATCATATAGCTGCCATAGGAACGATACATCGAAAATGAAGTTTAAGTATGAAAAAAAAATTGTGTTTGTTGAAGTATTAGAACCAAACTGATAGATTATGTATCGGAGCTGGTATTATACATCCCGACCAATTTTGGTTAAAATCGGTTTACTATATCACATAGCTGCCATAGAAACTGGTCGAAAATCAACTTTTATTAAATAGTACCTGGGCTGAGGGTATCCTACTGTCGAGCATTCTTGACTGTAGCCGCTCCTCACTGCGACCGAAGCGAGCAAGGGGCGGAGCCCCCTTGTTTCTTTTCTAAATTGATGCTGTATTTAAATTTTTTTAATTAAGGGGAATTTAAATGTTTCCTTAAATTACCTAGTTTTCTAATTTCTTTTGTATATTTTTATAGAGTTTTGAACTCTTATAGCTCTTTCAAATCTTAGCCAATTTTAATGAACGATTCATTTTTTAGCATAATTTCTCGTCTAAATTGATGCCTCTTTGAACATTTTTTAATGAAGGGGTACTTAAAAATTTCCAAAAAAAAAACCAAATTTTTTAATGCTTTCCCTTGTAATTTTTTATATGTATTTATATGTATTTAAACTCTCTTAACTCCGTCAGATCTCAACAAATTTTAATGAACGATGACTTTTAAAACATTATTTGACTTTTTAATTAACGAATATGTAATTTTTCCTAAAAAAATACACATGTTTTGTTAATTTTTTTCCTTTGTAAATTTTGGGAAAACTTTTAGCTCTCATATCTTTTTCAAATCTCAACCAATGTCTATTTAAACATTATTTGACTTCATAATATTAATTATTATTAATCATTATAAATCGGACATTTAACTTCAATAAAGGTACTTTAAGGGATGCATCTGACCATCTATCTATAAATTAAGCCGAATTCCCGAACAAGGAGCGAGCAGACAATAACGTCTCCTCCTGGCGATGGCATTAATTGGATATAAGTTATTTGAATCTTGAACCTAATGGATGGATGAAAAACATACAATTGGTAATTCTTTTAATGGCTGAAAATAAAAAAGTTTGTACTGCATTGTCAATTTGCTGCCACCTTTTTATTTATTTTTATCCAATAAAGAATCAAAGCACGTAAACTGCAATTGCTCAAGGGAAACATTTGT
Organism: Drosophila falleni; assembly: GCA_035045575.1. Lineage (NCBI taxonomy): Eukaryota > Metazoa > Arthropoda > Insecta > Diptera > Drosophilidae > Drosophila > Drosophila falleni. The sequence goes on along the minus strand of JAWNOV010000082.1, from coordinate 984,395 downwards.
CTACTTTCGATTTATTTTCTGGGCGTAAGGAAAGCAAACACACCCCAACAATAAATTTATATGTGAATAGCATACTATTTTTTAAATCATTATTTGTAGATGATTCAATTAAAATAAAAGACGTTCTAGTCGTAGGATTATGTCACTTAAATAAAAGTATTATTAATTTATTTAATGTTGAATTAAATCATTCAACAGTTCAAAATTATTAAAAAAAAATTAACAATAAATGTATTACATTATAAAAGACAAAATATGATTACTATATTTGGTATCTTAATTAATTCAAATATCAAGATTGATATAATGAAAAAACATTGATTATATGAAATGATTTATACATTTTTGGAAGTCAACGTACGTGATTTGATTTTTGTGTTACGGGTATTTGATTGTTTTCCATTCCATTTAATGGAGTTGAAGGCCGGGTGGATCTTTGAATAGGCTCAGGGAATGCCATTTGCTTAAATTCTGAAAAACAAAAGAAATGTATATGTTTATTAACATTTTCATTATAATTTCCAATAAGATCAATATCTAGTCATATTTACAGACAGAATATATATTAAAATTGCGACTATAACACATATACATATATTACAAGTTTTAAATTGTCAGTAAACTTTTAATAAAAAAAAAGCTAAGCAAGAATCATTCAAAGTATTAGTTTTGACAGCTTTGAAAGCCAATATGGAATGTGTTGTACAATTATTTTGGCACTACAAATTTATTCAATCTCAATGCGAATACGTATCCGAGTCCTAGTCCGCCCCTTTATGGGAGGAATTCCTATCCGCATTCAATTATATTATGCGTGTGAATGGCATAATTGAAAAGGAGATTGTCCCTGGAGACAATTCGTTAAAGATAATAAGGTTACGAAAAAATGTGGTAAGGCACAGATTGTTAAGCTTACTCTGAATGTATTTCAAGGCAAAAGCGAAACAAATGATTATGGGACTTCTTAACTCGCAAAAGGGAGGACGGCCATCAGAGGGTTGAACGAATTACAAACCAGTGAGGTAAATAATGACAAAATTCTGTTAGTATTTATAAAAACAGCAGATTGTTAACAAATCTGGCAGATGTACTTATTTAGTCGGCGAAAATAATAAAAATACACTGGCGCTGTTTCCGGTAAGGCTAGGGAATTTTTGAATTGGGGATGAAATGTAATATATACAATGTATACAGCTATTGGTCTAATAATAGTAATACAACGTCTAATAATTTTTATTTATATTGGCAATTAGCGAGCAGCCCAACTGTTAAAAAACTAAAAAATATAGTATAGTTAAAAAACATCTTAAATAATATTTGTAAGTAAATTTCTTAAAGGAAAAGTTTGGTTTCGAAAAAAAATAATTAAATTAATTTCAAGCTTTTTTATAAAACTCTCTACAACTTGAATAATATCAAAATATTTATAATAATAATAATAATTTTGTGTCGAACGGTATTAAATTTAGTACATAAATAAATGAAATATAATTTATTTTGACATTCGGCGTTGCGCATAGAAGCTACTTTTGAGTTTAAAGAATCGGGAATTTTTTTTAAATTGTTCATGTACTAAATTATATATTGTTTGTCAAAAAATTGGATATCAAAAATTTTGGGGCATGGCAGGTCTTTTGTGACTAGACTTTTACCTCGTAATGTTTTTGTGCACTGTGTGCAAAAAGGGTGAGCTTCTTTGTACATAAAAATTACTTTTTGCGCAGTGCCGAATGCCAATTTTTTTTTTTTTTATTAATTTATATTTTTATTTAAAATTTTTATATTAAACTCAATTTTGTTCGTCACAAAATTGGATATCAGAAATTTTGGGGCTTGAAATTGCTTTCGTCACTACACTTTTACATCGTGTAGAGGTTTTTTTTGTGGGATATCAGAAATTTTTGCAATTGCTTTTGCTTTTGTTATTGTAAATTTATCATTGTTGAATTTTTTCATATTTAAAAAAAAAATTTTTTTTAATTATAAAGAAAAGTAGGGGCTCCGCCCCCTGCTCGCTTCGCTTGAGTTGCTACTTTACTGTCAGAGGCCCCGTACTTACTATGAAACAAGTAGGCGGTTACAGTCGAGCACGCTCGACAGTAGGATACCCTGAACCCAGGTACTCTGTACTGAGAGTTGATTTTCGATCGATTGTTCCTATGGCAGCTATATGATATTTTAGACCGATTCTAACCAAATTTGGTCAGGATGTATAATACCAGCCCATATGCATATTCTATCAGATTGGTTTTGATATCTCAACAAATAAAAAACTTTTCCATACTAAAACTTCATTTTTGATGTACCGTTCCTATGGCAGCTATATGATAATTTAGACCGATTCTAACCAAATTTGGTCAGGATGTATAATACCAGCCCATATGCATATTATATCAGTTTGGTTTTGATATCTCAACAAATAAAAAACATTTCCATAGTAAAACTTCATTTTCGGTGTACCGTTCCTATGGCAGCTATATGATATAGTTATCCGATTTTAACCAAATTTGGTCAAGATGTATATTATCAGCCTAGATGCATATTCTATCAGTTTGGTTTTGATATCTCAACAAATAAAAAACTTTTCCATACTAAAACTTCATTTTCGGTGGACCGTTCCTATGGCAGCTATATGATATAGTGGACCGATCCAAAAATAAAAACAAACTTGATCTGCCTATGGTATTCAGGAACCTACATACCAAGTTTGATGTCTCTAGCTCTTATGGTTTCTGAGATCGACGCGTTCAAACATCCGGACGGACGGACGGACGGACGGACGGACGGACGGACGGACAGACAGACGGACATGGCTCAATCGACTCGGCTGTTGATCTTGATCATGAATATATATACTTTTGGGGGTCGCCCACGCCCCCTTCTGCCTGTAACATACATTCTGCCAAACACATTATACCCTTTTTTGCCCATTTTTAATGGGCTCAGGGTATAAAAAAAAAGTTTCTCATACTAAGACTTAGACTTCGCCCGATCAGTCCTATGACAGTTATATGATATAGTGGTTCGATAAGAACCAACTTTGTTCAGGATCTATAAGTCTATCTTAAATTCTATTAGTTGTGTTACGATATCTCGTGAAAAAAAAAGTTTTTAAGACTATGACTTGATTTTCGCCCGATCGGTCCTATTACAGCTATATGATATAGTGGTCCGATTCAAACCAACTTTAGCCAGGATATACAAAACCAAGTTAAATGCATATTTTATCAGTTTGGTTGAGATATCTTATAAAACAAAAAAGTTTTTCATACTGAGACTCGATTTTCGCCCGATCTGTCCTATGACAGCTATATGTTATAGTGGTCCAAATTAAACCAACTTTGCACAGAATATATAAAACCAAGTTAAATGCATATTGTGTCCGTTTGGTTGAGATATCTCATAAAACCAAAAAGTTATTCGTGCTATAACCCGATTTTCGACCGATAGAATAAATGTAAGCTAAAAAACTTTATTTCACCTGTAAAATGTTACCTGAGTACTTTAGAAAAAAAATTAAAGGTACGCCTTAAAGCCCGCAAGCACACCTATCCAATGAACATATCTAAAGCTTTTATGGTATGAAAACTGGTGAGGTTTCAAATTTAGCGGGATTTAGCGTTTTCCCGCTAAACTAGCGGGAAATTAAAAAAGTCGTAAAACAAACTTTTCTAGATTTGCAAAGAGGAATAAATCCCCATAATAACATCTAAGCTTTTTTAGCGCTTTGATACAAACAGACAAACAGACACACAAAGAAACTAACTTTTCACCTAATTTTTAGAAGTCTACTAAAATTTTCAAATTTATTTATCTTTTGAACCAATTACCGGATTTGGGTGATTGAGGTATCAATCGACGCGTATTTTTGATAAGAATTTTTAAAAAATTAAAAATTTTACGTATAAGCCCCAACGGCTCCATAAGCTGCGATCAAATAAATTTTTTCCCTCCCACTTACACCCACTTATCTCATGAGCCAGGTGAGTTAAAAAAAAGTTTCAGTATGCCATTTTGTAAGTTAGGACAGTAGTTGAAAATTTTCCAACTTAGCTGTATATATAGTTAGTCGCCTTTTGCACCCTTCGTGCTGCTTTCGTCACTAACGCGAACTGCCGTCCGCAGTGATAAATATATGATAACATACCTAAGCACATTAAGACACATTTGCACATAAACAAACACACCGCAAGCTACAAATATATTTATGACGGTTCCCTTGGTGCGGTAAATGGTGTTGAGGGTAGAGACTTAATCTGAGTACCTTTTACTTATCAAAAACAATAAGTGTTATTATATTATTGACGATTGCTACAAGTGTCTACAACAAGTTAGCATGTCAAAGCAATTACCTTAAATTAATTTAAGTGCTTTGTTTATGTTTTGGTGTGTGTCCTGTACTGTGTTCACTCCCTGTTGCTCTTCAGTTCTCATGTTTCAATTTAAAAACAAGTTGAATTGTTGTTCTTGACTTGCAGATACTGTGTAATTATATCTAAATTTTTATACAGCAGCTAAGCGAATATTTATTTATTTTTATATGAACTTTTTCTGCATCTTATGTATAATTCTATTTTGGGCTTTAATATTTTACATTTCTATATAATAATAATACATATATTTTCTATTTTTCAGTGCGTACAGGGTATCCATCAAGGGTAAGTACACCATTGAAATAGAAAACGATTTTATTTGAGGGTTGTTGAAATTTGAAAGCATATGTCCTTTTGACGAATACCAATACGAATACGTAAGCGAATACTCGAACGAATAGAGACAGATAAAGATACAAAAATACCCACTGATGAGTTGGCAATAATTCGGTTGAGCGGTTACTGTCAACAGGCAAATAATAGGTGTTCCATTTAAGGGCGGGTAGACATTATTACACTGATGCCGATCCCAATGCCGTTGATGGTCTTTTGTTTACACGTAAAACATCATGCATATTTAATTGGGTTAAATTGCTGGACGATTAACGTTTGGAAATGAATTGAAATGAACTGAAATGCGCAGATAATTGAGTTTACTTTGTCTAATTACAAGTGCTTTTCCTATAGGTAAGTACATAAGTACCTGTAGCCGTAGCCATAGAAAAGCTGAAATCCACCTGAAATTCAACAGATTTTACAATTTGCCGACAACTAAATCCTATCTAAATCGTATATTATTTGGAAATCGTTTTTAATTATGTAACGACAAGGATACGAACTACGAGTCTCAACCAATTTTAATAAATTATGTAATTTTATACATTTTTTGACTTCTAAATTGATTCCACATTCAAATTATTTTGAGTTAAGAGATTTTTAAATTTTTCCCAAAATTATCCATTTTTAAAATGTTTCCCCTAGTTGATTTTTAAACAACTTTGAACTCTCAGAACTCTGTCAAAAATCAACCAATTTTAATAAACTACGTTTTAAACAATATTTTACTTCTAAATTCATGCTGCATCTAAATTATTTTTAATATGAACTTTTTTAATTTTTTCTAAAATTACCCAAGTTTTTCCAACAGGTTCCGAATTGTTTACAATGACTTGAAAAATTAACGCGACGGTAAAATGAACCACGTTCTAACTTAAAAAATTGCATCGAAAATTTGTTAAGCGGACGGAAAACGGTGTTCAGCTTGAATTAGAATATTTTAATACACAATTTAGAGTATTAAAATTAGAAAAGAAAATTAGACAAGGCCAAAATTAGAAATAATAAGAATATCATCCCAACCTTTGCCCAATTTTTATTTTCTAATAACAGTATTCCTAATTTCGACCCTTCCCAATTTAGTTTGCTTATTTTTATTTGCAACTTAAATGCTTCCACAGAGATTATATTATAGAGGTTTAGCAACTGTTCAAATCACACACCACTCTTAAATAAATATTATATTATATTATATTTTAAATAAATTATATTGAACAACTTTATACAGTTCAATATACAAATAAATAATTGTTCACCTTGTATGAATGACCAGTAGCTATTGAACAAGAGTATTAGCATATAGAACACTATTATCATTGATAATTATCATCATTATAATTGTAGTCAAGATGATTCACTTGAATTGGGATAATATCCAAGTAAAAACTTTGCTTTCGATTCGAAAATTTTTGGGAATTAGCGCCGTATTGAAGAAATCTCGCGTCACGGAATATCCACGAAGACTGAATATGAAAAACGATTTTATATCCGCAGGTCCAAGTTCTCCTGAAAGCCACCATCCACCATTCCAATTTCCCAGCGTGTCCAATAAATAAACAGAAGCTAACGAAATTAACCAATGAGAAGACCTTTTCTAGGTTTTAAATATACTACTCTCTCTATCCGGCATTTTAGTCGCCAATAATGATAGGATTCGCGGTAAGGGCGTGGTTCCGGATTGCCGATACGCATGCGCCCCAAATAAGACTCCTCCCAAGGATGGTCTGAATTGCAGCACCCTCTCTTTTCTTCTCTTTTCTTCTCACTCTTCAAAATTTGAACATAATTTGCACATAACACGTATTTTGTATTTTGAATTCAACGAACTGTGAATATTGCTTTTAATTTAATTAACTTTTCCAACAAAATTGTTGTCTGAAAATTAAATTAAGCTGTTTTTTTTTTAGGGAGGAGGGGGGATGGGGGTATAGGAACATCGCAGGTTATACATGCATACACACGTGTATGTATGTATCTTTGACAGGTAATGTGATTATTAGCCCAGTATTCAAAGTGTACAGAGATTACCGGATTTGTGGAAATGTCTGATTGAAAGGTTAATGAGCAGAGAAGATGATTATCATAATTGAGATAAATACAAATTCAATTATTATTTTCAAAAATATGTTTCTTTTTTTCTAAATTGTTCTATGAATCAGATAAAATTATAAATGAATGAAAATTTTGCAAATTGTTTAAATTATTGACTATGTCAAGACAGTTTCTTCACAATCAAGAATCTATAAATAAATTTATTATTTATTATTAAAATTTTAATGTTTATATTTTAATACAATTAACTTCAACAGCTGCGAAGAATACTGGGCATCTAACAGTCGAGCACTTTGACAGTAATGTTCTTACATGTTTTCACTTCCCTTATTTTGGTTAATCAATATACAAGTGACTTTATTGAATTTTCTTGTTATTATAAAAGATAATTAAGACTGCATTTTTATAATTATGAGTTAAACTATGGCGTAGGCAGCATAATTTGAAATACCACATAAGTTAATACCTTTGCGGAGTCTCATAAATCCGGCTTCACCCCATCTTTCTCCCCACCAGTTTTTTAGTATCCAATAGTCTTTGTCGAATCCAATCACTAACATTGCGTGATTTACGGAAGCTGATGAACAGGAGATGTCATCATAAATTCCATCACTACGAGTATGAAAAATCGTTAATAGTATTATAAACAATATATTTTAATATACAAATACCAGATAAAGTTGTAGAAATTTATTCGATTTTCACCATGAATTTTCAGTCTTACCTATATAATTGAAATGTTTTTGGTGTGGCATTTATGGAGACTGCAATTGGACCAATATGAGCAACTGCTGCTTGTATTGCATTTTCATCATTTGCCGGCAAAATAGCCCAAGAGGTTACATTAACCACAGCCAGTTCTTTTACAAATTGACAATTCCCTTTCTGTAATAAAAAACCAAATTTAATTAATAGAGAAGAACATATTTACGTCATCTATCTATATATATAAATTCAGTACATTCATTCACTCGTCATATATCATCGTACAGGCCAAACGGCTGAAGATACAAGTTTAAAATTATGGGATAGCAAAGTTATGACCATTTAATTGGGAGATAAGGCGGCTTTTTAGAAAATTCGGTCCGTAAGTGCGTCAAAATGGAGTTCAAAGTTCACGAACAAAATTGAGTTTAATATAAAAATTTTAAATAAAAATATAAATAAATAAAAAAAAAAAAATTGGCATTGTGCACTGTGCGCAAAAATGGTAAACTTCTTTGTACATAAAAGTTGCTTTTTGCGCAGTGCCGAATGCCAATTTTTTTTTATTAATTTATATTTTTATTGAAAATTTTTATATTAAACTCAATTTTGTTCGTCACAAAATTGGATATCAGAAATTTTGGGGCTGGAAATTGCTTTCGTCACTAGACTTTTACCTCGTGTAGAGGTTTTTTTGTGGGATAACTAAAAATACAGAAAAGTTTTTCATACTAAAGCTTAATATGACCCTAATTGTTCCTATGACTGCTATTTTGATTACATTGTTAAATATAGTAAAATTTATAAAAATATTAATAAAATTAAATTAAAAAATAAAATCTTTCTCAGTCTGGGACATCCGCCCCCTGCTCGCTTCGCTTGAGTTGCTACTCTACTGTCGTAGGCCCCGTACTTACTATGAAAAAAAAAAGTTTCTCATACTAAGACTTAGACTTCGCCCGATCGGTCCCAGGACAGTTATATGATATAGTGGTTCGATTAGAACCAACTTTGTTCAGGATTTATAAGTCTAACTTAAATACATATTCTATTAGTTTTGTTACGATATTTCGTGAAAAAAATGTTTTTTATACTAAAACTTGATTTTCGCCCGATCGGTCCTATGACAGCTATATGATATTGTGGTCCGATTTAAACCAACTTTATACAGAATATACAGAACCAAGTTAAATGCATATTTTATCAGTTTGGTTGAGATATCTTATAAAACAAAAAAGTTTTTCATACTAAGACTCGATTTTCGCCCGATCGGTTCTATGACAGCTATATATTATAGTGGTCCGATTTGAACCAACTTTGCACAGAATATATAAAACCAAGTTTGATGTATATTGTGTCAGTTTTGTTGAGATATCTCATAAAACCAAAAAGTTTTTCGTACTAAAATCTGATTTTCGACCGTTAGAAAAATGTATACATTCAGTTAACAGGCAATATCTTCCAAACCCCTACCAAAAAACGCAAAATTTTACGTACTACAGCGTACTAACAACATACATTTAACAAAAATCGTTAGAGCCGTTTTGTCAGAAACCGTCAAAATGTAAGCTAAAAAACTTTAAAACTTTTTGTAAAATGTTACCTGAGTACTTTAGAAAAAAAGTTCAAAGGTACGCCTAATAGCCCCCAAGCACACCTTTCCAATGATATACAGAACTTATCTATAGCTTCTATGGTATGGGATTAGCGGGATTTAGCGTTTTCCCGCTAAACTAAGGAGGCATGGCAGACCCCAAAAATTATATATAAGTATATTCTTGATCAGGATCCGTCTGTCTGTCCGTCTGTTTAAGCGCGGCGATCTCAGAAACTAGATTCCTGGATACCATACGCAGATCAAGTTTTTTTTATTTTTGGATCGGACCACTATATAATAGCTGCCATAGGAACTATACATCGAAAATAAAGTTTTAGATGAAAAAGTTTTGTGTTTGTTGAGATATCAGAACCAAACTGATAGATTATGTATCGGAGCTGGTATTATACATTCTGACTAAATTTTATAAAAATCGGTTAACTATATCACATAGCTGCCATAGGAACGATGCATCGAAAATGAAGCTTTAGTATGAAAAAGTTTTTTGTTTTTTGAGATATTTTAACCAAACTGATAGAATATGCATTAATGTTGGTTTTGTACATTCTGACCAGATTTGGTTCAAATCGGCTTCATATATCTTATAGCTGCCATAGGAACAATTGATCGAAAATAAACTTTTATTAAAGAGTACCTGGGCTCAGGGTATCCTACTGTCGAGCGTGGTCGACCGTAACCGCCTACTTGTTTTCGTTCCAAACAAAACATAACTTTGTCAAATCTCAACCAATTTTAATAAGCAATATATTTTTAGACATAAGACTGCAAACATAAGCTGCATGAATATTATTATTTATAAAGGGATATTTATAATTTTCCGAATATCACCCAATTTTTTACCTTTCAATTTTTGGGATAACTTTGAACTTTCATAACTTTGTCAAATCTCAACCAATTTTAATAAGTATATATTTTTTTTATTATTATTTGACTTCTAAATTGATGTTGCATTTAAATTTTTTTAATTAAGAAATATTTTAATTTGTACCGAAACTACGCCTTTTTCTTAAATTTTTCCCTTGTAATTTGATGGACAACTTTGAACTTCAATAACTTTGCCAAATCTCAACCAATTTTAATAAAACAATATTTATTTTAAACAGTATTTGACTTCTAATTTGATGCTACGCTTTTATTACTTTTAATTAAGGAGTTCTTAAAGTTTTTCTAAAACGACAAATTTTTTCATTATATTGGAAAACTTAAAACTCTCATAACTTTGTAAAATCTCAACCAATTTTATTAAGCAATGCATTTTCAATCATAATTTGACTTCTTATTTGATGCTACATTTAATTTTTTTTTATAATTTTGGGATATATATATTTTCATATTTTAAATTTTTTTTCCTTGTAAATTATTGAACAAGTTTAATCTCCCATAACTTTGTAAAATCGCAAACAATTTTACTAAGTCATGCCTTTTTAATCATTACTCGTGTTCTAAATTGATGTTGCATTTAAATTTATTTTTAATTAAGAAATACTTCATTTTTTCCAAGATTCCGCATTTCCTTAAGTTATATCTTGTTATTTTATGGATAACTTTGAACTTCTATAAATTTGCCAAATCTCAACCAACTTTAATAAACAACGTTTTTTTAAACAGTATTTGACTTATAATTTGATGCTGCGCTTTAATTATTTTCATTTAAGGAGTACTTAATTTTCCTAAAACGACCAATTTTTTTTACATATTTAATCTTCTGAATTATTTCAAATGGATGATTGATATTAATATTACCTTTGAGGCATATCTATAATCAAGAGCTCTCATAAGACCCCCTGTGATCTGTAGATATTTCAGGGTATTCCGCAATGATCCACCCGTACAGCCTCGATTGCCATAGGGTATACTGCAGTCGACAATTTGCTGTTCACTCAAGTCCAGTATTTTGCCAGTACGCTTGAAAATCTGTCCTTCTATACTTTGAGCTATACTGAAAGCATAACAAGATCCGCAGGTTTCTTGATTATGCGATGTTGTGATAAAACCTTTTTTACGCCAGTCAAAATTATCTGGAACATTATTCATAAGCGTTGATCCGACCACATCGGACATATTATCCAATGTAGAATTCGGTTGGTTTTTTAGTAGTCGTAGGTAACCTTTTAAATACGAATCCGTGGTCTACAAATATAGGGTTGTTTTACTTTCACACATTTGTATATATACAGATTTATTTAAATACCATATCTGCCATTGTGTTTGTAGATAATTTAAAGCTGCTTTTCCCATTTTCGTAATCTTTATTGTGCTTGTCGACAATCTCTTGATTCACTTCATATGCTTTATAGCTTCGGATTTCATCGTAGACACGTTTATAACTTTTATTGTTAAATATCTGTAACGATTTTCTTTATGATTAACATGTATTAAAGTCTTATAAGTTTGTATCACCTTAAAATTTTCAAATTCTTCACTATATTTAAAGCTTGATTCGTTTGGCAGGCATTTAATAAATTCTTCATTTATCAAATGGTATATTATAAATAATATTACAACTGTTCGCATTGCTGCACTTTGGAAACTGAAATATTAATATAAATGTATATACAGCTTATAATTATTCGTTTCGTGTACACATTTGCAATTCAGCGTTATTACTATACTGAAAATGAGCCAACAACAGGGTATATGGGTCAGTACCAACCAGGGATCGTTAAGTTTATAATTCTTAATATTTAAATTAAGAAAACCAAAAATATGAATAAAAAATTAAGAATCTTATTTATTAATTATAATTTCCAAATATAAAAATTAAAACAAAAATGATAAAAAAATAATTTTTGAAAAATTTTGTTAATTTAAATTTTCAGATGTAAAAAACATTTAGCCCTTAAAAATGGAATTTACAAAAATAGCATAGTAATATAATAATGAAAATAGAGTTATATTGCGATTTTTAAGTACAAATAGCTTTCTAATCATTAATTAATAATTTCTTAGTATAGATAAAAAAGAGATTTTTGTGTATATTTTTAAAATTTTTTTTATATTATATTATTAGTGCAGAAACAATAAGTGCAGGATTTTTTTAGAATGGTACAGGGTAACATGCAGTCGCGTTCGCTCAGCTGTAGCCATTCTGGATTGTTTGTTTTTTGCAAGGTAATGCAAAACATATTCAAGATACAATACTAATTATATATGTGCCATAAATGAATGATCCGAATGCAACAATGTTTCAATTTCAAGGGGGTGACTGTGGTCATAAGTTAATGCTGAACACACGACTTAAATTACGTTTAATGACCAATTAACGGTACAAGCTACAAACCTATTGAATTCAACCTTTGAGCATACCTGCATACAAACATATAAACCTATATATCAAAGGAACTACCCCAAGGAACAATACTCTTTTTAGCATTTGGTTGTCATGCAATCTTTTATTTAATGCCCCTACTTGAGAGTGCTTACCAAAAGGCAGGGTATCTTTAATATTTAATATAACAAAAGCATTAAAAATCTTTTAAATGGAACATTTAACACAAGTTACTGGTATGCTAAATTTTCTTTTTAACTAGTTTACAATAATAATGTGAACCATAAATTTAATTTTTTAAAATAATTTTTTTTACACTCCATTGCACACTTTACTTTATTGAATTTTTAGTATGTGAATTTTTAAAGAATACTTAAATGCCAAACGTCAATTCTTAAATAGTTTTATTTTATATACATATAATTAAAAATCATTTCATCAGCACTCCTAAATACGAGTACTCAGCTGCACTGCTTGCCAGGATATTATACTGAGTTTAACGAAACTTATATGACGAAAATAAAAATTAGACACCAACCTTTTCGTGAGACTTCTTTCATGAAATATTAGCTTGTATCTGAACCTTTTGCAAATGTGCTTGCACTGCTTGCTAGGTAATATACCGAACCAAAGCTGGTACTGTTAAACTAAGACACAAACATTATCTTGATTCTCAACCTTTTTATAAACGAACTTGTTATTTCGAATAAGCCTCATTAGATTATTGACAACAATTTAACGAAACGATGGCTGTCCCAAATAAAACTATCGGTTAATAGAATTGGTGAATAGTTATTTAAGACACAAGCCCAATGCTTGGACAAAAACCAGTATAGACATAAAGGTGTAGTTTAAGATTGATGACAGAAGATGCTTGAATCGCTCCTCAACTAAACCACAAAAACTGACAAAAGCTGGAGAGCACTGGTTTCAGAATAAGGATAGATTTCATAAGTTGAATCATAGCAATAGATGACGCTTTAAACTTTGGACTTGTAAAAAATTATTATGCCTATGCTTTTTTTGTAAATAAATTGCGACGCCACACTGGCATACGCGAAACAAGCGCTGGTTCCGGATCTGAAAATGGCTGGCGCGAAATTTGAATTAGGAATTTAATTTTGTTTATTTAACAAATTTATTATAATATAATAAAATTTAATAAATTCGTAACTTGGAAAAATCTTAACCAATTGTAATTTGAAGATATATCGAAAATGAAGTTTAAGTATGAAATAGTTTTTGTCTGTTGAGATATCAATACCAAACAGATAGAATATGCATTTGGTCTGGTATTATATTTCCTGACCAAATCTGGTTAAAATCGGTCTACTATATCATATAGCTGCAATAGACCCGCTCAATCGAAAATTAAGTCTTAGTATGCAAAAGTTTTTTGTTATTGAGATATTTTAACCAAACTGATAGAATATGCATTTATCTTGGTTTTGTCCATCCTGGCCGAACTTCGTTCAAATCGGTCGACTATATCTTATAGCTTTCATACGACCGATCGGTAGAAAATCAAGTTTAAGTATGAAAAAGTTTTTTGTTTTTTAAGACATCCTAACCAAACTGATAGATTTTGCATTAGTGTTGGTTTTGTACATTCTGACCAGATTTGGTTCAAAACGGTTCCATATATCATATAGCTGCCACAGAAACAATTGGTCGAAAAACAACTTTTTTAAAAGACTACCTGGGCTCAGGGTAGCCTACTTGTCGAGCGTGCTTGACTGAACCGTTCACTTGTTTTTAATTGTGGAATATTTAAAATTATTCTAAAATCCGCCATGTTTTCAATTTTTTTCCTTGTAAATTTTTTGATAATTTTTAACTCCCATAACATTGTCAAATTTCAATCAATTTTAATATGTAATGTCTGTAGTATTTGATGTCTTAATTGATGCTGCATTTAAATTATTTTGAACCATGTTGATTTTAGAATTGTCCTGAAATTAGCCCTTTTATTAATTATTTCAAATCTATGTCATTTTCAATAAGTAATACATTTTTTATTATTGTTTAACTTCTAGATAGATGATATATTTTAGTTTTATTAATTGTGGGATATTTAACTTTTCGTAAGATCATCAAATTTTTCCATTTTTTTTTCTTGTAAATTATAATTTTAATAATTACTCTAATTCTAATTCTAATTCTAAAAATTCTAATAATTATTAGACAACTTTGAAATCCCATAACTTTGTCAAATCTCAACCAATTTTTATAATTATTTGATCTTTTTTCAAATTATTATTTAACTTCTTAAGTGATGCTGCATTTAAATTATTTTAAATTAAAATGTATTTAAAATATCCTTAAATTAACCAATTCCTTAACTATTTTCCTTGTAATTTTTTGGACAGTTTTGAACTCGCATAGCTTTGTAAATTCTTTAGCAAATTTTAAATGCAATGTCTTTTTAATTATAATTTGGATTATAAGAGCAGGTTAAATTTTTTTTTAACAACTACCATTTCTGTCATGCTTATTCAGGTTATTCCTTAAAACCTTAATTTCTTGAATAACATAATATATTATAAATAAGTGAAATTTATCACTGAAATTTACATAGATATTAGTTCCGATTTAAAAATAAGATCGAGGAATGGGAACAGGTGGAGAAACTCTCAGGACTCATTTGATACACACCAAATATGCATTTTAATAGAGCTCTGTATATGTAATTGAAATGCCCAAAAGCATTTGTTATTGGACGGGGTTGATTTTAAAAATGTTGTTGTTATGCAAAATTCAATTCATAAGTCCGCAAGTTCGTATCAGATGAAGAATTGCAATATTCGAAATGGATGTGGGCATATATATAATGTTATATTAAAGCTGATAATATTTTGGCTTTAAAAGAATTCCAATTCAAATCAGGTAAAAGGCAGCAAAAGCGACAACGACAACTACAACTTAAGTAACAACAACAACAACAACAACCACACAAATGCACACACATTTGTCCGTCACGTATAAGTGTCTGTGTATAGTAGGGTGCATCTATACTATATTACAAAAACTGGAAACTAAAATTCGTAATTTACGGTAAATTCTAAGATGTTTTCCCCCAGAAACATTAGTTCTAAAACCAATTCAAAGTCCCTATTTTTTAAGTTGACAGTTCTCGTGTGTTAAGTTCTTGCATGAACGAAAATTGAGTTTAAAGGACAATTTGTACAATCAAGCAATGCAATACTTTGAAATTACTGTTCTTAGCAAGAGTTTTGGTACTAATCTTGTCAGGATCGGACCAAAAACACTATAGATATGATAAAAATAGAAAGCTAACAATTAAAAAAATATACATTTTTCAACTCAAAAAGCGGGGACTAGGAATTGATTTTAGAACTAGATTTCTTTTAGAAGTTCAGTTAACATTTTCCAATTTATTTTGGACCATACAACTCTATGCACCCTAATGTATACACACTTCAGTCTCAGTGTGTGTGCTAGTAGAGAGCCAGGGAAATCAGATTTATCTCAAAAAATTCTTATCACATGTCAATTTAGTTCCACTTGACAGGATGATGCCGAGCGATTCAGATTCAGAGCAGTGCTGAGTTCTGAGTTCTGGATTCTGAGTTCGGGGTTCTGAGTTTTTGGGTGCAAAGCGTAAAGCCAAGCGGGATCAGCTGTTATTTTTCACGTTGCGGTTCGTTCGAAAATTAATGACACACAAATGAAATGTGGAAAGTGATGCTGTCAACAACACTTGTTGGATTAAAGCCATCCGCAACAATGCAAACAAAACAAAACATAACAAAAGCAATAACGAAAGCAAAACTAACACGAAAATTGAATCCCAAAGCATAAGCGATAAGATTTTCAGGTTTTTTCTTGAGTTGCGATATAATTGTACAATTAATTTAATTGCAAATACATGTAGTTTACCTTTTTCTTATACTTGTAATTGTTTTATTTATTAGTTGTGGTAAATACATTTAGAAGCAGTCAGACATCAATGAAAAACAAAAAAACAACACAGTTCTAGTTTGTTGTAGATCCTTAACCCCTACAGTCTTTTAAAAAGTGTACGCCTTGAATACATACTCTTATTATCTATCCATGTAAATATGATAGGTTAAATACAGTATAAAAAACATTTACTTGGTGAAGTAATTTATTTCTAAAAATGTATATTTAATATATTGCTTAGTTTATTTTATGAACTTAACACGTTAATAGTCATAAGTGTATTATTAATAAGTGTGGATTTTTTGTTTTTAGACCCCGTACTTAAAAAAAGTACAGGGGTCTATTGGGTTTGTTTTACCGAATATGTGCGTAACAGGCAGAAGGAGGCGTGGCAGACCCCATAAAGTATATATATTCTTGATCAGCATCAATAGCCGAGTCGATATAGCAATGTCCGTCTGTCTGTCTGTCTGTCTGTCTGTCCGTCTGTCCGTCTGTCTGTCTGTATGAACACCTAGATCTCAGAGACTATAAGAGCTAGAGACACCAAACTTGGTATGTAGGTTCCTCTATACTGCAGGCAGATCAAGTTTGTTTCAAAATTCGGCCACGCCCCCTATATCGCCCACAAATTGAAAAAAAAAAATTTCATATCCAAATTATAAGAGCAATTTAAAAGCTAGTGACTCCAAATTTGGTATGTAGATTCCTGTATACTGCAGGCACGTTAAGTTTGTTTCTTTTTTAAATCTGACCACTATATCATATAGCGCCCATAGGAACAATCGGTCGAAAATCAAGTTCTAGTATGAAAAACTTTTTTGTTGTATGAGATATCGTAACCAAACTTATAGAATATGCATTTTAGTTTTGTACATCCTTACCAAAGTTGGTTCAAATCGGGCCACTATAACATATAGCTGTCATAGGACCGATAAGTCGAAAATCAAGTCTAAGTATGAAAAAGTTTTTTGTTTTTTGAGATATCGTAACCAAACTGATAGAATATGTATCGAATTTGGTTTCATACACCCTAACCAAAGTTGGTTCAAATCGGTCAACTATAACATATAGCTGTCATTGGACCGATCGGTCGAAAATCAAGTCTAAGTATGAAAAACTTTTTTGTTTTTTGAGATATCCTAACCAAACGTACATAGAATGTACATAAAACATGGTCTTATACATCCTGTCCAAAGTTGGTTCAAATCGGACGACTATAACATATAGCTGTCATAGGACCGATCGGGCAAAAATCGACTCTTAGTATGAAAAACTTTTTTGTTTAATGAGATGTCGTAATCAAACTAAAACAAAAAGCATTCATCTTAGTTATATATATTCTGTCCGAAGTTGGTTCAAATCGGACCACTATATCATATAGCCGTCATAGGACCGATCGGGTGAAAATCAAGTCTTAGCATGAAAAACTTTTTTGTTTTCGGGTGAAAATCAAGTATGAATTTTTGGCAGTCTTAGCTTTTGACATAGTAAGTACGGGGTCTCCGACAGTCGAGAATGCTCGACTGTAGCTCCGTCCGACTAGTTTTGTCTTGATTTTCTTTCAATTTTGTTAAATGCTTTGAAACAGGAACTGCAATCAGTATAAGTCTTATTATTAAAATTACAAAATAATTATTATATAATTTATACTATTTTACTTACAAAATAATGATTAGCTTTGAGATATACTTTAAAACTTCCTTTACTTTTATTTTATTTATAAAAAAAAAAATTTAAGTTGTTTTAATTGAATTAATTTACAGAAGATTCAAGCTGTGATCAACATAAGCAACATAATTATAAATTTATAATTAAAATAACAGGTGCAGGGTATTTCACAATCGAGCACTCTCGATTTACTATTTCTTCGGTTTGGTTTGGCGCTTGTGTCACATTCAATAAACAACTTAAAGTCCAATTTTGAATAAGGAAGGCTTACTTTTTTTTTTGTATAACATTGAAAATATTTAACGCTCCAAGACAGCAATAAACGCATTAATTCCGCTTGAGTTATTGGTAATCTTGAGATTTCACAAATGGACTCGATCTGAAACTGAAACTGGCATAAAATCAATGTTTCTTGCATAGTTATTTAATTATTGTAATTAATCAATATTTTGGTTTAATTACTATTGTTTGATCCGTTTGGATGTTAGCTTGAAAATGTCCACTATCATTTCTCAAAGTCGCAATCGAGCCGTCTTCTATCGACTGTTTTCTTCTTCTTCTACTTCTTCTTTTCCTTCTTCTTCTTCTTCCCCCACAACCCCATTAAGGGATTGTAGAAATGTGTCACTACCAAAAAAAAGTGTTCCCAATCCGAATCTGCCAGTATGTCTGCTAGCTATGTTGTTGCCTTCGTAGTGAATACCAGAAGCGAAAATTACACAGTGGGCAAATAACAAAAAATATTAGAAAATTAAAATTCAAAATAAAAAATAAACTTTTTATTTATTTATTTTAAGTCTAAAAAAAGCATTCGACAAACGAGTAAATTAAAACAAAAATATAAAATAATAATTAATAAAACTGTAGAATTATTTATTACAACATAGAAATATTACAAAGCAAGTATCTGATTGGGGTTTTGCAATTTTCTTATTTGGTTGACTTGTTTAAATTGATGCAGCATTTAAATTATTTTTAATTGTGTGATATTAAAGTTTTTTTTAAAATCCGCCATGTTTTCAATTTTGTTCCTTGTAAATTTTTGGACAATTTTGGACTCCCATAAGATTGTAAAATTTCAATCAATTCTAATATGTAATGTCTTTTTGAGCAGTATTTGACGTCTAATTTAATGCTGCATTTAAATTATTTTGAACTTTTCTTATTAGGCTGACTTGTTTAAAAAATACTCTTGAATTTAAAAACGGTTTTATTTTGTATTTATTAATACATTAAGAGTCGACGCTAATATTAAAATGAAGTATCGTAACAATAATTAAAAAAAATATATATAAATAAATAACAAATTTTAATTAAATTTAATACAATATAGAAATTATGAACATTTGGTTTTGATTTAAAAAAAAATGTTCTAAAATCAAGATTTTGGTATCAGAACTAAGATTTTTGGTCAAAAAAATGCGTCGAGAACAAAAAATTTTAAAATTAAGAGAACCCATCTTTATTTTAAGAACATTTTAAATAAGACCAAGTTCTTATTTTCAGAATAAATGTTCTTAAAATTAAAATCAAAATATAAAATAAATAAAAATTATTTTTTAAATTTATAGTTTTTACCATTTTTAAATTTTTATTTATTTATATTTTATTCTGTTTTAGTTTTAGTAGTGTTGTTAGAAACGAAATAATAGCTATTTATACTTTCCTAACAATTTAAGATTCTTATTCTTATTTTAAGATTTTAAGAGTTTTTAGATTAATAATCTTAGTTTTAGTAATTTGGTCTTCAGATAATCTTATTTTAAGAACAAAATATTTAAGATAAGTGTTCTTAATTTTAGAAATTGGTCTTTTTTTCAGTGTAAGAGCTTTAAGATTTGATTCCACCCCTAACGAAATTTAATTAGATCAATTAGACCTATTAAAAATAACAGTTTACAAAAAAATTAATCATAGTTTAAAAAATAAATAATTTAATTTTAAGAACTCGAAACTTGAATTCGACTTTAAATTTCTGTAATTTAACTTAAGCATTTTAAAATTTAAATTCGTATTTAAACCTTGGTCAACATACGTTCATAATTCGTTTTTTTTGGCAAACCTTAGAGAAAATGAAATCAATTCAAAAGTTAGATAGTCTAATAAGGTTTCACAAAAAAATCACATTTTGGCAATCAATAAACAGGCTCGACTCTTTTTTCCTGGGTCTAACGTATTTAAGCTTAACTAGATTACCCCACTGTGCGACTGCAGTTCGCGGTGAATGCGAGTGCGCACTATCTAAACTGTCTGAACGGAACGCAGACAACTCTGTTCTTATAGCTGGGGTGCAAAAATTCACAAAATTTACTGCGAGCATCATTGCTATTGCTGTTGTTGTTTAGCTGTTGTTGTTGTTGTGCTGAAGCTCCCTTTTTCCTTTTCCAACTCAATGGTTAATTGCCCAGTCAACTGGCAGGAAGAGAGCGAAAGAGAAAGAGAGAGAAGCGACAGGCAAGTAGAATTAAGCTATGGGTCTATCGGTACTATGGGTCGTTCCCGTTCCCGCTCCCATTCCCGTACCCATTCCTGGTGATGATGGCCATCCACCGCAGTCGCGGCCAAATCCTCATTGTAATTGTCGTCGTCGTCATCGTCATCGTCATTTTCATTTTCATCGTCATCTTTATGCCGTCAATCTGAGTCTGGGTGCATCGCATTGTTGTTTAAATGATTGCTGTGTTGTTCATTATTGCGTTCAAAGAAATAATAATGAAACAAAGCATTGTTCGGACCATAGCCAAATTCATGCACTCTACAGGCAACAGACGGGTACGGATACGGAGACGAAACGGAGACGGACAGGGCGTGAATTGTGACTGTGTGTGTCTATGTATGTCTATTTGCTTGGTAGATGGGTAGGTGGACAGTCAAGAAATAAGGCCACCGAGAGTAAAAGCTCCTTCTAAGTACATACAGCTAGTCAAGTAATTGTTTTGACTAATTACAAATATGCATCTATTTATTTAATTTTCATAAAACATGTTAAGCCAAATTTGTTATCTACGGTCAATTCTAGAACATATCACAAAGAAACCATGGTTCTAAATTTAAAATTTTCCTAAAATTACCGATTTTCTTAATTTTTTCACTTGTAAATTTTTGAACAACTTTGAACACACATAACTTTGTCAAATCTCAAACATTTTTAAAAAGTTATGCCTATTTAAACAGTATTTGACTTTTGAGCTTAAAGTATTTTGAATTAAGAGATATTAAAATTTTTTCTAAAATATTCCATTTATTAGACCCCGTACTTAAAAAAAGTACAGGGGTCTATTGGGTTTGTTTTACCGAATATGTGCGTAACAGGCAGAAGGAGGCGTGGCAGACCCCTTAAAGTATATATATTCTTGATCAGCATCAATAGCCGAGTCGATATAGCAATGTCCGTCTGTCTGTCTGTCTGTCCGTCTGTCTGTCTGTATGAACACCTAGATCTCAGAGACTATAAGAGCTAGAGACACCAAACCTGGTATGTAGGTTCCTCTATACTGCAGGCAGATCAAGTTTGTTTCAAAATTCGGCCACGCCCCCTATATCGCCCACAAATTGAAAAAAAAAATTTCATATCCAAATTATAAGAGCAATTTAAAAGCTAGTGACACCAAATTTGGTATGTAGATTCCTGTATACTGCAGGCACGTTAAGTTTGTTTCTTTTTTAAATCTGACCACTATATCATATAGCGCCCATAGGAACAATCGGTCGAAAATCAAGTTCTAGTATGAAAAACTTTTTTGTTGTATGAGATAACCAAACTTATAGAATATGCATTTAAGTTAGTTTTGTACATCCTTACCAAAGTTGGTTCAAATCGGTCAACTATAACATATAGCTGTCATTGGACCGATCGGTCGAAAATCAAGTCTAAGTATGAAAAACTTTTTTGTTTTTTGAGATATCGTAACCAAACGTACATAGAATGTACATAAAACACGGTCTTATACATCCTGTCCAAAGTTGGTTCAAATCGGACGACTATAACATATAGCTGTCATAGGACCGATCGGGCAAAAATCGACTCTTAGTATGAAAAACTTTTTTGTTTAATGAGATGTCGTAATCAAACTAAAACAAAAAGCATTCATCTTAGTTATATATATTCTGTCCGAAGTTGGTTCAAATCGGACCACTATATCATATAGCCGTCATAGGACCGATCGGGTGAAAATCAAGTCTTAGCATGAAAAACTTTTTTGTTTTCGGGTGAAAATCAAGTATGAATTTTTGGCAGTCTTAGCTTTTGACATAGTAAGTACGGGGTCTCCGACAGTCGAGAATGCTCGACTGTAGCTCCGTCCGACTAGTTTAGTTTTGAACTCGTAAAATTTTGGACAAATTTGAGCTCTCATAACTCTATCAAATCTCCACAACTGTTAATAAGTAATGTATTTTGACATCTAATTTATAAAATTTATAAAATTTGTTTAATTATTAGTTAGCTAAAATTTTTACTCATAACTTTGTCAAATCTCAACCAATTTTTTTTTTAAACAGTATTTAAACTATTTTTAATTATGGGCTATTTTAAATTTTCCTAAATCTAACCTTTTTTTAAATTTATTTCAAAATTAACCATTTTCTTAAAAAATATAAAGTTTGTACCTTGTCAAAACGGTTACTTGGCCAACTGTATTAGCACTAGTTGTCGGAAAAGTTGCTAAACAATTAGAGATATTTATTCATATGTCTATGTTTCGTATAATTCTCACAATGTTATGGATGGCTGAACATGTCCCAAACAGTCTGAGGAAATAGCCGACTGCTAATTTAACTTTATCAACACAGATACGCCCTCTTTGGTATTAACATGAGTCCCTGCAAGGACGAGAATGTGTCAGTGTGTGTGGCCACCAGCAAACACGCACGCGTGCACACACACACACACACACACACACACTCACACACACACACTCACACACACACACACACATACAGAGAGAGATACACACACACAGAGACACCCCAAAAGCAGCAGGATCAGGATCAGGAATTGGTGGTAGGCCAGTTGGCATATAAAAAAACACCTCCTTCAGCCTTAAAGCTGAGCCTTTCCGCCCTCCGAACAATTTATATAAAAAAAATGGGTATCCCTTTGATTGTTTTTTGGGATTTTGCATTATTTCATTTCAATGATTTTGAATTCAAGAAAATTGCCGTAACATTTGTTATACAATAATTTAATTTTTTTTTCGTTCTTTATCCCACTCCAATTTTCATTCTACCATCTAAAATAATGTATGGCAAATGTACAGATATATTTACTTACAAGTTTTGTGGCTTATCTATTCGTATCAAATGGAAAACCAATTTTGTAATTCAATTTGATCTGTAAACGGTATACAGAAACTAAAATTCTACATTTAGAGTCTCTTTCTGAAAAAAGGACAGATGATGTGACAGGACTGATCAAAAATATATTTTTATTTTTTTAAATAAAATATGTCTCCTTCTGTCTGTTACAAAGTGACACTGTGAATTCCTTATTAAATTTTAGGGATACCAAACTGAAAGTTATTTATCACTGTTATGATTGACATTGACATTTCATACAATTATTGTACCCTGGCTAGAGTGATTGAGTAGGAGAACAAGGAGACACTAGATGGATGTTGTAGATGTGCCTCAAGATTATACAAAAAAAATTGAAGCTGGGAAACTCTGCAACTAGTTTTTGAGACAGGTGCATTATGCTGTGACACATATGTCATTTTCTTACTCTTCTTAGTTATGTTAGGTAACGAACAAATTCTAAAATCTCTTATTCATAATTGTATTATAGAAAAATATACGAAAACATTAGTATATAAGACTTTTTTTTTGGTTTATGGAACCTTTATACTAAATTGTTATTAAAATTGTTTTTTTTTTCTATCAGTCCTATTACGGTAATCGTACTGTCGGCAAGATATTTTGGAACTTAAATTTCTTTAACCTGTTTTAAATTTTTTTAAACAAATTTTAGGTTGGTGGTAAGTTGGTGAATTTACTCTATAGGATATAGAGTAAAAACATTAAAATTAAAAATCAAAACTAGTTAGCTGAAAATTTATTATTGCTACGTGCGCTGAACGCTGAATTTCACAGATAGTAAGTAGAAACGTTTTAGACGGGCAAGAAGAACCTACAGTAATTAAATAACTGTTTTCAAAACGATATGACTTTATAACTTAAACTTCGTTAAATTGTAATTGGATGTGGAAATGTATCTGTGACCAAAAGGATCCATTGAGGTGCTCCTTGTCCTTTATCTGGATGATACCCAGGATACTCAATATTTGCCCAAACAGACTCACTAATCAAGCATTATTTGTGTCTTGCTGTAATAAGTTTAAAAACAAACACTGCAACATAACAATTATTTATGGATTTTATATGCATTTTTGAATCTAGCTTAGAAAATAATCTCATCTTTAATTTTAATTTTATTGAAGACTTATATATTATATTATAAAAATTATAAATAGTTGAAAGTTGAGAAGAGTGAATTTCGATTAAAAAATAAAAGTTATCGAAAAGTTAGTTATTCCATTACTTTTAATTACAAATATGAATTAATTACATTATAAAAAATATGAAAAGTTAAAAGTCAAGTTTTGGAATAGTTAAGAAAATAGCTTATTCCATAACCTTTAAATTTTTTTATTTTTATTTATTTATTTATGCGCGACTAAAAGCAGTCGGCAAGAAACAAAAAAAAATTCATATATAAAAATTAAATTAAAGATTTAAGAATTATGATAAAATTAAATATAAATATAAACTGTAAAGGAAAATTAAAATTAGAATTAGAATTAGATCTATGGTATGCAAAAATTATAAATGATCCAACACAGAAAAACCCAATCAGATCAATAAGGATTAATGTTGTTATTAGTAATTGTAAGAATGTTAAACTAGTAGAATGTAATAAAACAAGTTAATTGTGTTACTTAGGTCAGGAATTAAGGTAATGGAAAAGTGCGGATTTTAGGGAAGGGAGAGAGATTTAAAATTTTAATTGAAAAATTAAATTTTAAAAATTTAATTTAAATGTGATTTATGAATATTTTGAAAAGTATAAATAGTTAGAAGTTTTGAAGCAAATATAAACTTTGGTGTAATCCATACATAATACAAACCAAATAACTAATTCAATTTAATGTTATTACTAATAATTATTTATTCAGTTCGATGATGACATGAACTCGTTGGACAATGTAAGTCAGAAGAGCTTGTGTAATATCATTAATATCGTGTACACCTACAGCTTAGCATTGGTGACCACCTACTAATCTCTTTTTACATGTGCATGTGTAACGTACTCCTTTTGTCTGTGTGTGTGTGTGTGTGTTGAGTTTGTGTTTGCTTTCGACTTGTATTCGATTGGGTCTTAAAACAAATACACACTCGTATGTATGTATGTATGTATGTATGCTTATCATAGCCAGTAGTCCATATAATTAATCACATTTGTGTGTGTGCCCGATATGTTAATTAGTTTTTGGGTCTCTGTGGCGATTCAGGAGGATACTTACGAGCCTTATCTCTACTCTCAACTCATTCAAATTATTGACAACAACACCCCAGCGGTGGAAAATGTACACTGACAAGAAAAGAGGCTCTAAAATTAAGATTTTGATTAAGATATAAAATTCGTATAAATTTTTATGACCCAAGAATAAATGTTCCTCAATACTCCAAGAACAAAAAAAATAAGACTCAAAGAATATAAAAAATATTTATATTGTTGTCTTATTTTTATATATATATACATTTGTTTCGGACGTGATATTTTTATAAATATTTCGTTAGTATGGTTTTTCCTTAGTCAGAGTGAAATTCAAAAGTTCGTGTTTTTAAAATGGAACATTGTAAAAGAATAATATAACATATTCATATGTTCCTAACAGTTAAAGATATTTATTTTTATACTAGGTTTTATAATTGGGACTGGACAATAATCAGGCAGTGAGTCAAGTCAAGGAGTTTTATATAGAAATGGATTAAGAACTGCGATTTCTTAAATCAACATGTTTAGTATTGGTAATATGGTCTTAAAATTTTCATATTTTAAGAACAAATTACGTAAGATGAATACTAATATTTTCAAAGTGTGTGTTTTTTTTTTGGTAGTGTATAAGAAGTCTCTGATTTGCACAATTGGTGCTTGTCTGGTTTGGCACTTGATAATTGGCAGCCAGGCGACCAACGATCGATAACAATAAAATTGTTAAAAGCGCAAAATGCCGCAAAGTGTGTAATTTTTCGATGACAGGGAAAGAGAGTGAGAGAGAGCTGGCAACCCTGGGCGCAACAACTATATTTGAATTCATCAACGGCGTGGCGTGTTTAAGCAGTTTGTCAGCGACACGTGACCGACCGAACGACTGTTCCTTTCTAGTTCGCCTGGCAACAGCAGGCGGTTGATTTAGATTGGGCTTTTTTTCTCTCTTCTCTCTTTTTTGAAGGGGGGGGAAGGGGAGGAGTGGGTTGAGCAGCAGAGTGAACGATTGACTGCGTATGCCGATGACGTAAAGCATCAGCATCAGCATCATCGTCATGTGAGCATAAGGATATGGAGAGGAAAAGCCACCCCCCAATTATTATATTTAGTAGTGCTTGCAACGAGGTGTACTAAATAGAGATTTAAGCGCCTGCCAAGTCTGTAAATGCTCACTTGGATTGTGGTTGTCAACGCAACTGCCTATGGATACTCTTTTATTTTATTCTAATTGCGTATGTACGATATATCTATCTATCTATCGGTGAAAGTTAAGGGGAGAGACTGAGAGGAGCAAAGCAGTTACATCTCAAACGTATGCCTCTTAAATTGATCCTTGGGGACTTGACATTTATCTTTGATTGTTGCTGCATTGCTGAACCCTTTGACTGTTACTGACAGAAATTTACACACATCCGTTGAACGCAGTTGGAGATCACCTTAACCCTGTGCTCAATAATAATTTATTCGAATTACAGAGAAATGTCTTTCATTTCATTATTTTTATAGGCTAATAATGGGTTAATTGCCAATTTGTAGAAAGAATTTAGGAAATAATACACTCATATTTTTTTATTATCAATTGAAATTTGTTTATTTCTTTTAAATATGTAATTACATAATATACATTTAAAAAAAAAAAAGGTATAAAAATGTAAAAATAGGTTGTCTTGCTAGGGTTTTCTTTATTTTTAAGCATTTTTGGTTTTATACAGAAATCATAATTACTGTTCAATTTTATTTGCAAGCAATTACAATAGTCACATATTTAATAAATTCCACAATAATGTTATAGCCCCCACGATAAATTGATAGAAGCTAAGCCAAGCTCATATGCCCATTAATAAAACACCCATTCAATGGTTAAGCTCCTCAGTGTCGAGTCCTTTTAAGCTTCAATCGTCGCGTTTTCATGATTTCCACACAAATTCTCAAATATAATCGAAGTGTAAAGGGTCTGCTTTGTAGCTCAAATGCCAGCACGTGGCTTTTATTTCTTTCCAGCATAAAAGCCGCCAATACTCGTATTCAATATCCTCAAATCCCGGCAGGGCATATGGAAAATAATTTTAGCTAAATTATCATGTGCATTATTTTATATTTTTTAATTTCTCATTCAAAAAATCAGTTAAGATAAGATTAAATAATAAATAATCATTTCCACTTGTGCGAACATCATAAGTTTATTAAATTTGCACCAAATTTATTAATAATATTCAGGGGGAGGCCAAGTGCCCCTACCTACACTCTGGCTAACAAAATTTTAACTTTCATAAAACCATTCAGATTGGTATCACATTACATAAACTAAAAAAATAAAATTGACACTCTGGATCTTTCATTGATTGAAAGTTGTCAAGTATGAATTCACACCAATTTGCGGGTACACAAAGATGAGTTATCTTCATTGTTGGTATATTTGGTACAAAGAAAAATAATTGAAAATATATTTAATGCCCTTTTGCTAAATTTAAAAAACATTGTAATTTAATTTTATAATTTTTACTTTTAACAACAATCATTGCTCATTTCTAGCCACAAAGCCAATTTTGTGCTTTTAGGTTGTAAAAAATTTGTAAAACTCTGTAATAAAAAAAATTGGCCTTGTGCACTGTGCGCAAAAAGGGTGAGCTTCTTTGTACATAAAAATTACTTTTTGCGCAGTGCCGAATGCCAATTGTTTTTTTTTTATTAATTTATATTTTTATTTAAAATTTTTATATTAAACTCAATTTTGTTCGTCACAAAATTGGATATCAGAAATTTTGGGGCTGGAAATTGCTTTCGTCACTAGACTTTTACCTCGTTTAGAGGTAAGCACACCTTTCCAATGATACCCAGAACATATCTATAGCTTCTATGGTTTGGAAACTGGTGAGGTTTCAAATTTAGCGGGATTTCGGGATTTCCCGCTAAACTAGCGGGAAATTGAAAAAGTCGTAAAACAAACATTTCTAGATTTTCAAAAATGAACAAATCCCCATCATAACATCTACGCTTTTTTAGCGCTTTGATACAAACAGACAAACAGACAAACAAAGAAACTAACTTTTCACTTCATTTTTAGTATTCTACTAAAATTTTCAAATTTATTTATCTTTTGAACCAGTTATCGGATTTGGATCATCAAGGTATCAAACGACGCGTATTTTTGATAAGATTTTACGTAAAAGCCCCAACGGCTCCATAAGCTGCGATCATATAAATTTTTCCCCTCCCGCTTACACCCCATTATCTCATGAGTCACGTGAGTTCGAAAAAGTTTCAGTATGCCATTTTGTAAGTCAGGACTAAACCTTTCGATCGGTATATAACTCGGTCTGATCGGACAGTCGTAGCAAATTTTCCAACTTAGCTGTATATATTGTTAGTCGCCTTTCGCACCCTTCGTGCTGCTTTCGTCACTAACGCGAACTGCCGTCCGAAGTGATAAAAAAAAATTGTTTGGGCCTCCCTTTGCTCAAAGCTGCCTACGCCCTTGATAACATTATTCCGTTTTAGGCAATTGTGTTATCTTATACTTAGGAAAAAAATATTCTTAAAACTTTACAAAAGTTCATTTTACCCCGACTGTTTTTTAACTAAAATGTTTCTGAGTGTATAGAGTACATTTATTCTTACTATCGCATCGGGTTATAATTTTTAGCGAAAAAGAATATTATATTTTAGCTTATATGATAATTTTTAATTTATATATATAAAACTCTTTGTACTGACTAACTCACCATTATTTCTATTGTACTTTGACTTTAAATTTATCTGCAAAACAAACAATTAAATGAAAGTTAAGATATGTTTATTACATCAAATTGAACGACTGCCAGCAACAGTACAGTTAAAGGAATACCAATACCTTTTTAAGGCTGGGCAATAAATTAATAAATGACGGTAGCTTTTAGTAAGCCAATATTACGAATCTGATTCAGCACGCTCCATTGTTAATTTCCCGTGCACACGCACACGTCTTCCCCCTGAACACAATTTAATGTTAAGCAGAACGGAACCAGTCCAGTTCAAGATACCGAGGAACGGGTATTCAAGTTTAACATGGATTCTGACAATTCTATACAGTCACTCTCTCTATCCCCGGACAAACTGCCGGCGCCTGGCACTCCTTTTGCTCCTTATGGATGGTGCGTAGTTATTTAAAATAATATTTCCGAATCCGGCAAGTAATACGCGGCGCGTGCACATAGACGGACTGCCACTTCAGGACCCAGAACCCAGGACCCAGTACCCAAAAGCAATGGCTTGAATCAGTTAACTAACGAGTACAAGTACTCTACCGGAGCAAATACATAAAAGTATTCAAAGAAAAAACTAATTGTGTTGACTGAATACACAGATGTTTAAATAACTACTTGTAGTTTAACATCATTAATCAACTTTCACACTATTTAAAAACTTTTAAAATTATAAGTAAATAAAAATAAAAAATGTGATTGTGGGACTTTCAAAATTAATTATTAAACGTTACTGTCTTTAAGTTAAGATTTACGTTGACTTAAACTTTAAGTCTCTTATATTTAATTTGAAAAATATTATTACTTTATTCCCATCATTTAAATTTGTTGGATTTTCATACTAATAATTGATATTGACAAATGATAGTTATTAAATATAAATAAATGAATAAACACTTTTAGATTATCGTCTGAATTTCCTTCACAATTTTTGTATTTTTGTGAAATAAATGTGGTGATAATAGCTGTTTTAGTTACTCAGATAGTCGTTCTTACTTGTTTTAATTGATATCTAAAGCTGACTTAGTCTGGTCCAAAACGTATATACTCTTACACGTGCCAATATATGATTGCAGGTAGGGAACTTGGAACCCAGGGGCGTTTTAATATCCATCCATCGATCCCTTTCGCAGCAACTCACAATAGGTGTGTACATTCACATAATTATTTGTACGAGTGTGTGTGTGTGTGTGTAGGTAAAGCCTATTTTAGTTGTTATTCATGCGGTCGAGTACAACAGTGCAACAAACATTTCATTTACGAGTAGGATAGTTCCTGATTTCAAGGGTAGACTCCGCTCGGATCCGCTTGGATTGGCTTGACTCAACACAGCCCTCTAAGTAGGGGCTGACAGTCTTTACATTTATTCTCAACACAGCGGGTACTCATACTCGCACTCATACTTATACTCGTACTCGTACTCGTACTCGTATTGTGTTTAGTGTAACTACTTTGACCTCTTTTGTTATTATTATAAGACCTTACCATCCATCGACATCAGTTGCTGTTGCTGTTGCTGTTGTTGTCTTTCGGCATCGACTGCGGTTTTTTTTGTTGGTCTTCATCTTCTTTGTTATCAAAGCTAAATTATCTCCCTATTTTCTAACTCCCGCTCTCTCTCACTCTCTCGTCGTCTATAATGTCTATACCCTGTGCCCATTGAAAATTAACAAAAGGAGAATTACAACTTTGTAAAAATGAACAGAACAAACAAAAGATAGAATTTCTTACACTATATATAAATTTATTTGTCCTCATTCTTTCACTGACTGAGCATTACACAGGTCAAACCGTTTGACGCGGAACCTTGAAATTTTGGGGAGAATATACCTAAGATAATTTCCTGCATGTATAAAGTATCTAGATATACATTTGATTAAGTAATTTTTTTTTATTATTTAAAAAAAAACAGCACTAAAACTTTCACGATTTTCACGTATGTGTTCAAATAAACACAGGGTAATTTGTAGTCGAGCATCCTACATCCTACAGTTCATGCGGTTTTTTTTTTGCTTTATAAGCCATCCACTGACGTTGACTGCAACTGCGGCTGAATTTGTGGATTATGTTTTAGTCTGGCCCCGAGAAGAGCTCAAAATAGGGATAGAAATCAGGTTCGGGATCGGAACCAGAATTGGGATTGGGAGAGGGAGAGGGAGAGGAAGAGGGAGAAGAAAAGGGATTGGGATTGCGATCGGTATCGGGATGATTGTGATTTGGCAAATGTTACGCATATTACCTTTTGTTTGTTCTCTTCGAAACAACAATGAGAGAATAGAGAGCTGTTGTCCGCACTTTGGGATCGTCAAACAATTTTGTTGACAGAGCTAATCAATAGGCCAGCCCTCAGTTACACCCCTGACCTTCCCCCTTCCCCCTCAGTCTCTTCCTACGACAGTCATTCCGCAACTCACGCCCGCCGGACTTTTCACTTCACTCATTCAGACCAGATTGCGGCATTTTGTGTGCATTTTTGTGTTTTTTACATTTGATCAGAGCTCGAAGTTCACAATAAATTCACAAAAAACTTGAATAGTTGAATTAAACTAATTTTCATACAATACTCGTGTAATATTAAAAAGTAGAAAAGAATATTTTAAATATGTTTGAAATCGAGCTTATTTTCATTTCTATCTTCATTTCAGTTTAGCATCCTGAATTGTCAGTAGACCTAAAAACGGAAAGCGTACACCCAAAATATAATTCTTTTTTTTAAATACAATACACAATATACACAATGTGAAACAAATTAACATTTTTCACACATTCCAGAAAATCTGATTCGTCACCTCCACAATGTTCCATGCAATTTTTTACTACACTCAAAAACCGTGCCAGGAATTTGTCGCTTTGAAGAAGCCCTCGACTCATTTGCTGGTTCAATGCCGGCATACCCGATCTGGGTGAGATGGGTGTGTAGTGGGGGAGTTGGTGGGAGTTGGAGTGAGCAGGCCGTTGATGCGTGTGACTTCAAAAATCCCAAAAACGTGTCGGACAGCATGTTGAAATTGACGTTCTCTTGGCTTGCACAGGGGCATCGGATTCTGGATTCTGGATAGAGTGAGTTCTCGTATGGTGAGTACCATTCAGTCAGACGTAACACTGGCGCAAATGTGGCTAGAGTTTGAAATGAGGAGGGGTTGAGTCTGGAATATAGAAGCTTCTGCATTAATTTTGGGGGTAGAAATGATTGAAATGCCAGTTTTAACTTTTTAGACATTCCGATTTGGGATCCTATGTCCATTAAGGCAGACAGAAGGTTGTTGAATGTTCCTCGTCAATCGAAAGACATATATTTTAAATACATAGTAAGCAATAATAGTCTTGAATCAATATCGTCAATCGAAAGACATATATTTAAAATACATAGTGAGCAATAATAGTCTTCTAGATTTAGCCTGAATAGGTTTAAACTCTTTAGATCTTCTATCGATAAACATAAATCGATTTTCCAATTATTATAGCTAAAAAGAATATTTGTTAATGCCATTATATTAATTTCTTGCATCTCTTTATCTTTTTAACATCTTTTAATACAGAAATTTACTTTTAAATTGATGCTGCAATTAAATTATTTTAAAGAATAGAACATTTAAATTTTTTATAAAGTTTCCCAGTTTCTTAATATTTTTCCTTATAAAGTTGTGGACAACTTTGAACTCTCATAACTTTGTCAAATCTCAACAAATTTTAATAGGTTATACCTGTTTAGACAGTATTTTTAACTCTGGGATATTCAAATTTTCCTAAGGTGATCCATTTTTTTAATATTTTTCCTTGAAAGTTTCTAAGAAACTTTAAACGCTCATAACTTTTTCAAATTTCAACCAATTTTAATAAGTAATGTATTTTTAAATATTATTCGACTTCTAAGTTATTGCTGCACTTATGTTATTTCAATTATGGAATTACAAAATTTTTTTTTTAAATTTTTGAAAAACGTTACTTATGGGATATTTAAAATTTGCCTAAAGTGACCCATTTTCTAAATATTTTCCCTTTGTTTTTTCAATATATAAATAGACACATATTATTTTTAACATATTTTATTCCATACTCTTTAAATTGTTATTTAAGAAGCTTTTGTTACTCAAGAATTTATTTAGGAATTATTTTGTTAATCATAATTATGCGGTTTACAGTACATACGCGGTTCATGGATTCGTAGTCCTGAGCAAAGTAAATGCTTTTAATTGCCACGTACATATGTTAAATGTATGTATATATCTTAAGTGCGTGTATGGTGTTAAACATTTACAAAAATATATTTACATTCATACAGGATGATATGTAAGAATGTATACACGAAAAGGCAGTAAAAAAAATATAGTAAAAATGCTCAACTAACAAATTCTTCTGTACGAAAGTCTTAAGCATAGTTCTAAATTCGAATTATAAATACCGTTTGCTTTTATTTTGCTTAATATTTTAGATAGAAAGAGATTTCTTATAGTATGATTTTAGTTCAGAAGATAGTATTAATTAAATTTTTAATGAAATATTTGTTTTCCCAGATTGAGAATAAAATTAAGTGGTTCGACAAAATGTTATGTTTTTTTTTTGTTACATTTTTAAGGGGATTTTTGAAACTATGCCAAAAATACGATTTTTAGAGACTGAGAAACTTATTTAATTTTATTATCCCAGTAAATATTATAGTCAACTTTTCCTAATGTGTTTTACATTTTTTTTCTCAATTTCTGGTATTTTTAGTTTTATTTGTTAAAATACTGGTAGGAAATATTTATCGTTTGGAATTTTGTTTGTCTATAAATTCAAGTACTGGGTATAAGAAACCCACGACAATGCATACATATATCATATATCTGCATACATATGTATGTATGTTTGGTATGTTGGTATGTATGTATGAATGAACATATATAAGATACAACTAGTACTTGCTGTCATATTATTTGTAGCATGTAAGTATGTATTTATTTGTACGATATGATGATGTAGTTATATTTGTATTTGTATATTTGCCAGTCGTCGTCGGTCCGTCCTTATTAAAGTTCCTTGCAATTTCTCGATTATAAATGGCTGCGAAAGGTTGAGACGATGATGATTCTACGCCCTGTTACGAATATAGCGTTGTTGTCGTCCCTTTTGCGCACAGTTCGGTGTTAGTATCGTTGTTTCGCTTGGCGGCCGCATACGAGTTAAAACGAGTCATCTCGCTCGCACTTGGTCAATCAAGCTATCAAAATGGCTGCGCCTGGGCATTTGCAGTTTGCTGTTTGCCTCTAACCTCTGGGGTGTCGGGTATGATAATGATATAGTAGCCTGGCTGGGCAGGTCTGGTCTTTCGCTTGAGAGCTCATTAACGTTTCGCTTGGCTAACCAGTTAGTCGTCGTCAACAATTTCGTTCAAGGCACACCAACAACGCCGCCGCAAGTTTGATTATTTTACATTTGATTGCAAACTAATTGTTGGGAGAAGTGACGCGCTCGCAATCCGTGGCGTTGCCGCCGGGTCGCTGGCTGCCTACGGCAGATCGGGACCAATATACGTTCATACGTTCATACATATATATATGTACATTTAGTATTTCTCTCAAATTCACAATTAATTCAAGAGCACATGACAGAAACGTGAGAAATCGAGAACCTATTTAATTAATAAATATTGAAGTGCACATAATTGTACTTAAAAGCGAGAGTGTTGAAAACCAACTGGCGATTAAATAAGTACAAAGAAAATGTATATTCATTTCAAATAGAAATAATATTAAACAATAACAAGCCCGCCGATTGGAATCACAAATTTAAATGTAGTTTAGCCTAGTGCAGAATATATATAAGTGAATAATGCAAATACGAGTCCAACAAAATACACAAATGTAAATGGACATGAAAGAGCAACAAAACAACGAAATTAACCATAGTCAATAGTCAATTTCTCAGTGCAATCTCTGGATTTAACAAACAAAACTAATAATAAATAAAAGTGAAATATTCAACATTCACCATATTTAAGACTATTCAACGATATTATTGGTAAATTGCATCGAAAATCTAATTTCAATCAAACAAAAAAAGTGTTAAAATGATGCTAACTACGGAACACATCATGCACGGTCATCCCCACTCATCGGTGGGCGTGGGGATGGGTCAAAGTGCACTATTCGGATGCTCAACTGCAGGTCACAGCGGAATTAATCAGCTTGGTGGGGTTTATGTTAACGGTAGACCCCTACCGGATTCCACACGACAGAAAATCGTCGAATTGGCTCACTCCGGCGCACGCCCATGTGATATTTCCCGTATACTTCAAGTTTCAAACGGATGTGTTAGTAAAATTTTAGGCAGGTGAGAGTTGACGGTATAAGTAGTAGCCATATACTAAAAACCCGTTTGATTAAAAACAGTATCGTTATTCTATTACATTTACAATCCAAATCTTTCACATTCAGAAATACAGTCTGTCATAATAGTCACACTTGAATTTGCAAAAAATTCCGATAACAAATACCACCATCAATATTTATTCGAAAATTTGAATATATATCTATTTGGTATTTCCTAGATTTCTCTCTTTTCATTTTCTGTTATAAATTTGTAGAACTGATTTAACTGTAGCTGCAAATTTCAAACAAGCAGGTTAAGCTATATTCGAAGCTCCGACTATTAGATACATACATACATACTATTAGGCGTCTAAAATGTTAAAAAAACTAAAAACAGCTATTGAGACTGTGATATTCACCCGGTCATGATTTGACTAGGTAGAATGAGAGATATACAGAATACATAACCATCATTAACAAAAGCTTATGTATTAAAAATTTTAAAACGATATTGATAAGCGATATAAATCTTATAGGGCCGGTTTCTGTTAGATACATTTCAATATTTTCTCATATTTTTTTTTAGTTTTTTAAGCAACAGGTATATCAAGATTTTTTTTTTTTCTATGTCAAGCCAACCACCAAACTAAATGTAACTGATTTACTTTCTTAATAAATATAGACAATCTGAGAGTCGACTTAGAAACTAGAATTTCGACTATTTTAAGTTTAAAATGCCTCTGCACATCCCTTTTAATACTATTTTATTCAGTGCATATATTTTTTTTCGTTTAATACGTTTGAATAAATAAACCTAGTCGGAAAGGCTATATTCCATATTATACCTGTTACTTATTTCAATATATATATAAAATTACTTTATAAAAATTACTGTCTAATGAAAACTACTGCATACTATTGGGTGCTTGTATTGCCTATATTATGGATACTTTGGTAACCAAAGTTTGGTTAGTTATTACTGCCGTCCAACTTGTTCGATCTTGCTGCGATTAAGTGAGATAATGGATAATATTAATGGATAACGTTAGTTACTATAACAAACGAATTTTCTCAAAAACTGTGGATGTGGTGGTCTTTCGTGATTTTCGCGAGGGGAAAAGGGTGTGTAAAAAATTTAAAACAAACTTGCGGTCTATAGAAATCTGTGTGCCAAATTTGGTTGCTCTATCTCTTATGGTCTCTGAGATCTAGGTGCTCACACAGAAGAACAGACGGACTTACGGACGGACATGGTTATATCGACTCGGCTGTTGATGCTGATCAAAAATATATATACTTTATGGGGTCGGAGATGTCTCCTTCTCACTGTTACATACTTTCCAACGAACACAGTATATCATTTTACTTATTTTTTAAGTAGCGGATATAAAAACAGATGGATTATAAACATGTTTAAAATCGGGGTACACACTCAGTCCAACATATATATGTACACTCCAAATTTTAAAGATTCTTAAATAAAGCTTAGTTTACTTATAAAAAAAAATATTTATCAGCATTATTATCAATAATTATTTTAAAAGCAAAACAATTTAAAAGACGGTAAATCAGGGTTTTTTAAAAGGTTATGAATAAGTGATTGACAAATTTTTTGCAATTCTTTTCAATCTTATTTTCCTTTTTCATGATAAACTCCTTTTTATATTTGATTACTGTATAAGCAACGTTACTATTTTTAATGTATAATAATAGTGAGTGTTTTAAATGTTTTGAATTTGAAAAGGCTCTTTCAAGATATCTGGTTATACTGTTGGTTTATTAATATTTAGATGTTTCAATACTTAATTAGTTTTTACTGGTGGAATCGAAATTACAATTTTTATATTTTATAAGCTTTTACAAAAATTTTCTATTCGAAATGTAATGGAATCAACCGGAACCAATATTTCGTACACAGAAAAAAAATTCGCGATTAAGGGACGATTTCTTATTTAGTTTTCAGCAAATATTTGGAATTTTGGTGTTCTGAAAGGTATTATTTAGTTTGGTCAAATATCTTAGGGTTTTTTTTGCATTTTTTAATTTTGAGTCGTTGCCATTGTCTTAATTTAAAAAACTCAAATACATAGTACAAAAAAAGAAATAAGAAATATTTAACTTGTCTGTTAAATTGATTTTTCTACCTGTGTATATTAATATGAAGAAAAACTTATCTCTATTTGTAGATACTACGAAACTGGATCAATAAAACCTCGAGCGATAGGTGGTTCAAAACCACGAGTAGCTACAACGCCCGTCGTACAAAAAATTGCCGATTACAAAAGGGAATGTCCCAGCATATTTGCTTGGGAAATAAGGGATCGATTGCTGTCGGAGCAAGTATGCAATAGTGATAATATTCCAAGTGTAAGTGTTCCCCAAACTTATTACCACTTGTTGTTATTGTTGCTTACCGAATCACCGATTAATATTTGGTAACCAAGAAATCGATGACTGCAATGTATAGTTAAAAATGCATTAATAATTCCCCAAAAGGGAATTTTTTTCTCGATAAATTAGTGGTCGAACAAACGAACATTCAGTTCCTTACAAACCTGTTCTAAACCGAACGTCGTAGAACCGATTCGGTTCGGGATTTAAGCAGTCTGAACCGGATCATGAGCTGAACCTTTGAAATTATTGAAAGGTTCAGTTGAAAAAAAATAATTACATAAAGTTTATGGGTTTCTAATATTTCGCAATTATTTGAGGCCTCGAAGTAAAATAAGTCATATTTAAATCTTCAAATAAATTTTAATTATTATCTAAATTAGATTTATTTAAAAAAGAAAATTAATTAGTTCAAAATGTTAAGAAAACTGTATAACAATAAAAATATTTTTTGCATATGAAAATAAACCAAGGCTCGAACCCAACCAAATCTCAACCAAACTGACACAATATGCATTTAACTTAGTTTTATATATTCTGTTCAAAGTTGGCTTAAATCGGACCACTATAACAAATAGCTGTCATAGGACTGATCGGGCGAAAATCGAGTCTTAGTATGAAAAACTTTTTTGTTTTATGAGATATCTCAACCAAACTGATAAAATATGCATTTAAGTTAGACTTATAGATCCTGAATAAAGTTGGTTCTAATCGAACCACTATATCATATAACTGTCATAGGACCGATCGGGCGAAGTCCAAGCCTTAGTATGAGAAACTTTTTTTTTTCATTGTAAGTACGGGGCCTCCAACAGTAGAGTAGCAACTCAGGCGAAGCGAGCAAGGGGCGGAGTCCCCTACTTTTCTTTATAATTAAAAAAAATTTTTTTTTTAAATATGAAAAAAAAATTAACAATGATAAATTTACAATGTCAAAAGCAATTGCAAAAACTTCTGATATCCCACAAAAAAACTTCTACCCGAGGTAAAAGTCTAGTGAAGAAAGCAATTTCCAGCCCCAAAATTTCTGATATCCAATTTTGTGACAAACAGAATTGAGTTTAATATAAAAATTTTAAATAAAAATATAAATAAAAAAAAAAATTGCCGAATGCCATGAGGTATTTTTTTGTGGGATCTATTAGTCGAGCACTCTCGTTGTTACTTGTGAACATAAGGATAACCTTTTGTATCCGAAAATTGCTGGGAAATAGCAGCGAACGAATTTAGTAGTTGCTGAGTTTGGCATAGACAATGGATTAAGTAATTTAAAAACAATGCCAGCCCATCGCTCTTAAAAATGGATTAGAATTTAGAAACACTTTGATGTAGAGCTACTCATCCGCAAAAAGATATTTTTATTATTCGGTCAGGTAAACAAATGCATCTAGTTCAGCTAATCCCACTCCGTGTACACAATGAAAATGAAAAGAGAACGGTTGACGGTTTACTTCAAACCCAAGAACCCATGAACCTAAACCATTGAAAGACTCTAGGAGCGAGCAGTAGATTATTATATATAGAGAAACATTGTTATATATTAGAAACATTGTTGTAATAAAGCCACAATAGACATTGCGGTTGCCAAATATCTGAACTCAATACGGATTTTTAAAGTGTGTTCCTTAAATGCCACAGACAATTCTGTACCTACACTCAGAAAAATATGACATCCTAAAATTAAGTACAACCGTGCTTCAATTTATATCGTTTCGTTCTTACAATTTTAAATTTGCTGTGTACTAAAAATCTTGAATTAAGTATGAATCGATCTGAATTTTAGAAATAGTAGTCCGATTTTATCCAAACTTAGTCAGAATATATAAGACCATGGAAGATATATAATCCGTGAGTCTCGAAAAGATACCTCCAGAAGCAACTGAGTTATTTGTACTAAACATGTTTCAGATTATTATATACATAAAAAAAGTTTTTTTTCAAGATTGAAAGGAAGTTAAAAATTAGATCGTTTTGTACTAAAAACAAGTACGCTTTGGGATATTTCTTTTTTATTGTCGCACGTTAGAATTCTCAACTGGTTTTAGCGACGAAAGGTCGTTAACCAACAAAATACACCACAATTACATGGTATTTAATTTTGGTATTTTGATAATTTTAGTACACATACTAGTGTATGTTTTAAGATTAATATTAATTAATAATGACAATGTTTTGTACTAGAAACAAGTACATTTTAGGTTAAATTCAAGATTGTTGTGTATTTACATTAGTATGTTTTAAATTTTTTCAGACTGAAATTAAACCAAAACGTTCTTAAAGTATCCCCGAAAAATGTAATTTTAAGATTTCCGTACTTGCGAAAACCGACTTAAAATAAGATTTTTGTTCTCAACTTTAGAAATTCCGAACTTAGACAGCTTTTAAGATCGTTTGTACTTAAAAGTGGCCTGTTTAAGTACGAAAATCTTGATTTTTTCTAAGTGTATTACCAGGCTAACAAACACTGTTACCAATTCTCAGATACCCCTAAAATTATTTCTCATTTTCTATTTTTAGACCCCGTACTTAAAAAAAAGTACAGGGGTGTATTATGTTTGTTTTACCGAATACACTGATAAAAAAAATGTTCTAAAATCAAGATTTTGGTCTCACAACTAAGATTTTTGGTCTAAAAAATGCGTCGAGAACCTAACATCTTTAAATTAAGAGAACACATCTTGATTTAAAGAACATTTCAATTAATCCCAAGTTCTTATTTTAAGAATAAATGTTCTGAAAATTAAAACTAAAAAATAAAATAAATAAAAATTTTTTTAAATATTAATATTTTTTTTATTTTTAATTTTTGATTTATTTACATTTTATTCTGTTAATAAAATTAATTTGAATAATTTGGTCTTAAAATAATCTTATTTTAGGGACAAAATATTTAAGATAAGTGTTTTGATTTTAGAACTTGGTCTTTTTTTCAATGTACGTGCGTAACAGGCAAAAGGAAGCGTGGCAGACCCCATAAAGTATATATATTCTTGATCAGCATCTATAGCCGAGTCGATATCTCAATGTCCGTCTGTCTGTTTATCTGTACGTCTGTATGAGCGCCTAGATCTCAGAGATTATCAGAGCTAGAGACACCAAACTTGGTATGTGGGTTCCTCTATATTGCAAGCATATCAAGTTTTTTTCAAAACTCTGCCACGCCCTCTTTATC
Organism: Drosophila falleni; assembly: GCA_035045575.1. Lineage (NCBI taxonomy): Eukaryota > Metazoa > Arthropoda > Insecta > Diptera > Drosophilidae > Drosophila > Drosophila falleni. Next base: position 943,366 of record JAWNOV010000082.1, on the reverse strand, counting down.
GCCCATAAGCCGAAAAAAAAAATTTCATATCCAAATTATAAGAGAAATTTAAGAGCTAGTGGTACCAAATTTGGTTTGAAGATTCATCTATATTGCAAGCAGATAAAGTTTATTTATTTTTTGAATCGAACCACTATATCATATAGCGGCCATAGGAACAATCGGTCGAAAATCAAGTTTTAGTATGAAAAACTTTTTTGTTTAATGACATATCGTGGCCAAACTAATTGAATATGCATAAAACTTGGCTTTATGTATTCTGTCCACAGTTGGTTCAAATCGGACCAATATATCATATAGCTGTCATAGGACCGATCAGGCGAAAATCAAATCCCTTATGTTTTATGAGACATCGTATTCAATCTAATAGAATATTCATTTTAGTTAACTAAATATTTTTTTAGTATACAATGTATTTACTACACATTTGGAATACAAGTTTCTTAACAGGGACCAAAACTGTTGGGAGGAATATCCAAAAATGTATTTTAAAGACACATTTCATTTAACAATTATTTGTGATTAAAATATCTAAAATGTAAATTATTGTTGTTATTGATTTTTATGTTTTATAAGAGGTTTTAAACTTTTGTTTCGAAATAATAGAGTTTTAAAGACATTTCTTAGAAAAGATATACAACAAAAGTCTTAACTAAGACTTATTTTTGAGAAAAAAAAATTTATTTTTTAAAACACTAGTATTTTTAATTTAAACCCAATAAAACTTTAAAGATTTTATGTATTGAAAATTTTTTCTTACAAATAAAAATCAAAAAAATTTAAAATCAACTAAAGAAAATTATATTTTAGTAGTTATTTAATGACTGACTTCGTTTAAATCTATTTAACACAGTTTTGTTGAAAAACATAATAAAATTCAGAAATACCCATAATTCGTATTAGTTGCTAATTAATTTTCAATTATAGAACAACCTTTTTATAAATTTATTTTAATATACATGTATAGTATACAAACATAGCATTAAATGAACTGGGTCAAATAAGCTGTAAGTCACTGTTTGTGATTCTAAGTATCTAGAATAAAGTATCTTAATACAAAGGTACAGTTTCCTACAGTTTTTCCATCTGACATTCCGTCGGAAATTCGAAAATGCCGCTAAAGCGCCTTAGAATGATCTAATTTATTTTGCTTGTTATAATCCATACGAATAAAAGTAAAATTCTATATTTAAATATTAAGGATAGATTTGAATGTACGGGAAAATTGTAATATAATTTGAATTAACGTTATTACGAAGCAACGAAATGAAAAATGGGCGATGCATATCGCAGTAAGATAATTAACCGGACCAAAACAAGCTCGACAAAGCCATTTGTAAAGAGTCGTATACACATACATACTGTACATATACATATATGTATGTACATATATGGTTATAGGACCCCTTTGCCAAAACAAGGAGTGGAAACTCAGTCTACAAGTTGGAAATCACCCCTTTTCAACAGAAAATATTAGAATGGAAATTCGTATTTATTATGTATGTGTGTAAGTGTGTGTGTGTGTGTGTGTGTGTGTGTGTGTGTGTGTGTGTGTGTGTGTGTGTGTGTGTGTGTGTGTGTGTGTGTGTGTGTGTGTGTGTGTGTGTGTGTGTGTGCTTGAATAACTAGTGGTAAAAATGAATTTAGGAGGAAGTAAAGATTCGATGGAATTAGTGGTCGATAAAATTAAATGCTTAACGTCATTTGTTGCATAATGTAATGTGTATCCCAAAGGAATTCGGCTTACAAGATTCCTTCTGGATGTATTTTAGTATGCGTGGTGTGTGCACATTCATGTACATATGTACATTAGGGTGCATCGATTTGTGTGGGTCAAAAAAAAAATTTTAAAATGGTAACCCAAAATTTGTAATCTACGGTATTGACCGTAGAAACCATAGTTCTAAAATCAAATCCTGGTGCCCGCTTTTTCATTTGCAGGAATTGATTTAAGAATTATGGTTTCATCTTAAAATTGTCCTTAGATTACGAATATGAGTTACAATTTTTTGTGAAAATAAAAATCGAGGAACCCTAATGAACACATTATACATAATTATGTATGTGTGTACATCTGTGTTGAACAAGACGAATGTTTGTAACGGCCCTCGTCAGTGTCCTCTATCCTTGCCATTAACAAAAACATGGAAAACAGCACTTTGAGCCTTAAGTGTTGCCACGTGTCCTGCGCATTGAACTTGCCATTCCTTTTCAATGGGAATGCTGGGAATGAATGGAATACTTGTGGTCCTCCTTGATGATGACGTTGACGTTGACGCTGACGATGTCGCACTGTTGCACTGTTTCGATTATAATGAGTCGCTGGCCGTTTTATATTTGTAAATAAAGAGATCAAAAGAGATCAAAGCTAAGGCTAAAGGTAAAGCTAAATCTGAATGTAAGGGTCGCGGCAGGACTCCGGCACTCTAAATATGCCAAGTAACTTTTTTTTTGTTGCTTTTAAATTAGTCACATCATCTGTTAAGAATGCTCACTTTAACGGTGCTTACAATTTCCAAAGTGTTTTTTAATGCCAGTTGATGCAGTTGATGTATTTACAAGTAAATACATAGACTGAGCGAAATAATCAAGTATTTCATACTTAAAACGGCACATTTCAAACTTAATTTTCAATTAGGTTGAAGTAGTCATGTAAGAAAACATCGATACATCGCACATCGAATTTTATTTTACGATGTTTTTGCAGTGTGTCAAAGCATCGGTCGTAAGGACTAAGACTTCTATGAAAGCATAACATAAAATAAATATGAATGCTACGGAAGCACTAATTGTTATAAATAATTGTAATTTAAAACATTGTTAATGACAAGTTTAGATCAATGGAATTTATTGTGATAAGATTTATTTTAAACATTGTCTAAAAAAAATTGTTAATGTTATGAAAATAAAATTTTATTAATTTTTTTTAATGGAATTTTGTTAAGAAAACAGAGCATCGAACACCATCGATGAATCGAAATTTTTGACTAATTTTTGTACACCATCGAAAGTTCATTTTGTAAACATCGTTGAACATCGACATCGAAGTTTCGACCGAAATTTACATCACTGGGTTGAAGTTATAAAAGTACAAGAATTTTATTATTTAAGTATTTCAAAACTTAAAATTACTTTAAAGCGAACTTTATTTCTAAACAATTAAAGTTTCATTCAAGTCCTTTAACAAACTGCTCCTATTAACGTACATGCAAGAACCATTTGGGAATTCTATTTTGCCAACGCAAAATAATTTTACTAGCCAAAAAACCGAGTGCCGAAGGTATAGAAAGAATTTTCGTACTCATTAATTAATAGTACATAAGCAGTCTTATGATTACTTTAATCGTGAGCTTTTAGGATTCGCTTACAATATGGAAGAAAAAAAGGGAATCATAAATTTGGAAACTTAATAAAAAAATATTCAGTTTTTAAAATTTGGGATAACGCTTCCCAGTTTTGACTTCCTATTTTTTATTTTCAAATGTTCGTTTTCTGTATAAACATTTTTGGACATTCGGAAACTGCAATTATTAAATATTTCATGTTTTGGGAATAATGAGAAGGTTGTATTTAATCTCCATTCCAAATTTTAACTTTTTAAGATGAAAGAATACATAAAGACAGAGCGGCTGACAGAGGAACGGGACTAAACCGGTTCAGCTTCCCAAAACCCTTTAAAAAAAACTACATTTTTACAATAATTTTTTACTTTACAAAATAAATAATAATATTATTCTATGTTCAATTTGAAATTTTCTAACTTGTGAGTACAATTTAATAAATACAAATATATAAAAGTATAACAGAAATGTAAGCAATACATACGCATATGAGTGTGTGCATGTGTGTGTGTACAGATTTTTACATTTGTATGTTTTGATGCGACGATTGCGTGCGGGTAAATACGTTAGCCCTATTTGCAAAACGTTTGCAGTTGCGTCTCACAAGTGTAACCGAATAAAATATTGTACTCGGTACTGTAGCCATCTCGCTCTGGTGAATAACAAGAGCACGGGGTTGGCCAAACTGCCATAGCCAATGGCAGCAAGTTGCATTGTTGTATTTTAGCATTTGAGGGTTGAAATGTGAATCAAGCTGTACGAAACTCACTTTATACAAATACTTACTTACTTAACTGTATGTGTGTGTGTGTGTGTGTGTGTGTGTGTGTGTGTGTGTGTGTGTGCCTGTACATTGGCTTTAATTGCAGGTTTCATCTATTAATCGGGTGTTGCGCAATTTAGCTTCACAGAAGGAACAGCAGGCTCAACAACAAAATGAGTCTGTCTATGAAAAGCTTCGCATGTTCAATGGACAATCCGGTGGTTGGGCCTGGTACCCCGGCAATACGACGACGGCCCATTTGACGCTACCACCAACGCCCACGGCAGTACCAACGAATTTATCGGGTCAGATTGTCCGAGATGAAGTTCCAAAACGCGGTAAGTTGCAAGAAACACAAATACATTGACATTAAGATCGAAAAAATTATTTACAAAGCCCATTTTTATCAACAATTTGGGAGAAAAAGCAGCACTCAGATTTTCGGAACTTTCAACCGTCATAACTTTGTCTAGTCTTGACCGATTTCCCTGCAGAATGTAAATTTTATATTGTTTTTACCTCTATTTGTTGTTCTGCATCAAATCGCGTTTTTGCGTTCGCTATCAATCTTTCCATGGTCACTGTTAATTTTTCCCATACTTTTCCTTAAACTCTATTTCAGTCTTCTTCTTTGTCAAATCTTAACCGATTTCCGTGCTAAGTGTCAATTGTATCTTCTTTTGACCTATAATTTGATTCAGCATCAACTGTGAATAATAAAGACCGTGTATTTGAAGTCAGTAAAGATTGCCAATCACTCAGTCAGTCAGTCAGTCAGTCAGTCAGTACAAGAGCGATTTTAATAGTATATATAGTAATGATAAAAACAACCCCAAGAGGAGTTGTTCGCAACATTGAAAACATTTTGTCACAGATGATCAAACATCAGGGCAAACAAGTAGTTAATTTGTTGGTCATTTGTTATTTGCCATTAAATCTAATTGAGGAGAGGATTTCGGCCTGCTTTCAATTGTTTTTGTTTATTTTTCGATCGATAAATAAGGCTGACATATGTTCCTTTGCCAATAAGCAATATTCTAGCCCATTCAATTCCATTCAATCCCGTCCCTTTCATTTACCGCTTCAACCACATACTCGTAATGTACAAAAATCCGATTGCTTCTGTTTTCTTTTACGAGTACTCGTATTGTGTCATATGTATGAAGTCCGGAAAAGTATGTGCGTGGCAAATGTTCCGTAAAGATAAGAAAAACAATCAGTAAAACGAATTTGAAGCAATTGAAATACTGCAATAGTTTCGTGATATTACCTAATCTATTCGAGAATTCATTGAACGGTATTATGTACTTTTCAAATAGTACAAGTAGTTTGTTCTAAGAGGCGCAAGTCTAGGTTATCCAAAAAAATATGAGAATTTCTTGTGAAAAACTAGATGAAAATCTTGTCACAAACGCGATGTAACGTTGCAAAATTTAGTAAAGCTTGTAAAATAAGTCAGATGACAGAAACATATCAAAATAATTCCAAAAAAACGGAAAACTACATTATTTTATTATGGCTTTAGAATATTTTCTTCCAATTTGCTCGCCACATTTCGCTGACTTTGGCATTTTTCAAGATGATGTCAAAAAAGATTTCCCCTTTTTTGTAGCGTTTAAAGACGTACAAATGTGGCTGTCTCGATCCTCGAAATACTCATATACCCATATAATTTAAATTAGAAAAACAAGATTATTTAATTTAGTTTAATCAAAGCTACTTTCTTTTTGTAGATCTTTATCCAGGTGATATTTCCCATCCAAATTCACATGAAAGTACATCGGATGGTAACTCCGATCATAATTCATCCGGCGATGAGGATTCGCAGATGCGACTACGATTAAAGCGCAAACTACAGAGAAATCGCACTTCTTTTACCAATGAACAGATTGATAGTCTGGAAAAAGGTTCGTCTTTATTTAAATCTATTAATCATTTACATTTACGATCTGAGATGTTTTCCCGTTTTTCTATATTTTTTGTGGAACTTGTGGTTTGATTGGCAACAGAATTTGAAAGGACGCATTATCCGGATGTTTTTGCACGGGAGCGGCTTGCAGAAAAAATTGGTTTGCCAGAGGCACGTATTCAGGTTTGTCACTTAGTTTTGTTTAATTATATTTGGTTTCAGCTCTATTTTTGTTTTGTCATTGTTTATTTTGAATTGAATAGTTTTGTTTCGTTTACGATTGTAAAAAGGGTACAATTGTATAAGTAATCCCAAACAATTTGCTTGGATCTCTACAGTTCAAATATATATCCGACACTTTAGACTCATCCGTTTTTTTGACGGGGGTGCTTAAAGTATTGTAACCGTTTGTTTATTATGGCTTTGATCCATCATACGAGTAAGAGTCGAGTCGAGTCGAGTCGAATCAAGTCGCAAGTCAAGTCAATGTCAACCCTCAACTTGCACCCTTCTTGCTATTTTGTTATTAATGAACTTTTTTTGGATTTTTATTTGGTATGGGTACGGCTTGAGCCTTCACCGTTCACCGTTCACCGTTCACCGTTCATCGCTCATTACTGAGCTTATGATTATTTTGAATAAGTGAATAAAAACAATTTGACTGTAAAAACACTTGAAACTACTTGCGATTTTCACATTGACTGCATCCGGGATCCGGATCTGGAGGAACAGTAAACAGCAAACTGTTTAAGAGCTTCCAAACAAGGGAGCCCAACTGAACTGATGAGCACTCAGTACAATAACTCAATGTAATAAATGTCATCCATGAAAATATGAAAGCATAACAAATATTGTAATCCCGTTCACCCCTTTGTCACCAAAATATTAAAACTCCAAGGGTTCTTTCGACTGCCAGGCTTATATACACATTCATTACACTTTGAACTTGAGTCTTTCGACTCAATGAAACGAATTGTGGCACTTGAGAATTTATTAATGTCACATCCTTGATGTGAAAAACGAAATAAAACAACAACTGCTATTCTTTTTTTGAGTATGAAATTGCAAGTGTTTTCAGTTGTGCATAATCATATTTATCGAACATCAAAAGTAAACAGGGATCGCAAATAAAAATTTTTTTTTTTTAATTTATAAAGTCAAATTAAATTTATAAAGTCAATAATTCCGCTTTAATTTTCATTTAAAAATAAACTCTTTATTTTTAAAATTTACAAATTGCAAGTGAAAAAAAACAATACCTTTCAATACCTTTCATACGATACACCACATGACTTTTAAGGACATATTTAACCTTAATAATAAATGCAGATAATTTTTTATTTAATTTTTTAAATAAAAATTTATAAGAGCCAGGTTTAATATTCATATAAAAATTAAATATAACATAATAATTGTTTCTTTTTGTATTATTCAAATTAATTTAAATAATTTAGAATCATAAAAAAAAAATAATAATTATAATAATTTTGATTTCTGAACCTTTATTATGATAACTCATTTTAACATTTATGTATTTTTTGTTAGTTGTTCTATCCTTGTCTGTTTTTTAGTAATTTGGCTCTTTTTTAAAATATACATAAGTATAGTTGGGAATCTATCGAGATACTTATTATTTGAATATAATTCTTAATTAGGTGTGGTTTTCAAATCGACGGGCCAAATGGCGAAGGGAGGAAAAACTACGCACTCAAAGACGCTCGGCTGACAATGTGGGCGGTGGTGGCAACTCTGGACGAGCCAGCACAAATAATCCCTCTGGAGGCACTGCACCCACTAATGCAACGGCGGCTAACAATTCCACGGCCGGCATTGTCAGCTCAGCCGGAACGGACGGAGCCTCGGGAGCATCCCATCCAAGTAACAACAACAACAACACCAACAACAACCTGGCTGAGACTTCGAATGGGCCAACAGTAAGTACTATTGCATTTGTATAGTCTTAAAAAAAGATAAATGTAAATATTTAATTCCAGATACATGGAGGAGATGTTAGCACTGCGCATACCAATAATTCGGAGAGCCCGCCCCTTCAAGCCGTAGCACCCCGCTTGCCCCTCAACACTGGTTTCAATACAATGTACTCATCTATCCCGCAACCCATCGCAACAATGGCTGAAAATTACAAGTGAGTCTTTTTTGTAAAACAGTATAAATGCAATACAAATATATACAAACAAATAAATTCTTGTTACCTAAACTGCAATCTATAATTGTAACAAGAAGAATCTTTTCAAAATTACTGACTTTTTTCAGACTTCTCTCTAGACAATTATACGCAAACTTGCAACTTTTTAAACTTTATCAAACCTTATACGATTTGATCTTGATTAAAATTGCCTTTAAATTGGTACTACATTAAAATTTGGATGATTTATGGAAATATATGAACACAATTTTAACTCTTTTTCTATTTTTCCCAAGCAAATTTGTAAGTCTCATAACTTTATCGAACTCGAACCAATTATAATAAGCAATGTCTTCTTTGACTTTTAAATAAATGTTGCATTTATTTTCTATTAGGGAACCATTAAAATTTGTCTGTGTCCCTTGTAAATTATTGACATGTTTGAAGTCTCAAAAATTAATCAAATTCGAACCAATTTTATTAAGCAATGTCATTTTAAACATTGTTTGACTTATAAATTCATGGTCCATTTAAATTGTTTTTAATTAGGGACACTTAAAATTTTAAAAATAAATTACCGAATGTCAAGTGTTAATTCAGTAATAATCTAGAAATGTTTGCTTTCAGCTCAATGACATCGTCATTAAGTTCTATGACGCCTACATGTCTGCAACAAAGGGATAGCTATCCATATATGTTTCATGATCCGCTATCCCTGGGATCTCCCTATGCGACACACCCACGAAATGCAGCATGCAACCCTGCGGCGGCTCATCAGCAGCCACCACAGCACGGAGTCTATGGAAACAACTCGGCAGTGACAACAGCCAATACAGGTACTGATTACTGGTTACTGAAATATAAATAAGTAAATAAATAAATCAGCGACTACAAATAATAGTTATGAATTAAAAAAAATTAACAACGTAAAAATTTATTATAAAGAAATGGAATAATAAATTTTATTTTAAATTTTTATTATAAAAATTTAATAATAAAATTGAATTAAAATTTTTATTATAAATATCAAAAACAAAAATTATTTGTCAATATATATTATAAAATTTAAAGAATTAAAATCCATCAATACCTTAAACATCCTTAATATAATAAGGTCGTGTAATGTGTCATATGAAAAGTATTAAGTCACATATTATAAATATTTTTAGGTTTTGGAAATACGCCATTTGGCTTAAAGGATATTTACACTCTATTTTTATTCAATTTTTATAATAAAAATTGACAAATAATTTTTATTTTTAATTTGTATAGTAAAAATTGAAATTAACAATTATATTTGATTCTTGAATTGAAAATTTAAATTAATAATTATTTATGGTTTTTAAAATAAATATTGAAATTGATATTTATTTTAAACTTTTTTATAACAATCAGAAAATAATTTTTATTTCATAATTTTTATTTTTTAAATTTTAACTGAAATAAATAAATAAATAATTTGTTTTTTACTTTTCAGGAGTGATTTCTGCCGGCGTTTCGGTACCTGTACAAATATCGACGCAAAATGTATCCGATTTGGCTGGCAGTAATTATTGGCCGCGACTTCAGTGATCCTCGATCTTTAGCTTGCCAACGGAACTGCTTTCCAAGGCGGCAGCAGCTGCTGCAGTTGCTGTTGCCCACGTTGTGGAGGAGCAGCATCAGCATAAGCCCTCCATTGATATGGATAACCCACCAATGCTTATACCACAAATAGCACCATCTTCAGCCATCTACTTCAACTTGACGGAGAAGTCTGCCACACAAACAACATCAAGTCAACATTTAAATCTTAATCTAAATGTAAATCTTACGCCACCGACAACTCCATCTGTGTCATCCGTATCCGTGATGTCAACACCACCATCCTCCATGTACGCCGGTACTGCTCCGATTTGTCATACAAACGGTCAATCTCAAATGCCAATCCAAAATACGAGTAGTTTCTTCTCGTCAGCTCATTGTCATCTGCTCTAAGAGAGTTAGTCATCTCAAATGATCATGTTTTTTTAAGCCTTATCAAAGAGAAAAAGAAACTTCAATTTTACTGTTTATGCTTATTTTCTGATTGTAGAGTCATTAGATTGTGTTCTTTTAAAAACGAATTTCAAATTAAATTTACTGCTCAAATTCTATTTAACTTCAAGAATCAGAAAGACCAAGCCAGGTTTGATATCAGGAAACCATTAAGAAATGTTTTCTTTTTACTAACTTACAGACTGATTGACAATTTGACAATCAACGCAAAGTTAGTTAGTCTAATTTGGTGAAAATATTAAAATTGACATTTTTGTTCTTTATCCGATCGGATGAAACTTAAAACTTAATTGAAAAGATCTCTGCCAGAAGTATATCTGTACATGTTTTATCAATTTTGAAAATTCGACTTCAAAGTCCTTTTATTATAATTACTAATCTAGTAGCGAAAGAGAATCTCCTTAAATTTACCAAAAATTAAATGAAACTTTTAATTTATTAGGTTATCACATTCAAATTCCCAAAAAAAAAAATATATATACACATATATATATTTATGAAAGTTGTTACATTTTTATTTATGATAAGATTAGAAAAGTACTTTAAAAGAGAGGCTTAGAATTTGTAATCTTATACAAGAAAGCAAACAAATAGTAAACCGAAAATATCGAAGGATTGATTCTCTTGTTCACGAACATTGTGAACTTTGGCTTGACTAGTACAATTTGGATTGGGGTTACAAAAGTATGAATGAGGCTCGTGCGAAACGTTTAAAAATTGATTTTATCATGTTTTCTGGATAAGCACACATATACATACTCAAAAAATATTAATGTTAAGTCACAAGACAAAAAAGAAAATAAATCAATATGATCCTTTAAAAGCGGAGGAGAATCTTACGAATACAAATAAAAAATCGAATAGAATTGCAACGAAATTTGAACTACAATTCCAACAATGACAACCATGCCAACCATACATCCTAAAGCACCTCCCTAGAATTAAGGAATACAATTAAGTTAAATGAAGTTAATTATAGAATCGATATTTATGTATTGTATGTATTTAACCCATGGTTCGAATTTACATATATGTAGATCAAGTGGATGTAACATTTTAGTATACTCGTATATCTAATAATTTCAACAAGAAAATAATAAATTCATATATGTATGCAAAAACAAAAGTTACCTCTTTTATTCTATATATGGAAGAAAATACAAAAGGATAATCGTCTAATCGTTGAAATGATCGAGCTACGACCAACTTTCTGTTTTCATGACGAATTTTGTACACCTGCCTGTGCCTTTTCTATAAAAACACTACTCAAAAGTATGCAGCATATTTCTCAATGCATTGCAACTAGAAGTATGCAATACATTCTGTATAATTGCTTCATGATCATGCCTCTTTTAAAAAACCGTTCGATACCCCGCTTTTAAAAGTACAAACTGTATTTAACAGAGCCGCCGAACGAGTTAAGTCAGACCTCATTACGTTAGAGCTTAAGCCTGTTAGAAATTCTTAGCATCATTTTTTTTTTTTTTTTTTTTTTTTTATTAAGTGTAGAACCTGTACTAACATAAAATGTACCTTAACAACACATGGATGGAACATTAAAAAATAGACCAAACCTCATAGTTCAGTATGAGGATTCTTTATATAAGTAGGATATATTTTACCGTTGTTCAAATGTCTTGGCAAAGCCTTGCCGTTTAAGACGCCTTAAAGGTCGAGCAGGCAGTAGTCGTCTGGCAAGTAGGCTGCGGTGTCTCAACAATCTGTCATTGTATCGACTTGTGTGCCTTCCAATCTGCTCTTCCACAGTATGCAGATTGAGGTCTCTATGGAGTGTGGTACCGCGCACGTACCAGGGACAGTCTGTTATATTGCGTAGTATCCGATTCTGCAGTACCTGGATACGCTTATAATTAGATTTGGCTGCGATTCCCCAAATCTGTATTCCATAAAGCCATATTGGCAGAATGCAATGGACATACACCGCCCTCTTACATCTAAGCGGCAGGGTGCTCTTTCTACTGACAAGCCAACGCAGTTGCTGGGTCCTCTGGTTACATTTTTTTACCGTGGCCTTAAGATGTGGCCCAAAGGTAAGGCGCTTGTCCAACGTAATGCCAAGATATTTCGCTTGCGACGGCTGGTCCAGGGTAACTCCTTCTAGCTGGATTTCTAGAACGCTTCTAAACGTTTTGAGTGTAAAGCAGGGGTTTGTTGTTTTCAGCGGATTGATCTTCAGATTTCACCGTTTGCACCAGGCTGCAAGAGTATTAAGATACTCCTGTAGTCCATTAGCTGCTTCTCTATGACAGCTGGAATTATAGATGACTGCGATGTCATCTGCATAGGTCGCAATAAGTGCCTTGGAAGGAGCAACCATATGTTGATGGTTGGGGCTGGGTATATCGGCAGTATACAGCGAATAAAGCAGCGGTCCAAGAACACTGCCCTGTGGTTAGCATCAATTGATATAAATAATGACGCGCATACGTCTGCAATCTTCTTAATATTATTATTATTTTATGAAAACGACTAAAGTATGCAGCAGTAATTTTTACTGATCCGCTGTCTGCCCAACAACAATGGAGTGCATATATTTACAACAGCGGTAGAATTGAAAAAGCTCCAATGTTGGTAATTTTCTCACAAATTTTATTCGTATATTTTTTAAAATACTTTACACGCACAGACACACATAGATGCAAATACAATAATCATATTCTGATACAGTTACATTGTAGTTATGTTGTTTATTTTTGTTTTGTTTTGTTTTTGGTTGCTTTTTTGTTTTTTGTAGCTTTTTGTTTTAGCTGGAGCTGTTGTTGAGTTACTCATAGATTACATTTGATAAGAGTTGTAATGTGGCGATAAAACCGAATGAATCAATTACATATAGACCCATATATAGACATATACACATACATATTTGACCATTGACCGTGTTCGCATGTAATTCATATGGAGTTATCGCTTTAGGACTAATCGCAATTTAATTCAATTTGAGTTTTGATTTTTCCCTTTCAAAATGATCAGCAAATTTTCTTATGTTCGATTGAAATAATTGGGTATAAAGCTTCTACATATTCTGGATATTTAATTAATAAACAGAAAGAAGAAATAAATTGTTCAAGCAAATCAAATAAATATATGTATCTAACAGATATGTTGACAACAGCGGAAGCTTTAATATATTTATTTATCGATTTTTCATTATATTTTGCGAGTTATGTTAATATTTATACTTATTGCTGACAGTTGTATTGTATTCATTCAGCTATTCTTAATTTTCATTCGTAGTAAATATTAGATTGCTAGATTAATTAGACATTAATGTACATCTTTATTATGGACTATGGTTATAGATTAAGTTTCTTACGCACAACCACAAAAATTTTTGTATGCATATATATGTAAACTTTATCTGGTACATATATATATTATACAATTGGTAATGAGTAATTGTATATTTAAACTAAAATAAAGATTTGGAAAAATCAAACTAAAGTATAATAAAAATTAAGTACGGGGTCTTATAACGTATTTTTGATATTTACATACTTTTTGACGCAAATTTCTTCCCTTTCTTTAGAAAATGAAAAATAGTAAATATTAAACTTTCAGATATGTGTGCCTGATGAAATTTGTCAATATATTTATTTATATATACACACATATACACATGTGTATGTATATATATGTATATATGGTTCTGTATCGGTGGTTCAAAAGTACATATGTTTGTACATATATAGCTTACTAAACACCCTATAAATATATTGCAGAAGGCGCATGCACGACTTTAAAATAATACCATTAAATTGAAACAAAATTAAAACAACACCACTAATGACTGTGTATTAATGTGTTCAGTCTTCAGGATACAGTACAAAACATCAATGCTCATTATAAATACTCGTTATAAAACAGTTAAAATAATATACTTTAATAAATTAAAAATCAAGGAGCGGTTTCGTCAAATATCTGAGCAGTTTGGAACAAAATTAAATTAATATTACATTTATTGAAGTTTATTCATGTACATACTTAGTTGTTTGTAAGCAGTTATTGGTGGGTTATTGATTTTTTATTTTCATCTTTTTTGTATAAAATTAGAGTTTATTTCAAGTTTTATACTTATGTAGGTCTTCGTTTGATATCCATAAGTTAGACGATTATCATATATTATTATAATTATATTTTAGAGATTTTTTAAACATATTCAAAAAAAAAAACAAATAACTAAATTTTTAAAAACTGAAAAATTCCTGCATTTTCATTGAAATTTATAACCTTAACTCTGCTGTATTTGAATAATCGTAAGTCAGTAAAACCAAATTCAGTAAAAATCAATTAACTGATAAAGTGGCTGCTAAAGAAAAGTTAACGTCAAAGAAAAGCGCAAACTTAAATCTATTTATACAAGTCTACATGCTCTTTCTCATAATTCTTAGTTGTTGCTTTTTAATTCTAAGAGTTTGCTTAATTCTTTATTAATTACATACAAAGATACACACAGCATACATATAAAACATTTACTTGCTACACCTCATTTATCGATATTAGATACATACATGTATACGATTTACGTTCATCATATACTTATCTATAATACATACATATATATGTATATTTGATTAGTGACAAATTGAAATTGACCAGACGAACCCCTGAAATGAACGAATACCGAATGAGACAGCCGTACAGCAAGGCATTCGAATTCGAATAAATCACTAACTAGTAACTTCAAAATAAATGAAAAACAAAATTAATTAAATGAATATAATTTATTCCATTGCACTATTGTAAACAATAGTTTTTGTTTAAAAGTAGATTATAATTAGAAGTAAAAAATAAATAATTTACATACAAAAATGTTATTGAATATTTCTATCATTGACCAAAAATGTGATTTAATGATACTTATAAAAATAATGCACATCAATAGAATGAAAACAAAAAATTGCATGGCCTATAAATTAAATGATCGATTGGTATTCCCTATTCCACATAAAGTTCGGATTGTTCGGATCAGAAAAGCCTGCTAATAATTGGTAAAGTTATTATTATAATTTTTCCATTATCGATTTTCTTTTGTTTGTAGCGTTAAATGCGGGATCGTAACGGTACCTTGAGCTACGGTACGATTCGATTAGGTTTAGTTAGTTAGTTGTTACGCTTAGTTTCTTTTCTGTAGGGTTACCAGGTAACATAGTATTTCATAGATAGAAATTTTGATAAATACAAAAAACTACAAAAACTATTTTCGTCTGTTTTACTACACGTGACATTGTAGTTTACAATTTTTCTTATCCATTCTATTATACAGATTCATAATTAAGTATAAATTACATTTTACATACATATATATATAGATACATAAACTTGAAATTAAAATATCAATTACTTGTTGTTGTAATCAGTCGACTTTTGCATTTTGGATTAATTATATATTATTAAATACATATTTTTGCCAATAATTATCATATAAATATTACTTACATGCAGTACGTACACATACATAAACATACATATGTATCCATCCCACACATATACATACACACGAAGAATACTTATGCCAAAAAGAAACAAACAATTAGTTAAATACTCTGATATTCTTTCTCTTGACATGTAGTGTAGTGTAGTGATAATCAATGGAATGCTGCTTGTGATATTATTGATAATGAATGTGCAAAGTTATTGTTCATTTTAATTATTTCTTCGTTTTACTTTTATGCTTTTCCTTTTACTTCTTGTTCTTTATGGCAGTAGTATTAGTTTGCAGCTTGAAATATCATGTCCTGCATCATATAGTACACACATTACATATACATACATACATATATAGGTTAAATATTGGAACATATCAATATACTTCACATACTATTCTATATTAGTATATATTTTTATTATGAGGCTTACACATGCGGTACGCTTACATATACATACATATATGCATATGAAATGTTATGGATAGAGAATGGCATTTTCTGATAAAATCTAATTGGGTTGATGATAATACAATAAAACATTCAATATCATATTATTCTTTTCATCTATTGTTTGTGTTAGTTGTTTTTTTTTTCAATTGGTTGAGATTTATTCAGCCGACATTATATTGTGAACCTGTTCCAATTTGAAAGCAAGTCGTTGTTTTTGCGAAAATTCATCCTCCTCCAAAGTGACCGTTAGCTGCTCATTATACTTGACCGCGTAAGTGTAGAGCTCATGTAAAGCACAATTTGTATTAAACTCGGTTGTGTGTAGCTGAAATGTCGACAAATAAAACAATAGGCAAGTTAAATAGATATTCATAGTTTATAGTTTGCAGCATAAATTTGTCTTAGCTATGTTTTGTCAACGTTTTAGCCTTCTTCTTCTTACGGTTTAGGCTGCACAAATATCAGTGAGTCAGTCAGTCAGGACAAACAGTTTTATATATTTTTACGCTTTACATATATGGTATATTTTTATTACCGATCTAACAAACAATTTCTTTTGACCTAATATTATTATATTATTATGTTATTTGAAAATCAATAAACATCCAGTATTTATATACTTTTTTACTTACTCTGGACTCTTCAGCGAGCATTGCATTCATGTCCTGATCAGATATTGACGACATATCCCTAATATCTCTGTAATATCGGTCAACCCACTTGCGGTATTCGGGTATATCCTTAGCGTACAATAATTTTGAGCTTGGCGAATCTTTGCCTACAATAAAACAAACGAATATATATTAAAAAAAAAACGAATAAAAATAAAAATTAAATTTGATTTATACCTAATCGATGGTCGGAAGTCGAGCAAGAATCCATAAATGTTTGAGCCACGACAGACAGACAAGAGTCCACGATATTCGATTTATGAATATCAAATACAAAATTCGGATTTTTTATCAAGTTCACCCAAAACCTGTAATCAAGTAAATCGCGTTAGATTTAATAGTTATAATAATAGCTAAAATTAAATATACCGCAAAGGTAAACTGTTGCTTTTCCAGGTGTGCACCACTTCTGGATCGGTAATTCCATGCAAAAGGGCTTGGTCATCCAAAAAGTCAAACATATATTTAATTGCCAGGGGCAATGCAGATCCTCGATGGGCCGTACTGAATATTGTCTCAAAGAGATCATCCACAAATTTCTGCAAAGTACCCTTAGTTGCCAGCAGTCTTGTCAAATATATTTCCGAGACGAGTTTATTAACGCGTTCCCCTTCCTTTTGTATGTCACTGTCATGGTGTTTAACCAAATGCCAGTATTTTAATCCATTGTCATGCATATCATTATTCAATGGACTGCCAGCACGACTGAACGTCGGCGAGGATGATGTGTACTTCGATATATTCAGAGTTTCGTACCTATAACGACAGTTAAAATTTGTATAAGCAATAGAATAGAAATAAAACTGTATTTAAATTTATTTTAATTTTATATTTATCAAAATTAAAATATAACTTTTATGTTTGGGGTTTATTTAAAAAATAAGAGTTATATTTTTTTATATATATATATTTTAAATAAACATTGAAATGTAGTAACTATTTCATGATTTAATTGAAAAAGAGAGAGTAAAAAAACTTACTTGTGAGATTTTTCGTTTTTATCGGATAAAATGCTAAAATTATAGATGGAACTTTGTTTGGGCACAAGACTGAGTCCAGCACCATCGGGTACATTGTAATGCTGCAATGTGTTCAATTTTTTCCATTCACTTTCTGTTTTCGAAGTGGCATCCTCATCATACAATATAACCCGTCCAGTTGCTCCGGTTCGCCATTCTGTTACGGATAATATTCAATAATAAATATCATTTAACTAATGATAAGTAAGAGAAAAAGTGACTTACCCAAGTCTAAATCTTCTTTACGCGGTCTTTGACTGGATGGTATATTCTTATAGATCGTTTCCAAGCATTTCTCCTTCACTTGGCCAATCGTGTCACAGTCGAGAACCTTAACGGACACATTCTCCGTATGAGGTGGCAACATGTCCAGGTTATTGCAAAATATGGGCTGCTGTATAATGCTGGCATTAACAGTCATTGGTCGAAAATCGATGGATTGACGGATTAGTTTCTCCTCGCTTAAAGAATAACGTGCCTCATGAGTACAGGCATCGACTGGTCCCTTATCCACCTGTCCCTTAACAGCACGAAAAAGCATATAGAGCGGTTCTCCAGCGCATTCCTTTAAAAATTTGTATAGGAGAAATGTGAACCAAGCACTGAGCATCTTTTCAGCCACACTTTCAGTACGACGCAACAATAGCTTTGGATGACTTTTACCCTCAATGCACTTTTCAATTAAATCACCCAATAGTGTCTTTAATATATCCGTGCAATATTCAAGTTTTGATTGTAGGGTTACCATTATCAATGAGGCGACATTAACTCGCTCTCGCATCGAGAAATACCGATTGGACTCCAGTGTGCGTATAAATAGCAAAAGGAATGTTTTATTCATAATAAGTTGAGCAAATAAACGCAATCCTTTTTCTTTGCGCAACAACTCGGGCCGCTCCCATTGCAGGACAATGTGATCCTCATGATTGGGGAACAATATCTTCATGGCATAGGAGCGATAATCCAAAAAGGGTATACCACCCGATGTCAGATCGCCCGTGAGGTCTGTCATTTCGGTTTGGAGTTCGGCAAATGCCTCCTTGCATTCGGCAGCTACACGTAGCTCCAAAATATCCATTTGCTCCTGCATATTGCGAAGAACACGATTCGATTCCGAGGTTTTCTTTCGGTACGCGACAAGCAATGCCACAAAGATCAATAGGAATACAACACTGCCGGCAATGACGCCAAATACCACATTGTCGCCCCAGTCCATTATGATGTTGGAGGTCTCGTAACTGAGAATCCCGATGCGATACTCCAGCGACGAGCCGATGCGGACAATCACTTCCGGTCCACTGGGACTATCGCTGGCAGCAGCGGCCTCTGTTGGCGGTCGGCAGGTTAGTTGTTGTCGCGATAACGATGTTATATTGCAGAAACCATTGCCGATCTTCACCTCCACATCGCTCTCCTTGCACGCCCGATCCAGATTGCGTCCGTTGATGGTTAGATATTCGCTTTTAAAGTATTTCACACGTTCCTCAAATGTAAAATATTCGGGATTCGGATACAGTTCAAAGTGATTGTTGTGCGTTTTGGATAAATTCTGCACTCGCAATACATTGTCCATCAGGAAGCCATATTCCAGCAACTGCGGATTCTCCGGATCAAAGATTTGTCCCGACTCCGTCTCAATGACTGGCGACGGACATTCCATTTCTATATCCGACATCACTCGACACAGACTCGCATACATGCGATCCTTGTAAAAGACATAGATGCTCGGCGCTTGGATGCTCGTAAACTGAGTTCCCGTGACGGCAATCCGGATGCCGCCAGCTGGAATGCCCTTTGGCACTTTGATTTGTCCACTGGGACCAGAGCTCACTTGCTCAACGGTTGGATCGAGTACATATTTGAAATTGTAATCGTTAAACTCTCGCGGCCCATTGTCGAAAGACATCTTGAGGCGTCCTTCAATGATGCCTGGAGACGGGGAAGTACGGCATATTGCCTGAGACGAGTCCGTGCTGATGATCTTACACGGCAAATGATCGTTAATGAACGCCTGAATTCGAGATCCTGCATTCAAATGCTTGCCCAATATCCGGATCTGTGTTCCTCCCGATGTCGGACCAAATCGCGGATGAAAATTGGAGATTTTCGGATCAACAAATTCATAGTCCTCCTTCGATTCACCGCGATAATCACCGATCTGGACTACAATCCTTCCATTTCGGTACATTTGTTCGCCGGGACTGTCCACAGTGCAAACGATTTGTTTCGTGTCAATGTAGAACTGTTGAAATGGCATACAATTGATGCCGGCAATGCGAACACCCGAATATATGTCATTATAGTTCTTGCCAAGGTTAATCCCTTTAATCGTTATATTCGTACCACCCTCCCAGGGTCCAGTTTTGGGACCAAACGAATGTATTTCCGGATTTGGGCATATCTCGCTGCGATTTAACCAATCGGTTTTACCCTCATTATTCTTGTTGCACTGCTCAACCACCTCGCAAGTATTCGTGGACGAGCACCAGCCGCAATTATATTTCTCATCCAGGGCCAAACATATTCCACAGCTATCGGCCATATCCCGACATCGATATATCACAACTGTTAATCAAACAACAATAACAAATCAATTTAAAATTAAAATAACGTTTAAAAAGACATTGCTCATTAAAATTGGTTAAGATTTGCCAAAGTCATAAGATATTTAATAGTGAACGAGGAAAAAAATTTTAGAAATAAGAATTTTACGAAAATTTCAAATATGCCCTTATTAAATTTAATTTAAGTGCAGCATCAGTTTAAAAGTCTAATAATGTTGAAAAACACATTGTTTATTAATATTGGTTAAAATTTGACAAAAAAAATTACAGTTCAAAGTTGTCCAAAAATTTACAAGGGAAATAATTTTAAAAAAATGGGTAATTTTATTACAAATTTTAATATCCATTAATTAAAAATAATTTAAACGCAGCATCAATTTAGGAGTCAAATAATGTTTAAAAATACATTACTTATTAGAATCAGCTGAGATTTAACAAAGTTATGACAGTTCAAAGTTGTTCAAAAATGTTCAAGGGAAATAATTAAAAAAATGGGTAACTTTATGAAAATTTAAAAAAAAATAAAAATAATATAAATGCAGCATTAAAGAAGAAGTCAAGTACTGTTCAAAAAGATATCGATTTTAAAAATTGATTGAGATTGGAAAGTTGTGAGGGTTCAACGTTGTTAAAAATTTACAAAAATTTGTAATTTTATGAAAATTTTAAATATCCAATAATTGAAAATAATTAAAATGCAACATTAAAATTGGTTGAGATTTGAAAATTATGAGAGTTCAAAGCTGTACAAATGTTGCCATGGAAGATTTAATAATTATTTCCAAATTTGTATTGAATATTAAAAAAAAACAGTTATTTTTAGATTTTTATCGAAAAAATGGCAAATAAGATTTCCATTTTAAGATTTGGAATAATTATGGGAGTTGAAAGAAAGAGATTCTTGCGTCTTACCGTGTATATTGT
Organism: Drosophila falleni; assembly: GCA_035045575.1. Classification (NCBI taxonomy): domain Eukaryota; kingdom Metazoa; phylum Arthropoda; class Insecta; order Diptera; family Drosophilidae; genus Drosophila; species Drosophila falleni. The sequence continues at coordinate 922,095 of JAWNOV010000082.1, read as the reverse complement.
GGGGATTATCGAGGGGTTTCGATCCACCCCAGATGACTGCGAATGTGGCCGTCAGATTCGGGGATCGGGATGTATATTGAAACTCCATGCTGTCACAATAGATGGTATCGCCGAGTAATTGGGCATTCAGGCTCGTGACACGACCCTCGATATTGAACTGGCAAACGAATCGTGTCTGCACAATGAATTGACCGATGATGTGAACCTTGACCTTGATGGATTTACTGGTGCCGGCGGCGACAAGAACTTCACTGCCATCGCCGGTAGCATTGATGGTTGGACAGAAGCCGGGACCGGAACGATAGCTAGGACCAATACGGCTGACACCGGTTACCAAGATATCATTGCGGCAATTTTCCGCCGTATCGTGGGTGCAACGATGTGCCTCTACACACCAGTCGCAGGGAAACTCCGAGGATACACAACGCGTACACGACGAGTGGGTGCTACAATCGAAGAATGTAAAGTCGGTGGAGACGAGATCGGGTCCGTTTCTGGTGCGAACCGAGAGCTTGGCCGTAAAATGATGTTTGCCCTGTTCTATTTGTGGCAACATGTCCGTACGCGGTGTGGTACAATTAACCCCGTTGCGCTTCTTGGTGGCATTCGTGAACAGAGCCTTGTCCTCGGTGGTGAAGGCGCAGATTAAGTTCTCCTTTAGCTGCGGCAAATGATCGATAATCAGCTCCAAGGTTCGGGCGGTGGTGCGCTGCAATTGGTGTGGCACCACACTAGTGATTGTGGTGCATTTGCCAGTCTTATAGCTGACCCAGTACAAAGGATCATTCGCATCGTCCTGACAATTGGACCGAGGACTGCATTTATTCTCTAGCGAACACCAGCCGCAATATGGATCCCTGGCACCAAGGCATTCACCACATGTCCCAAAGTCCGCACAGTCATAGACCTTCACTTTGGACACCTTACGTTCGGACATGACATAAATGTATAGATTCTGATTATCAAATTGCATGTCCTTATTAATGGCTGATCCCACATCCACAGCCAAACTGGCATACTCATTGGCAATTGTCGATGATTCAACCACCACCTTCTTAACATATCCATCGACCGTTCCAATAAACACCACCGTATAGCCGCTGGTACTTGTCGCTGCCACCGAAGTCAGCCTCGTGTTGAACATGGCCACGGGAACAGCGGTGATCGGTTGCTCTCCTCCTAGCGGCGAGTTAACGTCCAAGCCACAGAAATCCTCACCGATCGTTTGTAGTTTCTGTAGCGATAATAACATAAATTTAGAGTAATATATTTGAAAAACTAAATTATTCAATTATAAAATGATCTAAATTATTAAATTAAATTTATCATTATCATTTATAATTAAAGCTTACATTAATTATTAACATTCTCGCCACATTTATCATCATTTATTTATCATTATAAGTAACACTTATCATTATCATTATTCATTTATCAAAATAAGTTTTATTAAAAAAAAACGAAATGATAATCAAAAATCATTTGTAAATTAAAAATAATTCTAAAAGTCTATCATTTTTAACTGAGTTTTTTCAATACTATCATTACTTATAAGAATTAAAAACAAAACATTGAATCTGAACACTGAAAATTTATTGATTTTATAATTTCTATTTCTATGCTCAAAAAAATTGAATTATTTTTGTTGCAGCTTTAAAGTATAAGTGAAATTTAATAATTATTTCGTGAGTAAATCAATAATTTTTGAAAATTTGAGAAAGAAGACGAAGATTGGTACATTTTACAATCTTTTAAAGTCCCTCTGAGTGTAGAATATTATCAATTACTATTTATCGCCCCCGCATTTATATATTTTACGTAATGCAATAACTTATCAATCCTTAAAACTGAATTGAAAATAAGTGAAGCAACTTTTCAGATAGAATAGAGTAAGTTACGTACCGTTAAAACACAGGGCATGCTCGGAGAAATGAAATCAAGTCCTCGCATTCCATTGCCATTGAAACAGAATTTAATGTTTTGCATGAATTTGCGACGAATTGACTTCAAGGAATAGATGCATAGAGCCGAGTTGTTGGTGGGAATGTTGCTATCGCCTTTGGAGAAGACAGCGAAAAGGACATCGTCCTGGATGGTAATGCCCAGACTCTGGGCAAGATCGGAGCTGGGTTTGCCCAAGAAACCGGCCTGAACCAAGTTGAATTTGGTGCCGCCTTGAGCCTCACTGATGCACTCCACCGGAATCTCAGTGTACGAGTAATAGTTGGAGTCCTCCTGACAGATTCGCACTAGTTTCGTAATGTACTCCTTGGGCGATGAATGATGACTATGCTTCAGTTGTGTGGTTAGGAAATATGAAAATCTTTCCGAGCTGAAACCGTATACATAATTCACCAAATACGTTTCCCTCGCATACGAATTGATAAATGTTCGGGTGCCCGTTGTAACAGCCGATGAGGCGATTTGAAACATTTTCGTCTTCTCCAGAGATCTGGAAGCCACCGCGGGTATTTCACTCCGATAGGGTGAATTATTGGTGTAGGTAACTCCGACATACATCACATTGGTCACCGGATGTTGCGGTGGTCCCGGCGCTATAAATGCCACCGTCGATGAGTTGGCATCATTGGCAACCACCGCATCCGGTACTTCATGCTCCACAATGCTCACATTCTGTAAATTTCTCACAGTGCATGTGCCCTGGAACAATGAACCGCATGCAATTAATCTCGAGGTGGCCCGATCTATCAGTAACACCTTATTATAGTTATTTGTCGGCTTGCGAACGGCATTCAATGGACAGTCGAGTATTGTGCATTCAACAGAATCATTTTGTGGACCCGTTTTCACCGTCTCATGCAGTTCCAGATCTGGCGACAGTTGATACAATCGATTAACGCCGCCAACAAAAACGCGTCCCGTTATCGTGTCCACAAGCAAATGATTTAACAATGTATCAAATTTGGCCACATTTGTAATAATGCTGCTGGTACTCAAATTGCCATTTCCCTGTTCATTTCCATTGTCAGCGATATCTGTTAAATTGACTTTAATCCTATCGACTCCGACTCCACCTCGTAAAGCCATTGCTGTTGGCATTTCCAGAGGGTCATTGCGATTCTTGGTTATAGCAATTGATGATTGTGATAGTTGGAAACTAGTTAGCCATACCACAATATAAAGTAGCATATTCATTGCCACAATCAATGCGATAATCGCCACTAAATGGCGATCAATGCTTATCCAAGTATTGGGGATTCCCCAATTTCAATTATCTGTGGATCTTTGTTCTTTGCTTTTTATTGTTATTGTTATTATTTTCTGTTTGCCACCTTAAGTTTAATTATAAATTTTTATTGACGCTAAAAGGAAATTTGGTGTTATTTAAAAAGCGTTTTCTCTTTCTGATATATCCATTATCTATTATTTGACTTTGAGAATGCGTCAACTTCCACTTGTTGTTGTTGTTGATGATGATGATGTTGTTGTTTTTGTTGGTGTCAGCTGCCACATTATAATTGGATGTTATCTGCAATTGCACAGAACAATATGAACTAATATAAATGAGTAAGTAATTCATTCACATACTTGTATTACATTTTATCATTAGTTTAATTGTTCCATTTAACTATATATATAGCTTACTTGATTTGTTTTTTAATCAATTGATTTCATGACATACATTTTTATTTACAGTCACAAATTAAAAAAAAAAAATGTAGTAAACTAAAATAAATACAAGAAAATTAAAAAATAAATAATCGGTAATTGTCTATTATATGGGCCTCATCTCAAAAACTAAAAAAAAAAAAACCACAGATAGGGGGTAATTTATGATGAATTTAGCAAAAAAAAATTAGATTGGGGACTCAATTGGTTTATTTTTAAAAAATCCTTAAAGTTTCCATACAAAACGAAGTATTTTATTGTTGTTTTGTGCAACTTGTCATTATTGTGGTCCGTTTACCAACACTATTTACAATAAAATAGTTCATTTTGTATGGAAACTTTAGGGATTTTTTAAAAATAAACCAATTGAGTCCCCAATCTAATTTTTTTTGCTAAATTCATCATAAATCACCCCCTATATGTGGTTTTTTTTTTTTTAGTTTTTGAGATGAGGCCCATATAATAGACATTTACCATAATTAATATACAAATATTATTTTTGGATTAAATAGACGCATATTAATAAAGTTATGGATAAATTGAACTATACCGTTTTTCGCCTTAAGAACATATTTTAATTTACTCGAAAGATAATTGAAAATTTAAAAAACCTCGAAGATACTTTTAGGCACTCCCAAAGCACAGTTGGTCAAGTAATTGTATTGACAAAAAATTATAAAAATGCACATCTTTGATTTTGCAAAAAAAAAACAAGTAAGCGGTTACAGTCGAGCACGCTCGACAGTAAGATACCCTGAGCCCAGCTACTCTTCAATAAAAGTTTATTTTCGACCAATTGTTCATATGGCAGCTATATGATATATAAAGCCGATTTGAACCAAATCTGGTCAGAATATACAAAACTAACATTAATGCATATTCTATCAGTTTGGTTAAGATATCTCAAAAAACAAAAAACTTTTTCATACTAAAACTTCATTTTCGATGTTTCGTTCCTATGGCAGCTATGTGATATAGTTATTCGATTTTAACCAAATTTGGTCAGGATGTATAATATCAGCTCCGAAGCATAATCTATCAGTTTGGTTCTGATATCTCAACAAACGCAAAACTTTTTCATACCAAATCTTCATTTTCGATGCATCGTTCCTATGGCAGCTATGTGATATAGTGGTCCGATCCAAAAATAAAAACAAACTTGATCTGCGTATGGTATCCAGGAACCTACATACCAAGTTTGATGTCTCTAGCTTTTATAGTTTCTGAGATCGACGCGTTCAAACAGACGGACAGACAGACGGACAGACGGACGGACGGACAGACAGACGGACATGGCTCAGTCGACTCGGCTGTTGATCCTGATCAAGAATATATATAATTTGTGGGGTCTGCCACGCCTCCTTCTGCCTGTTACATACATCCTGCCAAACGCATTATACCCTTTTTTGCCCATTTTTAATGGGCTCAGGGTATAAAAAACACCGTTTTTCTGATACAGAAGATTTTGATTATTAAAACAAATTTAAAAAAATATATATATATAAAAAAAATTTACGTTTTGTGAAAACAATTTTTTGACACACTGTATTTATGGGGAAATGTATAGGGAAATGTGAAACAATCGCAACAATAATAGCTTCATTTGACGGCATTCACAATAGAGAATCCAAGTTTTAGATAACCAAAGCTAAATGAACGTAAGATTACGTTGGTAGTGAGTAATTTGGTATTTCATCAGTGCAGGTCTTAATATGACTGATAACTTGTGTGAGGCACTGTCGACTTTTTGTATATTCTACCACGCCCATTGTTACAAGTGCGAATGCAACAAATACATGTAAGCATGTTACAAATACAAATATACAAAAATATATACTTGAATTAATAACGAATTAAAAATCGGCAAATTGTTATATTAATTCATCATTATTATATTAATTGTTATAATTGCATACAAATAGAAGATGAAGAAGAGAACATCCCGATGTACATATGTATGGAAGAGATTACATATTTGACAGTGCATATGTTAGCATGGTGTGCATGTGTGTGTGTGTGTATTCGAACAATACATGCGCATACTGATTATGTTTTTTTTTGCATTTATAAAGATATACTTACACTTAAAGTCAAAGTCTTATATGTTGCAAGTTGTATTCACTTTAATGCAATAAATATATATGCACACAGCACGCACATCGTTGTATCTTTTAAGATAACGTTTTTTCTCACAATTTGACGCTTTACTTTTCACAGTTGAAACACTTTTTGATGTGGGCGTTCATGTCTACATACTTATATGATGTTTGCGCACATATTTGTGTGTAATTCGATGCAATAATATGGATATTTGTTGCAAATCCGCACTATAGATTAATGAATGCAGAAAAACACTTCTAACTTGATTTTTTGCAATATCAATGTACATATACTTTTTGTGGCATCAGAATGACACACACACACACACAAACTCTCATATTAAACAAACATACACCGACGAACTGGAATACAACTCTTCAATTTTCAAGATGTCGGATTAGGGTTGTGGAAATAGCATCGATATATCGATACATATTTTGTTGCGATGATATATTTTGCAATATTGCCAAATTGCTAACACTGCATTTAAACGCAAATCGTACAGTCAAATTGTAAGAAAAAAAGTGGTTATTTAACTAGGCTTAAGTAGAAACACGACAAAAATTCAAAGTCACGCCCATATGTCTATATAATCGACGTTTTCAAAAATTTCAAGTAAAAATTAGAATTTTTTATATCGAAATATTGGGGGTATTCTTGAAAAAATTCAGATTTTGTTTCCTTACAGATTTGGTTCGCCGATCAGCTGTTCCATAGAAACTGTGTTGGGCTGCCAGACAAAATAAAATATTTCATAATAATAATAATCAATTTGCTAATTTGCGCCGTTTCATTTTAAATTAACAAATTCACAAACTGATTCTGATATGCTTAAACCAAATCAAAACAAAATTTGTATCTGTTTGAAGAGTACCAATATTGATATTTTTAAAAATATCAGAACTCTATGTGGGATACATTAAAGTATCGATAAGACGTTCGAACAAGTGTTAAACAATGATCAAATATCTGAGTGCAACCGTAGTCGATATGAGCCAAAATGCACCAATGTTTGCGAAAATTGCCCATCTCTAGAGTGTGACCACTGTACCATCTCTTTTTCTTCCGTAGCGTGCCGCGTGTAAAGTTTTTGTTAAGAGAAAAATTTTTTGAAAATGGATAGTGATGAAGAACACTTTAACACTGGGGACTCAGGAGCAGCTGCTACCTTCCCTATGCAATGCTCAGCCCTGCGCAAGAATGGCTACGTTATGCTCAAGGGACGCCCCTGCAAAATCGTGGACATGTCTACCTCAAAGACGGGCAAACATGGCCACGCCAAAGTCCATCTTGTGGGCATCGATATATTCAACCAGAAGAAATATGAGGATATCTGCCCCTCCACCCACAATATGGATGTGCCCCATGTTAAGCGGGAGGATTTCCAGCTCACCGATGTGAGCGATGATGGCTACCTCTCATTGATGACCGAGACTGGAGATATTCGTGAGGATCTTAAGTTGCCCGAGGGAGCACTAGGAACTTCTATGCGCGCCGATTACGACGCTGGCAAGGATATTTTGTGCACCGTTATGAAGGCCTGTGGAGAAGAGTGCGTTATTGCCATCAAAAACAATACTGCTCTTGATAAATAGAAAGACCCCAATGCTGAAACAGTAAACTGAAAGAGTAAAGATGTAATGAAGTAATATCAATAAAATGTTTCAACAATACAATTGATGTTTTACATGATATTTGAAAATAAAGTCAGTCTTGATTTTGTAAAGTTTAATGAATCTTCTTCAATCCTAAAGCTAAGTACTCATCAATAAAAATTTTGTTCGCTTAATGTCAAGTACCTAGCTTTACAGACAATTTGGAATAGTATGTACAGTGCATGAGAAATGTATTCGCCAAACAATGCATGCATATTTACATACACATATACATATTCACATCACATACACGTGGGTTTTCCCTGCTTATTTTTGCAGCTGCTATTTATAATGAACCACCGGCAAAAAAGAAACTGCCTTTAATTAATTTTAAAGTTAAAAATCATGAGATTTCAATCTGGGTAAAGCAATTCATTGACTAACTATATATGTATGTATGTACATACAAATGTATGTCATTGTACATGGGAACGGAGAATATTCCTTCTTTCTGCTACTTAAAATGTACATTTAATTTATTGACGTTATTCACCAGCATTAATCAATTAAAATATTCATAAAGGCTGATTATTGTATTATGTGTATGTGCATATGTAGTCTAATACATTTTTAGAGTAAAAAACATGTCATCTCATTTAAAGCAATCAGTGCTGCAATTTTATCACTTTTATTGCTAGATTAAGCACTTATTTAATTGATAAAACGCTAGCTGAAAATCTAGCATTTTTACTGTACATTTTTTTTTTTTTTGCTAGATTTAGAAATTTTATAATTGCATAAGTTGGAAAATTCGATAAAATGCTATGAGAACATCCATTTTGCAACTGCAAAAACAGTTTTGACAAAAACAATAAATTTTAAAATTATTTCGGAAGACAAAAAAACTTCGATATCCTTATTTAATTAAAAAATTAAGGTTTAATTTACGTATTTTATGCCTGGTCCTATATCTTTTTAAAACCAAATTAGTTTGGGATCATTTATTATGTTTGTTTTTAGCTATTTCTAGCAAGTTTTTATTTGTGAATTTGGCTTTTTTGGCGCACAATATTCTGTCAACACTGTTATCAAAATACATATGTATGTATATTTATATATACATAAAAGCTTGTGTAGAAAAGCAGCGCTTATTGACAACTTTACGACTAATAAAGTATGCAGTCGCTATAACTAATCTATATTAGTAATAAATATATTAATATAACGTATTTTAATAAAAATAACTTATGTATATTAATTTAAGTAAATAATAAAAATATATTGAAAAAAATGCCAAGTGAAATATCGATACAAAAGCAACTATAACATCGATATATACATATGCAGATGCAGCCATTGCAGATATAAATGTGTGTAGAAATACATCAGAAATCTTCAACTTGACGATTAAAAAATTATATAGTCAACGGACTAGTAATAATAATTATTATATTATAAAGAACTCATATATAATTATTTAAAGTAAATATTATAATTTACCAAAATGATCTGGTTGAATATCGATATAAATACAACAATAATATCGATATATTTGCAAATGCAACCATAGCTATCGACAAATGCGACTGTATGAAAAAGTTATGTATTCACATTCCGATTCCGGCCAAGGAAAAGGAGTAGTTTGTACAATACGCCGTCAGTAGGTCGAAAAATGTTCGCGTTACGTGCTGCCGCTAAAGCTGATAAAAATTTGCTGCCATTTTTGGGGCAATTGTGTAAGTAGCAAAGAAAATCCGTTTAAAAAGAATGCAAATTAAATAAGTGATCAAGACACATGTTTGTAAAGATTTATAAATTGTCTATTGCCTATTAAATTTGACTCAAATAGTTTGGACAAAAACCGGACATAACCTAACATTAAATGAATAGAACAGAAAAAACTGATTGCATAATAATATGAAATGTAACTTTTGCTTAATAAATACAGCTGAACAATTGAGCTATTATTAATAAAAATACTACAATAGACATTTTATATTTGAACTTGAAGTGCTTACATAAGTTAAACCAACCATAATTTTTTTTGTACTTGGGTGATTTTCAACTTGAGCACAATTATAAATAATTATAATTTGCAGTCTTATTGTGCCGAAAAATGTCAAAGTTGGAATGGGCTTAATTTATTTTAAATAATTCTATGGATTTGCTGAATTTGCTATATAATATATCGATGAATGAAATAGATTTATGCCATCACTGTGACGTAACACAACAGCCATTAAAAACTGCACGGCTCTCTCAGTCAAGGTGTATTTACAAGTCACCTTATTAAACACATCTTGCTCTCAGTTGAGAGAGCTCCAACAGTGATGGCACCACTGCTGTCAACTTTGTAGAGAAATAAATAGCTGTTTCTGGGTGGAAAGCATAGCTATGTTGGCAACAGTGGATGATGGCACAGTAAACTAACAGACTATGTTATTGTAATGTTATGGCTATACGGATGTATTTATTAATATTATTTCAATTTAATAATTCATCAGCTCGTGGTCATGCCGCCAAAGCAGCTGCTAAAGCGGCCGCCGGAGCCAATGGCAAAATTGTGGCCGTTATTGGTGCCGTCGTTGACGTGCAGTTCGATGAGAACTTGCCGCCAATTTTGAACGCGCTGGAGGTGGACAACCGTTCGCCACGTTTGGTGCTAGAGGTGGCTCAGCATTTGGGCGAGAACACCGTGCGCACAATTGCTATGGACGGTACTGAGGGTCTGGTACGTGGACAAAAGGTTCTCGACACTGGCTTCCCCATTCGTATTCCAGTTGGTGCTGAAACCCTTGGACGTATCATCAATGTCATTGGTTAGTACATGGAATATACATAAATATATGGTATTATATATAAATCTAAATTTAAATTCAAATCCAGGTGAGCCCATCGATGAGCGTGGTCCAATTCCCACGGATAAGACCGCTCCCATTCACGCCGAGGCTCCTGAATTCGTGGACATGTCCGTGGAGCAGGAGATTCTGGTCACTGGCATCAAAGTGGTGGATTTGCTGGCTCCCTATGCCAAGGGCGGTAAAATTGGTCTCTTTGGCGGTGCTGGTGTCGGCAAAACTGTGCTGATCATGGAGCTGATCAACAATGTGGCCAAGGCCCATGGTGGTTACTCCGTATTCGCTGGTGTCGGTGAACGAACCCGAGAGGGCAATGATCTCTACAATGAGATGATTGAGTCTGGTGTCATTTCTCTCAAGGATAAGACCTCAAAGGTCGCTCTTGTCTACGGACAGATGAATGAGCCACCAGGTGCCCGTGCTCGTGTTGCTTTGACCGGATTGACCGTTGCCGAGTATTTCCGTGACATTGAGGGACAGGATGTGCTGCTGTTCATTGACAACATTTTCCGTTTTACCCAGGCTGGTTCCGAGGTGTCTGCCCTGTTGGGTCGTATTCCATCAGCTGTCGGCTATCAGCCAACATTGGCCACTGACATGGGTACCATGCAGGAGCGTATTACCACCACCAAGAAGGGTTCGATCACTTCGGTGCAGGCCATTTATGTGCCAGCTGATGATTTGACCGATCCAGCTCCAGCCACAACATTCGCTCACTTGGATGCCACCACAGTGTTGTCGCGTGCCATTGCCGAATTGGGCATCTATCCGGCTGTCGATCCCTTGGATTCCACATCTCGTATTATGGATCCCAATATCATTGGACAGGAGCATTACAATGTCGCACGTGGTGTACAAAAGATCTTGCAAGATTACAAATCCCTGCAGGATATTATCGCCATTCTGGGTATGGATGAGTTGTCCGAGGAGGACAAACTGACAGTCGCCCGTGCCCGCAAGATCCAGCGTTTCTTGTCCCAGCCATTCCAGGTCGCTGAAGTCTTCACCGGTCATGCTGGCAAACTGGTCCCATTGGAACAAACCATCAAGGGCTTCTCACAGATTCTGGCTGGCGAATACGATCATTTGCCCGAAGTTGCGTTCTACATGGTTGGTCCAATCGAAGAGGTTGTCGAGAAGGCCGATCGTCTCGCCAAGGAAGCTGCCTAAAAATTGGGCTAAATATCTACCATCCAAAATGATCCTTGCGAACTAAATATTCAATTGAATTAAGCATTAAAGTTGTCAGAGAAATTACAAAATTTCAAAACCTTAAAGGAAACAATAAAAACTAATTAAATATATACACAAGTCTTTTGAATATCTTCAAGTTATATCATGGGATATCAAGAAAACCACCTTGAGATTAAGCCATATTTTGATTTAGACTTAAACAAGAAGAGAATGCTGACAGCAAAGCGTACATATTTATTTTAGGGATCGCAAAAAGGAGTTCTGAGTTTTATAATATCTATATCCTAAAAGTATTGTCCCCAAGTTTCGTTGCTCTTACTCTTATAGTCTCGAAGACAAAGGTGTTTAAAAGGGTGTACCAAAATTTGTCACGAATCGAATAGGCTCTTGCACCCATTTTTGGGTACCAAGTTAAAAATCTTCGATTTACTATTTTTGAATAAATTTCAATTTGTATGATAAAATATAATTAAAGAACTAAGTCTTCATCTAATTAAAGTCAATGAAACTTTTATTTTTATTTAAAAATGAACATAATAAATGTTGTTTAGACAAAGTTAAAATGGAAAATAAAATTGGATAGCAGTTTCCAGTACTTACATAAATCTATTATACTTTAGTTCACTTAGACTCCATTTAGAATTGAATGATATTTGTAATATTTATTAAGTATGCATTTGTATTTCGATAAATCATAAATATGGTATAATAAATATTTATTTGTAGAGTTTATTATCGTTATTCGCGTTATTTTTTGTGTTTATTTCAAATATTTTTATAGTATGCATTTTAAGGACATCAACTACAGCAATTAATTTAAATAGGCAACCGTTATTTGTTGTTGTTTTGCTTTGATTTTTTTTTTGTTTTTTGGTTTTTTGTTTTGTTGTTGGGGAAATTCAATAAACAATTTAGTTAGACAAATTCATTCAGTGTCTGTTCTGTGCTTCATAGTGTTCTTAACAACTGTTCGTTCGCTTTTGAAAAGTTGAAATGATTTGTAGCTCTTATAATTGTATGTATATCATAAGTGTGGTTTAGAATATATTTTTAAGAAAACATTTTAATAACTAGAAAATTGTTAATTTATATATTTATTCCTGTTAATTTGGTTTTGTTTCGTTTCGTTTTGTTTTAAGTTTTTATTTTCAAAATATGGATTAATTGAAAATGCAATTACGACATTCAACAGCATTTACTTTAGAGCTCCCATTTTATAAAATGTATTATCGTTTTTTATAATGTTCTTTGTTTGTTAATATTAAAATGTAACAATATCTGAACTAATAAATGGTTTGATTTCCAGATACAGTGAAAATGAACCACTTGTAGAATTCAAAATTTGAATACACTCTGCATAAATGAGTTTTCGAATATAACAAAGGTCGCAAGTATTGACAAATGAATTATTGTTAGTCCTTAAGTAAATGACAAAATTAACACTTTAGTATTCCACATATTTCGTTGTGCTTTTTTAAACACATTTTTTATGAGCTAGTGTAAAAGTGTTATTCTAACTTGTCACTGCTCAGACACGGAAAAAAAAACTGTGGTGAAGTAAGAAATCGAGATGATATAAATTTTATCTGTTTTTGAAATTTGCAAACACCCTAGAATAACGTGTTTTCACTATTATTTGCGACCTCTGGAATATAACGTTAAAGCGTTCATTTTTAATCATGTTCTTAATTTGCATTTTTCTTGAAATTTTGGGTGCTATAAGCATTTGGTTTCACTTTCTTTATGTTTTTGTTAAGTTTTTTGTTTTTGTTTTGTTGTTTAGTGCACAAGTATAATCTTAATGTTTATATGATAGAACCATGCATACGCGTACACACACTCACACATTTTACATACACCTAAATGTACCCAATCAGATTTACAAAGTTGCATAGAGACTTAGCCTATTTTCTGCAAAAACAATATAAATACAAATACAAATTACAAGAGTGTATAATAACGTGATACATCGTCGAATTTTCGAATTTCCAAATTGTGTATGTTTCAAGTTGCTTTCTTTTTTAGTTATGAACGTTTTATTGTAATATTGATTTAAAATTCGAATAAAATTTTATAGAAATACTCATTATAATAATCATGATAGTAATAATAATAATAATAATAATATGAACAATATTGTAAATATAATAAAACTTGTCATTTAACTATTATTCTGTTTGTATTATCTGCACGATAGATATTTATTATGCACGAATTCGTATTTAAGTAAATATATATATATATATATATATATATATATATATATATATATATATCCGGATCGAAGACCTTACTTAGGATGAGTAGGAATACTTTTCCCTAATTTTCGATACTTATTTTTAGATTTGGCTCACAAATGTCAGATACCAATAAATTGCAACTATAATTTATACTTTTTTTTTTTTGTTAACAATTAGCTAAATTTCTTTTGTTTTTGAGTTTTATAATCATGTTCTTTGTTTTTTATTAATACTATTTTTTTGGTGTAGTGAAATTTGTTAATGCTATTAATTAACTAACACTCTGCAATTTTGTATTTTCATTCATAATAATTTATTTATTTATGTATTTGTATTTTGTGTACGTACGGTAATTTCCTTGCTCATTTCGATTATCCTATATATATATGGTATATATGGTATCTGAATTTCGAATGTCATAAATAAGTATAAATGTCCGTATGTGTGTGTTTGTGAAGAGTTTAGATATAAAATTTATAACGTGTTTGAAATAGTAGAGATTTTTTATTATTTTTCTTTTCTTGAAAACGTTTGGATCCAAGCAGGCTTGAATATACTCTATTTATGTGAATATGCAAGAAACTGTTTAATTATAAAAATGTTTGTATTTTAGGTTACACACCAAATTCATTTAACAAAAAATTAAACTTGTTCTTGTTGTCTATAGGTACATGAATGCTTGCTTCTGGGTGTTAGTGTAGGTGTGTGTGGTCAGATCAATTGTTGTAGGATGGGGCAAGATATTTCTTAGATCTTCACATTTAAATAAATTATTTATTATTTTTATACGAGTACTTGTTTGTCTGTCATAGTCATAGTCAAATATTTTGTGGACACATTGCTACTACATTCATTTTTTTTAAAGATACTCATAACAGATATACTTGTGGATGAGAAAATAGAGCAAGATGAACAGACAACATATCCGTCGACTTTTAAGTTTTTTTTCTTTCTTTTTATTTTAAATCAATTTATGAATTATTTATTTTGTAATTAAGTGACTAGGCATTAGTCACAGTTGACGGTTGACAAGTGCACCATAGTTAAAATTTACTGTACTGTTTCTGTTGTTGCTGCTGATGTTTTATGTAATGCTTCACATACATCACTTTCTATTATCATACTTCATTTATCGACCTAATTTTGCATCCAACACTCAGCTTTTCCGTGTCCGTGTTTGTGTCCGTATCCGGGTTCCTGTCGTCTACTTCTGTGGCACAAAATCAAAAGTCGTTGCCCCGCTGATCTTCCCCGATGCACTCCGATGAAAGTGGACATTTTGCCATTTGTTGTCGCGTCTGTGCCAGACACGGGTCTCCTCGGACTGATGAGTGTGTGCGTGTCCTTGCCTAAAAGGAATTAAGTCATTAGTTTTATTTATATATCTAAAATCATAATTATTAAATTCTGTCTTTCCTTTAAATTGCCTATTTATTATTTAATTTATTTTTTGAAAATTTATTTATGACTAATTCATTCATCGATTTATTTGACGTAGTCTTATAAAATCTTTTCGTTCCTTTAAATTTTCAATTTATTATTAAATTTAAATTTTGGTAAATTCATTTATACTTGTTATTATTTAAATGAATTTCAAATCGCAATCTTTAGTTTTTATACCCTGAGCCCATTAAAAATGGGCAAAAAAGGGTATTATGCGGTTGGCAGGATGTATGTAACAGGCAGAAGGACGCGTGGCAGACCCCACAAAGTATATATATTCTTGATCAGGATCAACAGTCGAGTCGATAGAGCCATGTCCGTCTGTCTGTCCGTCTGTCTGTCCGTCTGTCTGTCCGTCTGTCTGTCCGTCTGTCTGTCCGTCTGTTTGAACGCGTCGATCTCAGAAACCTAAAGAGCTAGAGACTTCAAACTTGGTATGTAGGTTCCTGGATACCGGGCGCAGATCAAGTTTGTTTTTATTTTTGGATCGGACCACTATATCATATAGCTGCCATAGGAACGATACAGCGAAAATGAAGTTTTAGTATGAAAAAGTTTTGTGTTTGTTGAGATATCAGAACCAAACTAATAGATTATGTATCGGTGCTAGTATTATACATACAATTTGGTTAAAATCGGATAACTATATCACATAGCTGCCATTGGAACGATGCATCGAAAATGAAGTTTAAGTATGAAAAAGTTTTTTGTTTTTTGAGATATCTTAACCAAACTGATAGAATATGCATTAATGTTAGTTTTGTACATTCTGACCAGATTTGGTTCAAATCGGCTTTATATATCTATAGCTGCCATAGGAAAAATTGGTCGAAATTAAACTTTTATTGAAAAGTACCTGGGCTCAGGGTATCCTACTGTTGAGCGTGCTCGACTGTAACTGCTTACTTGTTTTTTTTTTTTAATTGTTAATTTATTATTAAATTTAAATTTAAGTCAGTCACCGCAAATAATATGAGTTTGACAAAATTAAGGCACAAGAAGCCTCCAAAGAGACACATCATATATTTTTAAACTACAAATTCGAAAATATAATAAACTTTTATTTAAACACAATTTTTAACTATTCAAATTAATTTAAATAACAAAAATAGAAAATAATTATTATATTTCATGTTTTATATATAAATTTAACCATAATTTTTATTTTATATTACATTTTTAATATTAAAATTAAAAATAAGAATTAAAAAATATTGAATTCAGCACAATAAAATCTTTTCGTTCGTCTAAACTGTCAGTTTTTAATAAATTTAAATTTTAGTAAATAAATATATTTTGAAAAATTTAAACATTAAGAAATGAGGTTTTTAAATATATTTATTTTTATTTAATTAAAAAAAAAAAATTTTTTTTTTTACCGATTACACTAGGCAACAGCCCCAAAGTTACAAGAACCAAACCAACTTTTTTGGATAGATTTGGGGCCAAAACCGACGAAAAAAATTTTTTTCTTATGGTGAGATTTTTTTTTTATAATTTTAAAAAAATCTGTTTTTTTTATTACTTTTTTTCAGAGGTGCACCCATATTTGTCATCATTACTCGAGAATGCCAAAATCGACTTATCAAAGCTTTACTTTATCTGAAAGCTTTTGAATATATTTATATTTCATTTATACACAGTCTTAGATTTAAATCTTTGATAAATCGGTTTTGGCCTTCTCGTGTAATTATGACAAATGTGGGCGCACCTCCGAAAAAAAGTATTAAAAAAAGGCAAATTTAAAAAATTCTAAAAAAAAATCTCACCATAAAAAAAAATGTTTTCCGTCGTTTTTGGCCACATATCTATAAAAAAAAGTGGGTTTGGTTCTTGTAACTGCCAAAAGTTCGGTTTAGTTGCCTAGTGTTATTTGAATTAAGAATAATAGTCTATTCTGCTGAGCCAACTCCAAATAAAACAAAAAACCAAATAGAGACCGATTTATCATGAATTTGCCGGAAAAATTTGTTTGGGGACTCAACTTGTTAATTTTTTTCAATCTTTGAAGTTTCCATACAAAATTGCCTATTTTTGTTGTTGCTTTGTGCAACTTGTCTCTTTAGAGCTCGTTTACCAACACTGATTTGGTCACACGGTCACAAGTAGCTTCTTAAACATTTCTATAAACTTCATTCTAGAGGTGTTGGGGAGTGTAAATAGAGGACCGTAGACAAAAATTATATTTTAATAATCGCGCGATATATATCTATATCGAATGCATTTATTACTTTTACAATCGCTTTCATCGAAAAAATGATTTAAATACAGTCCTACTCCTTTTTGTCCCACAGTGCGGCGCTTTATTTTCCCAGTTTCACACACACTTCGCGAACATAACAATCATATAAATGCTTCTCCAGTGCTCTTCAAACTTCTTTTGGAATTGGAGCTTGGCCAAATATTCAAAATAAATACATTTTTTATTATTTTATTTTTCAATTCAGTTTATCCAAATAAAACTCATTATGAACTTGATAAACTGCCCATAAAATCGACAAGTCAAACAAAACTAGTGTTGGTAAACGGTCCATAGTAGTGACAAGTTGCACAAAAAAACAACAAAAACAGTCAATTTGTATGAAAACTTAAAAGATTAAAAAAAAAACTAGTTGAGTCCCCAATCTTATTTTTTTTTGGCTAAATTCATGATAAATTGCCCTCTAATTAGGGCTTTTTTTTTGATTTGGAGTTGGCCCAGCAAAACAGACCTTTACCGAATTTAGTACATCAACTTTTAATTCCAACTTGAATAAAATCTTAAAGAAATATGTATATATTAAATTCGAATACGTTTTGATCAATTTTTCGGCATTTATTAAATAAAAATAATTGTATTTTTGATGAGGTGTGTTCTTATTTATTTTTCTCTTTTTTGCTTTCATTACATTTAAGTGAAAGTGTATTATATTTAATTTGAAAACATATTCTTATTAAATCTAACATGAAAAAATCAAATACTGTTGCAATTGCTTGTAATTTTGTTCCAACAGTGTAAATTTGAATGTGACTAATGTATACTCTAAATTTAAACTCTATACTTACTTGTCAATGTACTGTGTGAGCCTTACATAGGCGATGCAAGCGGCTTCTTCTCCCAGTAAATGTACATGGGGATTCAATATTGTAGTGTTAATGGCTTTGCAATTTTTACCAAGAACTGTTTATAACACAAATAAATAAATGGACATGAAGAAAATTTAATATTAAGTATGTAATATTAATGAATTGTTATTTACCATTTTCAAAATAGAATTTGTGAAAATCAATTCCTTCGACTAAATTGCCTAATGCTTCTGGTTCGAAAGCAGTTAAATGTGGATCACATATTTTACTGGAAATAGTTGTCAAAAAATTGAATAGTTTCATTCGATTATTAGGTTATATCGTAGAGAATTTTAATGATGAGAAAACCTACGTATATCCATCGAAGTCACCGCTGTTGATTGCCTCAATCAACTGTTCTGTGATCTTGATTATTTCCTGTCGTCTGGCTGCTTTGAATTAATTAAGTTGATAGTTAATAATAATGATTATTATTCACATAGGTTTGGAATGTGTCAATAAACTGTTGCACAGAGATTACAACCACGGATGAATTTTCGATACGATACGATTACGATTACGATAGAGTAGGATGAGAAATACATTTGAACGATCCAACGAACCAACCAACAACGCACCAATGAAACAGCGTAACAGAACAATCATAATACAATCACAATACAACAAAATCAATAATTTTGTTTATAATGAATAAAATAATAAGTAAATTGTAAAAAAAAAACCAAAATCTATCCTACAAGTAAGCAGCAAAACTACGCAACTACAGATAAATAAAATGAAATGAAGACGCCTTGACTTCAACGTATATTTTCCATTCTAACTTCTTTCATTTTTAGATAGTTGTCACATTTTCAAATCCCTCCGTCGATTCGCATAAAAACAATATTGTTCACTTCACTTTGTTTATATAAATGTATTTGAACACATAAGTTAAGCATTAAAACCCGGAAACACGGCAGAATAATATAAATAAAATATACCTAAAGAAAAAAAGTATTAAATGTGTTCAATTAAATACAAGTACAAAAGAAATGTTAGTGAAAATTTAAAACCGCAAAGGCATTTTTATTAATTTGCATAGATGAGTACACTTGTAATATACAAGATAATGGATTTATACAAGATGGAATGTAAACTTTAATGATGGTATGCCAATTTTAAATAATTTATGGATTATCTAGTATATTATTTTTAATAATATATTTAGTTATATTGTGAATAATTTACTATGCAGTGTAGAATTATTATCGGAGCATAATATCTAGTAATTAATAACAATTAATTAATAAATTAATAGTTATGTTAGTTATTAACAATAGGCATGCGGGTGATTGATGAAAACAAAATGGGAAGAAATTGGTAGAAGCATTTCGGAATTATGGAATGACTGAATGACATACATACCTGAAGAGCATTGTGAATTTCCTGAGATTTGCTGACAAGTTTTTGCAGGACACACAATCCTTATTTCTAAAGCCACACATTCAAACATATATGTACGTAAATATAAATATATATATATATATATATAAATATATATATAAATATATTGATTTTTATATATATATATACATATAAATAGATAAAATGAACATGAGAAAACGAGAATTCAAAGTAAAGTGTATTTGGTTTCTTTGGTTACTGCTTTATTTGTATAGAAAATGAATGGAAGGACATTTCAAATGTTCACCTAATACACAGATTATTTGAGAGACTGTTAGAGACCGACCTATATATATATATATATTCGGGTGCATTATTTTTTAAGTAAACAATGTAACCCAAATTCGTGTTTTGCGGTTAATTTATGATGGTTTCTGCTAGATACCATAGTTCTGTAATCATACTTAGTCCCCGTTTTTTAAGTGGACGAAATTGATATTTTCAGGACAATTGGTCCTTTAACTCTATGAACTTTTAAGAACCCAATCCTAACAAGACTTTTAATACCATTTTTGTCAGAAGCGAACTAAAAACAATTAAGAAATGCTAATAAAGTCTAAAAAATACATTTTTAAACTCAATAAGAGGGGACTAGGAATTCATTTTAGAACTATGGTTTCTTGGTGAACTCGTCTTAGCATTAGGCGTAGATTACGAATTGAGGTTGCCATATTCCAATTTTTGTGGGCCTATACTAATTGATGCACCCTAATATATATATATTGAATATTCAACCTAAGGCTGTTAAAATGTATTCGACTCTTGGTGCGAAACTTCCAAAAAATACAAGGAATACAAGCTTTCAATATTTTTCTGTTCAAGCTAGCAGATACTTGTGTATATGTGTATGTATATACAAAAATACGATGCTACCCACATGTATTGAGAAACATGAGGATACAAATACTTCAGTTTGAGTATTGACAAGGGAAAAAGCAATACATACTCGCAGCCGAATTTATTGGTTCCCTTTATTAGACAAACAGCAAAAATTTAGCATGCGATCTGCAATAGATCAGAGAAAGAGAGAGAGAGAGAGAGAGAATATAATACATAAATCATATAAATGTTTCATATTCCGACTCTTGGTTATTTGGAATTTTGAATATGCCAAGCAATAATGGATCATACCAAAGACTATACGTGTTAATTGACCATACTCACCTCTGAGGCGGCACTTGGACTTGATCTTTATCTGGACTTGATCTATATTGGCATTGACAGTGGTATTGGCATCTATTGTGGTAAAGCCAG
Source organism: Drosophila falleni (assembly GCA_035045575.1). NCBI lineage: Eukaryota > Metazoa > Arthropoda > Insecta > Diptera > Drosophilidae > Drosophila > Drosophila falleni. The sequence continues at coordinate 901,272 of JAWNOV010000082.1, read as the reverse complement.
TGCCAAATGGCATGGCAAATAACTTTGTTGTAGAGTGGCAGGTCGTCGGATTTACTTTGATGTGGGCCCCTAATGTTTGAAATGATTTGTACCGTGAGTACAAATAACAAGAGCTTTAATCTCTGTCTGCAAATCTTGCGTATTGCGTATTAGTAATAACAAAGACTTTTTTAATACAAAGATAAGCAAATGCTTCCAAAAAGATTAAAAATCAATCAATATTAGGAACAAACTTTATTTTTCATTCAATTAAGAGCTCTCTTATTTTTATATTTATTCACACATGAATTTAGAGTGTGTACACAACATTTAGGTATTGCAATAATATTATCAAATTGATCTCTTGATTTATGTGTATACATTCAATTTTTCGCCCTCTATCTCTCTCTTGTAGACATTTAAATTTTAAAGCTTGTGTATAATTTAATGATAATGTTTGGCAATTAAATATTTGTTTTTATTAAAATAATTTGAGGGATTAAGGAATGTACACAACTTGTTTAAGCCCTCTGACAACAAAACTAACATTTTCTGGGTCTGTACATCGATAATCCTGTTAATGTTAATTAACATATGTTAGCAATTCTTACATTTTCTGAGTCTTTAAATTGAGAATCCTGTTAACGTTGATTAACATATGTTATGTTAATATGTTAAAACTGCCAATCTTTGTATTTTAAAAATGCCTTTGCAAAGCGAAGCTCTTTCTGTCTGGACAGAGGAACAGGATTGGACTGAAGGATCATCGCACCTATCTTTCCTTTGTTATAAAATCTGTTGACCTGTCGTTAAAGTTGATTGAAACGTGAAGGGAATGCTAAAAACTGACATGTTTGGAAATTGAATTGAACGGCCAATACTTTGTTTTCTCTTTTAAATTTTGATGGTACTTCAAGAAACCTATCCAGGGCGTATAAGTCTTGTCAAATTAAACAAAATTGACTATTCATTAATTAATTAACGTGTTAATATTATTCATATCGCGGTATGTTAATCAGCTGATAAAATTAAGTTTTGTTAAATGTCGTTTTCCATTTTAATCCAATGTTAGAAGCTCCACAGCTGAAATTAAAATCAAATCCATATTGACAAAATGTCTTTAAACCAATAGCTCTACAAATTATAACAACCTTGATCTTTATTTTGATAAACAAAGGCTTAAAATCCTATAATTAACTGCATACAATAACTACCTAAACATTCCGATTCTGTTTCTGTTTCAAGAGTATGTGTAGGTTAGATTCTTGGTGAAAATATGATAGATCTGATATTATTATAATGTTTATGTGCGGATATTTAATAAGAACAAATTAAAAACAAAACGAAAACAATTATAAAATGCTGGTGAAAATTTACCTTCTGGATCTTTTGATATGACTGTGGTACTGCGATCAACAATTCCTTTTTTATCTTCTAAAAAAAAAAAATAAATTTCATAATTGAAAATGCAGTAGTGTTGTGGACTCGAACTTTAAATAGTCAGTGTGTAATTGCGTGTGTATTTCACAATATTCTCAATCTCAATTAAAGTTCTAAATTCTCAAATTTTCAAATCCTCATTATTAACACGCAAATACACAAGGAGGAGTGGAGTTTATAATTATCTCATTTTTGCTTTCAAAAGTTTAAAAAGGTGCAACAACAAAAGAATTTATAATTAAAAAAAGACAAATGTGTCAAAAAGTTAATAATGAAATTAATTTATTGTAAGTATGTAGTTCGAACAGCTTTCGCAATTCTTCCACAGTTTTTACTACAATCAAAAATATGTTTTGAATACCGATTTCGAATGAGGATCGATGAATTATCGATTTCAAAATAAAATTTAGTTTACTTTATAATCACGATTAATAATCAATGAAATTAGAAAGCATAAGTCACAGGCAATATAAATATAAACAATATACGACAGCTATTAACGACATTGAAGAGCAAAATGAAATACACATGCGAGTAAATAGCATAAATTCAAAAATGTATGAACAATTGGAATAATAGCCTCTGTATAGAAAACAGAAAACAATAGCCAAAAACTAAAAAAAAAAAACAGATCTCATTTGAATCGTTTAATAACTCGTTAATAATTCAGATATCTTTTCCTATATGCTAGTTATGCAAATTGAATGAAACGACTGCACCAATTAAGCCTAATGATTTGCCTCGCTCCTCGTTCTATACATATACGTAGTACTGACATCCGCGATCAATCGATCAATTCTATCGAATCATTGATTATATATTTGATATTATAGTTTCCGATCTGTAAATGTAAATGTAATCGGAAATATTTACCCTTGACATCATCGTCTTCAAGTGTTGTGCTAGATGAATCAGTTGATTCTTTCACCTGAGATCCGTCCCCTTTCTTGGTGATCATGCTTCTGCCTATATAGAGAAATTGGGATTGAGATTGAAATAATACATAGAGCGATGCATATATAAAACATACTGGAGAAGTTTCTGGTGGCCAACATTGTTGTTAATATAGCGCCTTTAAGTTTGCGGCGAGCATTGAATTTTTTGAGACAATCCACTGTCTCCTGGCGATGAACTACAGAAGCCACACGTTCCCGTTGCTTATAATTAAAAAAAAAAAATTTAATATATATGAAATTCAAATCGACACGCATTTAGCATGCAAATACGTACACATATCCACGGATGTTTCAGGGCTTCAGCTGCTGTTATTCGCTTATTTGGATTTACAGTGAGCATTTGATTAATTAAATTTTTAGCCTCTGGCGTAACAGTGTCCCATTCTGGCGAAGGATACTAAAATAGCAATAATAATTTATCCAAATCTGAGTAGAGAGCAATATCAGTAAAAAAATATTTCCAATTTTTTTTTTAAGACTGAAATTAAAGTGTCTCCTTTCAAGTAGGAATTTAGTTTAGCTCTTACATCGTACGCTCCAGCCTTAATTTGTGAGTACAGTCGATGTTGATCCTCGTCCCAAAACGGCGGATAGCCAACAAGCAATATATAAAGAATGACACCTATACATTAAATAAAAATTACAAAATGTTTAGTAATATTTGTAGCATAATGATAATCAGGAACCGCAAGGATTATAAGTTATAAAATACAACTTACGGGTATTCACCAGTTACTTATTTCAATATATATATAAAAGTACTTCATAAAAATAACCAAAGTTTGGTTAGCTATTCTACTTGTCTGATAGTGTTAATATATAACATTAATTTCTATAAAAAACATATCATCTTAAAAACTTTTTTGTTCTTACGGACGGACGGACATGACTATATCGACTCGGCTGTCAATGCTTATCCAGAATATGTTTACTTTATAGGGTCGAAGATGCACCCTTTTCCTTGTTACATAAATTCCAACGAACCCAATACATCCTTTTACTTATTTTTGAAGTAACGGGTATAAAACTCTTTTTTTGTCTGTACAAACTAGTATGAAATAATAATAAAACTTAAATTGTTACTTGGAAGTCTTGATACTTTTTTTTATTTTTACAATAACAAAATATTTTAAATGGAATTGATTTTAACAAAATACTAAATTAAGTTTTTTAGTAGTATTGTTTTTTTTTTTATTATTGCGATTCCTGATAAATGTATTATTATATTTACTATTATTATCTTAGACGACCCATTTAATATTTGTTCAAGAGTTTAATTAGTTTTGTTGGCTTACCGCATGCCCATATATCTACCGATTTGCCATATGGCTCCTTCTTCAATACTTCGGGCGATAGATAACCGGGAGTACCAGCAAATCCGAACCAGGCTTGATGATCGCCTTGTACTTCAATGGCTAGACCAAAGTCAGCGAGTTTCACAGCTGCACCCTTTGCCTTACTAGCTAATAGTAAATTCTCTGGCTTGAGATCTCGATGCACCACACCATTTTGGTGGCAGTGATTGACCGATTCCAATATTTGTTGAATACAATGTGATGCATCAGCCTCTGAATAAAATTCACGTGCAACAATATCTTCGAATAGTTCACCACCAGTTACACTGTAAAATGCATTTATTTCTCAAGTCAATTCGTTTGATTTTTGCTTGTCGAAAATTTTAGTGGTTTTAATTTTTTTTTTTGGGGGGAGGGTGAGTTTTTGTTTTTGTAAACAACTTTGTGTTAGTACTAAGGTTACATGTAAATGTAATAAGTAATTGAGTGTGCAGATTTTAGGGAATTACATATCATACATGTATTGTAAGTTAAATAAGAACTCAAAGGGGAAAGGATGTACTATGAATCTCAATAAACAATAGTCAAGTCATTGTTTTGCTCTATTCATTGTTGTTGTATTTGCAAAAACATCATCGATATTAACAATCTCTTTAGTTAGCATTTAGATGTTTACTTACAGGTCGAAAACAAGATAATGATAGTTCTCCTCCTGAATGCTGTCATGCAATCGAACTGAAAGTGTTTCAAGTTAAAAATATAATATTATTTACAGAATTATTCCTATTCGAACAAGACTTAACAAAACAAATGCACTTTATTTGAATATGGAAGTCTCAATAAATCTATAACCAAAATAACCAAGTAATTTCTCAATTTACCAGGTATTTCATAAAATAAAAGTTATGTGTTATTTATCAAGAATTTCATCAATTTGTAATAATAATTAATTTTCAATTTTTATTGTAGAAATTGAAAAATAATTTTTATTATTAATAGGACATTAGGACAGGCCAAAGCTTGGGATACAAGTTTGAAATTTTGGCACAACAAAGCTATGATAATTTCACAATTTATAAAACGAATTGAAGAATAGACTATAAAATAGTCAAATATCTAAGACTTTTAGTTTTGATATTTCTTTAACTGATAACTTTTTTCTTTTATGCTTATCATTTACGATCAATCTACATTATCCATTTATAAATCCAGTAGCATACCAATATTAGGATGGTGTAATTTTCTACAGATACGCGCCTCTCGTTCCAACTTTTGAAAATCTGTAATCGATAAGTTTGCAGTATCTTGTTAATTGTAATAAAAATACTTCTATTAGACTCTTACCTCGTGCTGTTAGCTTCTTGGTGTTAATAATCTTAGCCGCAAACTCGAATCCCGTTGACTTTTGGACACATCTCTTTACGATCGAAAAGGCGCCTCTGCAAATGTCAAAAATCAAATGTCAATTTGAAATTTGTGTTCTTTTTTTTGGGTTAACATACTTTCCAAGCTCTTCTTTGATATCATAGTTGTCGGAGAAACGCGTACAGGCTGCTGGAGCAGCCATCGCGATGGCACACTTGAGAAAATCTATTGTGTGTGTTGTCTAGAAGTGTGTGTGCACTTGACCGATCCGATTATGTCAGTTATTTGCAATATATGCCTATATATATATGCTGAAGTATATGCAATTTTCTGAAACTAACTTTCGACTCTTGAAATTGCTTCTATATTTTAGACGGCGATGTTTTTTTTTGATTTTCGGGGTAACACTTTCTTTATTAGTCGACGTTTCTGCAGATCAAATATAAAAGATATAGATACACATAAATATCGAAGAAATTAAGCAGCAATATCAAATTTAATTTTGAAAAAAAAATGGATTAAGTTTGAGTTTATAAAAGTAAATAACCCTTTATAGTATACATCGATTTTTCGTTGATGTGGCTTTTGTTTCGGTAAAATTCATAAATATCCCATGTATGAAAATAAAGGATACTTTTTATACCCTGAGCCCATTAAAAATGGACAAAAAAGGGTAAAATGTGTTTGGCCGAATGTATGTAACAGGCAGAAGGAGGCGTGCCAGACCCCAAAAAGTATATATATTCTTGATCAGGATCAACAGCCGAGTCGATTATGCCATGTCCGTCTGTCTGTCCGTCTGTTTGAACGCGTCGATCTCAGAAACTATAAAAGCTAGAGACATCAAAATTGGTATGTAGGTTCCTGGATACCATACGCAGATCAAGTTTGTTTTTATTTTTGTTTTAAGTTTAAGTTTTAGTATGAAAAAGTTTTGTGTTCGTTGAGATATCAAAACCAAACTGATAGATTATGCATCGGAGCTGGTATTATACATCCTGACCAAATTTTTTTAAAATCGGTTAACTATATCATAAAGCTGACATAGGAACGATACACCGAAAATTAAGTTTTAGTATGAAAAAGTTTTGTGTTTGTACAGATATCGGAACCAAACTGATAAATTATGTATAAGAGCTGGTATTATACATCCTGACCAAATTTGTTTAAAATCAGTTTACTATATCACATAGCTGCCATAGGAACGATTGTGTGAAAATGAAGTTTAAGTATGAAAAAGTTTTTTGTTTTTTTGAGATATCTTAACCAAACCTATAGAATATGCATTAATGTTGGTTTCGTACATTCTGACCAGATTTGGTTCAAATTGGCTTCATATCACTGCGGACGGCAGTTCGCGTTAGTGACGAAAGCAGCACGAAGGGTGCGAAAGGCAACTAACTATATATACAGCTAAGTTGGAAAATTTGCTACGACTGTCCGATCAGATCGAGTTATATACCGATTGAAAGGTTTTGTCCTAACTAACAAAATGGCATACTAAAACTTTTTCTAACAAACCTGGGTCATGAGATATGGGGGTGTAAATGGGAGGGGAAAAATTTAAGTGATTGCAGCTAATGGGGCTGTTGGGGCCTTTTGGCCTTAAAAATACGCGTCGATTGATACCTCACCTAACCGCTAGTTTAGCGGAAAAACGCTAAGTCCCGGAAAAATTAAAACCTCAACCGATTCCAAACTATAGAAGCTGTAGATATGTTCTATATAACATTGGAAAGGTGTGGTTGAGGGCTTTTAGGCATACCTTTAAACTTTTTTTCTAAAGTACTCAGGTAACATTTTAGAGGTGAAAAAAGTTTAGCTTAGCTTACATTTTGGCGATTTCTGACAAACCGGCTCTAACGATTATTAAATATTAGTATGTTGTAGTTCGTAACATTTTGCGTTTTATGGTATATGAAACATAAACTTTGACTGAGGGGCTTGGAAGATATTGCCTGTTAACTAAATGTATACAATTTTCTATCGGTCGAAAAACAGGTTTTAGTAAGAAAAACTTTTTGGTTTTATGAAATATATCAACCAAACTGAGACAATATGCATTTAACTTAGTTTTATATATTCTGTGCAAAGTTGATTCAAATCGGACCACTATAACATATAGCTGTCATAGGACCGATCGGGCGAAAATCGAGTCTTAGTATGAAAAACTTTTTTGATTTATGAGATATCTCAACCACACTGATAAAATATACATTTAACTTGGTTTTATATATCCTTGCCAAAGTTGGTTTAAATCGGACAACTATATCATATAGCTGTCATAGGACCGATCGGTCGAAAATCAAGTCTTAGTATAAAAAGCTTTTTTTTACGAGATATCGTAACAAAACTAATAGAGTATACATTTAAGTTAGACTTATAGATCCTGAACAAAGTTGGTTCTAATCGAACCCCTATATGACAGTTAGTCATAGGACCGATCGGGCGAAGTCCAAGTCTTAGTATGAGAAAGTTTTTTTTTCATAGTAAGTACGGGTAAAAAAAATTTTTTTTTTAAATATGAAAAAAAATTTAACAATGATAAATTTACAATGTCAAAAGCAACTTCAAAAATTTCTGATATCCCACAAAAAAAAACCGCTACACTAGGTAAAAGTCTAGTGACGAAAGCAATTTCCAGCCCCAAAATTTCTGATATCCAATTCTGTGACGAGCAAAATTGAGTTTAATATAAAAATTTTAAATAAAAATATAAATTAAATTTTATATTTTGGGGCTGGAAATTGCTTTCGTCACTAGACTTTTACCTCCTGTAGAGGTTTTTTTTGTGGGATATCATATAGCTGCCATAGGAACAATTGGTCGAAAATAAACTTTTATTGAAGAGAGCCTGTGCTCAGGGTATCCTACTGTCGAGCGTGCTAAGAGGTCAAACAACAAATGAATGTTTGATAGTTTTTTAAATAAATGCATCCTATTTTTACGGTTTTTTTTTTTAAATTACATACTATTTATTATAAAAAGATTGATAATTAACTTCTAATTTTAACTTTTAGTAAAAAAATTAATAGTAAAAGTTTTTTTTTCCAATTTTTGATAATTACTTTTATTTATAAATATAAAAACTAAAAGTTTATCCTGTTTCCAGGATACTGCATCCCGAAAAAGTAATATAACTAACGTTTTCATTTATAAAGATATTTTTGTTCCCTGCTTTTTTATCCTAATTAAATCCTAACAAGTTGACAATTCAATACTCAACCTTTCCCAGCAAGGATTGACTGGAAGTTAGTCAAGTATTTGTATTAATACAATTTTGTAGTCTACAATCCCTATTAAGATGTGTTATGGTTTGATAAATTAAATAGTAATACAAAATACATAATTTTATTAATTTATTTTTAATTTTAATTTTTAATATTTTTCATAATTTGATTTTGATTTTATCCACATTTCTTAGTTAAAACTTAATAAATAAATGTATATTTAAAGAAAGTGAATATTTTTAAATACCACAACATTAACTGGATGAACAGTGTGTACATATATAAAAATATGTACATATTATGCAAGTATTTACAGCAAAGAAACTTGGGATATGGATATGGGGGAGGATTTTAACTTGTTGCGAATGTACAAGTAAAATGTATGTATGTATGTTTATATGTATACATGCACATGTGTGTATGTACATTTTTATTTATATATACCGTTAGGCATGTAACTGTTTTGGCCAATTAAATATTGAATACACCATTTTTTTATAGTTTTTAATGATCCTTAAATCAACTTTAAAGCAAATAATAATTATTTATTTTGTTTTAAATTGTTATATTTTTTTGACAAAATAGTTACTTGACATATTGTATATACGTAGGTGTTTACATAAATATACATATATACACACATACAGGTTACTCTTTACTCTCTTGCTTCCATTTTCCATTATATTTTCGCTGCGCATGAATTTTCCACCGTTATTCCAATTGGCAGTAATGTCGAAAATATGAACACATACATACATATGGATATATAAATACACGGTATACACACATCCATTTATATCTATATACTCAGTATATACTGGAGTATCTATGTGTATGTAAAAGAAATGTATGCATATTCTATTAACTTATGTACATTTTAAGGATGCATACATTAAAAAAGGTAATAAAAATGAAATTATTAATTAAATACTGTTGAGTTTTTTACTTTATGCAAAGAAAACGGGAAAAAAAGAATGTATTTGTAAATATGTACATTAGATACAAATGTGCATATAATTGAACTGTTATAAAAATCTTAGTAATTTACACTTTTAACTTATTCTTAAACTAAATACCAAATAAAAAAATCTATATTCTTTGAAATATATAAAAAATGCGATTTTTGGTATTTGTCCACAGAGTTTCATGACCAACTGTATTAATACTAGTACAGGATTTAACTTTAAAGATATTTTTCTGTATGTTCGAATATTTGAAGTACATAAAATATATGTGAATGTATGTGTGATATATACATCTATATATGTATATGTATTAAATGGCTGTCCTTTGGAAACTGGGCGAGGCTTAAACGGAACGGAACGACTGACAGTAGCTCAAATAAGTGTTTTAACAACCTGCAGCATTCGAATATTTTTGAATTAGATATTTTTAAAATTTATTCAAATTTATTTTATAAGAAAATATATAAAGTTTTACACTATTTTCGTTGTAAAAACAATTACTTGACATACTGTAAGTGTGGATGCGTGTTATATTGAATACATTTTCACAAATTTTACATGTATTTATATACATATATATATATATATATATAAATATATGTCGGACGGGTATGTATAAATATAGATAGATATATGTAAATATGGATTAATGTACTTAATACAAAATTCCAAACAGACACACATGCATATGCATACATTTTCTTTAATTCACACACACACACAAACACTAAAGTGAAAAGTACCCACGCATATATAAAAAATTTAATACATGGAATTTATATGTATGATATATATATTTTATGCTATATTTATATATGCACGTATATTTTTGAATCTCTCCCGTACATCCGATAATAAATAGCGGTAAATAGAAGAACCACATAATTTAACATAAAAACATTCATATATACATATTTATATATATGTATGTATACGTGTATGTATTTAGAATAAATAGGAACATATATACACACGTTAAACGTATATACATAGTTCAAGTATGATATAAAAGTAAAAGTATATATATATCTATTAAATGTGTTACTCTACTGTATATATGTATGCATGTATATACACGGTTAACGGGACCAGGCGACACGCGACTTATATACGTACGTACATATGTCTATATGTATATGTATTTGCTCGAAGTATTGTTTCGTATTCGGTATCGAATCGAGAACGTCCGTTGGTTAGGAAAGCGAATTCAATACTGATGGCAGCATCAGGAGTATGCTATAGAATTGTACACCTACACATCTATACCCATACACACATATGCTTTACATTTCTGTATCCCAGGTCGCCTCAATGCTCTCACATTATTTGTATATTCGCTCTGTCTTAGCTATTGGATTTTGTGAACCAACGCAGTGGAGAGAAAGAGAAAGTCTCCACTCTTTGACGCATGACCGACTGACCAAAAGCTTTATAAACTCCTTCAGAAAGCTTTCGGCTTGAAAAGCTCACCACAGAGGCGAGAGCGTTTAGTGTGCTATGAAAATGAAAATAAAAGACTATGAAAACAAAGAATCTTTGTATATAATTCAAATTCATACATTTCTCTTACTATTTCATCTTTTTAAGGCATTCGTGAATTAGTATATTTAATAAATCTCATCATAGCGGACCGGAAATAATCATTATTCTTACACTTTTGAAATGTATACAGTTGCTCAAGTAATTGATTTGAAAAAGCAAAAAAAAATTAAGCCTTCTATTTGCAGTTATTTTATTTAACTTAAGACTTTATTATACGCATTAAAATATATAAATTCATGTCAAAAAAATTACTTGGTGCACTGTAGCAATGTTTGCATATGTAAATTTACACTGGGTTTGCAAAAACAACCACAGGTGGTTGCCAATCTGGAGTCCAGACAATTCTCAGCTATATTTGCCGTATAAACTCGCTGTTGTGATGCTCCTGAAGTTCACTGCATTTAATTTCCGTGATTTTCTTGTTTCTTTTAATAATGCCAAATGCCGACTGCCGAAAGAATAATATTATTAATGTTGTTAATTGCCCACAGTATCGATTATGACGGTTTGTGTGCAATGTATTGAAATATCGAAAGTATGCATTGCAACATCGATTCTTTGCATGTATCGATGTTGAAACTTATAATTTGAATTTGCTTCAACATTGACATTTTTAAAGGGTATAGCTTTTTAAAGGGTCTGTATTTAATATTAACAGAATAGAAAAATACAAAGGCCTAGATTTGTGTGCCGGTGTGCGTGTGATTTTATCCACATAAAGCAACGAAAAATCGATGATTAAAACAGCTGATCGTTTTGCACAGTTTAAGAAAATTAATGATGACTAAACATGTTTTAGTACATTTACATATTACACGTATTAATTTTTATTACAATTTCTTCCCGTAAAAGCTCTTTTTAATGTACAAAAATATAAAATATATCGTACCCGGTCACTGAGAAAACGGTTAGCGACCAGCCCCCTTGCTTGTGCAGGGCTGCAACATTAAAAGTACGAAAATTCGATGACCCGAACAGCTGATTGCTGCTGCAGGGCTGCAAAAGTGACAAATTTACCTTAAATGATTAACTTGCCAGATCAGGAATTCGTTTTCTGCGAACGGTGGCAACATTGTTATTGACTAGACAGTCAAACAAACAAATTCCATTAACTTTTAATAAAATGTGCAAACTTTTGAAGAATATCATATCTTTACATAATCCTAATTAATGCCAGCAAGCTAAAGATATATCGTCTTTATTTACGCAATTCACTTGCCGCTTTTAGTAAAGAATCGATCAATTGGGCGAGGCTGGTGCACAATGGGTTCCTTGGAGGAGCAATTAAGGCAGCTGACAATATTGAACAGCAGGACGAAGGACGACGAGGGATATGTGAGAACCGGAAAGGTGGCAGCTCTGGTGGAAAACTTGCAGCAGAAAGTGTCCGCTGAACAATGCAATGTTCATGGCAGGTCCAAAATGGCACCGACAATTCCACCAAAACCTTTTCGAAAATCAATGGAAATGCCTCAGGTACACTGATAAAAACAAAGTGCATGGTATAATAAAAATTATTTCATTAATTTATTTTAATTAATTGCAAAAGTTACTTAAAGCGTATACAAACTAAATAAGAATCCAGAAAAATCTTTTCGAAAATCAATAGAAATGTCTCAGGTACACTGATAAAAACAAAGTGCATGATATAATTAAATATAATCAAATTAATATTATTTATATATTTGAAATATGTAATTGAAAAAGTTCACTAATGTGTATTTCAATTAAATAGGTTTTAGAATATTTTATATTCAAATATATATCATTTTTGATATAAGAATTACAAAAATTGAAGAACTATGTTGTTTATTCAGGTGCCACTCAGCAAACTGGTTACAGATACTCGAGAGCCATTATATTCGCAACCTCTGCACAGTTTAGAATTCGGAGCCATTAAAGATACGAAAACTGTAAGCGAATCCGAATCCGGATCAGGATCAGGATCGATGCTTTTTCGTAAGCAGCCAATTTACGGAACTCAAAGTGCTGAGAAATCAGCGACTTTGGATAATCCGGCTGTATTGGAACAGCAATTGGAAGCTTTGGCATACCATAAACTGCAGATGGAAAAGAGAGGTCTCTTGGGGTTAAAAGGTCATACAACCGAACAGCATTCAACAGTCGCAAGCATTCCAAAACTATCATCAACATCTCTCAGTGCACGTAATGTAACTAGCAGCCAAAATGCTTCAATTTACAGCAATCTGAGAACATGTCCAGATAATACAAAGCCTGACTATATGCATTTATCTACACGCTCCGAAAATAATACTAGTACACTATATTCAAATATACAACAATCCGCTCCACAAAAAAGTAAGTCCCTAAAATAATACTTCTAGCTAGTTTTAATTGAAATTCTTATTTTTGAAATATCATTCATTTGTAGTAACTTTAATGACTTTATAAATGATCCTGAACTTATATTTAGTTGATTTAATGAGATACACAAATTTTTCAAATTATCTGACATTTTTGTTACAGATGTAAAGCCAATTTCAAGCATGGAGCCGTTGCCTGGGCAGCTTTCAATTTGTACAAGTTCCTTCCTAAAAAAAGATTTTGATGATGAGCTACCGCCACCACCAAGTCCGGTAAGCTCTTCTTATAGCGAACTTCGGCGAGCAAGTGATGTCTTCACCAAGGCCGTAGTAAGTCCACAGGAAACTAATGTTATTCAAGGGCAGTTGCCCATGCCTGTAGTTTCACACGGAAATTATGCCAACCATTATGTGCAGAACACAACTCCCAAAGTAAGCCGTATGTATAAAACTCTTGTCCTGACTGACTCACTGAACATTATTTTTTTTTATATATATTTCAGTACTATGAAGGCAAATCATGCGCGGACTATTATGGCTATGGTGGTCTATCTCAGGTATATAAAATAATTGTGCTTTGATTTTATTAATTATTTGGGGTTTAATTGCTTTTTATGTAGAGCTCTTCAACATATGATTCGATATATGAGCCCATTAATCCCCGTCCGCCTAACGATATCGCATTACGAACAAATTATAATATGTATGCGAATATCAATCAAAGCAGTATACCGATCCATTCCACAAATACTGAAAATACTTCAATGTACTGTAGTGGTGGAATCGCTGCAGATGAAAGTATTGATCCAAATTATTCGAAAAGGGATACAGATACAATTGACGAGAGTCAAAGCAATTATCATTTAACACCAATTGATTCATCGAATGAAGTTGAGAGCTATGGTATGTTTTTTATTTTTATACATGCAAATATATATTATTTATTAATTTATCTGTTTATTAGGGCGTTGTTACAAATGCGGAGATCGCGTTTTGGGCGAGAACAGCGGTTGTACGGCAATGGATCAAATTTATCACATATCGTGTTTTACTTGCACCGAATGCCAAATAAATCTGCAGGGAAAACCATTTTATGCTCTGGAAGGTAACCCCTTTTGTGAATATGATTACTTACAGACCTTGGAGAAGTGTTCCGTTTGTCTCAAGCCAATTCTGGAGCGGATTCTGAGGGCGACGGGCAAACCGTATCATCCACAATGCTTTACGTGTGTTGTGTGTGGAAATAGTTTGGATGGTAAGCTGAAACTAATTTATTTATTTATTCAATCAAATCAATCAATATCAACAATGAATACAATTTTGAATAAATATAAAATAAAAAAAACTAGAGTTAAACACTTAAGGATACTGCTTAAAAATGAGATTAAATGAGAAGATTAAAATTAAACATTTTAAGTAAAGAGCTTAAAGAATAAAATTTAGATAAAACTTTATAGATAATTATTTCTAACCAGACTATGAAAACAATTAACAATAATACAAATCTGTATAAATATAATATTTGAAAAGAATCAAAACTCAGCATGTTATATTTTAAAATTAAAATTTGAATCAAAAATAAATAAAAACTAGTGGGCCGGTGCTACAGTCGAGCATACTTGACAGTCGGAGACCCCGTACTTACTAAGGAAAAAACTTATAATGGAAAAAAATTAAAAATAATATAGTTAACTTAAATGCATATTCTATCAGGTTGATTACGATGTCTCATGAAACATACTAAGACTTAATTTTCGTCCGATCGGTTCTATGAGAGCTATATGATATAGTGGTCCGATTAGAACCAACCTTGGACAGGATATATAAAACCAAGTTTTAGGCATATTCTATAAGTTTGGTTTTGATATCCCATAAAACAAAAAAGTTTTTCATACTGTAGCTTGATTTTCGCCCGATTGGTCCTATGACAGCTATATGATATAGTGGACCGACTTGAACCAACTTTGGTAAGGATGTATATGACTAACTTAAATGCATATTCTATAGGTTTGGTTACGATATCTAATAAAACTAAAAAGTTTTTCATACTAAGACTTGATTTTCACCCGATCGATCCTATGACAGCTATATGTTATAGTGGTCCGACTTAAACCAACTTTGAACAGAATATATAAAACTAAGTTTAATTTCTATTCTATAAGTTTAGATACAATATCTCATAAAACAAAAAAGTTTTTCATACTAAGGCTTGATTTTTGCCCGATCGGTCCTATGACAGCTATAATGATACAGTGGACCGATTTGAACCAACTTTGGTAAGGATGTATAAGACTAACTCAAATGCATATTCTATAAGTTTGGTTACGATATCTCATAAAACAAAAAAGTTTTTCATACTAAAACTTGATTTTCGACCGATTGTTCCTATGGGCGCTATATGATATAGTGGTCCGATTCAAAAAAGAAACAAACTTAACCTTCCTGCAATATAGAGGAATCTACATACCAAATTTGGTGTCACTAGCTTTTAAATTGCTCCTATAATTGGGATATGAAATTTTTTTTTTCGATTTGTGGGCGATATAGGGGGTGTGGCTGAATTTTGAAACAAACTAGATCTGCCTGCAGTATAGAGGAACATTCATACCAAATTTGGTGTCTCTAGCTCTTATAGTCTCTGAGATCTAGGTGTTCACACAGACAAACAGACAGACAGACAGACGGACATTGCTATATCGACTCGGCTATTGATGCTGATCAAGAATATATATACTTTAAGGGGTCTGCCACGCCTCCTTCTTCCTGTTACGCACATATTCGGTAAAACAAACCCAATAGACCCCTGTACTTTTTTTAAGTACGGGGTCTAATAAGTAGTTATAAGAAGTCTACTTTAATTTAAAACATGTGTTAGTATCACTGCGGACGGCAGTTCGCGTTAGTGACGAAAGCAGCACGAAGGGTGCGAAAGGCGACTAACAATATATACAGCTAAGTTGGAAAATTTGCTACGACTGTCCGATCAGATCGAGTTATATACCGATCGAAAGGTTTAGTGCTAACTTACAAAATGGCATACTAAAACTTTTGCTAATTCACCTGGGTCATGAGATACGGGGGTGTAAGTGGGAGGGGAAAAATTTATATGATCGCAGCTTATGGAGCCGTTGGGGCTTTTACGTAAAATTTTTTATTTTTTAAAAATTCTTATCAAAAATACGCGTCGTTTGATACCTTGATGACCCAAATCCGATAACTGGTTCAAAAGATAAATAAATTTGAAAATTTTAGTAGAATACTAAAAATGAAGTGAAAAATTAGTTTCTTTGTTTGTCTGTTTGTCTGTTTGTATCAAAGCGCTAAAAAAGCGTAGATGTTATGATGGGGATTTGTTCATTTTTGAAAATCTAGAAATGTTTGTTTTACGACTTTTTCGATTTCCCGCTAGTTTAGCGGGAAATCGCTAAATCCCGCTAAATTTGAAACCTCACCAGTTTCCATACCATAGTAGCTATAGATATGTTCTGGGTATCATTGGAAAGGTGTGCTTGAGGGCTTTTAGGCGTACCTTTAAACTTTTTTTCTAAAGTACTCAGGTGAAATAAAGTTTTTTAGCTTACATTTTGGCGATTTCTGACAAAACGGCTCTAACGATTTTTATTAAATTTTAGTATGTTGTAGTACGTAGAATGCGTTTTTTAGTATATGAAACATAAACTTTGACCAAGGGGTTTGGAAGATATTGCTTGTTAACTGAATGTATACATTTTTCTATCGGTCGAAAATCAGGTTTTAGTACGAAAAACTTTTTGGTTGTATGAGATATCTCAAACAAACTGATAAAATATGCATTTAACTTCGTTTTATATATCCTGGCCAAAGTTGGTTCAAATCGGACCACTATATCATATAGCTGTCATAGGACCGATCGGGCGAAAATCAAGTCTTAGCATAAAAAACTTTTTTTTCACGAGATATCGTAACAAAACTAATTGAATGTGCATTTAAGTTAGACTTATAGATCCTGAAGAAAGTTGGTTCTAATCGAACCACTATATCATATAACTGTCATAGGACCGATCGGGCGAAGTCTAAGTCTTAGTATGAGAAACTTTTTTTTTCACAGTAGGTACGGGGCTTCCGACAGTAGAGTAGCAACTTAAGCGATGCGAGCAGTGGGCGGAGCCCCCTACTTTTCTTTATTAAAAAAAATTTTTTTTTTTTAAATATGAAAAAATATTCAACAATGATAAATTTACAATGTCAAAAGCAAAAGCAATTGCAAAAATTTCTGATATCCCACAAAAAAAACCTCTAAACGAGGTAAAAGTCTAGTGACGAAAGCAATTTCCAGCCCCAAAATTTCTGATATCCAATTTTGTGACGAACAAAATTGAGTTTAATATAAAAATTTTAAATAAAAATATAAATTAATAAAAAAAAACAATTGGCATTCGGCACTGCGCAAAAAGTAATTTTTATGTACAAAGAAGCTCACCCTTTTTGCGCACAGTGCACAAGGCCAATTTTTTTTTTTAATTTATATTTTTATTTAAAATTTTTATATTAAACTCAATTTTGTTCGTCACAAAATTGGATATCAGAAATTTTGGGGCTGGAAATTGCTTTCGTCACTAGACTTTTACCTCGTTTAGAGGTTTTTTTTGTGGGATTTTATAATTACCTTAAGATTAAACATTTGATTTTTATTTGCAGCAATTCCATTTACAGTTGATGCCACAAATCAAAATTACTGTATTGCAGATTTTCACAAGTAAGTCGTCACTTTTTTCATTTTTAAGCATACATATTTAAATAAATCATTTTTTTAAATATAGAAAATTTGCACCACGATGCTGTGTATGTAAGGAGCCGATTTTGCCGGAACCCGGTCAAGAGGAAACTGTGCGCGTAGTCGCCCTAGATCGAAGCTTTCACTTGGAGTGCTATAAATGCGAGGTTAATAATCAGCCAATAATAAGCATATATTTAAAATTGTGATGCGATTAAAGGTATTTATATTTTTCCCATCAGGACTGTGGCCTCTTATTATCCTCGGAAGCTGATGGACGAGGATGCTATCCTCTAGATGATCATGTTTTGTGTAAAAGCTGCAATGCTCGACGTGTACAAGTTTTGACAAATCGCATGACCTAAGACTCTGAAGATAGAATAACTTCTTATTGATTATAATAACTAAAATTCTCATAATTATTACTATCACTTTAATAGATCATATGCATTCCAGTCAAATGTGTTACTCAACTCATATAATAAAATAGGCAGTCCGTAAATATCTATACATAAGTTAATTCATATAAACGCACGGCCGTTAAATCATATACTCAACATGTAATTGTGTGTGCATTTGTAAACTTTTAATTACATTATTGTGTATGTAGCTAAATTATTATTAAAGAAAAATAAAAATAATACTAATGTCTATGAATGTGTCTATTTGTAATTTATCCATTCGGATTTTATTTTTATTGAACGAAACCCTATACATAATTTTGTTGTTACTTTGAATTTCGAAAGGATATTCTTATTTGTATTCAGCAGAGTAGAACTATCAATTGACATTTACAGAAGCGTTTATTGAAAATTTGATAAATTGTTGTGTAGGGGGAAAAATGGTCTTATAAACAGAAAATTCCTGATATTTTGGCAAATTACAGAACAATTTAGACGTCCTTCGGTTGGCACTAGTTAGCCTCATCAATTAGCTTCAAAGGATATTAGAGTTATTGTTTTTTTTTAACAATAAATAGTTGTTTTTCTATGTGTGCATTGCAACTAAAAGTATGCAGTTCATTTTGTATTAATTGTTTTTCCGATATATAATTATTATTTAATCACAAATTAGATTTGCATTTTTAGCAATAATATAACACAAAATGAGATCTTTTATGAATGCATTTCTATTACTTGTCTTTTAGATATTAACTTTAAAAATGTCTGTTAAAGTTAGTTTAAAAACAGGCTGAACAATATATATTCATGTCCAACGCAGTTTTAGAAAAAAAAACGAGAGACGATTTAAAAAAAAAAAATTTTTAGAAAACCGAAAGTATAATAATAAAACGGCGATTTGTTTAATGTTTCATTCGTAAGCTGTTTTAATAATTTAGCTGAGAATTAAAGTTTTCTTAGATAAAAAATGCAGTTAAAATATAATGTCATTATTCATTTCATTGAATATAGAAATGGATGGGTTTCACGCGGCCTTGGTTTTCTTATTTGGCACAAAGCTGGACGACTTGATGGCGCACTTGTGTTGACCGAATAATCCGGAAACGGGCATACAGCGACAATCACTGATGGTTTCGGTCTTAAACAGTGTGTCGGCAATGGAGGATGTCACCTGGTTAAGTACTTTCTTCTGATCGGCGGCCTTTAACTTGTCAAAGTTTTGTGTGGCGAATGCCCAACCTCCATTATTGAGTACAAAATCAATGCCCATATCATTTTCGAACTGCAATTTGGGTCGCTTCTTGTTATCCTTGCCATCCAAAGTCGCAACTAAACGTGCATTAAATCCTGCAGAATATATTTTGTGTTAAAAATCAAGTGTGAAATGCGAATCTACGTATATTTATTTGGATACTTACCAACGAGTTTCTCAGCTGATACACCCTCTAAGGCAAGTCCCTTAATAGGTGCTATTAAATGAAGGAGCGCACCATCGAATCGGGTCACTGATCCTGTTATATGAGCACGGACAAGTTTCAACTGCGATAGAATAATAAAATATCAGATATTATGCAGTTATGTATTTAATTATTAGAATTGCAAAATAATTCAATTGGTTTTTAATTGAATTTGATTTTGAAATTTATAGTACGCAGACTTACCCAATTGCTGTACTCGAGGGAGTCACTTCGGACGCCAATAATGGTCTTGGCTGCACCGGCACGGAATGGATAGTCGAGGGCCAGTTGGAAGGCGTTCTCATCGGACTGGGGCACAATGGTCTTAATGAATTGCTCGAGAGTTTTATAAATGTCGAGAACTCGCTGTTCGGTGATGATTTGCTCGACACAATTGTCACAGAATGTTTTGGGACCGTTCAGCTGAACATTGGCCACATTTCCCTTGTAGTTAATCTTGCCATTGTCGCTGGTGAGGAGAGCCGGATAACGTTTCGTTTGATCGAAGGCAATGACACCGACTTGAACATCGCTGAATCCACGGCTCTTCAATGCATCCCGAATCTCGGTGATGGCCGGTGCCACAAGATTGGACAGCACCTTGGGTGTAACATTCACATCCACGACAAACACAACATCCGCCTTGTTCGTTGGCGTTTTTACGGTGAACTCTTCGTATAGCTCACGTTGACCCACGGGTCCGGCACATTTGAGGCAGCGTTGCGGCAGTAATACCATTTTGTTCTGGTGCTTTAGAGCCGTTCCATAGGCCAGGGCGAATGTGCAGGCAACGGATTCCTTATCCTTCTCAGCCGCATCCTGTACGGCAATGTCGCACGCCTTGCGGTACGGCCGGGAATCCAATGCCAAGTAATTCAGCACCAATGAGGATTCAACGCCAAAGATTTCACTGCATATATCATTGCGATTCTGGCTTTCCAGCTGAGCCTTATTGAAAGCTACCGGATTGCACTTGCCAACGCCGTAGTCATTGCCCAGGGTAGCAGAGTCCTTGGCGAGCGTTCCGTCGATCTGAAGGTAGTCATCATAGGGCTCGGCATTACCGTTGCCCAGCAAACCGCGAGTCTTGCTCGTGTAGAAGCCGTTGACCATCACCTGGCAGACCTTCAAGTCCGTCGTACAGACAATTGTCACGCCGTACACGGAGTGCAGGGATACGGTGTGGAATTCACGCCAGGCATGAAGTCCGGGCAAGTGTTGCGGATACTCGACGGCCTTGTTGTTTACCTTGAGGGCGGTGGTATCGCTAACTTCCATAAAGTTACCGTCCTTGTCGACCAATGTGATGGATTTCAATTTGCCGTCGCCGATCTGGCCAATGATCGTAAAGTTGTTATCGACGCTATCCTGGGCGAGGATGTACTTGCAGTTGCCGGGGTAGGCAAAGGTCCTTCCATCGAAGCTGAACACTTGCTGGCCATTCACCAACTGGCCGTGCAGTTCGAACTTCTGGAAGAGCACCGAATACAGCCAGGAGGAGTACAGGTCTTGTTTGGTCACAAACAGGTTCTCCCAGTTCTCGTTCAATATGAAGTTGATCACACTTGAACGGAACGAGAATACGGTCGGTATCTGGGCCAGCTGATCGAAATAGTTGGGCAGATAGGATGTCCAGCTCTCCAGATCTGTGGCCGGAGATCCGGTCAACCCTCCCGTATTGCCCTCAATAGCTGACCAAATAGAGCGCAGCGATTTGATCAACAGCTTGGACAGATCCTCCAGCCATTTCTCGTCATTCACCTGCGTCTGCTTCAACTTTGCATTGAGGTATTCATGCATCTTCTGCAGGAATTCACTTGTCTCCGTTGTCTGTGGCAGAATGTGCAATTGGGTGAAGATATTGTTCAACAACTCCAAGGTCTGTTCAACCAATTTCCATTGCTTGATCTTCGCCGTAACTTCATCGCGTACAGCTTCAAATGTCGGCAATTTGGCTAGATATTCCTTAATCTCAGTGATTGCATCTTCGCTGAGTTTGACGATTGACTTGATCAGTTCCTGAACGGCTTCATGCACCGGTTTGAGCGTCTCATTTATTGCCTTGCCGTAGTTTTTCAATGCTGGTCCGTACTTCTCTAGCCATTCAATTATATCCTTAAATGCCTCTTGATACGCATTCACAATTTCAACACGAAGTTGTCCAATTACTTGGGTCATTGAGACAACCAATTGTTCCCATGCCTTCAATATGGAGTTCTTCCACAATTCTTGCAGCTTCTCAAAGACCTCCTCGAATGCCTTGTGTAATTTTTCGTAGTTCTCCGACAGTGTCTTTGTGATATCATCGACAAATTTATTGAGCTTTTCAACAAGATCACGGCTGTATTTGAAACAAATAATTGAAAAGAAAAACAGATGCATCAACTTATTATCCTTTTTGAATAGATACCTAAAGCTTTAACTTTTATATTTGTATCTTACTTACATGTTATCAAAAAGTTTTGCCAGTGTGGGATCACTTTCAAGTTCCTTAACAATTGATTTTAATTGATTTTCGTAGCCGTTCTTTAATTTCTCAAAGTCTGGAGCGCTCTTCTTGACTAACTTAAGCTTCTCATCAAAATCGTCACGAACCTTTTCAAAGCGTTTCTTTAACTTCTCCGTAATGGCATCGGTTTCCTTCTTCACTTCTGTCTCAAAGGTATTCTATAAGGATTTCGAAGCAGGTAATTAGAAATATTCAAATAATAATAATTCTGTCTTTTACTGAGATTTTACAATGTTTCTAAAAACATAACTGAATAAATCAACTAGTGGTTAAAAATGTGTTTACCTGGAATGCTTTGACCTCATCGTCGTTAATTTTGTAGGTGGTTTGAAGGAAATTGGCTGCATCGAGAGCCACACGTCCATTGGATAGAGATTTTCCGCCATTGCCAGAGACATCGAATTTAAATTCTTTGCCCAATTTGAATTCGGCATTGGCATTAACTAGATTCTGCCGACTTAATGAGAACTTGGCCAAGTTTGGCTGCAATTCTGTGTGTACTTCCACAGGCTTTTGGCCAAAGACTTGAAGTTTCGAATTGAATTTCGCTGAACGCTTCTGCGTATCGAAATCGGCTGTCACATGGAGGATCTGCTCGTTTAAGCCATTCACGGATAACTCGACGCGATTCTTGTTACCAAACATCAGATAACCAGCGTTGATGTCCAGGCTACTGATGTGTAATTCGCTGCCGGTACTGAACTCCTTTAAATCCGTGTTGAGAGCCGTGTGGGTGTTGAACACGTACTCGAATTGTAGACCGGATGAATAAATCTTCTCGTTGGATGTGATGTTGAAGCTATTGAAGCCCTTAGATGGATGTGTATTACGTATCTGACTTGAGGCAATCACTTTCTGATCTGGCGTTCTGAATATATCAAAGATGAATTCGCTATTCACAATCTGTTTGTCCCGATTGACATCGACAGTGCCGGAAACAGTCAATGCCCTAATTGTCGGATGCTCAACCTTGAGTTGACCTTTGGAATTGAAGGCAACCTGCTCCACACCGGATATATCTAGAACAGCCGATACTCTGGCCACATCATTGGGTCGCTGCAGTTTATCGATATAGAATGCCGCCGATTGTTCATAGTGGCCAAAGATCTTGCCACCTGAGGGCAACTTTTGAACAGTCTCGAATAGAATCTGTCGCTTTGGTAGCGTCAATTTGACGGTTGATCCCGTCGGCAGAACATTTGCATTGACCTGATATTTGAGATTATTGCCAGAGATGTGTCCATCTAGATTGTATTCGAATTTGAAGCCCTGACGTACGCTCTTTGACTTAAATTCGAGCTCGTAGGGATAACCGACTTCACGGACATCGACAAGAACGAGAACTGCGTGCTCGTAATGATCCAAGTGCTTCTCATCGAGAGTAACCGTCGATTGCAGTTGAATGTTCATGCACTGTTTCTTTTCCTCGCAGAGAGATTGCTTCAGGTTGAACTCCTTGTTGGTCACCTTCAGGGTGGTCACACCGTTCTTGGGTCCAACGTTACCATTTAAGGTATAGGAGAAGCCAACTTCTTGATCGGTGCTTAGGGCAAAGTGTTGACGGGTTAGTGTAAAGCGGCCCGAGACGGGTTTACCATTGTACTGCACCTGACCTTGTCCATCAATGATGGACTTGTTTTGATCCTTCTTCAGGCTATAGGAGGCAGTACCCGACAGGATAACACCCTTGGCATTCTTCACATTCACCTTAATGCTCTTGGTCTGCGCCTTAACGTCCAGGACATAGCTGTCCCACTGCAATTTCTTCGAGTTCCAGTTGCCAAGGATGTAAAAGTCATCAATGCTCGTATACGATGCTTCCGCATTCAGTTTCAAGTCGAACTCGACCAATTGCTGAATGTCCACAGTGAGTTTTGCCTTACGCTCGCCCAGAATCTCAACGATGCCCACAATTACAATGGGTTCTCCGGTTGCAGGACTGGCACGCACATCCAATCCCTTCTTGTGTGCGGAGGCAAACAGTTTGCTCTCCAAGCTATACGACTTTCCAGCATTCTTCAGCTCCGCGCTGAGAGCATAGCTGTCCTCGGCTGCCTTTTGAGCGCGCAGAAGAACCTCGAGATTCTTCACCGACTCGAAGCTGGTATCGAATTTAAAGTGTAAAGCTGCCGCGCTGTCAACCAAACTGACATCGCCATTGGTCTTGACGTACTTCTCCCCATATTGTCCATTAACGCCGTATTTCCATTTGCCACTTGCCACTCCTCCCGCAGTGGAGGGTGCTTCATGGTGATCGTTCTGATAGCTGCCATCGAATTTCACGGCGCTTGCCAGATTATTATTCTGGAGATCAAAGGTGTAGGTACCCTGTTGGGGGGTACCCTTCCAGACGGTGTTAATCTTGGTGTACTGTCCATCGCCGGTCTTTGAATTTAGCGAAAATTCCAGATTGTGAGGTCCATTTGCAGCTCCTTCGACGGGTTTCAATACTTTACCATGACTGCTTAGCTCCCAGGTCTTGAATTTGGTCTCGGGTAACTGCAGATTAGCCTGTACTTCATAGGTGCAAGGCTTATTATGCTCTCCCACATGATAATTGCCGTTGAGGTTCGCCGAGAAGCGTTCACCAAACTTGCTAGAGATGCGTCCGATGGCATGTTGTGCACTATATTCATCAAGCATAACGGACAGCTCCACGGGCAATTGATTTGGAAAGTTACCCTTTACGGTTACGCCTAGATCGAGGGCTTTGTTTGCACCCTTTGGCAGATTCTTAACATGATAACTGAGCTCGGCCTTTTCACCACCGTAAGCAGTGACCACCAGTTGACCATTGACCGATAATTCCTTTGTATTCGAATTCATCTTGTCCAGTTTTCCTTTAAGAACAACGGAACGCTTCTTGCCATTTCCGGGTTGTTGTTGATAAAGTTGCAGATCGGCGGTACCCTGAGTAATGTGTGTCTTTGCGTTTGTGGTGACATGTCGATTGATGCTACCATCGAAGATTTGTCCGTCGGGTGCGGTAAAAGTGAATCCTCCCTGAATATCACCATTGATGCGCCAATCTCCCTTTACTACTCCATTCGCTTCAAATGAAACCTTTTTGCCATCGGCATCAAGGACATTCTTGGTCGTGAATTTCATTTTTTCGGCTACGTTTTCCGTTTTCAGATGCAACTTCTTATCACCATCAATGGTTACAGTTACGTCCACATCGAATTTGGGAGCCAGCACATGGAATTTGGTATCGAGCTCGATCTTATGCTTGGGATCCGTTTTCAGTGTCTCAATGGTGGCGGTGATTTCACCCTTGCCGTTCTTGGCCACCTTGAACTCACCCTTGGCATTCAGTTGATTCTTGAGTACCAAATTCACCTTTGCCGCTGAGATTTTGTCCAATGGATGCTGTGATTCCGTTGTCAATTTGACAAGTTCCGCATTGTTTTGATTGACACGGAAATCACCGGTGGTCTTCTCTGGCGTACCAATGACTTTAAGGATCCATTGCATGGGTTTATCCTTGCCAAAGAACTGGGCACTTCCCTGCAGATCAATGAAAACATCCTGGGCCGTATAGCGCTGTCCCAGACTACCCTTGGCCGTTAGCACCGTACCGCAGGATGCACTGAGACTGTGCTCCACCTGCAAATGATTGCCACTGGCATCGCACTTGGAATTGATATCGATCGAGTGTTTATTTAGCTTTGCCTTGGCCACCAGTTCATAGTCACGCACTGATCGCTGATTCGATTGATATTTAATATTGACTGATGCTGTATTCTGATCACGAACAGCCTCTAAATCGAACTGGAACTTGTTGACATCAACGTTGGACTTGAGCTTTAGTGTGGCAACATTCTTGTTTCTGTTGTCGACACTTAACTCATGTAAGAACTTGGACGATGTCAGGCTATTCGACTTGTCGCCCTTGACAAACTCAAAGTTCGTCACACTCCTTGCCGAATATGTCATCGCCTTGCCAGTCCACTCAAGAGCATACAGATTTTGTCCGACCGTCAATTGAGCCGAAGTGCCGTAGACATTCTCAGCGGCATGTTCATCATTGATAAACAGCCCGGCTGCATATTGGCCATTGTCCACTTTAAAGTGACCCTTCACCAAAAACGATTGCTGTCCAGGTGCAATATGGAGTTCAGTATTCAGAGAAGCGGGTCCAACATCTGCCCAACCATTTAGTACAACACGTCCATTGCTGGGTGACAAGATTTGGAAGTTTTGGAAATTGTATCGTGCCTGCTTATCGCTCGATTTCTGTACCACAATCTTGCCATCAGCCCGATAGCCATTGATGTTGTTTGTGACGCCGTTCTTGTCGTGAATCTCAATCAGCGGCTTGTACTCGTTGCCATTCTTGGCAAATCCTATTTTGCTCCTCTTGACATCCTTATCCTGCTCCAGCTGGCCGTAGACGACGAGCTCGTGACTATCATTGGATATGCCGGCCTCGACAGCTAGATGATATTGCGGATTATCAAGGGAGATACGTCCGTAGGTCTTTGGATTAGTGCCCAGCTCAACGGCAACACTAGTATCATGGGAGACCTTCGATCCGGGCGTGCTGAACTCGAGTTTCCACAGCTGACTTCCCGAGGGCAGTGTCGAATGAGTGCCCTTGAAGTTAAATTTACGCTCGACGGTCGTGTAGACGGCGAATTTGAATGGTTTCGACAGATGGAAGTCATCGACATGAGCTAGTCCCTGACTATTTGCGGCTGAAATATCCTGCAGAGTTGTCGAGCTCACCACACAGACATTGACGCCAACAATCTCTAGTTGGTTGAAACAGAGCTCGTTCTTGTCCGACGATCCTGTAGATTTGTGCTTCTTGGATGACTTGAGTGGTACCGCTTTCAATTGCTTGTCATTCTCGGCAACGAAAAACTCGGCATTGAGCTGAACATCGACCAGTTCAAGACGTTCGCGTGGCATGTCCACATCGACATTGAATCCTTCACCATTATTGATCAGAGAAACGGTCACATCACTGCCAGTTGCGGAATGTGCGGTGCTTACGACACGAAGTCCTGTGGACAGGACCTGGGTGTTAAATCCAAGCTGCGCATTTACATTCACATCAATGCTGGGCACGAATTTCAAACGATATTTGGATCTCTGCCAATTCTGCTCAAGAATATCATTGACATCAACATTAACGGCAAAATCGATTTGATTTGAGGCAAATCCTTGGGCTCCAAATTCTAATGGCACACCCAATCCAGTGGGATAGCTCAGTTCCACATCGAGAAACAGATGATGGAAGTTGAATTGCTTCTCAAAGGACGACAACTCCTTTTTGACCTTGTCGAATGCGTCCGAAAAATGCTTGATAATGTCATCCAAAGTGCCTGGTATGTTATCACCCAGACTAAGGAAACTTAGCTCCGATCCAAACAGTTTCAGCGACAAATCCAAGCTAAGATCTTGTGTACTCTTACTGCCATAAGTCTTGTACTTCTTGGCCGTTTTGGCCGCATCATCGGCAATGGAACGCCTATGTCGACCAGCCGCACCGCCAGCACCGACAGCACCTCCTGCCTCAATCAGTTTGACAATCTCATCAAAGTCCTTGTTGAGCAGTCCCTTGGGTCCAACATAGTACTCGAGCAGATTCTCCAGATTCTCCTGTCGCACGCTCGCCTCAAACACATTGAAATTGGTGCCAAAGATCTCGGCGGAGACATTCAGACGTGCCGATCGTGGCAGGAATCCGTGCTGCGAATAGATGAGCTTGGAATCCGTGCTAGCACTCAGACCCAATGCGTCCAGTCGGTAGGAGAAGCCACTGTTGAAACTGTAGCGTCTGTAGTCCTTAGGGAATTGCTTGGTCACACGTATATTTTTAAGATAGTAACGTTGTAGCTCTCGGGCTGCATCTGTAGAGTCGCGAATCGTCTTCAAACTGGACTCGATAAAGCCGCCCACTTGGTAGACCTCTTCCGAGTTGACAATCTCTGATATTTGATTAGCCAGCTCGGCAGTTGGGCAATTGATGGCTGCTAAATATGCCTCGATGCGCAGCTCGGAATCTTCATTGTGATTCTTCAACAGCTCAAGGGACTTGGCGCTCAATGCTCCATTGCAGGTGGAGGAGGAGGATGAAAAGGCCTGCAAAGCAGCCACACGAATGCGATTCGAACGGCCGGGCGAGACGCACTCCGTCAAAGCGGCAATGATATTGTTATTATTGACCAAATGGTGAGCATTTCCCACTCCTTTCAGCACGTTGACAATGCGTTCCTCTTCCTGCTTGGTGTTGGGCTTGCAGTGATTCAGGCTATCCACAAACTTCTTGGCAATGGGCTCAATATCGGCTTGACAGGCGCCGTTGCGGGCACAGTACTTGGAGATAAGACTGCCAACAACCAAATAGATCTCCTTGGGGGTTTGGGACAACAGCTGGGCAGCTGCCTGATTGAGGGTATCTCTGTCCACCGATTCGACCATGTTCAGCGATAATATCGCCAGCAGTTTCTCCGTCTCCTCAAACCTACTGAGCTGCCTTAGAATGGCTCTCGCCGATTCGGCGGTATTTGTTCGGAATAGGGCATCGAGATAGACCTTGCGGGCGAGGACCTTATTGGGATGCGGCACAGCCGACAATTCCAATAATGTATCCATATCCGAATGGCGTAGCAGTCGTATCAGTTCAATAAACTTCTTGGCGGTATCCTTCTTCACATAACCGCTGGTTAAGTCTACCAATTCAGAGAGCGCCGTCTTCAGAGCAGCAAGATTTTTGGTTGCATATGTGTCGGATTTTTGGAAAATTATGCTAACTCTATGATTGCCAATGGCTGGAGCAGCTCCAGGCGTTCCACTCGCTCCATTCTTTAGCTTGAGTGTGGTCAGGACCTTGGCACTAATATCTGAGTTACCCTTCGCACTGCCAGGGAACTTGTAAAGCTCCTCGAGTTGAACACGCTCAACGACACCTCGCTCGATTCTCGACTCCTTGCTGTAATCGGATTGCAGTAGCGCAGTGGAGGTAACTCCGGCCTTATCATTGATAACGCCAGACAGCAAGCCATTGTTGACATGCTCGCGATGGGCGCAATTGTTTAGATTACGCACTTTCGTGATGGTCTCGCCATTGCTGGACTTTGAGCTTGATACGTGGGTCGGACATTGTCCAAAGACGTCCACTTCTCTCTCCACCTCTGATCCGGATCCCGATTGTAACAACGATATGATGGCACGCTTAATGTTCAGCGAGTATTCCGAGTCACTGCCATCCACACAAATCTCTGGCTCCAACTGACCACTGACCCAGGTAAAGTGCACCGGCTTTTGGATGTTTGTCACCAGCTTCTTCTCAACCGACTCCTTCGTGTTGATGACCTTCACTGCGCCAACTTGCAACGTGTATCCACAGTTTCCACTCGCAAAGACCTTCGCCGATCCGCTGACCTTGAGACTTGTGTCATCTGCTTCGCTCACTACGCCAGAGCTTAAGCCCACCGTTAAGATGCTCTCAAATCCATACTCGTAAAAGTTTCCGGCAGTATATTTCAACATTCCATTGTCAGCTATTTTACAAAAAAATATAAAAACATATGTCATTAACTTTACTTAAAAAAATTTTATTTTTATAAATATTTTATATAAAAAAAATTTTTTTTTGGTAAAAATTGTATATTGTTTCAAATAAGCAAAATAAATAAAAGAAGGTAATTTTGAATAACTTTTATATCTATCGCCATATATTAAGTAATGTTCAGTGGAGTATCAATTTAGATGGCAAATAAATTATTCGAGCTCAAAGTATAGTGATTTAAAAACTGTAATGTAACTCTTATAATAAAAAGAGAAAACCAGATATTTTTAAATATTTATAATAAAAAATAATGAACGCAAGGAATAACAAAAATATTATTTTTTAAATTTATAAAGTTTTACTTACATCGGGGGCATCCTTTGTTGCAGCTACCATCTAAAATGGAAAATAATAATATACATAAATTAACGAAATAGAAAAATTATTATTGTACCTAATACGAATTCCAAATAGTTTTTATTGGAATTTTAGACCCAAAAAAAAAAAATTTTAACAATTCAAAATAAAAATGTTATATATATTGCTAGATCATTTTTTTAATTAGTTCTGAAAACGGGTAATTCAAGGAAAACTCTAAATACTCTTAATAAAAAGTAATTAAAATGCAAAATAAATTAAAAAGTCAAATACTGTTTAAAAAGACATTACTTATTAAAATTGGTTGCGATTAAACAAAGTTATCAAAATTCAAAATTGTTTACAAATTTACAGGCGATAAAACCGAAAAATGGGTAACTTTAGGAAAATTTCATGTGTAGTATAATTTAAAATAATGTTTAAAAAGACATTTTGTTATAATTATTGGTTGACAAGAGTCATAGATTTCCAAATCTGGCATTTATTTATATTTATATATATACATATATAGAGTAAATTTGTAGCTCAATAGTCATTGTGTAACTCAATTAAATTTAATAAAATTGTACAATGCCCACAAGCGTTCAATTTAATAATATTACTTTTTTAGTATCTGTGTTTGGTTGTACATAAATACATAAGTAAGCTAAGCCACTTATATATTATCTCTATTTAAAAATATCTTTAAGGATATCAGAGGAGGCAGAAATCGGATGCTTACTTACTATTTAGTAGCAAGTGAATAAAATGTATTTGTAGTTTTAATTAAATAATACTGTTTTGTACGTACCGGCATTGATTGTACCCACTAGTAAGAGGACACTAATAAGGATTCCATTCCATCTCGCCATTCTTTCGATTATTTCGGCCCCCTTTGGGTTAGCCTACAGGCAAATGAAATGATCATAACACAATAATTATTATAATAAATTAATACTATAATATGTACTATAAATATTTAACAATTAATATAAACTTGTTTTTATTTTATTTATCAAATAATTACTCGAAAGCATTATAAAGTAATCAAGACGATAAATAAACGCCGCGAAATGAATACACAGCAGTATTTAAGCAGTTTATTTTTTAAGGCGACTTTTAATGAAAATATTGTATTATATTCCGGCAGTCTATCAATATACAGATGCACTAAAGTACATAATATTTAATTGTAATATTCATTGATACGAGTACGAGTATAATGCATTTAATTCTTTCACATATATTAAGGATTCAGATTTTAGTATGATTGCTATACCTTATCACCACAGATTAATTCACAGCAATTCCTTTAAGGGAATTCACAAACACAGAGAAACGACACAGACTCTCGATGTGGATCCGACGACTACCGACTTCGAATTAAGCCGCATTTTCCACTAGAACACAATTTAAATACGACGTCTATCTCTGTGAGCTGGGAAACATAATAAATAATGTACATAATTTGTCCATATATATATAAATACAATGTATGAGTGCCTGAATAAGTGTGTGTGTGTGTCTGTTGAAAGAAATAAACAAGAACGCACTGGGTGTATTTCTTCTTTCATTCTAAAATTTCAGCTCTCACGCGGTCAAGTTGCTCTCATGCATAGATAGAAATGTCTATGAGTACGTTATATATGTCCATTTGTATATAGATAAGTATTTCCATTATCAGACGATGTATTTAAAGTATTCGACCCCAGCTTAGTTTTTATTTACACACCCAGTACACATCTTTAAATAAATGTGTGTAGGTACACATTCAATATGTTTGCAGGAGTACAATTATTTATTTTCTCATATATACAGTCGCCTGCAGAATATTTCAACCAGACACTGTCATATGAATACAAATTTGCTTAAAATTTATATACGATCCAGTTATTACCTAAAGATTATTTTTTCAATTTAGTTGATTTGCTTTAAAACTAAATTATAAGGAAAAGAAGAAAAGTTAGGCAGTTAACAATATTATTTTGTACCAGTTTGGGTAAATTTTATCAAATGTTTGTTTTCTGTATGTATAATATATAATATTGTTTTATATTAAAAAGTTACTGAGAAATTAAATTAATAAAAACGCACATATCTTACAAAGTATTTTTGTTTTTTTGATTTATTTTTTAAATTAGCTAAAAATTATGTTATTGTATTTATACGTACCTTTACTGATACCGGAACCGGAAGGACAAAACCGAAATACCAAAATAGTTGTTACCGAACACAAACCGCAACATTTATTTGCTTCAATTTGATTTCCTGTTATAATCCATTGCTTAGATAATGGTTTTTAAAACTGTTGCCTGAAATTAGCTGTGACCCACTGTAGATGTGCATTTACAGTGTACACAAATATTCTATATATGTAAGTGTGTGTGTGTGCGACCAATGGACTTGCCTTTTCCTATCTCCAGCTGCATTTGTAGATGGGACAACATTTTGTTTTAAGGTACAACGAAAACGGTCGAGAATTCAATAATTTCAAATCAATTATTGATCCGTTGATCGGTCGAAAATGTATATATTGTATTTGATGAAGTCAACGTATAGTTAAATAAATAGGAATTGAATAAATATTGTGATAAGGTTTTGAGACCTCTGATTTTTAAATTGACGAGTTCAAGGCCTCTCACAAAGCTTAGGACCATTAATATGCATCTATTATTATTTAATTATAGCGACAAAAATAATGTAGACATATTTATATATTTAAAATGCCATACTAAGTTGTCTTTTGACATACGTTCAAACATATGTACATACATAGCCTTATGTACGTGAATTGCAGTTATTGCCTGATAAGAAACTTTAATCTTTAATTAAAAGTTGTTTGAAAGCAAAAACGAGGCTTTCGATAAGCGCAAAATGACAAAATGACTGATTCGATTATACCTGACAGAAAAAATTACAGTTCACCAGAACTTTGCTTACTAGGTTCTTTAAATCGAGGGAAATATCATTGCATAGGTCGAAAAAAAATTGAGAAATTCACATCAAATATTATATTTGGGAATTTCTTATATATTCTGGACTCTTATGAGTTAAATTAAGTTGAATTTAGATTATGTATATCTATTAATGTTAAAATTAATTTTATTATAAAAAATTTCTAAGTTGAGAATGATCGACTATGGGCTACCCTGCGATCAGTCTCTTAGGGAATAAACTTGATCCGAGTATTGAATGCCAAAAAAGGGTTAAATCAAGACATAAATACACCTTAATAGGGAAAGAAACTAGATAACACTTCAAGCTTACTTTCAATGGGTATAAAAACCAAGCCAAATGAAAAATCTATTTATCAGTAACCCTGTGTTAACGAGTCCTTAAATTTGTAAATCTCTGTTTGTGTGCACAATGGTACGAGTGTATGTATTCGCTGTAACGAGACTATAGGGCAAAGAACTTCTTGAAAGTAGCTTACATACTCACGAATATAAAGACACATTCCCATACATTTATATAAATACACGTATTTTATCTATAAAACTCTTTGTGATGACTTACTGACTGACTGATTGGCAATCAAGGCCCAAATCGTAAGAGCTAGGAAACTGAATAGTTAATTGGTTGAAAGCCGTATTGTATGAAATATTATATTCAATTTAAAGATTTATGTCAAAGAACAATCTAAATCTCTACCTACACAGACCTTTTTTTAAAAATATGTATCAAATTTTTAAGAATCTTCTGTTTTGATTTAAATGCTTTTGAAAAGTGACAACCAAGCATTTGAAAACCAATTTATTTCAACTTTTTAACTATACTTTGATCAATATATGAAGTCTAGCAATACACGTGCAACGTTGGGTTATGTTAGCTTTTAAGAGATAAGCAGAGATTGAATGAATTGATCCCTGTACCTCATAAGAATGTATTCTATTGTAGCTAAGTGAAAATGTTTAGCCCCAGACATTTTTACTGTGGCTGCGTCCATTTTCGCGTGAGAAAACAAAAGCTTAAAATTCGAAAATAATTACCTGAAATATTTTAAGAATATATTTAAATTAAATATAAGACAAAACACAATTTAAAGCTTAAAAATATGACTTTATTATTATTTATTTATTCACAAATTAACCAATTGCAAATTTGTATGGATTGTTTTTCGGTTTGAATTGGTTCTGAACAACGCTATTCTTATCTGTTGTTTTTCTCCTATGTTCAAATAAATTCAATTTGAGTGTTAGTAAACGTCATAAAACTCACAAATCGTAATTTTTAATAAAGAGTTTTCAATTTAATAAACTTAGCTTTGCAGTACATACATCTGGAGTATGTATACGGGTAAACCTACATGAAATAAATTTGATTTTTTGGCTTAAAGTTTGACTATATTCGTATTAGCTTAGGTTAGCTTAACTTATAAAAAATAGGCTCGTAATGAAACATTTATTGAGTACTTGTCTTTTATTCTAACTAGTTGATAAAATCGTTCGAATAACCGAAGTTTTTAAATGCCAATTCCAATTAAATATAGATATATATCTAGATATTATCTATACTTTTCTAGTACATAGATTGCCCATGATTTTTAAAATACAAAGTATTGCTTTTATTTTCGAAGAGTTATTAAAAAAAGTCAACTTTAAGTCGATAAGACCACTTTAAAAAGGTGACATGAAACTGGGAATTTTCAAGACAAAAAAGATTTCGATTAAGATTTCAATTATTATTATTTTTTTTAATCAATTTTTGAGTAAGCCATAAGTATAAGTATCTATTGTGTAGAATCAGACAATTTGAAATTTTAACCATTTTAATAATTATTTTATTTTGCATGGCAGTTTTTTTTATAATTTTTAGAATTGGCATGGAATTTGAATGTGAAACCCTATCTGACATTCTGGCTACGCTACAGCACAGCTTTATTAGTTATTAAATAAAGACTCTTTTTAAATGTTTAGGTATGCACATTAGTGTTGTTTCTTGCTGATGTAGGCACTTTTGTAAACGTAAATACTTGAACAATGTAAATACAAGTATATATTAATTTATTTATTCCTTCAAATGGACCTCAATCGCTTTAAGTTTAAATATATAAAATATTCTGATTTGAATTGCATACGAATATACATGTGAATAACTTTTAAATCTCATATTAAATTGTTGCTAGATTTTCTTTTTCGATGATTGTTATTTGTATCCAAAATGTACTTTGCACTTTAGCTAGTAAAAATAATTACGATAGTTGCCCTTATTGAAAAATATAGTTATTATATTATTATTTCAACGGACGGAAAATAGTTAAGTAAATCCAGAATACGATCCATCCAATACTGCAAAAATAAAAACAGAGAATTTTATGTTAAAAGTCTTAATTATCCTTAAATATAAATCCTCATTTATAAATAATTTAAATGCAGCATCAATTGAATATTATGCAAATAATAAAATTGCTTGAGATTTGGCAGAGTTATGAGAGTTGTCAAAAAGTGAACGAGGGGAAAAATTTTAAAAATTGGTAAGTTTAGAAAAATATGTTTGAAAAGACGTTGTTTATTAAAAGTGGCTGAGATCTGACAGAGTTATGAGAGTTCAAAGTTGATAAAAGAGTTGCAAGGGATAAAACTAAAAAAAAAAATGCGTAATTTTATGAAAAACTTAAAATTCCCTTAAATGAGAATAAATTAAATGTAGCAACAATTTAAAAGACATATAATGTTTAAAACGACATTAATTATTAAAAATTGGTTGAAATTTGACAAAATTATGAAAGTTAAAAGTTGTCCGAAAATGTTTAAGAAAAAGCTTAAAGCCCACGTGTGAAAGTCCTTAATCACACCATTCCAACGATATATAGAACATAACTGTAGCTTAAATGGTTTGGAAACTGTTGAGGTTTCAGTTTTAGCGGGAAATAGCGTTTTCCCGCTGAACTAGCGGGAAATTGAAAAAGTCGTAAAACAAACATTTCTAGATTTTCAAAAAGGAACAAATCCCCATGATAACATTTTAGCTTCTTTAGCGCTTTGATGCAAACAAACAAACAGACAAACAAACTGACTTTTCATTTAATTTTTAGGAGTCTACTAAAATTTTCAAATTTATTTATCTTTTGAACTAGTTATCGGATTTGGTTGACTGAGGTATCAATCGACGCGTATTTTTAAGTAAAATTTTTAAAAAATAATTTCACTAATAGGCCCCAACAGCCCCATTAGCTGCAATCATTTAAGTTTTTCCCCTCCCACTTACACCCCCATATCTCATGACCCAGGTTGGTTAGAAAAAGTCTTAGTATGCCATTTTGTAAGTTAGGACTAAAACTTTCGATCGGTATATAACTCGATCTGATCGGACAGTCGTAGCAAATTTTCCAACTTAGCTGTATGTAAAGTTAGTCGCCTTTTGCACCCTTCGTGCTGCTTTCGTCACTAACGCGAACTGCCGTCCGCAGTGATAGTCGCCTTTTGCACCTTTCGTGCTGCTTTCGTCACTAACGCGAACTGCCGTCCGCAGTGATAATACAATCGAACGAATAAGAAACACAAAGAATCAGCTGGTAGTCCAGTGTTTTTTTAGTGGGAACTTACCTTTAAGGGCAGCCGCATTCATCAACGACCATTTTTGGTAGATCGCGTTTAATAATACCGTCATCGCCATAGTATATTAAGGACATGCTTGAGAATTTGACTGGAGCACAACAGGGTCTCATGCCATTTAGAAGACCCATTTTACGGTATTCCTCGATAAAGTGAGTATGGAATGTTTGAAATGTATCGGGTGTTCGAAACGGTCCGGTACATTCGCCCCTGCAATAATTGGCAAAATATCCTCTTGGTGCTATTATCCAGTCGTCCCAGCCGAGAGCCTTGAATGATACATAAAATGATTCCTTGCAGCATTGTCCACTTGTGGTACCACCGCAATCCACAGCTCGCCTCCTCACACGCCTTGGTCTTGTCGATTCCGTATGAAGAACAAGAAATGGACGGTTTGGGTTTACGTGACCGGTCGATGTTGTAGTTGTTTTCATCTTCTTTTTTGTGGTTTGTGAAGACCATTGGAACAAATGCAGTGAGTATTGGCTACCACAGCCAGTACAGTCGATCAACAGGC
The DNA here is from genome assembly GCA_035045575.1 of Drosophila falleni. Classification (NCBI taxonomy): domain Eukaryota; kingdom Metazoa; phylum Arthropoda; class Insecta; order Diptera; family Drosophilidae; genus Drosophila; species Drosophila falleni. The sequence continues at coordinate 864,109 of JAWNOV010000082.1, read as the reverse complement.
GCAAATTTGTATCCTTGCTATCACTGTACCACTCACGTATGGTTTCAGTCAAGTCAAACTTTTGCCAACCCAAATGCTCAGTGTCGACTTCAAATGAGGCACGGAATAGAAAGGCTTGATCCAAGGCCTACAAATTGTATTAGAGATTAGGAATCGAAACAAATTCTAGAAAGGATAATTGTAATATATTCGATTACCTTTTCGGTAATATTTATCCCTTCGGTCATACGGAATACCCATATTTTGATCCTTTGACGGGGTACATTTCCACCATACTTGATCCTACGCTTGCTGTCCATCAACTGTTGTATTTCCAGATTCATCTTCGATTTCGAATTCCATTCATTGTGCTGCTTCTCGATTCGTATATGCATTTCTGCACTTCTTATCGATAGCTTTTGATTGGGTACACGTGTTTTCTGAGGAGCAAACTCAAGTATACGATACTGATGATATTGTATTCCTAAAAACACAAGAAAAACGTTGATTTTATATATTTTAAACTGCTTCATAAAATCATCATCTTAAGAAAAATTCTTTATAAAGCTAGAAAAGTTCGTATCCCAAAAACCCAAAAAAAACCTCTATGCGAGGTAAAAGCCTAGCGACGAAAGCAATTTCTAGCCCTAAAATGTCTGATATCCAGTTCTGTGACGAACAAAATTGAGTTTAATATAAAAATTAATAAAAAAAAAATTCATTACATTTAAGTTTCTTTAGCGCTTTGATGCAAACAGACAAGCAAACTGATTTTTCATTTCATTTTGAGAAGTCCACTAAAGTTTTCATATTTATTTATCTTTTGAGCCAGTTATCGGATAAGGGTGATCGAGGTATCAATCGTATTTTTAATTATTATTTTTTATAAGAATTTAAAAAAAATAAAAAATTTTACCAAAAGACCCCAACAGATTCATTAGCTGCAATCATTGAAAGTTTTTCCTTCTCACTTACACCCCCGTATCTCATGACCCAGATGAGTTAGAAAAAGACCAAACCTTTCAATCGGTATATAACTCGATCTAATCGAACAGTCATAGCAAATTTTCCAAATTAGCTGTATATATTGCTAGTCGCCTTTCGCACCCTTCGTACTGCTTTCGTCACTAGCGGGAACTGCCGTCCGCAGTGATAAAATAATTTTATTGGAATTTCAGGAACGAATACAAATCAAATTTAATTTGATCCGAACACAGTCTATAAATATTAAATTTATACTTTAATGACTTCACTACAAAGTTCCTTTGGAAATAATTGCCGTAAGTTAAGCGCTCAAGCGACTATAATATAAAGTCTCCTGAAGGCTAAATACCTGCTAAGGTAAGGAAAGTAAGGTAGGGCACTTAAGCAATGGTTTTTTTTTTACCCTTTTTGCATTTTTAATTGTTTACTCTGTCTGTTGCTCTTGTTTCACACCTCGGAACAATAGTGAAAGTACTTCAACTCACATCAACAGTCTGCCATAACCACTCAGACGACAGGCACACAGTACTTCTACACGTATGCAGGTAGTCGGTAGTCGGTGGATGGGTCGGGGGTCGTGGATCGAGGGTTGAGGGCCGGGGGAATTCTGCAGGCTAGACGAAAGTGGCTACTCAGTTAGATGTTAGACGAGTGTGCACAGTGGTTTCTAAGTTATTTCTTAAGTGTAAACTTTGAAAACTAAAGTCAGCATTGTAAACAGACAAATATATCTAAGTTACTGTTACTGTTTGCATTTAAATTCAACTATTTTTAGCTTTACTTTTAATTTTTTTCACTTGTTAATTTTGAAGCTAAGTCAATATAGTTCATTTTAATATGAATTATGTAATTTTTAAATTTTAATAATAATTTTTAATATTTAATTACTCAACCAAATTGTTTTTTGACAGTGTACGTGACCAGCACCGTCTTATATGTGTCTACCCCGCTTAATGCCTGACCATTTAAACCCACAACTCTCTACAGGCTCTTCTCTTTCTCCCTTTCCCTTTCCCTCTCCCTGTCCCTATCCACGCTGTCTATGCTGTCTGCTCCACCTCCAGCCATCTTTTGCTTAGGCATTGCCTTGTTTAGGTTAGACGTATTATTTGTCTGCCTCTGTGTCTGTCTCTGTCACTGTCTGTTCTCATACCAAATACTCGTGCATGCATATGTATATACACACACTTAGTTATATCTCCATATGAACATACATACATACATAGATATATGACGTGACTCATGAAAAGCTTAACGAACGCATACTTTTGGTATTGTTTTGCTAGTTTGCAGTATTACTACTCGAATGCATTTCAGTCAGGCTATAGATAGACAAACTTCCAATTCTCCCATTCACATTCCCATTCCGATTCCCATTCCTTTTCCCATTCCCCTCCTCAATTTGCAGGCATTCGAGTAGACATGGATATGGACTAGGGAGTCGTTAAGTAGCAACTGCTATTGATTAAGTCTCGTTGTATTTTACACAAATTGCACCAGTCTTAGTCTAACTTTTTCAATCCTTTTCTAACTCTAACTTTCTTGCTCCCGCTCTCACTCTCTCTCTCTCTCTCTCTTTCACTATCAACACATAGGAGAAAGCATAGGAGAGAGATGTGTTTTTTGTCTTTAATATATTTAAATAATTAAAAACTAGTAGAAATAAAACAATTACTTTAAAAATTGTACACTGCTAAAAAATAGCAAGAACCTTAATAATTACATGTAGCAAAATATTCGAATATACAAAACGAAAATAGTGGCTAAATAATGATAAAATTGATATTCCGCGAGGAAATCGGTTAAGCTTTGACAAAGTTATGACAGTTTGAAGTTTGTAAAAAACTGTCAAGTGGAAAGTAAAGTAAATTGGACAGTGACTGAAAGCATGATAAAGATGGACAGTTAAGGCAGAAGGAAAATAGAGCATAAATTAAAATAAAATTGATATTCTACGAGAAAATCGGTTAAGATTTCTTTAAGTTATGACTTATGAAAAATACCAATTACTTTTCAAATTACACAATGATAAAAAAACTAAAATATTATATATTAAAGTTTACAGGCAGCGATATATATATATATATAGATATGTACTTACCTTCCTCTGCAAATGTTATAATCTCTTGTGTGTTGCCAAAGAAGTCTTCGCGCTCAAATCCGATGTTATCCTGATCAGGACCTAATCTAGATTCGTGAATCAATCGTTCCTCTTCTTCTTTTGCCGAATTAGCACTAAATTGCTGTTCAGTGTCGGTGTCTAAGTTGTCGTTGTTGTTGTTATTTTGATTGGAATCTTTGCTATGGGTCCTTGAGTTGTAATTGTTAAAATAAACTTGATCCATCTGCCCAAAGTTGCCGTCGTTATTAGTGCTATCACTATCACTACTACGATTTATATCTATAAGATATGTTGATTTACTGTACGCATTTGACTTTTTGTTTTTATTCTCTATGCTTTTGGCTGTACCAAATCGTTGTCGTCGGGCCTTAGGGGTTGTTCCAGTTAAAGTTCTAGTTCCACTTTCGGATCCGCTTCCGCTTCCGGTTCCTGTTGCTGTTCTCGTTTGGAGTAGATTTTCTTTTGGCCAATTGCCCGTTTTAATATTATTCCCATGTCCTGTCTCTGAATGATATCGATTCTTTCTGGCGTTGCGATTATCATGGGAAGTACTTTTATTGACATTATTACTTATTGTATAGACAAAATGCTGACTTCGTGTATGATTGATATCATTGATCTCAGCCAAAGATCGTAGCCTTGATCGCCGTTCGCTAATTAAACCGACGCTAATCGGTTCGATCTCAAATGGAGCATCGTGTCCAACCATTTGTCCCCCATCCGCTCGATATATCGTCTCCCAGATGAACTGTTTCGGCAGAGGATGCGATACATTCGGCTTATGCGTGAGTCCCAGTTTCGTCAAGATCTGTCGTTTTATCGACTCCAAACGCACACGATCGCTGAGCACAATATTGTTATTATTATGATTATTATGGTTACGATTTGGTTTTATTTTGTAGAAATAATTATTATTATTATGATTATTATTATTGTTGTTGTTGTTATTGTACTTGTTATTGTTGTAGTCTATGTGAGGGTTATCTGTGTAAATGTGACAATTGTAAAGTGTAAAGTTATGTAAGTTTCACAGTTGTCTGCATTCGTGTATTAATCGTGTATTTATCAAGATATTTACATATTAAAGTATATCTAATTTTACTAAAAACTAAGCTGAAAATAATACATAATATAGATATACCAAAAAATTGTTAGTTAGACCCCGTACTTAAAAAAAGTACAGGGGTCTATTGGGTTTGTTTTACCGAATATGTGCGTAACAGGTAGAAGAAGGCGTGGCAGACCCTATAAAGTATATATATTCTTGATCAGAATCAATAGTCGAGTCGATATAGCAATGTCCGTCTGTCTGTCTGTCTGTCCGTCTGTCTGTCTTTATGAACACCTAGATCTCGGAGACTATAAGAGCTAGAGACACCAAACTTGGTATGTAGGTTCCTCTATACTGCAGGCAGATCAAGTTTGTTTAAAAAATCAGCCATGCCCCCTTAACCGCCTGCAAATCGACATTGAAAATTTCATATCCAAATTATAAGAGCATTTTTGTCCTAAATTTTTGCTGAAAATTTCATTCTGATCGCACAGTAAATAGCGAAGATATTTAAATAATAAATTTTGCTGTTAAATTCGTTGATGGCGCGTTGGCAGTAATTAAAACTTGAATATCTTGATAAAACAAAAAATGTATATTAACATATTATATAACAAATTGGCGTCCATTCAGACGTGAGTGTACTGAGTCGCGGAGTCGGACAGTGCTCGTGGGTTCGAGTCCTGCCGTGGGCGAAAGATTTTTAATTTATTTATGTTCGAATTCGATTTCATTTTATATTAAAACAAACTTAGTGCTTATTTAAAATGTTATATTAACATTAAATGTTAAAATATAACTTATTTCTTTTACTTTTTAATTGAGCCCTAAAACAAGCAATATGGCCATTTAGAAGGAAAAAGATATAAGTGCGAGAGTGGCCCAACACGTTGAGCCTTTATCTTTTGAAAATTTTTGCAATTTTAAGCTATTTTTTAAGCTATTTTTTTTAATTTTTACAGTTTAATAAAATTGTTCTTTATGAATGTTATACTGACATTTAATTTTGAATACATGTTTAAGCATTTCATTTAAATAATTTTATATTGGTATTTATATAAACGTTAAGTTAAAATTCTATGTTAAATTCATGTTTATTATAAATTTACTGTGTAAATTTGAGCGGCGAAAAATTTAATATAAAAGAGTTTATGGTAATCTTAAATATTATTTAGTTTTTAGAAGTGACTGATATTGGATGCTCGACTGTAGCACCGGCCGACTAGTTTTTTTCTTAAATTTAAAAAAGCGCACAGTGGGATTGAAAGGGGTGGGGGCTGTATTTAAATCACTTTTTCGATGAAAGCGATTTCAAAAGTAATAAATGCAATCGACAGATAAATCTTCAAAGATTACAAAAGCAAAAATTGTGGGCGTGACAGCCTCTCAAAGTTGACCATTATTTCAGTGCGCGCAAAAATGTGTATTTTTTCCAAAAAATGCAAACTTTAAAACGGTTTTTTTGTCACGTTATACGACCGATCTTTATGTTTTTTATTTCATATAAAAGGCATTTTAATTTCTAATTTTGTTTCTAAGCTTGTTTACTTTTTATCCCAGCGATGTTTGAAAAAAGCACTAAAATTAGGCTATTTTTGAACTTTGATGGAAGATAACAAAAATTGGACACTTTTGGACACCATCCCACTACTTCAGAAGGCTTTGGAAAACATTTCTCTAACTATATTATCCAGTTTTGTTTGCTTCTATTTGCGCCTTTTTTTTTTAAAGTGCAAAAACTGCCGCAACCTAGCATAAAAAAGGTGATAGAAGAAGAAGAGCGCAGTGCAATTTCATACGTTTTTGCTATGCCAACCATCATAAACAACTTATGAAAAAAAAAGAAATTTTTTTTTTTGAAATAAGTGCAATAAAACATTTAAATATATTAAAAAATGATGTTTAAAGCACAAAAAAGATTGAAATTTATATTTCGAACAAAAAATAAATGCTTTTTTTTTTAATTTTACATGTAAAATATGCACTGAAAATATTTTTCAACTTTGACCGAAGGCCCAAAATTAGCCAAGAGGCCTATCAAGGCCTCATTTTAAAGCTTAAGAAGTTTTCTATCAAATGCTTTTTAAATTTTTGAAATATTTTTACTGGTTCAAAAGATATGATTTTCATACAGCATAATGAGAGAATGTCCCACTGTGCAGCGTCAATCTATTTTATACTTCTAAGTGACAGTATGGAGAAAATTTATAGTAAAGGCAAAAATATTACATTTTCCAATTTTTGATGCAGAATCAAAACAGAGGTCAAAACAATATAAAATTGACATTCTGGAAGGAAATCGGTCAAGATTTGACAAAGTTATGACAGTTTGAAGTTTTCAAATAGTGTCTAAGAGAAAGTTTGGAGAAATTCGACAGTGAAAAATTTGATAGTAAATTTTTCCAATTTTTGAAGCAAAATCAAAACAGAGTTAAAAACAATATTCAATTGACACTCCGTATGGAAATCGATCAAGACTTGACAAAGTTGTGACAGTTTGAAGTTTTCAAATAGTGTCTAAGGGAAAGTATGGTGAAATTGGACAGTGACCATACCCATGGAAAAATTGATAGTGAAGGCAGAAATATTACATTTTCCAATTTTTGAAGCAGAATCAAAACAGAGGTCAAAACAATATCCCACAAAAAAAACCTCTACACGAGGTAAAAGTCAAATGACGAAAGCAATTTCAAGCCCCAAAATTTCTGATATCCAATTTTGAGACGAACAAAATTGAGTTTAATATAAAAATTTTAAATAAAAATATAAATTAAAAAAAAAAAATTGGCTTTGTGCACTGTGCGCAAAAAGGGTGAGCTTCCTTGTACATAAAAATTACTTTTTGCGCAGTGCCGAATGCCAATTTTTTTTTTATTTTTTATTTATATGGATATCAGAAATTTTGGGGAAATTTTTGCAATTGCTTTTGCTTTTGACATTGTAAATTTATCATTGTTGAATTTTTTTTCATATTAAAAAAAAAATTTTTTTTTAATTATAAAGAAAAGTAGGGGGCTCCGCCCCCTGCTAGCTTCACTTAAGTTGCTACTCTACTGTCGGAGGCCCCGTACTTACTATGAAAAAAAAGAAGTTTCTCATACTAAGACTTAGACTTCGCTCGATCGGTCCTATGACAGTTATATGTTATAGTGGATCGATTAGAACCAACTTTGTTCAGGATCTATAAGTCTAACTCAGGGACCATAACTGTTATGAGGAATATCCATAAAAGTCACTTTTAATGGTTATTTTAAGACTTTTATTTTATAAATACAAAATAATGGTTACTTTTATTTAAAAAAAACTTGTGGGCCGGTGCTACAGTCGAGCATACTCGACAGTCGGAGGCCCCGTACTTACTATGGAAAAAACTGATAATGAAAAAAAATTTAAAAAAAATAAAGTTAACCTAAATGCATTTCCTATCCAATGTCTCATGAAACATAAAAACTTTCAAACTAAGACTTGATTTTCGCCCGATCGGTTTATGAGAGCTATATGATATAGTGGTCCGATTTGAACCAACTTTGGACAGGATTTATAAAACCAAGCTTTATGCATATTCAATCAGTTTGGTTACGATATCTCATAAAACAAAAAAGGTTTTCAAACTAAAGCTTGATTTTCGCCCGATCGGTCCTATGACAGCTATATGATATAGTGGACCGATTTGAACCAACTTTGGACAGAATATATAAAACCAATTTTTTTTTATATATTATACAATTAGTTACGATATCTCATGAAACAATAATTTTTTCTATACTTAGACTTGATTTTGCCGGATCGGTCCTATGACAGTTATGTGATATAGTGGACCGATTTGAACCAACTTTGGAAAGGATGTATAAGACTAACTTAAATGCATATTCTATAAGTTTGGTTACGATATCTCATAAAACTAAAAAGTTTTTCATACTAAGACTCGATTTTCGCCCAATCGGTCCCATGACAGCTATATGTCATAGTGGTCCGATTTGAACCAACTTTGGACAGAATATATAAAACCAAGTTTCATGTATATTCTATACAATTAGTTACGATATCTCATAAAACAAAAAAGTTTTTCACACTTAGACTTGATTTTCGCCGGATCGGTCCTATGACAGCTATATGATATAGTGGACCGATTTGAACCAACTTTGGTAAGGATGTATAAGACTAACTTAAATGCATATTCTATAAGTTTGGTTACTATATCTAATGAAACAAAAAAGTTTTTTATACTAAAACTTGATTTTCGACCGATGGTTTCTATGGGCGCTATATGATATAGTGATCCGATTCAAAAAAGAAACAAACTTAACCTGCCTGCTATATAGTGGAATCTACACACCAAATTTGGTGTCACTAGCTCTTAAATTGCTCTTATAACTTCGATATGAAATTTTTTTTCCAATTTGTGGGCGATATAGGGGGCGTGGCCGAATTTCGAAACAAAGTTGATCTGCCTGCGGTATAGAGGAACCTACATACCAAGTTTGGTGTCTCTAGCTCTTGTAGTCTCTGAGATCTAGGTGTTTATACAGACAGACGGACGGACAGACAGACAGACCGACAGTCGGACAGACAGACAGACAGACGGACCTTGCTATATCGACTCAGCTATTGATGCTGATCAAGAATATATATACTTTATGGGGTCTGCCACGCCTCCTTCTGCCTGTTACGCACATATTCGGTAAAACAAACCCAATAGACCCCTGTACTTTTTTTAAGTACGGGGTCTAAAAATTAAAATTAAAATTAATCATTATTTTTGATTTTTATTTTATTAGTCTTTAGTAAGTCTTTCAAGTCTTTTTTAGGAATAATTTAAAAGTCTATAAAGACTTTTATTTCTGATTTTAAAATTTTTAAAGTCTCAAAAGACTTTTATTTTTGAGGAATAAAATAAAAGTCTTTAAAGACTTTTGTCATATGAAAAAATTTGAATAAAAGTCTTTGTGAATATCGCCGCTAATAATCAAGATAAAAATTTCAAAATTACACACTTGGTTTTCTTTTATCTACACCAACCATGGAAAAATTTTTCCCAATTATATTGTAAAATAAAGTACTGAAATAGTTGGAAAAACAGAAATTTTTTTTTTTTTTTTTTGGATCCAATTCCAATTCCTATTTCCAGTTTTTTTAAACTGAAAAATCAATTATAATTATTATTTTTTTTTATCACAAATATTTATTAAATGTGATTTACAAAATAACCATTAATTTTGATTGATAAATCAAATAAAAGTTTATTAGCTGTTTGCAGAGATATACAAATAACACAAATTTTGGCACATTCAAAACAAAAATTGAACTTATCCTCATGGTTGATTTTTTATGTTGCTATTTTGAACAATAATCATTATTTTCAGTCACTGGTCTAACTTAAATGCATAATCTATTAGTTTTGTTACGATATCTCGTAAAACAAAAAAGTTTTTCATACTAAGACTCGATTTTTGCCCGATCGGTCCTATGACAGCTATATGTTATAGTAGTCCGATTTGAACCAACTTTGCACAGAAAATATAAAACTAAGTTAAATGCATATTGTGTCAGTTTGTCAGTCAGATATCTCATAAAACCAAAAAGTTTTTCGTACTAAAACATGATTTTCGACCGATAGAAAAATGTATACATTCAGTTAACAGGCAATATCTTCCAAAACCCTCAGTCAAAGTTTATGTTTCATATACCAAAAAACGAATATTTTACGTAAATACGTACAAAATGTAAGCTAAAAAACTTTATTTCACCTGTAAAATGTTACCAGAGTACTTTAGAAAAAAAGTTTCCAAAGATATATAAAACATATCTATAGCTTCTATGGTTTGGAAACTGTTGAGGTTTCAAGTTTAGCGGGATTTAGCGTTTTCCCGCTAAGCTAGCAAGAAATTGAAAAAGTCGTAGAAGAAACATTTCTAGATTTTCAAAGAGGAATAAATCCCCATTATTACATCTAAACTTTTTTAGCGCTTTGATACAAACAGACAAACAAAGAAACTTTTCACTTCATTTTGGGTCCACTAAAATTTTCAAATTTATTTATCTTTTGAACCAGTTATCGGATTTGGGTGATTAAGGTATCAATCGACGCGTATTTGTGATAAGAATTTTTTAAAAATAAAAAATTTTACGTAAAAGCCCCAACGGCTCCATAAGCTGCGATCATATAAATTTTTCCCCTCCCGCTTACACCCCATTATCTCATGAGTCAGGTGAGTTCGGAAAAGTTTCAGTATGCCATTTTGTAAGTCAGGTAGTCCTAACCTTTCGATCGGTATATAGCTCGATCGAATCGGACAGTCGTAGCAAATTTTTCCACTTAGCTGTATATATTGTTTGTCGCCCTTCGCACCCTTCGTGATGCTTTCGTCACTAACGCGAACTGCCGTCCGCAGTAATACAATTGACATTCCGTATCGGTCAAGATTTTACAAAGTTGTGACAGTTTAACAGTACGACAGATCAATGTTAATTCTATTTCAGTTAAATAATATCTTCAATTCTTAGATGCAACTCAGCTCTGTTATCAATATTGCTTAACTATAAATTAATCGATAACAATGTACTCACCTTTATCGCCGTAAATGCTCTCCATCTCGAGTTGGCATAGGGTGCATCCTCTTTGAGTGACTAGATTTGAGGCATATCCGCTGCTGCCACCGATGGCATTGCAATTAATTAGCTTCACCTCCAGCCAGAAGAGTCCAATGAGCAGCCAGACGAGATTCGCCCGATTCCGTTTGCTTTTGGAGCAGTGTCGAGTCTGCGATGGCGACAGCGACTGCGACTGAGTTGAACATGATGAAAGGAAGGAATTGAGGGACGGAATGCGAAGATCCTCAGTGGTAGGGCACATTTGCTGGAGGGAAAGGGAGAGACATGCGCCTTGAGATACACGACTGTCATTTGTCTGACTGGACTGTGACTGAAATCGGTTAATGTTTGTGGAATATTGCATTAACTGATTCTGTTGCCTTTTTCTATTGCATGTCTGTCTGCTGCCATTGTTGTTGTTGTGCCTGCGTCGGCGTCGACGTCGACGTCTACGTCGTCTCTTCTGTCTCTTTCGATTGTTGCAGAACATCTTGCACAAGTTGTTCGTCTTGAGCTGCTGATCATTGGCCAGAGTATAGGCGGCATAGGAGGCATATGAGGCATGTTCCTTCAATTTAAGATCGCTGCTGTTGTTCCCGCTTGTTGCACTGCTCGAGGACGGCATTGGTATAGAAGTTATCGCCGCTATCGATGCTTTAACCGTTGTGGCACTTGCCACACTCAACTGACATCTTTTATGCTGCAGCAACATATAGCTAGTAAGCAGTGTTGACAGTGCTGCCACCCAATGATGGGCAATTGACAGGAGCATTACAAACATAACTCTCGGTGCTCGTATTCCAACATTTACTCTTGCCTTTCGTGCCGCCTTTTGTGGTGATAATGATAACGCCGATGATGATGATGATGATAAAGATGATGATGATGTTGTTGCCGTTGAGGGTGGATAGAGACAACAACAACAGCAGCAGACTACAGTGCAACATCCCTGGCGGCAACAGAAGCATGAGCAATTGAAATAGCATTTGTTGTTGTTGCTGTTGTTGTAGTTGTTGCTGGTTGCTGGGCTGGAAGACTCCAATGAAATCCCCTGCTGTGGCTCAAAGTCAAAAATCATTTTCATATTCGAGTGTCTGTACTACATATTTCGGGTATTTCTACATCTGAATCCAAATCCGAATCCACTGACCCAACTCCACATCCTGCGTGCTGTCTTCCTTTTTTAATATTATTTTACTGAAAGTTTTTAAATATTTAATAAAATTAAAATTTTACAATATCAACTTTTTACATCAAGAATATACATTTTAAATATATTTTTCTAAAAATAAGTCCATTTCAAGACCAAATTACTAATTTGTTGGGAACATTAATCTATTAAATCGTGGTTAGAGTCGCTAGTTTGATTTGATTAGGGTTCGAATCCCACTCTTTTCAAGCAAAAGCATATTCAAAGGCTCATTAGCAAAAATAAAAAGCCAAAAAAAAAATATTTACATAAATGTAAATAAAACAAAATTGTAAATTTGAAAATCTTCACTATTTTATTTCTATAAGTTGACTTGAATTTCAAAACGCTTGTTTTTAAAACCAAGATGTGTTTCTAAACTCATGTTCTCAGTGTAAAATGTTGATTTTAATTTAGATTTTGATTTAGTCTTGAAAAACACATTGGTCTTAAAACGATTCAGCTGTTGATACTGATGTAAAAATATATATTTATAGGGTATTTTGTACAGTGCATAAAATTGCACAAAGTCATTCAATAACTTCTTTTGTCACAATGGCAATGTGCTTATATATTATATTGACACATATTATGGGATAAATGTAACTATATTTAAAATAAATAAATAATTATAAAGAAAATTTAAATACTTAAATTTAATTATTTAGTTTTAAGAAATATTTGTAAATATTTTCAAATAAAAATTTATAATGATAATGGAAATTGTTAATTTAAGTAACTATTCAAGATGAAAACGATTGAAAATCAATAAATACTAAATAATTAAGAAGGATGCCAATGATAAATACGAATGTATGTATATTGTTTTTGCAATTCTTGAAATATTTGTATGTATGTGAAGTAGAATAACATCGACATTTTATTATTGTTTTATATTGGAGGGTTGAATCGAATCGAATCGAATCTCGTATCAAAATGTAAGGCACAAAATAGGATTGTGTCATCTTGCTTTAAGCTTACAAACAATTCTATTGACTTGGCTTTTGGCTGTGTGGTTATATTTGTATATGTATTTGTAGTTGTAGTTGTAGTTATGCTTCATTCCATTGCTCTTTTCCCGCAGTCCGCAGTCCTACGTCCGTAGTCCTCAGTCCGTAGTCCGCAGCTGGCACTTGTATTTGGTCGCGTTTGCTTGGCGTCGTCTCGTCGCATCCTTTTGTCTGGCAGTTGTTACAAATGGCTTGTATGTTTGTGTGTGAGTGTATATTTGTGAGATAGATACATTCTTACATATATTTGTAAGCCTATGTATTTTATACATATATGTACACACTCATGACAGATGACTTGTACCGAAAATTGTCTCTAGAATCAAGATTGAGCTTGTGTTTTGCTTGCTCTCTCATTGTTCTATACATATATACATAAAATTAACGAATAATAATTGTAAATACAGCCTAAGAGTATGCTATAAAATTTTACAAATACAGCCTAAGAGTATGCTATGAATTTTTACGAATTTTTCTTGAGTAAATTTATTTATTTAACAGTCGTAATAAAATTTTAAAATGTGATTTCAAGATAACATTTAATCTGCATCATCTTCAAATTTAAATTTAAAATCATTTTCTTATATTATGATATTTATAAGTAAGAGCACTTCATTCAAAATACCACATAATACTGGTATTTCTTCTAGTCGAGGCTTCCTTCGAAATATTCAAATATATATATATATATATATATATATATATAAAACAAACTTGATCGGTATATGATAAAACCCGTGGAAACGCAGCATCAATTTAATGGGCAAAAAGGGTTCACATAGACATTGATCATTTAAATTGAGGGGTGATCACTAAGTTGGTCATAAGACCGACACATGTTGCAAATCATGGCCAGAAATCTATTCCACTTCATATTCACATACATATAGAATTGCACATAAAAGTACACTTACATTCACATACATATATCCATTTGTCAATCACTCTTTTACTTACACTTTTACAAACATAAATGTACAACACTTATCTATATACAATTGTAAGCAATATATACAAAAAAATAATATCAGAACATTTATTGTTTTGTGGCTTGGCTATTTTATTAATATATTATGTAAAAAACTTTAGTTTTAAAATTTCAACTAAGAAATGAGACATGCTTTTATTATGAAAAATATATACAATTTTTAATGCAAACCTTTGTTTGCATTTTATATCCACTTTTGATTACACTAAAATTTATTGTTCACACCAAAACCAATTGCAAAAACAGTCTAGAACATTTCGCGTTGCGATGCTTAAATAACGTTTATTCCGCTCAATGTTAACGGACTAAATGACAAATTAAATAACGAACGTACGAGCTGACAGTCGGCACCTTGCAGCTGGTACAGTGAACACCCGCAAACAACGATATTCTGCATTTACTCAGGAATTTCTATTTTAAATTTTTGTGCTATCAAATTTTATTTTGTATTTTTATTTATTCACTAATCAATTTGGTCTGTGTTATTTAATTTGTAATGTTACTCGCTTTACTATTTTTTAATTTCTACAAAATTAGTTGTTGTTTGCGGGCGATTACTGTGTTTTCACTTTTGCTCCACCATATCGTATCTCGTATCAGCTGGTGTTGTATACTTTAGGGGATGTTACTGTGACGCTAGCTGACCGCTGCGAAACTTTCCGAACTCATCTTTTATCTCCCTGGTCACACTCAAATTATTTATTCAAATTTATGAAATGTTTATTTCAAAGAATGGGTTATAAATACTTAAAAGTAATTCAATTCCATAATAATTGCTGTACTCATTAATTGTAAATTATAGTGCCTTATTCGACGTGAAAAGCCTGCATTTAAATTCTGCAATTTCTATCGATATTATTTATCGATTTCATTCAATAGTGCTGAGTTGTGGCGCTGCAAAACAATTTGTGCAGCCCTCAAAAAATGCAAAATATCTACTTGGCGCACAATTGAAATAAATACGATTATAGTTAACTACACAGTTTGAATTCTTATTAAATAAACAATAAAATTTTAAGTGGTGAAATTTTATAAATTTATTCTAATTAAAAATTACATTACTTTCTTTCTTTTTAAACTGTGGCGCCACATCTGGTTTGATTTTCGCAAAATTTAAAGGAATTAGTAAAATACAAATATTTGTACATAAGAAAATGAAAATATTAAAACTATATGTAAATAGGTTTTTAAACACTGTTCTTGAGTTGGAAGAAATTAAGAACTATATAAAAAATCGTGGTATGCTTACTTAATTTTTCTAACCGAACTTGGTATGTTGCAACATGTGTGAATGTCGATTGTAAAACCTACTAACCAGTTCGATGTCGACAGGTTCGATGTCGGTACTCGACATTGTTTATCCCTGTTTACAATGAAGTTAGCCGAGTAATTGTTTTTATAAGGATTTAAATTCTCACACCTATTTTATTATTTTGCTAGTTTACTTTATTTTTATTGTATTATAGTTGCTAATTATTCTCTTGTAAACTAAAAAATAAAATTTTTTTATATTGAGAAACTCTTTGGGATTAAATCTTTTCAAAAATTGAAAACATGTCTTACTTGGGATAACGGTTGACATTGCCCATATGCTATATAGAATCAAAGGTGCTTCCGTAAGCCTGTTGCATGTTGTCAAAAACAAGGTAAAACCCCCTTTTTACTTTATAAACAAATTTCAGTACGTTTTTAATAATGTATTCTATGTTAAACTGACTTTCCTTGATAAAAGAGAGTGAGGGAGACAGAGCATTTCCCCTTTCGCTTAAAATAGTGGTAAATACAAAACGGAGAGTTCGGAGTCAGTAAAGTAAAGCTATGGCCCCATAATGTGCGGGTGAGTTTTTCTTTTTTTGTGTTAGTGGTTTGAGGAATTACGGTTCGCTGCTTCATTTCCTATAAACATATAACTACTTCTGATCGCACAGCATACATGAAAGATTCATACATAGATACATACACACATACATAGGTACATATGTGCATGTGTTTAACAAACTTTTGTATGTTTGTGTATGAGCATAATCGCACCCAATCAATTTGATCCACAAGCCTTACAATTTCTTCTTCTTCTTTTCATTTTAGATAGCCCAAAACATTTATGTTTAAATAAAAATCTGTAGTATCTTTGAATTTGAACTGTTGTTGTGACAAAATCAGGAGAGAGTTCAAAGTTGACCAAAAATTTACAAGGGAAAAAATTAGAGAAATGTGTAATTTTTTGACATTTTTAAATATTCCTTATTTAAAAATGTTTTAAATGCAGCATTAATTAAGAAGTCAAGTACTGTTTAAAAAGGACATAACTTTAAAAAATTTGTTAAGATTTGACAAAGTTATCAAAGTTTAAAGTTATTCAAAAATTTACAATAGAAAAAATTTAAAAAATGGGTAGTTTAAGAAAAATTTTAAAATAATAATTAAATAAAAAAAATAAATATTTATATATTAAATATACATAATATAGAACGATCGGGAAAAATAGAATTCCATTGCTTTGCCGGAATTTTTATATAGATATGAAGATATTACATATAGATAAAGCTCATAAAAAATATGAAATAACGCCATTTACAAAGAGCATGTACATATTTACACTACAACATACTTACATATGTACATGTAGATAAATTTATGTATTTGAGTCAATGTAAAAGATTTGTATATAACTGTATACATACATACATAAGGGTATGTATGAACGTAAGAATAATGATAATTTAGATTTTCCTTTTGTACGATATGAGTTTTCTTTTATGTCTTATTTAATTATTGTTTTCTCTGTGGTGGGCCGAGTATGCTCTGCTTTAAAATAGCCTATGTCACATAGGCATATGTCTGGATGCATAATACTTATAATTAATATATTTATTTGATTTCTTAAATAAAAGTACGTTTATTAACGTTGCTTGTAGATATAATATTTTATAGCTATTGTATATTGCTTAATTCAATTTAAAAATGGTATTAAAATAAAACAAGTAGTTATTCACGGTATTCCAGAAAATTAAAATCTTTTTTAAAAATTTTAAATTTCTTACATTTCTGAATATTATTATAATTTTTAACTATTATTATTTGTAGCTCTTTTAAAATATATATATTAGTTTCTTGAAATTGGTAAAATTTAGTACATATAAATTTTTAAAATTTTATTTTGTTTGATTTATTCCTTATAATTTTATTAAAATAAATCAATTTTTCAAAATTTAAATTTCAAAATCAATATTAAAAGATATCTGCAATATCGAAAAAAATGACAAAACACTACTTTTTTAATATACTTAGTTGTCGGAAAAGAATTGATTTTCATCGAGTCTCAGCCATAGAGCACAGAGTCCGTTGCATATTTATTTAGAATAGTATGCCTCCCCGCAAAGGGTATAATAATGACGACGACGACGATAACAACAACACTTACTCACAGTGGCAATACAATAGCAACAACAACAACAGTAACAACAGTAACAACAGCAACAACATCAACAACAACGGCAGCAACATCGGCGTAAAGCAACAGTCAAAGACAAAAAAAAATATATATATAAAAAAAAAAGAAACGGCAGAAAAGCTGTCTCGGTTGGCTTGTAGACCGTGAAAAGCCACGAGCCACGATTGAAATACCGAATTTCATACCTTAAACATATGAATACTGATTGTTCAAATAAAAGACCAAGCGCTATGGATGACTCTACAACACGTACAGATTCAGATGGACATATATACTTGTACATATATGTATGTACGGAGGTATGCACATATGAACATGCATCCATACATACACACATTTCAACTTATTTTTCCAACTTATACTTATACTTGTACTTTTACTTCAACTGACTTATAAGTAAGTACACTATGAATTATAGTATGCTAAATTTTCTTATATTTAATCCAAGAAATAACAACGCACTTGAAAGACTCGTTTCTTATCTGACCCCATTACGGATAGATTAATCCTTTGAATACCAATAGCAATTGATATAATCAGTACTACATGTAAATGTAGATCCCAAATTTTGTAAACAAGTCAAAAATAATGGTTAAAATTTATTTAGTTATATTTCATAAATATTCATTAATTTGTAGTCAAACATTTTACAGAAGATATTATAATTATTAAATATATTTTAATTTTGTACAATAAGAATAAATTATTATTGTTATTTTCAGACATATAAAATATGTGAATTTATTGATTTTAAAAATGTAATAAAGGAATTTAGAATCCCTAATTTGAAAACAAGCATTTTATAGAAGATACTATAAATATTATAATATATTATAATATCATATGAAGTTATAATTTATATATAAGAAGAAACTTTAAGGGTCGGTTTTTCTTTATACCTGAGGGTTTTGATGACTGTATTAGAGATTTTTTGATTTAAAATGATTAAAATATAATGTCAAATTTGAAAATATCTCTTTGATCAACTTAAAGGAGACATTGAAAACCCGAAACGAAGAATTATTATTGTCAGTTTTTATCTGATAGTCAAAAAATTCTATGGTCTAGATATTAGTTAGAATGTGAAACTTTGCAGTTAAACATATATGTATAGTTGTTGGGTAGTAGTTTCTTTTTGTATTTAAAAAGTTCACTTGAGAGTGCAGATCGTTGAACTCAGACCCTAAGTCCGATGTCTGATGTCGAGTTGAAACAAGGAAATAAGGTAAAGAAGAAAGGAAGGAAGCAAAGGCGAGGCAAAATAATAAAAAGGGAAGGAATGGGGTGGTTTTTTTTGATATATTTTTTTTGTTGATCACCGACTCCGGCAACGGCGTCACGGTTGCATCTATAAAACAGGTGTTCTGTATATAAGGCGCGGGCTATGGTAAGTGCTAAGAAATTTTCACTTGGAAAGGCGAGATCGCGGGAAAACAAGCTCAACTTACACACATACATACAAATACTCGAATGCATTTTATAATATTTATGCATACACACAGCTGTTGTTTTTTCTTTTGGACTTTCTTTAAAATATGTAATCATTTAAGCCTAATAGATGAAACCCATTAGCGTTAAGCAGTATTAACCAAGAGCACATTCAATCAGCTTATCATATTTTTGAAATGTGGGAATATGCCCTAAAATGTAATCTTCAAATCAAATGAACATATTTTAATATATATAAAATATGTATTTTAATATATATAAATATAAATATAAAATATATAAACATTATTAAAAAACATTTTCTAAATGAGAGAAATCTTTTCATCTCTAGCAATATATTCGCTGAAACTATATAAAACTTTCAGGTTTTGTACTGATAAAATTATAGGCAGATTTAAATTTTACTAAATACAATAAGAAAATATACATATGCTGGTTGTTTAAAATTAGAGTTTAATAAAAGGAAATATTGAAAAAATGGGTAGTTTTAGGAAAATTTTTAATATCCCGTAACTAAAAATAATTTAAGTGCAGCATCAGTTTAGAGGTCAACTTATGTTTAAAAAGACTTTGTTTAGTTAAATTAGTTAGATTTGACACAGCTATGAGAGTTCAAAAATGTAAAAAATTTGCATGGAAAAAAAATAATAAAATGTTTTATTTTGGAAAAATTTTAAATATCCCATATATAAGAATAATTTAAAGTCAGCACCAATTAACAAGGCAAATAATTACTTTGTTTAATAAAATTTTGCTGAGATTTGACAAAGTTATGAGAGTTCAAAGTTGGCCAAAAATGTACAAGGCAAAAATTAAAAAAAATTGATAATTTTAAGAACGCAATATAAGTATTTTTGAGAAAAAACAATAAAATTGTTTTTCAATTATATTTAGTTTATTCATTATAAAAGGACGGAAAAATCTAAGGGAAAGTTCGTTACATTATTATTATTATACAGTTTCGATCTCATTTATTTACACAAATAGTCACTATTCTGTCAAAAAACCAAATCAAATAAGAAATTTTAAAATATATAGGTTATAGATGCGGAAACTTCTATGCTACGAACTTGCGAAGGTGCTTCTCGCAATTCGTTAGACTACGAGTATGTGAGCTAGATTAGGGAATGGTTCAGTGATCAGCTTCCCTTTTCCCATACCCCCTTAGTTCCCCTAGTTTTACTGCTGTGCTGTGGTTTGCAACGGTAGTCGACGCTCCGATTGCTTGGCACGCGCCGTCTTTCAAACCTTACCTCGTACCTTACCAGCTTACCAGGTTGCCACCTGTACAGGTATGAGTATGCGTGCAAAGAGGAAAGATCTATGAACAGATACTTGCCATATACACACGAGATATTACAGACTTGTTTACATATTTACTTGCCAATGTATGTAAGGCATGCAAGCAAATGAAAATCATTGTCTTTTTTACTATAGTACGTACATATAATTATAGTTACTTTTGGTATATGTGTATATAAACTATATTCATTCAAGAAATTACAGCGAATGCTAAAAATAAGTACGCATATTACAGTTTGGAAATAAGTATTATATTTTAAAACATTTTCCCTTATAGGTTTTCTGGTTTTCTCTGTCTTGTTCACTTTAATTCTTTATTTCTTCAATTCTTCCTTACTCTTATTATCTCTGCATCTTTGTTTTATTATAATTTTCTTTTCGTTTTCAATATCCTCTGACTCTTGTGTTCTATTTTTACTTTTTGTGACTCTTCTATTTATATTCAAAAAACTCTTTGTCCTGATATGTTCACTGACTGACTGATCATTGCTCAGTCCAAAGCTTTATAAGCTTATTGTCTTACCAAAAATATTAGTTTTCCAGCACTGCAAGAAACTTTAGATCAATTTAAAATGTTTGAGTACCCCAGACTACAATTTTTAACTTTTTATCCGTTTAAAATTTAAAACCATATATAAATTAGGCATTTTGTAAGTTATTTATTTTATTTCAAATTGTAAATAATTTTTTGTCGACTGTTTGTTTAGATCTCACCAACGAATTCTTAGTCGAGAGAGCTTGCGCCAATCTCTGATCAATCATAATACAGTAATCGACTAGTGCAGATCTTTTCATGAGAATTTCTTCTAAATTTTAAGCACAGGTTGCACAACTGTTGTTTCGTGGGACCAAATTTTCAGAAAAACAGGAGAAACCCCTGCATAAAAAAATACACATAAATCGTGCAAGCATTATTTTAAATTCGTCAACCTGTAGAGCGCAAAACACGGTCGAAAAATTTGGTCAACAGAGGGATGATGGGATACTAGGTCCCCTTACTTTGAATTCAAAAAAAGCAAGTTCACTTTAAATATTGTTTATAAAATCATAAGCCACAAATAACTATCAAGCAAATGTTCTGATGTATGTATGTAAGTGATAGTAAATAGGAGAATATGAGTATATAAGAATTTATAATTGCAAAGAGAAATCAATGACCCAGCCTACCGGGTAAAACTGTACTTTGAATACCCTTTGTGTACTCTTGTTGAATGTTATACTATTTTATAATATTGTTCAGTAATGTGTAAAGTTTTGAAGTGCCAAAATAAATAAATATATGTTCTTGATCAGAAAAAATACGAACTATTAGTCTGTCAGTTTAAATTTTACAATAACAATAATAACAAATAAAAATGCAGGTAATTGTATTTTATTTAAATACATAACCTACCCATTTATATATTTTTAACCTTGTTAACTATAATCATTAAAAAAAAAAGCTTAGATATATCTTTGTAAAAAAAAAAATGTTAAAATTAATAAATTTATATATTTGTATTTTATTATGGATCTCATTACTCTTTTTTAACCTGATTTACTATACGAAACTATAAGAAATAGAAACAATGAATCTATAAAATAAAACAGATACGATGAGTAAAACTGTTACTTCAATAAAATGCAAAAATCATAAATAAAGGTAAGACAGTTTAATTATTATTAGAAAAATATTTAGATATAATAAGCAAGGGTATTTTATGTTCGCCATGTCGAAAATAGAATATATTCATTTTTAGTTTTATATAAATGTATGTTAGTTTGTACATGTGTGTGTAATGCAACAAATGTGTGTATTGTGACTTACGAGTACATTTGTTATACTTGTGTTATACGAGTTGAATTCTCGTGTGTTATACACAATAGTATGCATGTGTGTAAAGCCACGCGCGCTCTTCACATATGTATATGCATTTAATATATACATTTTTCTGTCTCTCTCTCCCTCTCTCTCTCTGTTGATCGTACCTATAATAATGATAAAAAAAAAGAACTCGTCTCGTACAGCAGACACGGGTAACACTAACGCTCCCGATTAGTCGGCCGAGCCACAGGTTTGAGTTTGAGTGGAAAGACAGCCGACCAACCGTAACAAGCCATCGGACCAGGTTTTTGAGCGTGGCTCAAAGTTAACACACACACACACACATATATAAACACATACACATTTTGAGTGCGAGCGCCGACTTGAGAGTCCGAGAGTCGAGAGTCGCTTCCGCCGACCATTCGCATTCAACAGCGAAACAGTTTCTCCTGAGAACTCTTTGAGTACGGTCCAACCGATCCACCTGGCAAAGAAACCTGTTACGAGGGTTGCCAATAAAATATCAAGTGGAACGCGCCTGGTACTTCCTCATCCCCCGAAACCGAACCGCACCTCGTCACTTCCCCGTTTCGTGATCGTTCGACGATAAAGTGTCATTTATCCAGATCTTAACGATCTATTTACATATATCTATATATATACATATACATATAGAAAAGAGAGTATATATATGTATAAATTCAAATAAATTTAGTTCAAGTTGTTAAAAAAAATAAATTAAAAGTAATACTTTCAGACATACAATTTGTAATGTTGTTTTTAAGCCAAAATGTTTAGTGAGTGATTAGTTAGTGTATATGATCAGCCTTTTTTGGATACCTATAAATGCAGATCAGAGATCAGAGATCAAGTACGAGTACGACTAAAGCCTTGTCCTAGCAGGTGAGTAAATTTCGATTTTAGAATTTTATATATATATTTATATATATGTGAGTAGATCACTTTAAATCACTACGATTTGGCCTAAAGTGTATAAGCCATGGTTTAAAGAAAGAAACAAAATGAGAAATACCAACGCAAATGAAAATAATTTATTCCTGAAGATCAAGAGCAAAGTAACTCTTTAATGTATGTACTTAATTTATATGTATGTGTATTTTAGACAACGACAAAAGTTTTTACCCACGATACTGACCTTGAGCTTATTTTTCCCGTTTTGCGCTGAGAAGTCTATTTGTAAGTCTCGTCTCTAGTCTATAGTCACCATTATTCAGCGCGAGTGTGTGAAAATCCGTTTTTATTTTCCCACTTTTATTTTTCATTCAAATTGAATGTTGTGCCGAGTATTACGCGACCAGAAAGAGAGAATACTTATGTAGACGATACTCTGCGGGCCTTGGCCCCGACTTCCATTCTTCTTCTTCTGCTTCGTCTTCTCCTTCTCCTCCTTCTTCTTCCATTTCGCTTGGGGTGTGACTGCCCGTGACTTTAGTAACAGTGACAGTGACTCAAATGGAAAAAAAGCCGTGTTTCGTATTGTATCATATTGTGGTATTCTTATTACATATATTCGTATAAATGACATCATGATATAGAGACTCTAATATCGAATTTACATTTTAAGGTATACATTAGACACATTTTTCCCGCCACGACACCAGCCGGCATTTACGAGCATACAAGTGAAGAAGAGAAACTCTACCAGGATCAAACTGCACTCGTACTAGACTACATGTGGTTCTTCTGGTGGTGGTTCCGCTCTACGCTTATGAAGGTTACTACCCAGAGGGTAGAGGCAGAGAGAAAGGGACGACGCAAAATTGTTTTGTCACTGTTCATTTTCACTTCTTTCAAAGCTTCCCTTTAATTCATATGTATAATTCACCTGTTTGATTTCCCGTGTCTATCTAAGTCTAACATAACATATTTATCCATTTTTAGCAACCTGAGCAAACCTTTAATAGTTTGAACACTTCTTGAAAAAAAACCTATAAATCCTAACGCTTTCTATCAGTTTTTCTTAAATACAATGTACAATATTATAATAATATAAATAATAGATCTTAAGGTTCCTGTTTCAAGAATATAAAAGCTTGAGTTGTAAAAAAACGCAGATCGTGAGTTTGCTACTCAAATAATAAAATATATTAAAATAACTGTTAAATAAATATTTAATAAATATATCATAAACGTATGCTTCAACTTGAGGGAATCCAATCTGACAAGGTTAAAGATTAAAAGAAAATAAATTGAAAAATGTATTCTAAATGAAGAGCTTTGCGATAATTGTTTTCCTGTATTTTCAATTGGAATATTATATCATTATATAAGAAGTTTGTAAAATAAACTTTTATAAGGAAAAATGATCAATTTGTTCTAGCTATGTTGTATCAAAATTTCAGCCTGCTTGGTCTTACCGTTTGGGCTGCACAAATATCAGTCAGTCAGTCAATCAGTCAGAGAGTCAGTCATTCAGTCAGTCAGTCAGTTTTATATATAGAGATTAGAACAAACAAGAATATGCCTTGCAATAGCAGAAAACTGAAGAAGCTCCATAAGCAACACGTTTTAATAAGGGTTGGAAAATCCGGTGCATCGCGGAAAAGCCAGTATAAAAGGGATATATATTCTCGTAATACTTAAAACAGATGGCCTATTTGCCCATAGACAGAGACACGCTTGGCTAGGCCGATGCTCAATAAAAATACAAAACACTAAAAAGACAAAAAAAAAGGCATGCAACATATGCACATTACGGCGTTAACATCATTGCATTAGTCCGAACCCCTAAGACACACACACACACACACACACACACACACACACACACACACACACACACACACACACACACAGAGACTCACACACACACCACAACAATGCACATGCACTTGACTCTGCGATTGACCCCTGAGAGAAAACGGCGACTCGACTCTTAAAAAGGTCAATTATACGAACAGGTGAATGAGTTTCGAGCGCGCGCGCGCCTTCAACATATTTCTACATATAGTATATATAGCTCGTGCGTGTCCTGCAGGATGAATGGAAATGGAAATGGAAATGGAAATTAAAGAGGGAGGACGACGATGGAAGGGCGATGGGAATTAGGGGAATGGGAAGGGATGGCACAGAACGGCTGCAATGCAATGAGCGGGAAAATGCCAATAGTTACATTTTGAGCACAGGTAAATTTAGCATTATGTGCAGTTATCATTAATAGATTA
Organism: Drosophila falleni; assembly: GCA_035045575.1. Lineage (NCBI taxonomy): Eukaryota > Metazoa > Arthropoda > Insecta > Diptera > Drosophilidae > Drosophila > Drosophila falleni. The sequence continues at coordinate 839,004 of JAWNOV010000082.1, read as the reverse complement.
GCAGGTCAACAAGTTCATAGATATTCGATAAAAATATGTATAATATATGTAAGATCAAATGTACAACTTTTAAAAATAGGAACTTTTACGCGTATTTAGTTTTATTAGATGAAATATAAAACTTTAAATACATTGTTGAAATAAAATTTAAAATAGAAAACTTAATTATATTTAGTTTTACTTGAATACTTATATTTTTAGTCCAGGGGTCTTTTAATAATATATATGTCCTGCTCTGGCTATGGCTATATTGTAAATTAGGATTAATATATAAATAAATAAAATAATAATATCAAATTAAAAAATGTGTTTAACAGACAGATTTTAGTTTGTGAGAGTCAATACTTGGATATATATTAACCAATAATATCTACAATATAAATAAAATATTGAATTAAATATGCTTCTTGTTGCATAAAATTACATTTTTGTCAAAACAACTACGTGACTAGTTGTATTTTATTGCTATTGGTATTTGATAATTATAATTTTAATAGTTTTTTTGCTGTTATAGTTTCTTTTTAAGTTGTTTACCTTTCCTAGATAAGGTAAAAAAAATAATAATAATTATGCATATGAGGCTTAACGATTTTTAAAAATCTTAAAGAAATGAGTCCTCTTTGTTTCGTTAAAATAATTTCTTGGCTGACTGTAGAATGTGTGTACGAATACGAATACGTGTTAAAGTATATCTGAAAGACGAACGCTCTCGACGACAGTGTTAGCACATTTCTTGATTTTTTGTTTTATTTATACCGTCAGACCGTTCCAATAGCCATTATTAGAACGTCTAGTTCAACGTTTCGTTAGCTTAAAGCTACTACTGTTGTGAATACCTATGCACTTTCCGTTTGAAGCGATATTTCAGCGATCTGAGGTTAGAACGTGTGCCGAGTGCCTGATATACCCTGTAGTTATGCAAATTTTGTAAATAGGGTATAGCTAAAATATACTTTTCTAAATAAATTGAAAAAAATATTATAATCTATATAAATTAAAAGCTTTCTTTAATTTTAAATTAATTTTGTAATATAGCGACAGCTTTAAAAACTTGTATAATAGTGTTTCATAAATATAATGAATATTTAAAAATTGAGTGTGAAAGAAAATATACTTTCTGGTGAGATTTAAAGAAATGCCACTGATAAAATAGTAATTGAAAGGTGTCTTCAAATTAAAATTAATTATTTGAAAAAATGTTACAATTACTGCATCAACATAATTTTTTTTTTTTTTTTCTAATAAATTTATAAATTGATTATAAAAAAATATATACTTTTCTGTACAGAGCAAAAAAAAATATAATAAATATATATATAAATCAATATATAATAAAAGCATTATTATGATAGAGACATCTATAATAATAATTAGTTTTGCAGGGTATTCCTTTAGACACACACTGTTGACTAGAGCGCTTTTTACTAGTTTTCTTTGGATTTTCGATTTTGTTGCTGATGTTTCTTTGGCTCGTCGTACATTACCAGTGGTTACACAAGTTGTTTTGATCAGGTGCTTGTAACAAACGTGCTCGCGGTTCAAGCGCATCTAAAAGAACGGTTTTCCACCCGTCTTCGTCTTCGGCTTCGTCTCTGTCTTCGTCTTTGCCTTTGCCTTTGTCTAGATTGTCGGTCCTGGTCCGGTTAACGTTTCTGAATTCAGTTTGGGGCGGTTCTGTAGGTAGCACACTTTTTCGCTAGTTATTTCGCTAGTTATCTATAATTATGAATGGTAAGTTGGATCGATCGATCGTTCGACTTTTGTTCAACAACAACTTTTTGGTAAGATGATATTTACGGATTAGGCAGTAGCTACTACTTGTGGGTTAACATAGTTATTGAAACAGAGTTCACGCTCACTTTTTACAGGTATTGATGATATGCTTATAATGGAAATGCAGACGTCGCCACATCTTAGCCACGGGCTAACGACACTATCGCCGGTTCTTGTGCACCAGCATCAGCACCAGCACCAGCATCATATTATCCATCCAAACCAGTCCCAATCTCAGTCCCCACTCTCACTGCAACATCCGCAACATCCAAATCCGCATTCGCATCTGCATCGGCATCAACATCAGCATCAGCAACTGCAGCATCAACTGGCACAGCAGATGGGAGCAGGCTCATCAACATTGCACACACTACAAAGCTCCGCATCCTCCGCTGAGGAAACTCATCCGCATCCGCATCATCATCATCAAAACGCGAATAGCCTAGTCTATACCAACTCAACTCAAATCGATGACAAGTCCAAGGGTAAGTAAAAGCTTATTATTTTTGAATTATAATAATATCTAGATCGGAAACCGAAAAAACTAATGTCCAGAAATTATGCGACAGTACATTCAAATTTCTATTAATTTTCTATCATAGAAACCAGCAACAGGCATTTTGCTATATTTTTAATCTTTCCCATTTTTTTATTATTTATAAATTGCAAAATTATTATTTTAAAAAAATTTTATTTAAAAGTTATAAGAAAATAAGACAGCAAAACACTTTTTGTTATATTTTTATTTTCTTTATAATTAAAATCCTTTTTACTTAACATTTCTTTTTATTATTAAAAAAATTGACAAATTGTTATTTTATCTTTTTTTTATTAAAATATTCTAAGAAAATAAAATTTAAAAACAAGACCTCGAGCCAGCTAAATAATTCAATTTAACAATCAAAAAGGTCGCCAAACCAACCAATTTAAAATCTTACCTTTTTTTTTATTTTATAATTTCAAAAATGACTTGATATCATTAGCATTAAAAGCAGATAAGAGAAAAATATTTATTTAGCATTGTTTCGTTATTTTTATTTAAAAATTTTGAAAATTTGAAAGTCTGAAAATAGTTATTATTTTTTAGACAATATAATACAAATTTAAAAATATTTTTTCTGCCTTATTATTAATATAAAATTGTAAAAGCTACGGTCCCTGATCTATATATATTATGTTTAATATTTTTTTTAAATTGTTAATAGTTCAGGTAAATTTAAACTAAGAGATATTTTTAAATAAGACTTAAAGCTTAAATTCAAATATCCATCATATAGTTAAATGAGACCTTAACTAGTCATTGGAAAAATTGTCATTTTCAAAAATAAACACTCCTATCAACGAATTATTCAAATTCGTAGACTGAAAACAGGCGATTTAGGTCGAACGGCTTCAATTAATTTTATTAAGAATGCAGAAATCTCTATACGATAGTATAATGCTAATGAATCAAAGAGTAATTACAAAATATTGATTCCAAGATTGATTTTCGTAAGCATTTTTCTCGGTGCATACTTTAGGTAAATCGATACGGATTACAATGAACTGATTACATTTTCATAGCATTTACATTTTCGGGAGCTTAAAGGAAAACCACCAAAAAAAAATTATTATACGCTTCTGGCTTGGGTAGGCAAAGTGTAAAGCGGGACAAAAGCAAGTTTAACATTTTTAGTTGAAGAACAATAGCTTAAGCTCGAGGACTGAGGGCCAAAGACCGAAGAATGCAGCTAACCGAAAGACAAGTGCTCACCGGTTTTCCGCTTCGGTTTGGTCAGCCAATTTTCATACTGAACAGCAAAGGGTATTCTAGTTTTGTACAAATGTATCCAACGACAGAAGGAGGCATAATCGACCCTATAATCTGTATTAAAAATTCCAATCGATTTAAATACGTAAATATGTGTATGTAAATTGTACGTAAAATGTTAATTAGGAGCTTGAGCGCAGGGTATTCCGTAGTCCTGCACTCCTTTATTAGATAGTTCTTACTTGTTTAAGTCTAAACTTGAGATTAATTCTGGGAGCTGCTAAATGTGGTAGTAGTAAGGGAAATTCAGCTGAACACTGACAAAAAAAAGATAAAATTTGAATATTTATCCTTTATTTATTGGGCCACAAAATATAAAAATAAATATTTATCAACTTATGTTAGTTTACTGATGTGAAAAAATCGTTCTTTTTATTTTCAAAATTTAATATCTTATACAGGCAAATTTTATTTAACACAGTGATGTAGGAACATCAATTAATCGATTTTTTCTAAAAAAAAATTAATATAATTTTATATATAAATTTTGCAAAAGTCAAAATATCAATGTAAATATAGATAAATATGTCCGCTTCGTAACTGTAATCGTAATCGAAATTTAACTCCTATTTAAATGACTATTATTACAAATGAGTACTAATTTTTGACAGTGTACAAAAGGCTTCAACGATGCAGACATCGTTTGTTTAAAGATTCTTTTTCTCTCCTAGTTAAATGTATCGAATTCGTTCACTGACTTCAGTCACGGATTTTCTTTCGCAATGACAGCTTATTCAGCAAGCAAACAGAGTTCTAAATTTCAACAGACATTGTCAAAAGGTTTTCCTAAAATTTACATCTTATGTCTATTCTAATGTCTGGATCTGAATGATATTAGAAATTTAAACTGCAATAATTTTTTTGATAAATATTATTATTATTAAAATTTTTCACTTTATTCATATTGATAATGCATCAACATACAACAAACAACAACACATTTTTAAAAACTAATTTTGAAATTATATGAAAATTGTTTTCTCTTTTTTAAGAAATTCGAAATTAATTAAGCAAATTGTTGTACTTTAATTGATTTAATATAAATTATTGTCAGATGGTCCTCAATCTTATATTTAAAGCTCTTCACCAAACAATATTTTGTTATCGAGTTTTAAACAACAATCTGCCATATTTTGAAATATTTTAAAATTGATTTTTATTATGTTAGATTAGATTGAAATTAAGCTATTTTTTAAAAGAATTGATTTGAGTGTTAAATATAATATTCTTCTTACCTTTCAATTTAATTTGCAGTACAAAAATTTGACGATTATTCAAATGGTATAGTTAGGGGCATACCAACACCGACTATCCAAGACTCAGCGAATCCAGTGGGCAGCAGCTTTATAGGTCAATCCCAAGGTACTGTCGAATGGATAACGGCAATGAACGATGTCCAAAACAATACAGGTAAGATTTTGATTTGATTAAAAACATTAATTATAAACATAATTAATTCCTTTTGATTTTATAGAAGACTCGCACAGTTCACAAGGCAGCATTTCTGGCGATGGTAAGTAAATAAACTCAAATACATAGTTGTATAAATTAAATTTTAAGTGAAGCTATTAATTTATAATATTTTTAAGCCGATTAATATTCATGATAAAAATCAACAATTGATTTTTAGTAGGTAAGAAACAGGGAACGCAAGTAATAATAATGATGATGATGAAATTAAGCCCAAAAAGAGTGGGAAGAAGTACACATAATATATTGTTGTACGTCTAATTTAAAAATATGATAAACTTTTATTATTAATAATTAATTTAAATAATAGGCATAATCAAAAATAATAATATTTCAAAGTTTATTTATTTTAAAAATAAAAAATTTACATTAAATATCTTTTGTACATTTTGTAATTTTTATTTTTGAATTTTTAAATAAAAATTAAAAATCAGAATTACGGCTTAGCTCTTATATAAAAATTAAAATTTAATAATTATTTTTGATTTGTATTATTTAAATTAGTTAAAATAATAAAAGTTATTAAAAAAAAAATAACTTTTATTTTCTAATGTTTTTTTTAGTATAAATTATAATTGTTAAGGTCGCTGATAGTACCAGTTAAATTATAAGAACAATTAGCCAAGGTATAATTATTTAGCTGCTTTAATCTGGAGTTGCACTTGTGCTTCTAGCCAGATTCGCAAGTTGGCCAACCGACCGTTCAATCTACTGTGGTTTTCACTTTAATTGAAAAAAAAAAACACTGCCTAACCGCAAAATGCGTTTTTAGTTTCTCAACGTCTGAATCTGTTAAATGTTGGACGTTTTCTTGTTCTGTTTGCTTCAATTCAATTTGGATTGAAATGTTCCCTGATCGTGAACTTGATGATGAGTTTGTCTTGTCTCTAATGTGAAGACAGGGGAAAACTTATGTATGTGTGGAATGGTATGGGTATCCGTATCCGCTGTCTGTGGATTGTTATTGTCCCCCTGCCTATACTCTATATAATAATGCATAGTATACATTACAATCAGTTGACTGTTTTTTCTTCACTACTTAATACTTGGTAACAAGCCGATAACCGCACAAATGCAAAACACTTGACCAACATTAACATGTGGTATTCAGATGAGATTCGACAACGGATTCTTTGACTTTTTCTTTTAACCGGAAACGTGAGAATGATGCGACTTCATTCATCTAAAGAACTACAGATTTCTAGATTTCTATGCGATACAATTACAATAGTACAAAGTGGAAATATAACAAGATATCTTCTACCAACAGGTGCATTTTCCCACAATAGTCAATTCTTAGTACTCTTTTATAAACCCGTTCCTTCAAAAATAAGTAAAAGTATGTTTTATGTTATTTTATGGCAATTAACGTTATCTATTAATATTATCTATTATCCCACTCAATCGCAGCAAGATCGGATAAGTAGAAAGGCAGCAATAGCTAACCAAAGTTATTAAAAATTAAGGCAATACGAGCACGTAATAATAAACAGAATTTTAATATGTATTTATTAGGTAGTAATTTCTATAAAGTACTTTAATGTATATTGAAATAAGTAACGGGTATTCTATGGTCGGGATCCGACTATAGCCTTCCCGACTTGTTATATTTAGAAATTGTATCAACGTTATGAACATATATCAATTCAAAAAAGAATAATAAAAAAAAATTTTGAGTCGAAGAATTAATTTATTATATAAGAATGAGCAAACATGGGATTGATTAAGGCTCATCTGTAATTTTACATTTCCCATTTCTGAATTTCGCAATTCCCAATTGTATGTTCAACTGTTATTAAAAAGACCACAGATCGGCAGTTACAGCATTTTAGTATTCATCCCCCAAAAAGAATGCGACACTGTTCCATTGTTAATTTTAAGTTGACAAATCACTTTTAACTTATGTTTTGACTTTTCGAAAAATATCCTTTGGGAATTGCTTTAATTATTATTGCGTTGATTTTTATACTCTAATACAAAAGCCAAAAGCTGTTACAATATTGCAATAACATTTCGTATTGCGTTCTGCTTTGGGATCTGACATTTAATTCACAACGATAATTTACATAATTCACTAAAATAGGGAAAAGCTTTTTCTATATTTAGTAGCCAGTATATCAAGTGCTTCACACATTTTATAACATTTTATAATACTGTTTAATCTGTTACTTTATTGCAATGAAATTCTGTTTTGCGGAATCTGGCATTTAATTTAAAATGATAATTTGCATAATTCATTATATATAAAATAGGAAAATACTTTTGTATAGTTTATTGTAAGCATATTAAATTTTGTTAAATTCGTATTAATAATAATATGTTGGGATTAAATCAAAGGTTAATTTTAAGTTATGAGAAAGACAAACCATCAGCCCTTAAATGACATAATGTATTTTACTATACTTTTTTTTCTTTTGTTACACTCAGAAAAACTCAATATTTTCGTTCTTAAACAAGGAGCATTCAATTACAAAAGCTTTCTAAGTTTTGAATTTCCAAAAATGAGTACTATAATTACCGCAAATCTTAAAATGAGAATTTTTTACATTTAATTGGGCTTAATTTAAGCCTGTAAAAGATCGAAACTTATTAATTTAGGTACACAAAAATCTTGAATTAATCCAAAAATGTATTGCACTTGTTTCTAGTACATCACATTCTCATTTTTAAGTTCGTTTTAATCTTGAGAAAAATATTTTAAGTTAAAAAAACCATATCATGAACTAATAAAGTATAAATATGGTATAAAATGGTTTCTGGAGTTTTCATATCGAAATTCACAGATTTAATATTTGCCATGGTCTAAGATATTCTGACTCTGTATGCTTAAAATCGGATTTTATATTTAAAATTGATTCATATTTAATTTAAGCTTTTTAGTACACAGAAAACTTAAAATTTTAAAAACAAAACTATATAATTTCAAGTGTACTTAAGTCGTACTTAATTTTAGTACGGCCTATTTTTCTGAGTGTAACTGCAGCTGTAGCTGCCGTTCGTTCAGAACAGAGATTCCGCAAGTTAATCATAATCGAATTACGTTGGATAAATCTTCAATCAACTTGGGGATGATATTGTTGGAGTCAGTGGACTTATTGGGTGATGGGAATATGCAAATTATGTATGTATGTATGCAGCTATATATATACATACATACATACAAGCATACATATTTATATGTATGTAGATTGTCTCAGTTTCAGTCAGATTCTCTAAGTGTGGATATCTGCTCTCTCATTTGCACATCAACCATGCACATTTCTAAGTGTGTGTCAGTGGTTGTGTGTGTGTGTGTGTGTGTGTGTGTATTGCTTGTTAATATTTTTGGCGCTAACATAATTACTTTGTCTCTATGCGACAACAACTTGTTGTTGTCATCGTCATACACAAACAAAAACAACAACAACAGCAAAAAAAGCTAAAAGCAGCGGCAGAATACACACACACACACACACACACTCACACGAACAAGCCCACACACACGAATACAAATACACTTGTACACAAGCTGGCACGTCTCGTTGTCGACAAGAAAGCGTGAATGCGATAGTCATACAAGGTGAAGTCAGTGTGAGAAGGAGAGGAAGAGAGAATACGAGAGCGAGTGTGTTGAAAATTGCTTGAGTGGCAACAACAACAAAAACGGGCACCGCTGTGATTGGTGGGGAGCACATCTTTGTCTAGATGCTGATTGGCGGAAATCATGCTGCGTGCCTATTGCGTTTTCTCTCTCTGCTGCTCTCTCACTCTGCCTCTGTCTCTGTCTCCTTCTGTCACGGCATGATTGTGTATGACAGAATATGCATGCTTACTTTTATATGTATAAATGTGTAGTCAAGGCTAAGACCAAGGTGATAACTTTGCACTCTTTCAAGATGCCGATAACATATATATTTATATATAATTTTTTTGAAATATTGAAAACAATTGTCAAATGATGTTTTTTTAACTCGTAACACAAAATGAACATTAAGATCGATTCAATCTTAAAAAAATTCGATATGATTTGAATAGATACGGAAAGAAATCCAAAAAAGAATAAAGAGGTACAGCACAACTTGAGGCAACAACCTCTCCGTCCGACCTAATGCCATCGGCTTAAACATTTAGCGCCAATCCAAAGGAACAAAAAAGCCAACTGGCCACAACGCCACCTTTAAAACACCACCACAATCTCAATAGTACCCCAACTCTAAGTGTATCAGCATCAGCATCAGCAGCAGATACAGCAGATACAGCAGCAAAAACAGCAGCAGAAACAGCAGCAGAAAAGGCAGCAGAAACGACAGCAGAAGTATACGGCATAGAACAGAAAGCAAATGACGGTATACTGAGAGAGAGCCGTCTCTCTGTTTTTAGTTCGTCTTCATTGGCTCGCTGCAGTGAGTCGGAGTCGGAGTCGGGCGGTCAGACGGTCGGGCAGTCGGAGTCGAGGTCGGGCAGTCGTGAAGTATGCGCAGGCCGTTGTGGTTGGGCGGGTGCGGTGGCGAAACAAGGACCAAGGACACGCGCAGCACACACGAGCTACAGTTACAGTTACAGGCACACCGATACACAGATACACGCACACTCACACACAGGCACACACGCACACACGCATAGAGACAGGGATAAGAAACAAACCGTGCGCAGGATCTCTGCGGCTGGCAGCAAACAGTCCGGAAAAAATAGCTAGGAATATTTCACGGCACCAAAAACAAAGCAGCAACAACAACAAAAAATCTCAAATATATAATAAGTTAAACCACGACGACGACGACGACGACGACGAGATATTTTAACAAGCAAAAAAAAATAATAATAAAAAAAAGGGAATACAAAAAAAAAAAGAATAGAGATGAAGGAAATTGGCCCGGTTCGCGTTGACACGAATGAGAGTGTACAAGAATGAACAAGAGTAAACACCTACACTACGGCAAACGTCTCGCCGCAATCCGAAGTCGCGGAACGTGAACACGGAATGCTGTATCTGTATCTTGTCTGTATCTCAGTTGATAGCTGAAGTTTATGCTAATTTCTGGCATCGGTATCGGTTACTATTACGATTACGGTTACGGTTACATTTGCCGTTACCATTAACATTAACGTTAACGCTACAGTTACGGTTGCAGTTACACTTACACTTGACGTTTCGACTTGTCTCACGCATTTTTCCGGCTTTTACTACTATTGACATTTATCATAGAAGTTCTACGATTATTATCCCAAATGAAAAGTCATTTTCCGCGTTTTGTAGTGCGCGTTAATCCGCATAATCCAAAGATCTAACGCGAATCGAAATCTGTGCCATCAAATTCAACAAAAATCAAGTCCAAGTTCCCAAAAATACCAAGTGTTTTCGAGCGTCTCCAGTGTCCCAGATTTATTGTGATCTGATCCTTAAAATAATATATTTACATTGTACATATTTAATAATATATATCAAGTTAACAACAATAATAACGTTCAATTATGGATCTATCAACGGCATATCGTTACAATCAAAACATGATGGAATATTACACATGTAAATATCAAGCATTTATCTCCCCTAATTTGCGTTCAAGTGTCCCTCTCAAGTTTTATAAAATAGTGATTTAAAGAGCCCGATTCTACTTAATATATGCAAACAAAAATTTCAGCCTCCTGATCTTATGTATCAGGCAGTGAGTAAGTGAATGAGTGAGTCAGGACAAAGAGCTTTTTATATACAGATGCTGGAAGAACACTATTTAATTAGGTTTGTCGATTTTGGTGATTGTAGCTCGTTAAATCAACTGATCACACTGAATAAATTCTCAATTAATTTCAAATTTTTGATATGTCAATACAAATATAAATGACACAGTACTATCTATAAATTCCTTGATAATTTTCCTTGAAAAGCGACAGACGTACTCGGATTTCAAGCTGGCAAATAAATAATTCGAGTCAGCGAAAGGCACTAAATACAATAAAATAAAATTGTACAAACAATTGCGATTGACAGAAAAGTGAAAAATAAGAAAATGATAATAGAATGATGTAACGAGGGTCATGGTTAGACTACAGTCTATACAGCAGCAAAGAACCGATATCTGCAAGAATACAAAAATAGGGAAATAAAGAAAAGCCCATGTTCGAGTACCTATTGCGTGTGTGTGTGTGTTGTGAAACTCAATAGATACTTCATTAAATGACAATCGCATTTGCCATTTGGATTACTGCCGTCACATACAAAAGACCTATTGTCCAAATCCATCAATACAACTCGTATCCCGCTGTGCGCATAAAGCAACACAAAAGTCCTGAACAGCTCCTCAGAGAGATCAGTTCCCATTGCCATTCTACTCGAATTGCCGAGTGTTTTTGAGTACTATTCAAATATTTATAGTTTTGCAAATCCCTCCTGGACTCAAGCCGACAGAAATTCATGCTAAATTGTTTAGTTTTGAAAGGCTTTACAAAATTTAGTTCGACTATTAGATAGAATTTTATGACAATTTTAAACAAAAATAATATGCATCATGCCAGGATATAAAAAAGGGTGAGCTGAAACCAAAATATCATTTTGTTTAAGGTTGTTCAACGGTTAGAAGTAAACAGATGTGAGATATGGAAAGAGTTACAAGTCCCCAATTAGGCGTATATATTAGACATTAGACTCCTCGCATAGTTCCAGTCACTTCTTAAAAAGGAATACAGCCGATTTCTATATTCTTTTTTGAACTTTTGCTATGCAAAATAAGTTAAAATATTTCGAAAATCTGTGAATTATAGTATGCTTTAAATTTGATCTTATGAAATATATTTAAAAAAAATTCCTACAATAATTTTTTTTGGTTTTATTTATAAATTTCCGTAGCATCCAAAATTGAAAACAAATTAAATTTAAAAAGCCTCTATTCTCTGAGCCTGAGCTACAGTCTCTAAGATGCACTTATACCGGTAAACGGACTGACTGACCGTACAGTTTATACGGTCAGAAATCAAAGGCAAATACGTTGCATACTTTTAGGAGCTTGTATTCCTTTAATAATTACAACAACCATTACTGCCGTTTTATTTAACCGATCGCATTGCGATTAAGTATAATGACAGATAATAATTATAGCTAACTATATCGACTCGACTGTTAATTATATTATGTTTTTTTTTTTGGGTAACTGTTATAAATAATATGAGCGCTATAGTCGAGTTCCCGACTAGAAATCACCTGGTCCCTTTTTTTTAATATATACAAGATTTTCAAACAGAGGTTATAAAAAACATATCTCTTAAAAATCTCTAGAGATTTTTGGAACACACCTAATACATTTTGCTTGTGAATGTAAAAGGTAAGCAGTGTGAAAAACTATGTATACATTTAGGCGCTTACATTAAAACTGCCATTTGGTGGATGGGGGGTAGGTGTGTGTCAGAAATGTAAATCAACTGAGAATCTAAATATTTTGAATAAGGCAGGTATATAATAGATTTTATTGTAGCAGTTAGTAAATCGAATCCAGTTATTTTTTTAGCTTAAGTGACAGGACCAAATAATAAAACAAAGAGTTTAAATAAACTGTATTTGCTGTGAAGACGTTTAGACGGAAAAGGTTAAACAAAACTCGGCTGATTCCCCTGTTACATACACTGCAACGAATTCAGCATAGCCTTTTACTTTACGATTAACGGGTGTTGAAAGAGAAAATACAAAAACGACTGAAAAGTGCAGAAAGTAAATGGACGACACAATTTCTGATGTTGCAAATACTCATAGATGCATCAGATAAGTCTGCACTTAATTAGCGAATTAATATCGGAGGGCAGAACACATAAGTGCAAAAAATTAAATGATGTGTGAACGACTCCCGCCTTGGCAGTATGTTTGTCATTAGTTCTGTATTCAGATTCAGATTAAGATTCTTTAGATCAGTTAAGGGCGGCGGGTTTTTCTTTTCTTTTATTTTCTTTTCTTTTTTTGTGGTTGTCCGTGCATGACTATAATGCTTTCCTCTGAGCAAATATTTTGGATAATACAAATATATATAATACAATATATGCATACGCACAATGTTTGCCTGTCCTTTTCTCTTTGTCTTTGGGGCTTACCTTTTCTCTCTTTTATTAAATAATTACTTTTTTCAAAAATCAACACTTAAACACCTATGGGGAATTTATTTGATTTTACAATACACTGTTCAAAAAAAATTTTAAAAACAAGTTTTTGGTCTTAAAACTAAGAATTTTAAACTGAAACTAGTGGGCCGGTGATACAGTCGAGCATACTCGACACTCGGAGACCCCGTACTTACTAAGGAAAAAACTTATAATGGAAAAAAATTAAAAATAATTTAGTTAACTTAAATGCATATCCCATCTGGTTGATTACGATGTCTCACGAAACATACTAAAACTTAATTTTCGCCCGATCGGTTCTATGAGAGCTATATGATATCGTGGTCCGATTAGAACGAACTTTGGACAGGGTATATAAAGTTTTATGTATATTCTGTAGGTTTGGTTACGATATCTTATAAAACAAAAAAGTTTTTCATACTAAGACTTGATTTTCACCCGATCGGTCCTATGACAGCTATATGTTATAGTGCACCGATTTGAACCAACTTTGGCAAGGATGTATAAGACTAACTATAAGTTTCGTTACGATATCTCATAAAACAAAAAAGTTTTTCATACTAAAACTTGATTTTAGACCGATTGTTCCTATGGGCGGTATATGATATAGTGGTCCGATTCAAAAAAGAAACAAACTTAACCTGCCTGCAATATAGAGGAATCTACAAATTTCGTATCACTAGCTTTTAAATTGCTCTTATAATTGGGATATAAAATTTTTTTCGATTTGTGGGCGATATAAAGGGTCGTGGCCGAATTTTGAAACAAACTTGATCTGTCTCTGAGATCTAGGTGTTCATACAGAGGGTGCCACGCCACCTTCAGCCTGTTACGTAAAACAAACCCAATAGAACCCTATACTTTTTTTAAGTACGGGGTCTAAAAAACCGTAAAGAGGTTAGAAAACATTTCAAATAAGACCGAGTTCTTTATATGAGATGAAATGTTTTGAAAATTTATTTTATTTAAGGAAGGTTTTTAAATGTATAAGTTTATTATTGTATTTATTTTTGCCTTAGTAACTTTAAAACTATTCTTTTATTATGTTTTTGCTTGGAAAAAGTGGGACTTGAATCCGCGTCTCTTCTCAACTGACTCGGTGACTCTAAACTGAGTGCAATAGGACTACTAGTGACTTAACATAAAATATAAAATATGACATATATATACTTTCCTAACAAATTAAGAATTTGATTTCTATAATAAGAACTTAGATTTTTTAGATTAATATTCTTAGTACTAGTATTTGGGTCCCAAAATGGTTTTATTTTAAGAACATAATGTTTAGGATGCAAATTCTAGGTCTTTTTTTGAGTGTACAATTAATTAATTTGTATTTATAATTTTTTGCTTGAACTTCACACAGGTCACGGTGGCGTCAATCAACTGGGAGGTGTTTTTGTGAACGGCCGTCCCCTACCCGATGTTGTACGACAGAGAATCGTGGAATTAGCCCACAATGGTGTCCGTCCCTGTGACATATCACGCCAGTTGAGGGTAAGCCATGGCTGCGTTTCTAAGATTTTGTCAAGGTAAGTAACGAAAACTAAAAATGTGGCATTAAATAACTTAAATTTACATACATGTTAGAGGAATGCAGATCAAAAAAGTTAGTTTGAGATGAGCTACAAACTTAGCAAGTGATCAATGCGTAATTCTTACATTTTATGTAGAAGTTGTTTGACTGAAATAATTGTCATTTGGATTTCGATGATTTCTAAAAATGTATGTAGATTGGAAGAAGTCTAGCAATTAAAAATAAAATACATACGTGAATATACACATGTGTGTTTATTCGTTGCTCAAATAAGAGTTGGGAGCTGGGAGACCTGACGGAGCTAAATCCGAGCTCGACAAAATGTATAATAAATCTTTGGCGGTCACCGTACTTGTTGAGGACTGAGAATACAGCTAAACGATGGCTGACATTCAAATTGTTTTTAATTGAAATGGTAAAATTGCTGGTTCCGTTTTGCAAATGGTTGCATTAATCAAAGCTTCCATTTTGTATAATGGATAATGGGAATTTGTCTGGGCAACTAACATACAAACATACATACGTGTGCATAGAGAGATTGAAAATTGACTTCATCTCGTACACATGATAATTAATGTCGCATTTCATTTCAGATATTACGAGACTGGTAGTTTTAAAGCCGGAGTCATCGGAGGCTCCAAGCCCAAGGTTGCCACCCCACCAGTAGTCGATGCAATTGCTAATTATAAACGAGAAAATCCCACAATGTTCGCTTGGGAAATTCGGGATCGATTACTGGCAGAAGGTATATGTTCGCAAGATAATGTTCCCAGCGTATCGTCTATTAACCGGTAAGTATTGCAGTACTCCATACAAGTAAACCAACTCCTAATACGCATTCTGAATTTTCAATATTATGAAAATTTTGAACTCCTATAACTTTGTCAAATCTTATAAATCTTATTATAAACAAAGTATTTCTAAATATTATTTTAACTCTAAATTTATTCTGCATTTTAATTATTTTTAAATATGGGACGTTAATTTAATTTAATTAAATTTTCCTACAACCCTACCCTACCCTTTTCAAATTTCTTTCATTGTAAATTTTTGTATAACTTTGAAGTCTCATAACTTTTTTAAATCTCAACCAATTTTAAATAAACAACGTTTTTATTGAACCGTCTCCATTTAAATTATTTTTATTTATAATATATTTCCATTTTTTTCTTAATATACCCATTTTAAAAATTTTTTTTTCTTTTTAAATTTTGTGGTTACTTTGAATTTTCATAGCTTTGTCAAATCTTAACCAATTTTAATTTAAAGGGATAATTAAAATTTTTTTAAAATTACCGTTTTTTCAATATTTTTCTTTTTAAATTTTGTGATAACTTTGAACTGTCATAACTTTGTTAAATCTCAACCAATATTAATAAGCCAGATCTTTTTAAACATTATATGTTCTACAAATTAATGCTGCATTAAAATTTTTTTTAATTTATGTTAGCTTAAACTATTTTCAAAAATACCAATCATTTGCTTATTCCCTTGATAAATTTCTACAAACTTGAAACTTTTAAAACTTAACCAAATAATAAATTTTTTTACAAAATAATTAACAGCTACTAAAACTCTACATTTGTTGGTAGTAAAAATGATTTGGTTCGGTAAAACTTGTTGGGTTCAAAATAAAAGCTCTTTATTATGAGTATCTGTATCTGTACATTTTGATATAAAAACAGTTGCATGATGTCAGTATTTTTAGCGGAGTTAGTGTTGTGATGTTTGCTTGCTGTCATGCTGCTTACTTCCCCATCCGTATCCGTTTCCGTCCAGATCCATGTTGATGGGTGCGTTGTGGTGTTGTACGCTGTGGTGCGGTGTGGTGCGGTGTGGTGAGGTACCATCGTCATTCGCTACATGGCCAAGCACACTCTGGTGGAGCTAATAAAAATATCTAAGTAGTTTTTAGCGTTCATAATTGCGGCACAATGCTTGACACACGACCACCACAAAAGCTAGCTTCCTTTTCGTGTTCCGGTGCAACGTTCCTTGCCATCATCAACGGAACAAGGCGACGTCGGTCGTTGTAATGTATAACGCGTATATGTAATCGTCGTTGACCATAATTCATTTTATTTTGGCCAAGGATGCTGCCAGTAGGCAGCTGCTCACCGAATAACATAAATTAGCTGCGCACAATATTCTACGACTCGACTGTCGACTGTTGAGAGGTGACTAAAGTCAAAGCCTAAAAGTATGCCGCACTTGTTCACACTCCGTGCGCAGTTTTAACTGGGGATTTAAATGCAACCACACACACCACACCACACCACACACACACACACACACACACAGGACACGTGCAGTCATTCAGAATCAATTCGCTACGAATTACGTTGATGATGCCGATGATGATGCCGATGATGATGACGATGATGACGATGACGATGGATATGCAAAGGGCATTGGGATGTCATGTGATGAGTAATTCCAGGGAATAATGAGCATAAGGCTATAGCCCTAAAGCGTCAATGTGTCTGATTCAGTGAGCGATGGATGATTCACTCTCAAATACAAGTGAATGTGAATTACCAGTCGACGGACATCATCTAGTATAACATTCCCTAGAGTGTAGCACTTAGAAAGTGACTTTGCCAGCACTCAATGTAAGCCAATCGACCCAGTCCCAATTCCAATCCCAATCCCAGTCCAAGTCCCTTTGGTGGGCAAAACAAAAGCCAAAAAACAAATCGAAACACCACCAAAGTATCTGCAGAGCATCCCAAACATATGTTTCAATTGTGTACACTGCCAAACTACCCAACAAAAACTCAATCCAATACAATGAAAATCCACTCTTAACCCGGTGTGATTGTCATTTTTTGAAAAGCATAATTTGATTTGATTCCACTCGACTTGGTTCCCGGTAACCGGTTCCCTCAATTTGACAACCCTGTGGAATTCGCAATTTAACTGCCTCTAAAAACCAGTACAATTCGAATATTCGAATATGGTTTTTATTGATGGAGTCTATTTTCTTAAATTGAGCTGTAGCAAGTGCACAATCGCCCCTTGGTATATATCTTATATTTCTCACCCAATTCGCTTTGCTTTATTGGATATGACATTGAGTTCCTGAGAGTTACTGAGCATTTGGAGCGAGAGAGAGAGAGTGAGAGTGAAATACTTAAAGCTAGCCAATTGTTTCAAGTGTGTCTTCTTCACTACTTGGTCACTCAATGCTATAAATCACATTGATGTGTCTGCATCACGTCCGAATTTCCCTTCCCACAGTCCACTCCCCCCACACTCACTTCGATATCAATCAATTTCAATCGCTTGTTGGGTTATAAAATCAAAAAAAAATTCACCAAGTTTGATATCAGATACAAAATATCTTTTTTATGCAAGAGTATAACAGACAGAAAGCTAAAAAACATACAACTGTAATATACAAAAGTATTTTTTGTATATGTATAAGTGTATCTGTAAAATATTTACATAGTTATTATAGGCAGAAAACTAAAGAAAAAATACAACTGTAAGATACAAAAGATTCTTTTATGGATTTATAGGTGTATCTGTAAGATACAAATGTATTTGTCAAATATTAACAAGAGTATAACGGGAAGAAAACTAAAGAAATAATATAGGTCAAAAATACAAAAGTATATTTTGTAAATGAATAAGTGTATCTGTAAGATACATATGTATCTTTTGATGTGTAGTCATATTTGTTTAGCTGCTTAGATTATTTTTTATGTAAATAAGAATTAGCCCAAATAAAACTTATAGTGCTACTCAAGTGAGTTTCTTACGTAGAAAAAAATGTATTATGTAAACTTTAAATATGTTTGAATTGAAGCTGAGTCACAGCATAAAAAAGTAGAAAAAATGCTTATCCGTAAAATTTCGCTTAAAATAGTTTTACACAAAAGGGTCGATATTCTTGTACATGTATATTAGAATGTATAAATGTAAATAATACATGCAAATTTATTCAAAGCTTGACGTCGTGATACTTTCCAGACTCAATAGTCAATAGTTAAATAGAAGTACCAGCTGAAATTTACCATCGATTCTGTCTTCTGTAAATACAAATGGCGGATAATGTTTCGGACAATTTAGCTTACTTGAAAAAACCTGGCGTTTCTGTGTATTTTAAAATTCTTAAATCAAATTTTCTCTTTCTCTAGTAAAAGTGTTCTCGCTGAAAATCTTAATATGCTGCTGCCTATATTAAAAAACATTCAAAATACATTACTTATTAAATTTGGTTGAGAATTGAAATTGGCGAACAAGGGAAGAAATTAAGAAAATTAGTATTTTTAGAACAATTTTAAATACCTAATATTAAAAATAATTTGAATGCAGCATTAATTTAAAGGTAAAATTATATTTAAAAGACACTGTTTATTAAAATTGAGAAAATTTTAACAAAGTTATGATAGTTCAAAGTAGTCCAAAAAATGACAAGGAAAGAAATTAAGATAATGTTAATATGTCCAAGTCAAATTACGTTTAAAAATAAAGTTTTAACTAAGTTATGATAGTCCAAAGCTGTCCAAAAATTGACAAGGGAGGAAATTAAAAAAATTAGTAATTTTACAAAAATTGTAATTATCCCATAACTAAAAATAATTTAGGTGCAGCATTAATTAAGACGTCAAATTATGTTTAAAGAAACATTGACATTATGAGAGTTCAAAGCTGTTATACAATTTACAAGCGAATAAATTGAAAGTTTTAGGAATATTTTTAATTATCATTAATTTAAAATAATTCAAATTAAGCATCAACTTAGAAGTCAAATAATATTTAAAAATACATTGTTTATTAAAACTGATTGACATTTGACAAAGCTATGAGAGTTCAAAGCTGTCCAAAAAATTACAAGGGAAAAATTGGGTAGTAATTTCAACATAATGAAACAAAGTTTTGAATTTTTTCCTTTCAATTTTTTTTTCTTTGAAATACGATTTTTTCTAACTTTAATCTTCTATTTCATATGTAAAATAAATGCATACTAGATTCCCAATTATTGTTTTTTAATGTTGGCAATAGTATAACGAGTATTTGTCAAATGATATTTAAGAGATTGTTGTTGTTTGACAGATTGCAGCACTAATACTTGTGTATATTCTTGCAGGATCGTTCGGAACAAGGCTGCAGAGAAGGCTAAGCACGTCCACCATCATCAGCAGCATCAAATGCCACAAGGCCTGACCAGTGGACACAATGCCAGTGAGAGTCTCGACAGCAGCACGGGTGCGGCAAGTGAGCAGCAGATTCAGATTCAACCGAACACCGCAACCGGCTCCAGCAATTCCAGCAACAATAACAATAACAACAACAACAACAACAACAACAGCAGCAACCCATCGGCATCAGTTATTGCTCATACGCCATCTGCAACGCTATCGGGAACGGGAATAGGATCAGGATCTGGATCGGGATCGAGTGCTGCCAGGCAAGAAATGGGAAGCACCAACAACAATGTCAGTGCCACAAGTCAACAGGCTGCTGAACAGCGATCATCTGGTTCGGGTTCTGGTTCCGGTTCCGGTTCCGGTTCCGGTTATAGTATAAATGGCATATTGGGTCTACAGCACGGACATCATCTGCACAATCCCAACACCAACACCAATACCAACAATAACAACAACAGCAATAGCACTAACAACAACAACAATATATCGGATCCAAACTGCAAACGCAAAAGAATCGAAGTACATGGTAAGTCTATCGAATAATTTATCTAAACAACACTTGATTTTCGACCGATCGTTTCCTATGACAGCTATATAATACAACGGACCAATATGAACCAAATTAGATCAGGATGTATAAAGGCAGCCTTAATGCATATTTTGTAAGATTGGTAGAAATATCTCAAAAAACAAAAATGTTTTTCCTACTTACACTTTACTTTCGACCGATCGTTTCAATGCCAGCTATAGTGAACCGATTTGAATCAAATTTCGTCAGGGTGTATAAAACCAACTTTAATGCATATTCTGTCAGATTTGTTAATTTATCTCGTGAAACGAAGAAGTTTGCATACAAAAACTTGATTTTCGACCGATCGCTCCTATGGCAGCTATATTATATAGTGGTCAATCTGCATACGCTATCCAGTAATCTACATACCAAGTTTGGTGTCTCTAGCTCTTATAGTCTCTGAGATCTAGGTGTTTATACAGACGTCAGGACAGCAGGACGTTAGGACAGATGGACATTGCTATATCGACTCGGTTATTGACGATTATCAAGAATATATATACTTGATAATAAACTAAACTTAATAAAAACCAGCACTTTTTTAATTACGGGTTCTAAAAACATAACTCACATGCTATTTCAAATGTCTTTTAGGTTTTAATATAAGATTAGAAATCCGATGCGAATAAAGTGAATAGGCAATTCACCGACGGTAAAAGAAATGTCGTGTGTTAAAGCATAATTTTACAAATTTTAAATTTTATATTTTAAAATATCTGGAAGTACTTAAAAAATCTATAGTTTATTGTAAGGATTCAGGAAGAATAATTCAAATCAATAAATACTCTTGTTAGTTAGTGTTGGATAGGTATCATTTTTTTTTGTTCTTTGGTTGTAGATAAAAGACAAAAAAACGCGACACATGCAACAATATATACTTGACCATTCAGAAGTATGCTGGAAATAAATCTCACTTTGCGATTTGCATATCTTTCAATCTGTTAAGGTCGCGAGACATACTGACAGATAGACAGCAAATGTTGTGGATGGAAATGCTTTTGTGGCCCATATTAGGGTCAGCAACCAACCGCAGCCATCGTTATAACATGTGTCCTTGGAATCAAACCCCAGAGCCAATTATAAATGATAATATCTTAAGTAGTAGATGGTGCTGATGATGTTGTTGCCGCTGTCGCTGTTTCTGTTTCTGCCTCTAAGGGAGGATGGATAAAGCTGCCATTAGGCAATATGGTAGCCAGATAATTTTGTAAAAGCATCGCGACTCGCACTTGTCATTTTCAATAATCGCCCACTAATGGCAATTTTGGAAATAAAAATAAAAAAAGAATAGAAATCGCACCCCAGACTGTCACGGAGTGTCCAGATTGTGCAGATTGCCTGAAACTGAAACTGAAGCTGAACCTGAATTGAGCGGAACTACAAGCAGCCCAAATATCAAACAATGATGATGTTTCATTAACAATACAATTCTCATACCCTTACTTATACCTTTAGACGAGTACTCGGACACTTAAGTAAGCCACCAGTGGGGCAATAAAAATAGCAATAAACTCGATCCCGAAATTCAACCCAAAATCTTTATCATCCTTTTTTTGTTGCTCATATTCCGTTCCGTTTTGTTCGGTTCGGTTCGGTTCGGTTCTGTTCTGTTCTGTTTTCTCGAGATTACTTATCGATTCCCTGAGGAATTTGCGTTGCCTTTAAGTGTTGTAAGTACTTAGATTTGAGTTTGTGGCAAATTTGTTCAAATCATTTCGATTGACGACGCAACGCAGAACGTAACCAAATACGAAAGGATTCTGGTCAAAAGTCCTTTGGTATTCTTATTGTTGTTGTTGTTGTGGTTGTTGTTGTTGTTAGGGGTTGCAATGTGGGCGTGAGCATTAAGCTCCACCCTTCTAATGCGACAATAGTACTCGTAACGGCAGCAACATCTTCTGTACATCTGTGTTTGTTCAGTCACATGTGCAAAAAAATAAAAATGCGAATTGGGTGCGATTTCAAAACGCAGTGCACATCCGACAATAACATAAGGTTGCAAACTGAATTAGTACCAAATCGCACAACAGTTTCGCTTTTTATTTAGTTTTTTAGTTTCTCAAACTTAACCATTATCAAAACCAATGACCCTCCTACATATTGACCGACCGAATCTCAATCTAAATCTCTATCCGGACTACCAAAGAAACCATTAAGACAAGATAGAACATTTTATAGCATTACAAAACCCTTTACAAAAAACTTTATATATATCTACACTCATAATCACCTTACTGTAAAATCGTCTTAAAACAGTAAGTTTTGAGACTAATTTAATAATCGCCCTAAAAAAGACGCCAAATTCTAGGTTTTTTTTTTTGTAAATCTAGAAAAAAATTTTCTGAAATTAAAGGATAGTTTTCTATAATAAGAGGACAAATTTCTAAAATTTTTAAACTTCTTATACATTTTAAGGAATAATTTTTATAAGCTAGAAGCAAATTTTCTTAAACTATAGAAGTTTTTTTAAATGTTACATAAACTCTTTGGTTTTTCTTTAAGGCGATTATATATTAAAAATATATTGTATATTAAAACGATTTTTGGTGAATTTTAAAAGGTGGACAACAAGACAACTGAATATTAATAATTTTATGCAATATTAATGTGGTTATCCTGTCAAGACTTTGACACGTGAATCGTCTGTAATTTGGTGAATTGATGTCTTTATCTATCTTACGCGTAGTTGTGTTTAAATGTGTGTTCATAAGTGTTTTCAAACAACAGTAAACACAAAGTTTGTAAGACCATTACAATAATTTCTTTGAAAACACTTAAAATGTCATAATCAGCTTGTTAACCCGATCCCGATAGCCTAAAGAGCCCTCTCAAACCAATCTACTCTACATGTGGACATGAGGAAATGTTTATATCCATTTGTGGTATTCTGGCCTGGGTAATTCTCAATCCGTTAATGCACTTAACTGACACGTGCCGTATTTCGCAGTCAACAAAACTCAACTCTTCGATAGCGAATGTAACAGCACTAATTTAATTATCATTAAAATGAGGGGTCGTAACTCAAAAAAAAAAGATAGAGACAGACACACTTAGCGTGAGAGAGAGAGCAATATCAATATGCAAAATAAGAAGCACGAAATAAATATCAATCTTATTTCTTTAAAATATTAAAATATATTATTATTTATATATTTCAGATGAAAATCGAGATGTTAATATGCATTCCGAAGACGATGTCAAGCGACAGCGATTGGCCTACGGCGGAGATCAGATTTATCCTAACGTAAGTGTCATCTTTTTTTAAGATAAGGCTCAGTTTATCGTATACTAGCTAGACTTCAATTTTAGCAAAGATTAAAAGAATTCAAATTACCGAGCTGGGAATAGGTATTTAATTTTTTTTATCAGCGAATCTTAACTAACTTAATACACAATAATTTTATTAAATTAGTTCTATATTTGAATATACAATTTTCTCCGTTGACACTTTTTCAGAACTTAAAACCATCATAGCTTTAGCAAATCATGACCGATTTCATTTCGGAATTTTATACTATTTTGATCTCTAATTTGATTCTGGATCATAATTGGAAAACATGATATTTTTACCTTCACTGTCAATTTTGTCGATGCTTTGGGTCACTGTACATTTTCTCTATACTTTCCCTTAGACACTATTTCAAAACTTCAAACCGTCATAACTTTGTCAAATCTTAACCGATTTACTCGCGGAATAACAATTTTATATTATTTTGACCTCTAATTTGATTCTGCATCAAAATGATATTTTCTCCTTCACCACTTTTTGGCCTTATTGTAAATTTTATCCATGCTTTGGTTCATTTGTATAATTTTTAGACCCCGTACTTAAAAAAAGTACAGGGGTCTATTGGGTTTATTTTACCGAATAAGTGCGTAACAGGCTGAAGGAGGCGTGGCAGACCCCATAAAGTATATATATTCTTGATCAGCATCAATAGCCGAGTCGATATAGCAATGTCCGTCTGTCTGTCTGTCTGTCTGTCCGTCTGTCTGTCTGTATGTATGAACACCTAGATCTCAAAAACTATAAGAGCTAGAGGCAGCAAACTTGGTATGTAGGTTCCTCTATACTGCAGGCAGATCAAGTTTGTTTCAAAATTCGACCACGCCCCCTATATCGCCCACAAATCGAAAAAAAAAAGCTTGTGATACCAAATTTGGTATGTAGATTCCTCTATATTGCAGGCAGGTTAAGTTTGTTTCTTTTTTGAATCGGACCACTATATCATATAGCGCCCATAGGAACATCGGTCTAAAATCAAGTTTTAGTATGAAAAACTTTTTTGTTTTATGAGATATCGTAACGAAACTTGCAGAATATACATAAAATTTGGCTTTATATATCCTGTCCAAAGTTCGTTCAAATCTGAGCACTATAACATATAGCTGTCATAGGACCGATCGGACGAAAATTAAGCCTTAGTATGAAAAACTTTTTTGTTTTATGAGATATCGTAACCAAACTTATAGAATATGGTTCTAATCGGACCACTATATCATATAGCTCTCATATAACCGATCGGGCGAAAATTAAGTCTTAGTATGTTTCATGAGACATCGTAATCAACCTGATAGAATATGCATTTAAGTCAACTAAATTATTTTTAATTTTTTTCCATTATAAGTTTTTTCATTAGTAAGTACGGAGTCTCCGACTGTCGAGTATGCTCAATTCAACATGAATAAAGTTAGAAAATCCCGCTTTTCCTGATACTGGTGGGGCTTTAATATTTTAAGCTTGCCTACAGTTTTAATTGAAATATATTTAAGAACAATAAAAATATAAATTAATTTAATCACTATTCCCAGCTCTGGGAAATTATTTATTTCTTACCTCGATTACATTAAAATATACATTCATTATTCGTTCAAATCTAGATTTGGTCTGGTAAATGGTGTATCAAGGATGAGCACAAGTTGCTCTCCGAACTGGGAAATTTGACAACTGGCACTGGAAACGGTGCTCCAACCTATTATGAGGCACCCAATGGATTTCCATCGGGCTCAATATCATGTGCGACTGTGGGAAGTACTGTTGGGAATGATTCATCTATGTTGTATGATAGCATTGCAACGATATCACAGGGACAGAGCACATTATATACTCCGCCAATCGGACCCTCAATTGGTGAGTAACAAGTTCCTTCTTTATCCAAAGTTTATCTCAGTTTTACTATTTATTTTGTGCAATTGTTTTATTTGTTTAAGCAATTATTATTTTAAAATTATTTGTTCATTACTCTTATTATTTTTACAATTTTTATGCACTATAGGGAGCAGTTCTTTGACGCCCCTAGTACCCATTAGTTTACCAGATATGAAATTTAGTGCAAATATTCAGGAACAGAACATCTCACCTTTCTACACAGGTAAGAAATGACCGTATAATACGGCTTCATTCGGAAATATTATTTAAAAATGCTCCCAATTACATATCTGTATCTAAAATATGAATTATACAAATGGTTTTGCAGCTTGTCTAATGCTTAGGGTTCTTAAATTAAATCTAAAGTTTTAAAAAATTACGAAATTAAAAACTAAATCAAACACTTAACTTCTTAGACTTCACAACGTTCTTCCGACGGTAAAACATGAAATATTTTCATTTGAAATAACTCATACTGTATGCTCAAATAAGAAATAAGTGTTTTTATATAACTTTTCAATAAAAAATTTAAAAATAATTGCATATTGCATATTAAAATCAAAAATGAAATGTGAGAATAATAGTTATATAGAAGGTTGTCGCGGAATAAAGAGAACAAAATAGAAATAGAAATTATTATGTAATCCAAGTTACTGATTTATTTAGCTTAAATTTAATCTCATACCTGTTATTTGCCCTGGTAACAAAATCACACACAATAATATAAATAAATATATATTAATGGTTTTAATTAGCAATTGCCATTGAAAATGGTAATTATCCAACACTAACAAGCTTGGATAACGCCGATAACTCCCCGGTGATACGGGTTAATGATGCAAATACCGATTCAGCAAGTCTTGCACCGTCGAATTCGATCGGAGTTGAACGAAATGATCCGGAAATAAAAGATTCTTTATCTGTCAACGATTTGGAAAGGGAAAGAGATGAGAACGCCAACAACAAGAATCATCGCAATCTCGTTGATATAGACAAACATCGTGGAATAAATCATGTGAATCATGTGAATCATCATATACCGGTAGTTCATCTGATGACTGAACAGATCGAGGATCCGCAGCAACCGTTGACCAATGTCAATACCAATGTCAATACCAATACAAATACCAATACCTCATCTCTAATACTCCTGCAGTCGTCGTCTAGCTCGAATAATAACTCATCGGGCGAGGGACGTTCTGAAGTCGATTCAATTGCTAGCAATACCAATAGCACATCTATATATGCCACGCCCACAATGCTACCCAGTTTTAGCCACTACTCCGCAGGCAAGTTGCTCATCACATGGCCTAGAATTCTCTTCTTTAATCTATAGGCATACAAATCTATATAGCACAATACTTCTAAGTACATACTCTTGGTGGTGGCATTTTATTTTTAGATACAAGCAATATCTCTATAAGTATAGCTACATGTTTTATCGCTGCAAATCGAGCAATGGTTTGATTAAATTTATTATATTTTCAGTTAGTTCTTAATATGCAATGTCAAGCATATATGATTTGCCAAGTTTTATTATATTTTGATTTATTTACTTTTGCACACACATCATTTCCGTTTTTTAGCACATTATAATTTAAATTAAATTTCTTTGTAATATAGTTATATAAATAACTTTCGTTATAATTTGTATTTGCAGCTTGTGGCTCCGTAGTGCCAAGTTCTGATTACGCATATAGTCCTGCCTATACCCAGTATGGCGGTGCTTACGGATCTTACAGTTATAACACCAGCAGCGGTCTAATCAGTAAGTAACTAAAGTGACTAAGGCCCATTTATTCAAAGCCAAAATGATTTCATTTTTAAAATGTTAATCTGAAATACAATTTGAATTATGTTTTATCAAAAAAAAATACATTTAACTTCATGAACAAAATTTTGAAAAAGTAAGTTCGATATTTTCTTAGTTAAAATCACTCTTACAAAACACTTTTTTAGATTAATAAAATAAATCTGAAATACAATTTGTATTATTTTATACCAAAAAATTAAATTTAGCAAATTTTTGAAATAAGTAAATTATATATTTTTTGTATTTTTTTTAATATGCTGCACTTATATTTTTTTTTTATTTATGTGGTTTTTCAAAATTGAACAACCAAATTTTTTAAATTTATTCCTAAAAATATCCATTTGATTAATTTTTCGCACAAGTCAATTTTTGGACAACTTTAAACTCTCATAACTTTGTCAAATCTCAACCAATTTTATTAAAAGAAATGGTTTTTTAAACTGTTCTTGACTTCTAAATTAAAGCTGCATTTTAATTTTTTTAATTACCCACTTTCATAATTTATTCCTAAAAAATTTTAAATTAAAAAAATTTTGTTCAGCTAATATTTAAATATAATTTAAATCTAATGAGTATATAAATCTGAAATACAAATTGTAGTATATCTTTTTTTTAAAAATCAGTCTCATAAAGCTAGTTACTTGAAATAATAAAAATATACTTTGATCAGTAAATATTAAGCTGTTTTTTGAAAATACTAATCCGCGTAAATCAATACTTGGTTATATATACGTAAGTCTATACGTGATTATATACAAAGCTTTGTCCTGACTCACTGACTGATCATTGCGAAACCCAAACCATAAGACCTAGTAACTTATATTTTTGTCATTTGGCATTACTATTACAGACTCTTCGTACTATTATGAATGTGGTCAAAATCAAGCACCCCTTAACCAGGATCTACGGTCACCCCTCGCCGCAACCAGGGCCAATTCTTTAGCCTCTGCAGCTTCGCCAACTGGAAGTGCGTGCACCAAGTCGGAAACATCAGATATATTTCTCGTTTAGTGCCTGGATCAACCTTAAATATATACGCATATATAAAAACCCAATTCTGTACAAGGCGGAACATTCAGGGAAAGAGAGAATCTTTCAAAGTTACTATATGTATTTATGCGAACATGTATCACCGGTGTGGTTCGGAGTTCACTTTTGTTTTTACAACAAAAAAGAGGAGGTTTGAAATTGTAATCAAAGCAGAATATGTAGTATGACGATGATAGTTTAACTGGCGATGAACTGAACTCACGAGAACAATTCTCATACAATTAGTTAATTTGCATTTACAAATCGATTCACAAATATATAAGTACGAGAATGTATATTCGAGTATATTACCGCTCTGATCATTATAATGTAAAAAAAAACTATAAAAAAACTGCACAACATATAACAACTAGTAAGTAAGTAAGATTAAAAATAATAAGCATCATTATAAAAGTATGATTTAAACAAAAACACAAGTGAAACCAAAATGTCCGCTAAGGAAAAAATTTTACCAAATACAAAAAATATGCATGCAAGTTTTTTGAAAACTTTCAAATAATTTAAGTTAGAGAGCCGTAGATAACAAATTTTCGTACATAAACATTTTGTACATAGTGATAGTAAGAGAAAGAGTGTGTGTAATATTGTTTATATATATAGTGTATATTATACTACATAGGATATGTCTTCTGTTATACGCAAAATTGAAAAATACACAACAACAATAATGAAAAGGTACTTACATATATCGATATGTTTTTGAAAAAGAGCCTTATATATGAATGTATGTATGTATGTGAATCTGAGTTTAGTAATATATCAAAATTTGAAATGAAAAACATTTCAATTCAATTCAACTGCAGCTTCAATGTGCACTCATCAACCAACACTCGTAGTTGTAATTTAATGATAATAACAATGGAAATGCAAATGCAATTGCTTAAACGAATACATTTCAAACATAAATATTAATTAATTTCTATTATTTATATACAAATGTACTTAGATAACTATTTATACATATATAAAAGTATGAGTACGATGTAACGAAAATATATATATTTTAAGTGCTCTCATCTGTACATCGAATTGCAACTCGTATTTAATTCAACTTGAATCGATTACGGAGGCCGATAGTTAATAAGAAAGCACAAACCAAATTCTGTATAAATACATACTTTATAATTCTTATAAAACAAGAAATAAACAAACAATTATATGTTACATACAAACATATTTATGTCAGGATTAAAATAAACATGAAACTACAATGTGTAATAAGAATAAATTGTCATTTTTTTTTAATTTGAAATTTGAAGTGAGCTGCATATGTCTACAACGCCATCTGTTGGTCATTGTACTTTATTTTATCCTAAGTCTGTTATTATTTTGACATGCTGAAAATGAAACCTTATTGCGATAATTTCCGAAAGATGGCGCTTTTTACTTTCGGCACAACGCTGTAACGCTTTGAGTACTTAGTAGCTGTACTCAACGTTTAGCACGGATTAAAGCCTAAAAACCAATTTTATTATTTAAACAACAAACTAATTTGTTTAAAAGGAAATATGACAAACTATTTAAAATCCAAAATAATTTAAATAAAGATAATAATAATTTATATGAAGTTTGGCAGTTCAGAAACTTCTGTTATAGAAGTTAGTAATAATTGCACACATTTAAAATTAACAAATTATGGTATTAAAGTTTTTGTAGATTTATGTTTCTGTTCTCTTAAAGATTTTCTAATTCCTTCTCATAATTTTCTTCAGTTCTAATTTCTTTGAACGAATTATTTTTAGTTGTGATCTCATTGTGATCATATTGAATAATAAACACAGAAGTTTTTCAAATGTGTAGAGTGTTTCTATTAGCATGAGCAGCACTGTATGGACATAATGCATGATAATATCTTTATATGCATATGTGCGAATGCATTCACAAACACACCACATGTGCGCATTTGTGTATGTGTAAATGTAAACACATGTGAAAAGCAATTCTAATGTGGAACCTATTAACTCTCACAAAGAGAAAGAGATCTTTTTATACCCTGCACCCATATGTATGGAAGAAAAGGGTTGTTAAAAATATATTTATTTAATGCTTACAGACTCCAAATACATTTACAAAAATATGTGAATTTCTGTATACATTTTAGTAACATTTTTTATGAATCATTCAGGTAAGAGCTTTTCACAGAGTATCTACTCGTCGAACATTGTCAATTAGATGGCATTTAATTATTATTTAGTGTCCGCTACTTGCGTTTAACATTTAAAAAAGAGCTCAAATCTGTTACATGTAAAAAGCATACATAAATATGATGCATACATGATAATAGCATATATGATGTATGTATGTTTTTAAAATTTATATGTGTGTGCATATGTAGGAATATCTATATTCATAAATATTAGCCCACAGGATGCGTGGGGTGATATTAATGTTGAACACACACACACGCACACAAATACAAATGCCTCACAATTTAATCGTAGGGTATAAAATAAGCAAAATTCACATACACTCTCCGCCACTTATATGGGATCATTTATAGTTTTTATTGGATATCTTCTAAAAATACTATGAATAACCAATTGGGGAGCATAGTTTGAAAATATAAATTAGGAATCTAAAGCTGAGAGCACTGTATAATATATAATTGATCATAAGTTTGAAGAAGAATCACCTACTAAAATAAAAATGTACACGTTTGTTACAGTTTATTAAGAAAATGTAGCCAGGATAAAAAAAATCTCAGTTATTATTTTCAAATATTAATTAAGTTGATTAGTTTATAGTTTTTACCCTTAATGTTTTGTATATTTGATTTTCCTAGTATTTTGTTAAATTGTATCTATTTAAAATTTATTCTTGACGTTTTGTCTTTGGTTTTATTATTTATTGTCCTTAAACAAAACTAATTATTAGCTTAAAGTACAAAATAATCGGTACATTTATATATATTAAATTCTTTGTCCCCACTGGTTTTACTGACTGATTATTGTAAAGACCAAACCGTAAGACCTAGAAAGCTGAAATTTGCACACAATGTAGCTGAGACTATTTAATCGTGTAATAATATTATTTTTAGCAAGGCAACTTGTAAATTATAAAATAATAGATGCACGTATTACTCACTTCATATATAATATTTGTATTGTCATTATATGAATGATGAGTAGTGTTACAAGTGTTGATTGTGTGGGTGTCAATAGTATGGGTGTGAGTTAGTGCGTGTGTGAGTATGAGACTGTTTATTTTGCGGCTGTTGAGTAAGCGTTTGCTTTGCTTTTTCTTTCGGGTATTTCAGTCGATTCTCAAGTGCTGGCCTAACAGGTTCCCCTTCTCATCTCAATCTCAGTCTCATCTGTCTGCTATTTAGCTGTAGTCAGTCATACAAACATACCTTCGTAAATACATAAAATTCAACACGAAAAACACCGAGATGAGTGCGTGGAATTTGTTATTGTGAAAGAAGATTTGTATACATACCATTGATGTGTGTATTTGTATGTGTGTGTGTGTGTGTAATTAAGTATTTTCTGATAAACTGTGATCTAAAACTTAAACTAAAACTTAAATAGATGTTTTTCCAATGAATTTGGTATCATAAGTTGCAGATACAGATACATCTTCGAATATTGGATATATTTATACACATATACAAGTTTATATGCATACAAATAAAAATGCAAATACAAATACATAGACATATATAATAAACCAGAGCCACAAATGCAAGTTTAGTATGAGATTCTGTGCGGTGAAGCAGTGGGACAAACCAAAAGAAACTAAGATCAATCAAACCATCGACAAATCTATATATAATTCAAAGCATAGTCCATAAGCCATTTTTGGGGCCATGTGGTATAAAAATGAAAATACGTAATGAACCTCAACGAATTGCCGAAACAATCCAAAGTATTTTGAATTGGAATGATATTCATATTGGAGTTCATTCCAAAAATGGGATAGTTGAAAGTTTTCGACAGCATTTTAAATCTTTGAAAAAAGAAAATCGTTCAAAGTATTGCATTATATTAAATTTATGGAAGGTTCATCATGTTGATCATCAACAACAACAACAACAACAACGACGACGACGACGGAAACAACAACAACAACGCAAACTTATTAAATATTTTTTGTACAAGTTAACACAGTTGTGTTTTGTCATTGTTTTATTATTGCCATTCCTAATTACCTACAATACATTGATACAACAAGCCAGAGGTGATTATGTCAATATTGACCCAATATCTACATCTATATCAAACTCAAATGCAATCCCATTTCAAATAAACCAGAGCATAGATCTGAAAGCTGAATTTCAAACCGAACAACACCATAATAATAATTTTAATAATTATGAAATAAATAATCATATAACAATTAAAAGCAGTAATCCCATATACACGTACAATCACCGTTTAAACGGATATAGTCTGATAATTCTAAGTCAATCTGATAATTATATCAATTCCCGAGTTGCCGATGCAAGAATCCTAAGTACAAATCCAGATAGTATATTGTATGCAAACGAATCTTCATCCTCAATTCTACGAACTAAGCGATATATTGATATTAACAATAACAATAGAAGAGAACACAAAGCTGACAGCCAAATATTGAAAGTATCATTTGAGAAACACAAAGATAATATCATTAACAACAAGATGTACAAACAGATAATTAATAATAAAGAGAAACTCACAAAACTGGTTATGAACGGACTTGGATTAAAAAAACTACCGGATATGAAAAAGGTGAGAAAAATTGCTATGATAACATTTCATTAGATAATTTAGTTTAACCGAAACTTTTTTCAACTCAATAATTAATAAATTCATTATTCTAAAATATTAAATAATATATATAAATGAATTCAAATTATAATGATTTTTATTCTTTTATATATGATTGTATTCAAATAAATGCAATACTAATTCAAATAAATGCAATACGATTTTAAATTTCCATTTTTGTTGTAAAACATATACCAGAATTTTGCTAAAATTTGCAATAAAATCAAAAACAAATGTTTTTATTAGTGTAGCTCATAAAAATGTATCCATAACATTCGATTTGATAATCTATTAATATCTTCATTAATGGATTTCATTTTATTGATTTTTAAATTTCCATTTTAGTGTAAAAGATATACCAGAATTTAATAACTTTGTTAAAATTTGCAATTAAATAAAAAAAAACATTTTTGTTCAGTGTACCTCATAAAAATATGCCAATACCATTTAATTTGCTAGTCTATTTATATCTTCTTATTTGTTATACCACCTTTTTAAATAAGTTTAATTTTTAATGATTTTGAAATTGAACTAAGATGAATTCAACAAAATTAAAATTTTTTTTTTTTTTGCTGAATAAATTTCGTTATATTTTGTTTTTGATCAGTGTAGCTCCTTTAAATGTATCGATTTGCTAATCTATTTATATCTTTTTTATTTTCTACCATCTTTATAATTGCAGGCAAACATAAGTCAAATAGAGTACTCTAGCAAATATTTAGAATATTTGGAGCGCCTAAAAAAAAACAAAGTACGGAAAAGCAACGAGGGTCCGACGGATTCAGCAATAAATTTACAAATTTTAAGCATTGTAACAAATAAATTTAGCGATATAACGCGAAGGCGAAAGCGATCAGCGGAGAGAAGAAAGCGGGAAAGTCGAGAAAAGCGAGAGAAGAAAACGTTTAGGAAAAGCCAAGGTCATAATCTAGGCGATAGGGAGAGGACAAACATTCTATTACATTTTCCCCTGAGTTTAAATGATGAACAATTCAAATATGAGCAAATTAATGAGGCTAATGTGAGGCTAATGATGCTTTATAATCCAGCATTGGCCGCCTCCTCCAGATCAGAGTCACTATCTAGAGCCAACAGGCGAAAGATCAACAACAAATCAGAAAAGGATTGTAGCAACAACGAGAATTATCGAGAGATACCAAAATTTAACCATAATCAAAATCACAATCAAAAATTGAACAATCGTAAAAGTAAAGTACACGTATTAAATCTTAAAGTCTATCAATTGATGAAAATGAACAAACGTCAACAATTGGATGCACGTCGTATTGAGTTTGAGAGTTCGAATTATAGATTGGGCAACTCGGATGAGACTCGGAGTCAATGGATTGAATTCGATGTAACCGCTGCGGTTCGAGCCTGGTTAAATAAGAGTCATGAGAATCTAGGCATTGAAATCCAATGCGATAAATGTAGACGTATTGGAGCTCGAATCTTAAGTGAAGTATCTTCACCAACACCTACAGCAGCTCAGGATCACAAAAGGGTTGAGGATAAATTTCATTTGACGCCAGTTTTGAATATTATTGGACACATTGGTCGCACTCACAGCGAAGAAGCAGTTCCTCCCAACCATCACAACTTTTCATCGAATACTCCTCGATATTACAATCATCGGCAAGCGAATTTGATGAAAAATTCACCCAATACTTGCTATCGAGCACGACAACGTTGCTGTCGTCATCAGTTGGATGTGGCCTTTAAGGATATCGAGGGATTCGAATTTATACTACAACCAAAGACATTCGATGCCGGCTATTGCAAGGGTCGTTGTCCTCCCAGGCATAATCCAGCCCATCATCATGCCCTGCTGCAGAGTCTAATATGGCAACAGGATCACAATCGGGTGCCTCGTCCTTGCTGTGCACCCTCAAAGCTCACCGAGGTCGAGATCCTGCATGTGGACGAGGAGCATAGTGATAAACTTAAAATATCCACATGGAGCAATATGCAAGTCTTGGAATGCGCCTGCTCATAAGAGTCTTTTACCTATCTATTCTACTAGAAATGTCTTATTCAAACCACATACCTACCTATATGTATATTAGCTTAATTTGCAATTATTTAGTATTATGTACAGTGTACTCTGAGAGTTATACACAATCGCAAGCAATCATGTATTTGAGTCAAATATATTACATACATAATTAAAAGCAACAAAAATGTATACTGTTTATGGAACTTACAATCGATTAATTAGTACAAATGCTTTTCAAGAAATCCGCTTCTGCCATCTGGGTTAACCCGACGACGGTTTCCCATGATGCATTATAAATTTTACATATATTGCAACTAGAGATCAGTCAAAGACACTTCGGTAAGCAAACTATTATCGAACTTTATGTAAAGTTATAATTAAATCAAATCTTACACCTTGATGATTTTAATTTGATAATTTAAAATGTTCTGTGAGTATTTAATTACTTTTTTAATCAAATGATTTTTTTAACTGAAATAAATTAGGTCAGCAGTAAAAGTTCAAAATAAAATTTTTATTGAAAAAAATTGAAGAAAATATAAGTTTAACCTGATTTTAAGGTATATAAATATATAACATTTTTCCAATTATTCCCATATATTTATCAAGTTTGATTATTTATTTTTTCCCCATCTCTTAAATATGAAAGTAAAAGTTTTCCCAAGAATTTTTATATTTTATACCAACAGACTGATCTTTATCTTTCAACTACGATTGTTGGTTTATTTAGGTATTATATGTTACGAGAATTAACATTCAGTCAGCCAAATAATGACACATTAAAAAATTATATAAAAATATATATATGTTTTAATGTTTTCAGTATTAACTTTATTCATTGAGCTGGTTATTAAATCGAGGTTTTATTTATTTGATTTTTGAGTGTGTATTTAATTGTATAGGTTACCAATTACTAAGAAAATCAAATCCTTTGGGTATTTGAACTTTTTCTGGCAATAATTTACAATTTTCGGCATGTTGTTGATCTTTGGTTTCATTTTCTGAATCGTTCGAATCAGTTAAATTAGCTAACAGAGTGTTTTTCGAGCCCGAATTGGATAATGGATTGAAATGTTCGTCATCATCGTCATAGATCAATTCCTTAATGGTGTTAGGATGATCTTTCACTTCATCATGATCAGGATCATTCAATTTAATCATAGCCTTAGCTTGGACAGGTGTAATATGTTTGGTGTCCACTTGTATAAATGGTTTATATAAATCATTGTCCTTCACAGGCATATTATTGGTATTGGTATTACTAACTATCACAGATAGATTTATTTGAGATTTGGTCTTATAGCTGAATGGATATGAATGCTCATCGCGATAATCTCCAATATTTTCATCGTGTATCATTTTTAAGCCAGACTTTTGATAAATGAATGTGCTTAGATGTTGTCTATCATATGTATAGATAATATTATTATGCTTATGGCATTTCGTAGTTGCCTTCTTCTTACTATCTACTGTCAGTCTGGCAACATCTTTTGAAGATTGTGATGATGGTCTTATGGTATTCTTATAATATCTTATAGTTATTTCTGGCTTTATTATAGTATCATTGAGTATATCATCTTGCTCAATTGAACTCAATGTTAGCCATACATGATCATAGGCCGATTTCACTTCTCTTATATCGAATGCAATCTTCTCGGCTACTGGATTTAAATTGGCAAAATAACAATTAATTTGCTCAATTTTTGTCATTTTATTACATGCTGAAAGAAAATTAAATTTATTATTATATTTTTATTATATCAATTGGAAGAAATGAATAAATTTTAGTTTGAATGTAAACAAACCCGTCGTTTTCGATAAGTATTAATAAGTAATACTGTGATTTAGGTAATATATCGTAATCGTATCGTATTGTAAAACCCGATAGTTGAAATGAAAATAAACGCTTTTAAATATTTTATATACAATATGATAACCTGACTAAAAACGTAAATGATCAGTGAATTTCATACTTCGAAACTAGTCTGTCAAAATAAAAACTTGACCCACTGTAGGTACTGTTTTAGAGGCGACGTTGCTTTCCTACAAATTTCTGCTTATTCATATTTAAGTAATCTATTATTTTGCTATTTAATTAATGTAACACTTATTCTTTCTTTCCTTATAAAATTATTGATGCAGGCATAATTCGCATAAAATTAATATTATTAATATTTCAACCGAACACAAACGCATTTACATATACATACACACATTGTCCATATGTATGTACATATGCATGTACATATGTATGTATTGATTTGTACACACAGCTAAAACGTTTATTTATTGTTTATATTCATTCACTTATGTTCTCTATGGGTAAGAATTTGTCACCGCTCATTGTTATTATTAGAATCTAAATGTTGTTTACCGTTTATTTCCCAGAGATAAAAACGATTTAATGATGCACTTTTTTCTTATATAATATTTTTGTTATTCCTAAGGTTGCCACCCAGTAAAATTTACCCATTTTGGCTCAATTCTGTACCTAAAAAAAATCAAGCAGCAAATGCCAAAATGTTATTGTAAGTACATTTAACAGAAATATAACATAGTTTTAAGGCGCCACATTTAAAAATTCTTAATGCAAAGCAGAGAATCAAAACGAATTACAAGTTTATTGAATAATTAAAAATATTTACTACACATAAGCAATACCATATAATTTTATTGTTTAACAATACTATTACGCTAGTTACAGATAAAAATTACAATCTATGTTTAAAATAAGTTTTACATTGTTATAGAATTATATGTACACCGATATTTTCATTGATATTATTAATACATAGTTGTATTTAATTTAATAAAAATCAATTAAAATCAAAATTAAACAAATCAAAAATTGATGACCAGGTTGTGTTAAAGTCCAATTACAAAAGGGGGATTATTATTATTTATTATATTTATATTATATAGATTTTAGGCTATGTAGTTTCATAGCTGGTCAACAAGGCAGCATCGACAGGCTCCAAGCAGCTGGGACAGGTTAGACTTCTCATCAGCCAATCGTCAATACAGTGCACGTGATAAATATGCATACAGGGCAAATAACGTACAGCCTCATCCACACAAAATTCCACCATGCAAATGACGCATTCGCGAGCTTTCTTCGAGTTACCATCATACGTTCCAATCGGCAAGTGTTGAACAAGTCCGATGCGTTTAGCTATTTTTATCTGATCTTCCTCCAACATTTGAGTGACATTCGCAGCACTGCTGACAGAAGACGCTGGATAAAACACCTGTGGTAGCGGTTCATGCTACACAATCAATATAGATATTAATTATTTTATATAAATACTTTATCGGTTAATATTTGTATTTGCCACTAACTTGCCTGATATATTGACAGTGGTCCATTATCCTGTCCGATTATACTATCGCTGCCCCGCAATAGTGAAATGTCATCAGAACTATTCATCTTCAAGCAGTTACCCATTGCCCTTCAATTATAAATAGGTACAAATCTTTAAAAATACCATACAAAATTGATATTCTTTATGCATGATAGTATTTTTTGCTATAAAGTAGCTCGACTTGGCAATTTTATAATTGTAAAATCTGTTTTTTTTAAATGAATTATACTCATCATACAAAAACAAATCTTGACCAACAGTACTTGACCACTTTTAAGAAATTTTGTAACTAAGTCTATCCATTCTTTTTTTTAATTAGCTTTTTTTACATTTTATTATTACAGGCTAGACGAATCCTTTTTTAAACCACTTTTAATACTTTTTAAGCTAGTTCTAGCTGTTTTCTTTTATTTAATTAATGATTTTAAATTACTATGTTTTTACTATGTTTTAAAAATTCTATTAAATTTTTCTTTTTGATTTTTTTTTTAAAGAAATAATATATATAAATTATCTATTTTCGCTAGTTCTAGCTATTTTCTTTTCAATTTAATTAGCTATTTTAGCGCTTTTACTGTCCATTACATTTATTATTACACCATTTTTTTTTTTGTCATTGTTAATGCTTTTATCGTATAAAAATGTAACTTGTAATTAAAATAAAGGTAAATAATATTATATAGGCCTCATTTCAAAAAAAAAAAAAACCACAAATAGGGGGTGATTTATGATAAATTTAGCAGAAAAAATTAGATTGGGGACGCACTTGGTTTATTTTTAAAATTTTTTTGAAATTTCCATACAAAATGAACCCTTTTATTGTTGTTTTGTGCAACTTGTCATTATTGTGGACCGTTTACCAACACTATTTTTCTTTGACTTGTCGGTTTTATGATCTTTTTACCATCTACATCTAATGGTCTTGTAAATTTTATTTTAAAAAATCTCAATAGAATAATTATTTCATGAAAAATTATGAATACATCGGGTCAAGAAGCTCGAGGACCATTGGCGGAAAGCTATTGTACATGAGGTGTCTTTGGGAGAATAAGCGCCGCTAGCAAACATTTTTTTAAAAAAAATACGGTCCGCTATTTACATTTCCAAAACCACTATGATATAGATTATGTACATGTTAATAAAGCTACTTGTGACTGTGTGACGAAGTCAGTGTAAGTAAACGGATAATAGTGGTGAAAAATTATACAAAAAAACCATGCAAAATTTAATTTTGTATGGAAATTTCAAAGTTTTTTTTTCTAAAAAACTAAGTGAGATGAGGTCCATATAATAGACATTTACCTAAAAATCTACTTTAGGTTCTAAAATATTAAAAATGTAAATATATTTATTATTGCACATCAAAAATTGCAGTGGACATTGAATTACAATATGTCTAGTAATTTCTTTGACAAACAACTAATTTTATATACATTTCACTTTAGAACAAAAAACCCAACTCTTGGGTTCATTTTTTTTATAATATTGTAAATTTCTTTGATCCATTGGGTTTAACCTCTAAAAAACGAAATAAACAAACAAGTGCATTTCTACTTAGTCAAAACAATTGTTCGACAAACTGTATGTATCTACAGTACTTATTTACATTTAAGTACGTATGTACATGCATACACACACACACATAAGTACACACAAATGTATTTACTCGTTTTATGCGCATAATTAATGATTTTTCCTTTTGCTCTGATTTTCTTAAATATTAATATTAAATAATTGCTTGAATATTTTAGTTGTTTTAAATTTATACTTATGCAGAGAAGTGGCAAATTAAATACATTTGTAAATATATAGACACACACACACACATCTATGTGTAGATGATGATTTATAGACATTTGCTTAAGTTTACACATCACATATTAGACCCTACTTTTTATAAATGCGAGTTAATTAAATTAAATTTGTAACTTTCACAATAACACTTTTTTACTTTGTTTCTGTTTTCCTTATTTTTTGTTATTGACGAGAGTTATCAACCACTGTTGCCAACTTAGCAATTTTATAGCTAGGTCTGGCTATTTTCAGAGCTTGTTTGCTAGAAAAACTCTGGCTACTTAAATATATTTTTAGCTAACTTTTTGGTAAAACTGCAAACTTGTTTCCCCTAACAACCTGACAATTTCGGTGTGAAAACACAGTTTTTGTTCAAAGATTGCCACCTGCTCAAGGGTTGCCAACCTGCGAAATTTACCGATCGGGCAACATTTACCATTTTGGGTAAGATATCAAAACTGGTAACTCTTATTGACAATTTCTTAATTTTGAAGCTAGAGCTTTTTAAGTTTTTGCAGAGTTGTTGTTGGAATTTACTGCATTTTTTAATAGTTTCTTTAGAATTGATTTGAAACTTCTCTTCCCTTGGGGTGATAAACTTCAAGCCTACATTTAAATGTTTACCTTTATTTTATACAGTTTCGAATTTATAATTTTAATTTAATTTATAAAATTAATAATTTATTGCAATTTGAAATTTACAACACCTAAATATAAAATTGTCCCTAGATTTGGCGACATGACGCCAAAATTTTACGACGAAAATATAGCTGTTTGCAATGAAAATAGCTAAAAACCAAATGGCAGCCCTGGTCGCAGTTATCGATACCACCAACAATCTATCGATATGTAATTCGTGTCGCGACAGTGTGGTAAAACGGAATTGGTGAAAAACAAATAGTTGAGTTGGCAAAATATAAACAAAAATAATAAATACTGCGTCGCAACGATGACTGAGGAGACGTTAATACTTATTTTGTTGGTGGTTGTAATGCTGGTGGGTTCCTATCTATCAGGCAGCATTCCATTAGTAATGCGATTGAGTGAGGTAAATATCTACATATATACAAAAAAAAAAAAGATAACTTGTTTAATAAATGTACGTGCAGGAGAAGCTAAAATTTGTGACTGTGTTGGGTGCTGGTTTATTAGTAGGCACAGCCCTAACAGTCATCATCCCAGAAGGAATACGCTCTCTATATATGGACAGCAAGCGAGGAGTCGCCACCACCGATAAATTAGAGGCGGAACCACAGGATTATTCCCGCACAATCGGATTATCGCTTGTTCTGGGGTTTGTTTTCATGATGCTTGTGGATCAGATTTCGCAACGAAAGACCAACAATGCAACAGGCAGTGAAAATGATAAGAATATCACGGCTACTCTGGGTTTAGTTGTGCACGCTGCTGCCGACGGTGTCGCTCTGGGAGCTGCGGCAACCACCAGTCATCAGGATGTGGAGATAATTGTGTTCCTAGCCATTATGTTGCACAAGGCACCGGCAGCATTTGGTTTAGTTAGCTTCCTGTTGCATGCGAAAGTGGAACGGCAACAAATCCGGCGACATCTGGGAATATTTTCATTGTCTGCACCGCTGTTAACACTGCTCACCTATTTCGGGATTGGGCAGGAGCAAAAGGAGACACTGAATTCGGTGAATGCCACGGGAATTGCAATGCTCTTCTCCGCCGGAACATTCTTGTACGTGGCAACGGTTCACGTATTACCGGAGTTAACTCAAGGTGGACACGGTGTCCATCATCATCAACATATAGGCTATGATTACCATCTGGTTGAAGAATCCCGCGAGATTTTAAGTGACCCAACGGCTCAGTCGCAGTCGACGTCGAATCAGAAAGCGGGACTGCGCTTCAGCGAGCTCATTATTATGGTATGCGGAGCGCTATTACCACTAATTATTACCTTTGGTCATCACCATTAGTATAAATATTATTTAATAAGTTTATAAACAAGAAACACCATTCCCCTCATATTGGTTTATTACTACTAGAGATGTAAAAACAAACTGTCATCAGTAAATTTGACATCGATTCTTACATCACTATTATATCACATCATATGTAAATAAGATTTAAAATATTAGTTTTTTAAAATATGTATGAAAGTTTAAGCCATAAGCATCTCATTATCTACTTGTATATTAATTGATATATAAAACTAGTTGTAATGCATTCCCAAGTTCCTATTAATTTCGATTTAAAATTGATCACAGATTAAAAATGAACTTAAGCCCGCGAGCCAAGCCTGCCAGCCCGTCTTTTTGCCACATGTCTATTGAGACAAGTTGGCAGCTCTATATTTGTGAATCGTAACCAGTCCAACAAATGAAAATACATGAAAACTTATATTGATCATTTATTTCGTTATATATAATAATAATATTAATGACTTGAGTATTGACGAGACTTGCCTCTAACGCACTTGATTTGTGATCGAATATGTCTGTGTGTGTGTGTTCGTGTTTGTTGTTATTTTTGTTTGTGGAGCAATGGATAGGTGG
Organism: Drosophila falleni; assembly: GCA_035045575.1. Classification (NCBI taxonomy): domain Eukaryota; kingdom Metazoa; phylum Arthropoda; class Insecta; order Diptera; family Drosophilidae; genus Drosophila; species Drosophila falleni. Next base: position 796,171 of record JAWNOV010000082.1, on the reverse strand, counting down.
AGTGAATGGAGGGGGGAATTGTTGGTATATTACATATGGGAGATTACTGAAACATGTGTAGATTTTCGATCAGCTGTTCCATACAAAATGTTCCGTTTCAGGAATACCCCTAGTGTATGTCAACTGTCAATTTTAGGCCACTCATTTTTAATTTATTTATGCTGCTGACATACTATGTATATTATTAATTTTTAATTTAATTCATAATTTATTTATAAATATTTAATCAACAATTTCAAATACTGAAATCCATGTGAATTGCATTATTGAAATTCATACGCACACGTACACAAACAAATGTATAAATACATATAACACACACATTTGTATGAATTTTTTGTAAATGAATAGTTCTAGAGATGGGAAAATTGCTATTGACAACACACGTGACTTCATTATCTATTTAAACTGAGAATTACACGTGTAAATTGTATGTGTGAACGTATTCACAGTATATCCAGTAAATGTTTTGACAACGTAAGTATAGTTTGAAAAAGAAAACAAATTAAGTAAAATCTACTAATTTTTTAATTTGTCAAAACAGTTACTTGACTTACGGCATATATATATATATATTAAATTGTCAAAAATTTCAATTTGGATCTTTTGTAATATTATAAATATATTAATGCACGTTTTGAATGTATTTATGTATTTACGAGTATATGTATGTATGTATGTATGTTTAAGTAGGTCCGCAAATGTATCTATGTAATTTAGTATCTACAGTTGGTCTAATAATTGTTTTGACAAACTAAAAAACTTGCACATTTAGTTAGTAAATAAATCTCATTTTTTCTTTAGTTTTTTTTTTAGAATTGTTCCAAGAACTTATGGTATTAACTTATGAAACACATGATTTTTGTATACTGTCAAAACAATTACTTGACATACTGTATTTCAAATAGTGAGTGTGATTGGTTGGTTGATTGCCTTTAACTTTTAGACTGCAGTTTCGGTGTGACTGTGCGATGATAGCCGCTCAACATCGATTTCTGGTATGGTCAGCTCATCTGGTATGTTATCGGCATACTCAATGGAAGATGTCTCCGATAGGCGTTTACTCATCGACGACTGCTTGCGCAGCACCTCTGCCAACGATGTGTTGGTATGCTCACCGTAACGGGCGTCAAGACCTTGCCGGAAGGCGTTTACCACACGAATCTAGGCACAAGTCAAATTGGAAAGAGAAGAACAACACCGAAAACAGTGACAAGATAGACAGAATAAGACAGTATAAGAAAGTACACTTTTCTTTAATCAGTCAGTCAACTAAAAGAAAAAAAAAATACAAACAAATGTGTCTACATAACAGAGATGAGCCCAATTATTTACATGTTAATGAATTTTCCATTATTAAAAATTTAACGTAAAACTCTTTAGGTACAAAATTAAAGTTTTGGAAATTAAATAAAATTTCTATTCCAGAATTTTTTCTTTATTTTCCTTCAGCGTTTTTAATTTTATGTCAAAGACAAATTTCCGGTACTTTTAATTTGAGTTAAAAATTTTGCCAATGCTAATTAAAAGGTATTGAAAATGCTTTTATTTAGGCACAACTCTAGTATGTATTTAGTATTTATATACATTTGAGAAACAAAATCATAACAAACAATATAATAACTCACAAACAGAGCGATGAATGAAACCATGTAATAATGTATTGAAAACATTAATGCATATGGTATTCTCGCCATTTATTTGTTAATTTAATGAAATTCAACTGCTCATGCTCAAATTAATAAACGAGTTTTTAAGGTTATTGCATATACATACATATATAACGACATGCAAAAAAAAACAATAAATGCAACAAGAATTTCGAAAACACGATTTGAGGGTGATAGGAGCGAGGAATCAAAACAAAATTGAAAATAAACCTTCCTACAAATGGTTCACATTTATATCGATACAGGAACAGAATTAACAATAACTCTGATGGACGGAATGTCCTACTGATTAACCAGAGATATAAAAGAGTCGAAGGTTCTTCCTTGTTTATATATTTTTTACAAAAATCAGGCGATTCATTTAAAAGAAAAATGTGGTAATAAACTGTATTAACTTGTAGTTAATATGTGATCCATCTTTCACATGACCTGATATTGATAGAATAAGCTCATAGGTATTGCGAAATATAAAAACATATTTTATGAAACTTTTAGTATCTTACGAATTATAATAATATTATAAATATTAACTAACAATATAATAACTCACAAACAGAGCGATGAATGAAACCATGTAATAATGTATTGAAAACATTAATGCATATGGTATTCTCGCCATTTATTTGTTAATTTAATGAAATTCAACTGCTCATGCTCAAATTAATAAACGAGTTTTTAAGGTTATTGCATATACATACATATATAACGACATGCAAAAAAAAACAATAAATGCAACAAGAATTTCGAAAACACGATTTGAGGGTGATAGGAGCGAGGAATCAAAACAAAATTGAAAATAAACCTTCCTACAAATGGTTCACATTTATATCGATACAGGAACAGAATTAACAATAACTCTGATGGACGGAATGTCCTACTGATTAACCAGAGATATAAAAGAGTCGAAGGTTCTTCCTTGTTTATATATTTTTTACAAAAATCAGGCGATTCATTTAAAAGAAAAATGTGGTAATAAACTGTATTAACTTGTAGTTAATATGTGATCCATCTTTCACATGACCTGATATTGATAGAATAAGCTCATAGGTATTGCGAAATATAAAAACATATTTTATGAAACTTTTAGTATCTTACGAATTATAATAATATTATAACTATTTTTAAAGAAATACTTTTTAATTGTTCTGATAATTTTACTATAAAAACAGAACAGAAGAGAACAGAAATTATGATAGAACTGTTCGCATGCATTTTATTTTGAAAAAATAACTTTAGAAGTTAAAAATTGTAAAATATATTATGCATAGGGTATACAAATTTTATTAAACAGTTTTTATAAGAACGCTCTAGTCGAGAGTGCTCGACCACGAAATACCCTTTGTGCACAACACTAAAACACCTAAATATATATTAGAGCACACTTACATACATGCACATGAAAATACATACACACAATCAAGCATGGTAGATATCGGTATATATATTAATATATATGTCGTGCTTCTTTTTTTTACTCTATATTTTATTTTGCATTTTACTAACGGAGCTTGGATTATTTTTTTCTATTATTTCAAAACTACCGAAATTTGTCTTACTAATCCCGTAAAAATTGTTGAAAAACTTGATACTCTGATAGCTTTGTCAAATCTTAAACAATTTTAATGGGAAATGATATATTAATCATTGATTGCCCTAAAATTTTTAAAATTAACGGCAATAAAACTTTTAAAATATGAATAAAAAATAAACTAATATCTTTTAGCATTAATACTGATCAATAAAATATGAATGTACGAGTATTATATTTTTAGAGCTAATATATAAGATTATATAACGGCTTTTGAATTTTATAAAAATCCCTCAATCATTAGTATATTCTGATTTCTATCAAAAATAATGTATAAGTATACGAACAATTCATATGAAGAACATTTAATAAGCAGATGAATAAAATAATATGACTTTTAGTAACTCATCCAAAAATGTTTTGTGTTTTAAGCTTATTCTATTGTATGTTAACACATATATATAGTATGTAAGTATGTAACGGAGCGATCGATTCAAAGAAGAATGGATATTCAAGAAGTCTTGATATGGTACTTGTCTTGGCATTGTGTACATTAAGCTTTATAGTAAAATAAAGAGAGGGCTTACAGCTTGATCAGTGTTGCTCTTGCTATAGGGAACCGGAATCAAGCGTTCTTGCAACTCGCCGCCTATTACCTTTAAAAATTGAAGAGAGAAAGTAAAATAGAAAACAATAAGTGGGAAGAGAAATACAGGTTGGAAAGTCAGTTAAGTGAAGAAATGCATTAAAAAAGTTGCTACACAGATTTGATCAATATACATAACATTGTAAGCATGGTTATAACATGTATACGTATTATACACATAATATGCAAATATGTATGCATGTTGGAATGGATTTCCATTTTTTGTTTCAATTAAGTATTATAATAGTAAATTACTTTAGCACAGTAGTATATGTAGGTATATAGCAATAAACCTATTGTTCTTTATTTATTTGGAAATATAAATAAATATTTATAATAATAATGTTCTTAAAGCAGGGATTTTTTTTCTTCAAATTTAATTTAAATAATACAGGTCGAATTAGAGATTAATTTTATTAATAAAAATGTGTATCTAAATCACTGCTATCAACATTATTATTACTAAATTAAAATGTAATTAATTACAGTGCAGTATGGTACATAGTAAAACAACTATGTATAGAATGAAGGGGCTGGGTATTACGAGAGGATGGAGCATTAGGTATGTATATAAGTTCCGAATTGGTTAGAAACAAAATAAATACGAGTAGTTATCGAACGAATGGAGGAAAAAGCATATTCTCAAACAAAAGCCACCAATATTAATATATAATGTATTGTAAGTATGTATCAGTCCAATAAAATATTTTTGTAATGCGTTGCTCATTTCATTAGCATTGAAATAAACAAATATTAGACGGAATAAATTTTGTAAAAATTAAATTATTATTAATGCTAATAACAATCACGGTTTAGAATAATTATTTAATGAAGAAACCAAAATGTTCTATATATTTAAAAAAAAAATGTTATCAATGCCAGTGATATTTTGATTTTCATCATCATTAATAATTATTTATTATTTTGTACATTAATGATAATGAAATTCAGTTTTATTTATAGTCATTTAATGAAGAAACAAAAATGTTCTATTAATTTCAAATAATAAAAATATGGCACTGAAAAAATAACTATTAAACAGTATTAAATTAAATAATTAAAAAATTTAAATAATTATAAATGCTAATGAAATCCAGTATTACTTATAGTGATTCGATGACGAATCAAAAATGTTTTACATATTTCAAATAACAATGCCAGTGAAATTGTGATTTTCATTATCGTTTATAATTAATAATTATTTTGTACAAATTACATAACTATCATTGCTAATGAAATTCAGTTTAAATTAATGTTTTTTAAATGACGAAACAAAAATGTTACACATATTTTAAATAATATTATTACCGCCAGTGAAATTTTGATTTTCATTATCATTAATATTATTAATTATTAAGCGAGTACTTTTTCAAGCTTATAGGTATGGAATTCTTTATACTGACATAAGTTATGTACTTTTTACATATATAAGACATTTTTCTTTTTGTATTGTTAAAATCCCAACAAAATAATGTTTAAACTTCAAAGCAATGGAAAAATATTTGTATAAACTGAATTGATATGGTAAATGAATGCACTGAAATACATAAACTGATACATACATACAAGTACATGTATATAAAGAAAGTGATGTGTAATAAAAAAGGCAAAAGCAGCTAATGTATATATTGATGTATGTACAATTGAATGCTTATATGTAGCATATGCACGTAGTTACTAAAATATATTTGTACTACTTGTGAAAATAAGACAATGTGATGGAAAACACATCCCAAAAATGATTTACAAGTTAAGCATATAGACCTATTAGGTATCGTTTACATATGTGGATATGTGTGTGTGGTCGTGTGTATATGTGTGTGTGCGTGTGTGTGTGTGTTCGTATAAGCCAATTTGCCAGAAGAACCAATAGTAAAAGCTAAAGTGTTTTTCCTTAGCATGCGCTTATTTACATACATATGTATGTATGTGTGTATGTATGTTTATTGAGTACATACACTCAATTTTAGATAATGATAATGTTTTTTGGCTTATACCTTCTACAATTTGAAAATGATCAGCTCATTGTTTTTTTTTTTAAACTTACGTGTGTGTTTATTACGCTCGCTATTTAATTATGTAAATACAATTTTCTTTTTAACTATAAAAATATTAAGAAATACAAAGCTGACAAATAATTAGAAAAATACCAAAATTACCCAAAAAATAAGATATATAAACAATTACAAAATATTCAAGTTTGTTAAAATTGATTAATACCAGGAAAGTATAAAATGAAAATGCTGATTTTAATGATTAAAATTGCAAAACAAAAACTCTTAATTGTAATTTTTATTTGTAAATTAAAAAATAAAAGGATTTTTTCTTATTTTAGAATTCAAAACTAAAAGTCATTTCTCAATATCTAAAATCAAAGTTATATTTAATTTTTTTTAATTAAAAACTAAGTTGATACTGTTTCTATAATACTGCACCCCGAAAGAGTATATCTAACATTTTCCCATTCATCTAGATCTTTTTTTTTAAACAAATATGTTTACCGTAGAATACGTCGTACTTATCTGATTGCTGAAAAATTGTAAGCTGATTGAATGATTATGACATTTATACGTATTTCATTTTATTACTGAATATTAATTGATATTGCAAATTTCTGCTGCCTACTTTGAATTAATATATTTTCATATATATATATTTGTACGTGTGAGTCTACAGAAATATTTGTATTTTGGATCCTTAAGCATTATCTGATCCATTTACGCTCATTCATACGCTCAACATACGCACCAGGCAAATAAAGATGCAAAATTATTTTGTTATGTTTTTTGTTTTGTCGTATAGTTAGTAATACGAGTAGCACAATATTAATATTTAATTTAATACAAAAACTATAAGGTTAAAAGTATAAAAAATCATGCGTTTAAATAACATTTGCTAAGCGTTAAAGTTTAGTTATCTTATTACAGTAAATAATTATCGGAATTATCGGCAAACACGGCGACTACTCTCTGCATTCCGTGTGTCTGTCTGTCTGTATGACTGTGTGTATGTGTTGGATTAGGCATTAATCTCATTATGATGCATTTTGCAATGCATGCAAATTTAATAAACATCTTTAATCTGAATGTATCTAAAGAAGATTGCCGTTAATAATATACGTACATGCCCACATAGTTAGTTTAATAATTGTTTTGACATTGAAATGAATTTACACATTTATTTGAATTGCTTGTTTTTAAAATAATTGAAGCCATTGGATCTTTTTACTAGTATTAGAAACCGTTATCAGTTTAAAAAAAAATAAGAAAAAAAGCTAAACAAAAAACAAGATAATGTTTTTATTTATTTTATAGATTGCAAAAAACCATAAACAATTTTAATAAGAAAAAGCTAAGCAAACAACAAAAAAGAGATTTGATTTCTTTTTTAAATAAAAAAACAACCAAAGTCAATTTTAAAAAAATAAGAAAAAGATCAAAGAAAATGTTTTTTAATTTTTTTCTTTTCTTTATATTTTATTTCTGCCAAATTAATCACTTGACTAAATAGATTAAGTCAAGACAAAATTTTGACAAAATAGAAAATTCACTTGGGTTTTTTTCTTCTAATATTTCTTAATTTGATAGAGTTGCTTATGGTTGTTCTCTTCGAATAATAAGATCCATTGAGTTTCATTATTGCCAAAAAAAAAACATTACAAACCAATATGTTAATTTGTTTTCAATTGTCAAAATAGTTACGCGACTAACTGTTTGTATGTAAATGGACATTAGGGCGGGAGATTTAAATTCGTGTTTCGTTTTGTCCATTTTTTTGGTGATGCTGCAGATTGTGAACGACATCTGAGAAGCCGCCGCCGCCAACTGCCGAGCGAGCTGCGGATGTGGATGTAGAAGAATGTGAATTGGATGTGGATGCAGTTGTGGATGCAGAGGTAGTGCGACCGTTTTGCAGATTGCGTTGCTGCTGCGGATCTTCGTCAATGTAAGATATATCGGCAGGCAGAGTTGCATTCGATTCATGCTGATGCTGTTGTGATTGCTGTTGTGTTTGCTGCTGCTGCTGCTGCTGCTGACTCTTGCTGCTGTAATTGGGGCTCAGCAGATTTAAATTGTAGAGCAGGTGTCCACCAGCACTGCCAGTTGCGACAGGTGGCAACCCCGTCCGAGGGCTACGTAAGCTATGCAAACTGTGTATCGAGCGGCGTTCGTTAATATCTTCCAGGGTCGAGCGGAACGCACGAATCACACGCAACTGAAACAAACGAAATTAGACAACAAACGAACAAAAACGGGGGAACATATAATAAAAAACAAGAACAAAACGATAAGCATAAGTACAATAAGTAGCAATAACTAACATTCAATATTTACAAACTACCTGCAAATGTATCTACATTCAGCTTAGTGCCCTTTATTTCATTATTTTTACAACAAAAATTAATGCAATTACATTTCTCCAGCATTTTCAAATTTTATTGTCCTTTATTTCAATATTTTTACAACAAAAATTAATGAAATCACATATTTATTTTTGGAAAAATAATAAAAAGAATTAATGAAATCTCATTTTAATGCTATTTTCAATTTTAATGCAATTTAATTCTTTATTTTATTATCATTAACATTATTATTATTTGCATTACAATGTAAATATTTGGGCACGTCAAGTAATATCACATATTTGTCTTTTATTCTATTTTAACATCATTAATAATCTAACTATTTTTAATTTATAATTGGAATGAGAAAAATTACATATGTGCTTTTTTTTGCATTTGGTCAAAATAAAACTTGACTCACTGTTTGTGATGTAGATACATATGCTTGTATTTCGTTTTCACAATTGTATAAAAGAATAAACAAAATGATTTAATATCAAGCCACATGGTTTGCATACTATTATTATAAAAAATTACAAAATAAATTCATAATAATAATAATATCAATAAAAACCTGTTAAACCTTTCTGGTAAAGTTAACGTTAATGCTTATGTTATTAAAACCTCCTGTTTATTAACAGCATAAATATGCATGCAAGCTAACAGCAGGATTATTTCTTCTGGAACGGAAGGCACGGACAATTTCGGGACTAATTTCGTTATAGATGATGACACCTTATAAAGCACCAGAAGAAACACTATATTATATTAAGATAATCAGCAAATTAATTCGTTTACAGAGCGAAAGCGCAATAATCAAAATTGGCAACAGAAAAAAAAAAAACAAAAACGAATGTTACTTTTATATATACATAGTTTAATATATAAACCACAGAAGAAAAAAAAATTAAAAAAAATATGTTCATATATCATAGACATACATTACAGGACAGGACTTATACTTCAAATATACACTTTAAACATACATTCATTGAGGTCTACCGCGATCATCATTATTATTCATGTTAGCTTTTAAAGGCAAATTTTATCACTAAGTTTAGTTTAGTTACCTTTGACTTGAGTAATTTTGTTTATTAATTTTTTTTAATTAATAACAATTCATTTTTAATATTTTTTTAAATAAGGCATTCATTAAATAATTACTAAAAACAGAAGTTGGGAAAATAATAGCGATTAGAGCTCACGATAATATTTGTATACATATATTCATATACACACACACACACATGATAATTTAATTGCAAGTCGAAGATTTTCAATGCATGCACTTAAATTCAAAAGGTGGAAGTACGAATTTATTATAGAGAAAATACGTAGAGTACATTAATACCTATTAAAATAAATATTGTAAAAGTGCAAGAAAAAGGTATTCACAAGTAAAACAATTAAATGCATAGTGTATTTACATATGCTGTCGCTCTTTTAATAATAATATTCTTGGGGAGATAGTTGTTGACTCTATCAAGGTTATAAAGTTATTGGTAATTTGGACGGCGAATATAATTATATATAGCCGACTAATTATTGTGATAAAATAAAATATTCAGGCTCAACTTACAGTTGTAATTAAATTAATTTAAATTAAATAACGGTCGCAGACTTTTATTTTACTTTTTCACGGACCAATTATGAATCAAATATTAACAAAATTAAATAAAAACAGAAAAAATAACTTGTTTTTGTATTCTTGTTTTAAATAAAATATCTGAATTTGATATTTTATCAAAACATTTATTTTGCCAAGGTGGGGTTTGTTGCTAAGATAATTGCAAATTATAAGAATGCGACAGTATATGTACATCTGTAACTGTACTCACACACACACACACACACACACACATACACACACACATACACACTCACACACATACACACACACACACATACACACACACACAGAAAAGCTGAGTCTGCAGCACTTTGAAAAATTGCATTACGTTCGATATTTATTGAATGTCTCTGTAGATTTTTAGATTTTGTTGCTATCAAGTCGAATTGATAAATAATCTCTTGTTGTGATATACTATTGTTAGGATGCATCGATTTGTATGAGCCAAAAAAAAATTGAAATAGGCAACCCAAATTCAAATTTTAGTTTAAAAATGTATGTGTTTTGCTATTTTATTATGTTATTATTAGCGTAAATTAAGTGTTTTTAGTCCGATTTTGGGACTAGAATCAATTGTCCATAAATTGATTGATTGAGATTATGATTAAGATTATGAATTCAGATTACTATTTATTGTGAAATATAAATCGATACACCCTAATTAACATATTAAGTATGTATGCATGTAAGTATATGTGTATATATGTTAACATAAATATTCGCCTGGGGTCTCTTTATGTTAAATTTGATATTCTTAAAGGTGATGTCTCTACCAAAATGCGTTTTCTGAATATGGAATACATACATACGCAAATTAGACATCAGATTTCAATCTTATTGTGCAGGGTTACAAATATATCTATATGTATAGCCGGGAAATTCAATTGATGGAAAGAGAATATTTTAAAAGAGGAAGGGGCGGGGGCACCACTACGTACATACATACTAAGTAGCTAATACATAGGCAACAGTTTAGACATCATTTCGTATAGATGTCAAATGTTATGCATTATTTCTTAATAATAAATTCAATTAATGAGTCTGTAAACTGGTGTGTATGAATATTACTTTCACGTGCACGTTATTCAGAATTTTCGACCTTTTACAGGGTGTTTTTTTTTGTTTCTACAATAAATCAAATTTGTAATTTACATACGTTTTAATGCTCGTTAGAAGTGTTGTAGATAGTAGTAGAAGTATTACTAGTTGTTCTTGTTGTTGTAGAAGAAACTTAATTAAGTAATAGTACTAGTTTTTAGTCATAGTAGATAGTAGACAGTAGTAGTAGTAATAGTAGTAGCAGTTGTAGTAGTAGTAGTAATAGTAGTAGCAGTGGGAGTAGTAGTAGTAGTAGAGAGAAGACCTTATATTGTTGATGCTGTTTTTTTGTTGTTGTTGTTGTTGCTGTAGTACTTCTTGCTACATAATTAGTTGTATTTCGATCTTGCCTTGTATTTATTATTGAATTTATTATATTTTGATGTTGGTGGTATGTCTGGTTTTTGTTTAATACCGATTAGAATTTATTATATATCACATTTTACCAATAATTGATTAATTTTTTCATTTGGTTTGTATTCATCACCAATTGCAGTTTATTCAGTCCTTCCGGAGTTATTTTCTAAATTTTTTTATTGAATTTATATTTGTATGCTTAGATGAATGTGTGTTTGTGTGTGTTTTTATGAACTAAGTGTGTTTGTTTGTTTTGTATTTATTTATATTTTAATTTTTTATTTAACAAAAATAATATAGGGCAATAACGTTTAATATGATTGAATTTTTTTTAAGCCGTATAAAATATGAATATATGTGTGTACCCACAAACAAATTTGAATTATAACTCATTATTACTTTGAAATATAATATTTGAAATTAAAAGAATTTTTGATATGACTGAAGCAAACATTTTTAATAAATCGATTTGAAACAAACAGACATTTTTTTTATGCATATATTTCACGATAGTCCACAATTATATGTACATTCATAAATACACATATATTATATGTGCATGTATGTAGAGATACGAATAAGTATTATTATTTCAAATACTGCTCATCATCAAATCTTTTCTATCAATATTTTTAACAGGTTTCTTGTTTGTTTTAAATTTAACAAACAATCAACGACATTAGTGAACAATTTTTTTATTTATGCTTTGATTTTTGATTTGTTTAATGCAACTTAACTATTAATTGAAACGCCGTAGAGACCCAAAAATAGTAATATTATCATATTCTACATATATATGTTATGTATTATCCTCACGACTGCAAACTTCGAGAAGTATAAACTATACCTTTAAAATAAAGTAAGCTACATAAATTGTATACTATAATTTTATTTTTGCTTTACATAAAATAATAAGTAGAATCATTATCGGTCTCTTTCGGCTTACCATGTATGTCCGAAGTTCAATCCTAACTATTCATATATATATATATATATATCTATAAATATATATTCCTAATGCTATGCTAATTGAAATTATATTGATATATATATATATATATATATATATATATATATATATATATACATATACATATATATATATATATATATATATATATATATATATATACATATATATATATATTTATATATATATGGGTAGAACACATTAGTTTTGATTTATATACATATATAATTATGTATATGTATACTTTAATTCATTTACAATTCAATTCAATTACATTTGTCTTTGTATACAACATACATATGCATATATTATTAAAGTCTGAATTCTATATTTTTCTAATATTGTTCAGGTATTCACACATACATATTTATTATATGTACGTTTTTATGTGTTTTATTTTAAGGAATAATTTTCATAATTTTGTGATTGTTTTTTGTAATTCAGTGTGTGTGTGTGTGTGTGTGTGTGTGTGTGTGTGTGTGTGTGTGTGTGTGTGTGTGTGTGTGTGTGTGTGTGTGTGTGTGTGTATGTGTATGTATGATGTATTTATCTATGTAGCTCCATGTTAGTTTATTATTACATATGTATAAGTACTTGATGCTTCATTATTGCATTTGTCAATTACACTTCAGTCTCTCGTATTGGTTCCGCCGGCTTAAAAATTACAAAAATTAACAACAAATATCTGATAGTTACTTTTGAAAGTTCAGTTGAATTCTAAGTTATGTATTTATATGCCACCAACGCAAATGAGAACGAAAAAATCCCCTCAACATTATTAAATTCAAAGAACGAAACAATATAAACAGTACTACAATGTCAAAAATGAAAATCCATCTAATTTTAATTATCATTGATAATTATCACATACATTTATGCTGCATGGTTAAAAGAAAACTAATTTTCCTCTTGGAATTCTAAAGACTCTGAAGAAATGGAAAACCAAATATTTATGTGATCTCAATTATCAAGAATTAAAGTATAGTTAAAATAATATACAATCTGATGAAATACAAAAGTGCGAAAAATCATAATAAAAGCCTACGATCATGCTTTATTTCCTAATAGAAATTATTTGAATATACGCAAACTTTTAATCGGATTTGTAAAACAAATTAAACAATAACAAAATTAAATTATATTTGAAGATTGAAAAATATAAATTTAAAACTACTGAACATATTATCTTAAAAAAATATGGAAATAGAAATACAAATGAAAAATTTACATATGAACAAATACGAAGCGAAATAATCTAGTCGGATTATTGAAATCCAATTCCCATATATATTTATATATTTATAACTCTTTGTCCTGACTGAATGAGCATTGTACAGGCCAAACCGTTAGACGTACGACCTTGAAATTTTGTCACAACATAGCTAAGATTTTACATTTTTTTTGAAAGTAGATTAGGGATGCGGAAATTCGACGAACCTGTTTTTAATAGATAATATCTTTTTCATACCTCTCGCTCTTCCTCTCTTTCTCATTTAAACACACAAATACCCACAATATTGATTTATTCATATGTCTAAACTGGTTTTAACTACAAATTAATTAGGGATACTATCAAGGATTGATATTTTTTTACTTATAAAACTTTCCCCCGGTCTTTTGTTTTTAATGAGAAATTTGTGAATTTTGAGAATAATGTCAGTTGTAAAGATATTTATATATATTTTATATATATACACATATATATTTTTTTTGAGAAATCAGTAATCAAAATTGCACAATTTAGTAAATTTGATTTTGTTTTTATTTAAGCTGTATAACATAACAACATATACACACATACGTACAATTATATACATACATATGTGTACATAGAATCATGCCCGTTAGTGTACTCTTATGGAATTGAAACTAGTACTTCATCTCAAGTGGAAATCGAAGCAGAAGTATGAAAAATTCAGCAAACTCAAAATTACACAAAATAACACTACACACATTTATGAATATATAAACGAAATACATCTATGAAATCAATTTTTTTTCGTTTTTAAAAATATAAGCTGTTTTCATCATCAGTTATTATAGATATTCACAAATACATTGATGTGTGTTGCTTTTATCCCATACAGACATATATGCTTAACTCACATACATACATAAATACATATGTATTCAACATACATACATAAATACATATGAATTCAACATACACACAGAGAAATCGCATTTGATTTATGGAGTATGGAACGGCTTCTAAAATATATATATATAATACATATATAATTACAATAGAAATTTGAAATATGCAGTTCAAAATACCATTTGGTACTGAAATCTTAATGCGATTTAACATATATACAAACGTGTGCGATGTTGTGGATTTGAAATTAAGTATGTGAGATATTTTATTATAAGGAATTTCGAAAAGCTTAAATGTAGTCCAGAATTATTAAATTGTTTAAATTTAATGTTAGAGAGCCTAACATAAAATTTAAGAACTTTATTTTGGTTTTTTAAACACTAAAATTTAGATTATATTCAAGAATTAGATCAGAATTTAGCGGGTAGTAAATATATTAAATTTTTTGAATTTATGCTTCTAACACGTCTGTATATATGTATAGGCTTATTAATAATATATATGTATTCATGGCACATATGTATGTAATTTATATTGCACTTGCGTAAATAATAAAAAGCGTAATTTCTACTCAAACGAATGATAATAGAAATGAAAAAATATTTAAAAATCATAGAAAACAGAAAACAGAGAAGAAAATTAAAGCGTTTAACACTGTCTTGTGAATAAGGTTAGGAGACGAGGGTTAAGGATAATTGCAAATGTGAATTGGAGGCATAACAAAAACATCTTCTAGTTGCCAATAAATAAGTTAATATACACTTTTCTTACCGGTACTGAAATCTGGAGGTGAAAGTTGATTCGCGCGAAATATATTTAAATAAATTTACATGTAAATATATATATAAGTATTTGATATATATATATATATATATATATATACATAATAATATATATATATATTCGATTTGATTTAATATGAATTTTCAATTTATATTGTTTGTTTATATTTATATATTGTGGTGTTTTACGTCAATAATTCATTCATTCAATCGTTCGGGATTGGTTTTAAGCATTTTTAAAAGGAGGGCGAAAAATATGAAATGAGTATTATAAGTTTTATAATATACATTTAAATAGTCTGCGTGTATTTGAAATCAATTTTTTAATCTTTTATCGCTAAGCTTGTTATCAACTCTACATTTCTTTATACCTACCATACTCTTTAAACTCTATCTGTCGAATACATTTTCAAGATATAAAGATTATAGTCGCTTCTCAATCGGAAAACAATTACAGAAAGTGTTCTTTGAATAATAAAGAGTTTTGGTATAAATATATATTTATGTAAATTAAAATCAAACAATTCATTTGGTAATTACTTACTTAGTAATCTTAATCGCTCTCTAACCTCTATCAAAATTTGGGAAATTTAAATTTCAAATTTGACATTTATTTCGATATATGAAATTTTAAGTTTAATTTGAACTACAAAATTTAAATTAAATAGTGCAAGTACGTTTATAATATGCATTTTCATTTATAGATATTAAAACAAAATTGATTAAAACAAAATCATTAATCAATATTTTCGAAACGTGAAATATACATTCCTAGAGATTTTAAAGAGTATGCAAATCTTCGATAAACCGAAGATGGGAAAGCTTAATAAAATAAATGTTTTTTGAAAAGATTGGATGGCTTAAAAATATATATATATTCGAGTATATAGAGCTAGAAGGTTTTTTAATAGCTTTGTATGTTGGTTGGTTCGAACAGAGTTTAAAGCTTCGTATGATTAACAATTTCTGCATGCAGTGTGTCACAGGAAAAAAACAAAATTAAAAAAAAGCGATATTAATTAGAAATTCATACCCGTGGAAAAAATATAGACAAAAAGAAGATGTTTTTCAAACGAAAAGTGATAGAGGTTGAGCTAAAAACATCATTTTCTAAATTTAATTCATAGAAAATGTGATTGGAGAAGGAATTTGGGGAAAAAACGTGGGAGTTCAGAAAATGTAAAGACGCTTTCTTTACGTTCGACTGTGTGTGGGTTGAGCTGTGATTGTTTTTCTTTTTATTTAAATTATTGAATTATTAATTTATTTATTTGTTTTTCTTTTTTTGATGACAGTGAATGTGGTTTGACCGACGATAATCCATTAAGGGTTAATATTAACGATTTCAAAACCTAATTCTGATAACATACGAGACGAATCAAATATTATACGAAGTCGAATTTTAGAAACCTGTTTCTGAATTAAATTGTATTTTACTTAATTTTTGTTTTCATTTGAATTATCTAATTTTTGGCGTACCAGCATCTTTAGATACATGGGATTTTTACGGTATACGGAATGTTGGAAAATCTTGCAATAGTTATTGAAAAATACCAATGTTATTGTGACACCTGCATTCTAGTATTTTATGTTCAAGCATTATTTAACCAGAAAGTTTAAGTTTTAGATTTATTATACAAGCATTCAAGTAGGATTTCAATAAATTATTAAACTAGATAAAACAACAATTTGTAAAAACTAGTAGCACGAAAGCTTGGGGTAACGAAACGGAGAACAACAGTAAAACCCTGAGTTGATAGACTCAACATATATTAACAGACACAGACGGGAAAATAGAGAGTGAGAGTCAGAGAGCGAGAGAGAGTAAGAAAGAAAGAGAGACAGAGGCAAAGACAGATTTATAGAAGAAGAAAATGAGTCTGAAAACGTAGGGACTCAAATCTAATTTTCGAATTTTAAACAACAAGCAATAAATACTTCAAACTACTAAAAGTTATAAAATTTTTAAACGAAAAAAGAGAAATTTTAATCAACTGACCCCTAAAGTGTCTCTTCTTTACTTTAATTTATTATTTTGCAATAGGGACCGATTCCAAAAGACAAATTAAATTCTTTCAACAATATTCTTTCAGGACTTTTATCAATTACTTGAATAAGTATAAATGATGAATAGAAGAAGCATATTCACATCGAATATCTCGCACTAAATCTTACAACATAATGGAATATGCATTTGACTCAACTACAAGACTGGGAAATTGGAAAATTATCTTAAATTGATTTAGAGGTAATAGAAAAGAATTGAATAATCAGTCAATAAAATGATGATTATTTTCTGATGGGACATAAGGAAATCAAAATGTACTATACTGAACTATATGGTATGAGTTTCGAATGCACCCCTAAAAGTATGTTATAAATTCCACGCCTACAGTGGTCGGCATGTTTATTTTGACAAAACGTAACGTTAAATCTACTTATAATTTAAACCAACTTTATGAAGATCGTAGCATCAATGGTCATTAAAATCCTGTTTAAACGGTACACAATTTTCCTTAAGCCACTAAGTACCCCTTAACAAATTTGAATTTACGTAAAGATCTACTTTTTGACTTTTTTTCTGTGGCTTAAACAAAAAATATTTTTATGCAAAAAGTTTCTTCAAACTAATAATGAGTGCAAAAAGAATTTTTCAAAAATGCCTTTGCTTACATAACAGGATTTAAATGACCTTTTCATTAATGCTAAAATCTTCATAAAGCTAGCTCAAATTATAAGTACATTGAACTTTACATTTTGTCAAAATAAATATGCCGACCACTTCATTTACTTCATTTATGTACATATACATATATATGTGATAATTACATATTTTTTGAAAAGGTATGGGGCGAAAAAAATATGTTGCCACAGCTTTGTAGGAATTCTATAGTGAATAATAACTTTTTTTAAAGGCGTTTTTTAGTGAATGTGTCAAAATACTATAATATTGATCATGGAAATATGAATTATAAGAGCTCATATAGCTAATTATTAATAATCGAAATACGAAATATCAAATGAAACATACAAATTAAATTTACAACCAAAATTATGAAAAATAAATATAAATATAGAATCAAATAATAAATTATACTGTATAAATAATATAAAAAATTTTAATAACAGTAATTTTAAACAAAATCATAATCGCAATAATAATCATGATAAATTTGATGATATATGTTATTTAATTTCTGCATCTGAACGTCATAACGAGCGATTTTTAAAAATAAATTAAATAAGAAACTATTTAGATTTATATCTGTATCTTTCGATACACCATTCGTTATAATTACGTTCATATTTTAACAATTGATGATATGGTTAACATAACGTTGCCTAATGTAGTATAAATCTAGTTATTCAAAATATTATTTTATGTCTGTGTTGATTAAAATAAAAAAATTAAATAAAATCAATTATCCCTTTTAGTTTATTCAGGATCCACGAATGTGAATAATATGGATCCACTTATAATACAAATTTCAATAGTTCTATTTTAAGAATTCAAATTGAAATGTGCAGTTGTATGGAATAAAATAAATAAATATTCAACTTAAGATAATATCAACACAAGTCCAACTATTTATTCATAATATATATATATATATATATATATATATAGGTACTCTATAGATAAGAAAGAGAATGGGGAACAAACACTTACTTGAGTTTGAAGGCGAGTTAAGCCACGAATCCATAAAATTTGTCCAGCTCTTGGTTTCTTGTCAGAATCTATGGAATCGAAACGCTCCTCACCTAAATTCATGGCATCCGTGTATTCCTCAGGATGGCCGCGTCCCCATCTAAAAAAACGACATTGGTATTTCCCCATCAATAAATTTTTCAAAAATTTTTGGTAATTAATAGATAATCAAAAACATATACACTCCGAGCTTGCATGTGACTTGCGGTCAAAACCAAGTTATACCTACTTAAAATAGTTTATGAATGTCTTTAAAATATGAATATGTGACAGCTTTAAAATATGTTAAGCAACGACAGAAATGAATTGTAGTTAAGATGATTGCATTAAAAAAAATATAAAGTCTTTTATATAATTTAAGGTTAATTTCTGGTATGTTTTAATATTACTTATAATCGAATGAAATTAATCAATATAAGTAATTATAACTAATGTTTAGCTAGAATATATCCCTAGTCAAGTACACTTTTATAAAATTCTAGATTTCAAAGAATACAAAAAATAGAGAAAATCCATGAACATGTTATTAAAAAAAAAAATAAAACCATTTAAAAACTGATTAAAAAATTTTTTAGTATATTTAGTAAATTAATTACAATAAATCTACATACTACTTTATTAATATATGAATATGTTATTTGAAAAATACAATTAACATTATTATATTCTTCCTCCTCTTGAAGATTCATCCAATCTAAAATTCTCGACTATGCTAAAAGTTATTGTGTAAGTATTGAACAAATAAATAAGTTTCTAATATATTTACAAAAATTTTTATTATTTGCTTTACTTACATGACATAAAATTTAAATTCAAGCGCTAAAAATTTCGTTTTTATTTGTGGAAAATAGTCTATAGACTTTTATATGCAACACAGTAAAATTCATTTATTGATTAGAATAATAATATATATAATTTACAACTAGATAAACCTTCTTACATAAGATGTATAATAGCAATTGTTAGTCTAACAAACTAGTCAAAGTAGCCCTTTAGTCAATATTATTGGATCAAAAAGTTGGTTTCCTTTCAATTTGTGATTATAATAGAATAGTTAAATAAAAACACAATTAAACATAGAAAAAAATGCATGCTTATACAATTATATAACATGCGTTAATATAGATAACTTTATTGCTTTAAATACAAATAAAATACTGTGATAAACTAACCTACTTAATTAAAAATGAAAAAATATAAAGCATAAAAATAGGCCATTTCAATAATATCTTATTTGGTATTCTGTGTGTATGTGTGTGAGGAATCATGCGTTATTGAATACATTAATAATTACATTTTAATGTGTAATTAGAATATATCATGCACCCTGTTCATTATTATGACTGTCTTAACCGATTTCCGTTTAACGTTAAGCATTTTCATAACATATTTACTCACGATAAGATTTTAGGCAATTTTCTTGTAGGCACTGAAGTGATTAATTGTCCCCAGACTAGTGTACCGATTCCAAAGAATATGCACCATAGCCATTGATCAAGAGACAGAGCTTTTGTTGAGAAAGCCATTTTACCATACTGAATGATAACCACCTATAAAAATAATAAAAATTAAAAATTAATACACATTACATTTACGAGTACTAGTTACCAAAATATATAATCAACAAATGTTAAATACTCACCTGTGAAATCATTGTAAATATCCAGATGGTGTAAAAGATGGGATTTGTGAAAAGACCTTCAACTACATTACGTTGTCCATGGATCTTTCTTGCATTTATCTCATTAAATAGTGTCATCATGACGAATGTGTTAAATATAATTGTAAAATGTTGGGTTGGTCCAGCGTTCAGATCTTGTCCACGTCCAGACTCGATATCGAGTATTAAGTCACCTATTTCATACATAAATAATTTCATAAATATATATTATAATAGTGTACAATTTTGTTTTTAACTTACCAACAAAAAGTAATCCAAATATGATCACCAGCTGGTATAAGGCCTGACCCAATATATTTTTCATCATTGTGCGCGATATAAGGGGTTTTGTACGACCATATGGTTTCCGAAGCAACAGGTCTGGCGTTGGTACTTCTGTGGCTAAAGCAAGTGATGCAAGTGTGTCCATAATGAGATTAACCCACAACATTTGCACCGCCTACAAATAGTCAGAGTGTAAAAACGTTAAACTCTATGTATCTTTCATTTAAAATGTTTTCATATCCAGGGATTGTAATTATTGTAATTACTATCTGTTTTACTATCATAAATAACAATATATAATGATTATTTTTAATATTTATTGATTTATTGATTTAATATAATGACTAATTCTAAGTTCTGCTTTACTTTATTTTTGATCAAGAAAAATAAAACTCATCAAATAATCATTATTCCTTGAGTCTTTTTTATACCTGTTACTTAAAAAATAAGTAAAAGGGTATATTGTGCTCATTAGAATGTATGTAACAGTGAGAAGGTGGCATCTCCGACCGTATAAAGTATATATATTCTTTGTCAGCATCAATAGCCGAGTTGATGTAGTCATGTCTGTCTGTCCGTCTCTCTGTTTGTCCGTCCGTGTGAGCGCCTACATCTCAGAGACTATAAGAGATAGAGATACCAAACAGACTTCTATATACCCCACGCAGATCAAGTTTGTTTCAAAAGTAAGCCACGCCCCCCCCTTGCCCCCGCAAATTGCGAAAAACCACCACACCAACAGTTTTTAAGATAATAAGTATTTTGTGGTAATTAAGGTAATTTATTAGTACTATATATTTAAGTAGAACGGCAGTTATGGCGAATTAAAGTTTTCAGAGCTAAAAGTTATTTTCTTTAAAGTACTTTTACGTATATTGAAGTAAGTAACGGGTATCCTATTGTAGGGATCTCGACTATAGCCAATCCGACTATTTTTTTCTTAAAAAAATGATTTTTTTATTGCTGAAATTACAATATGAGTTTTATATTTGAGCAATAAGTTCATGAAATAATCATTATCTTATGAAATAAGATAATTTAAATAATGATTACACTAGGCAACAGCCCAAAAGTTACAAGAACCAAAACCACTTTTTTGGATAGATTTGGGGCCAAAACCGACGAAAAACATTTTTTTTTTTTATGGTGAGATTTTTTTTTTAGAATTTTTCAAAAATCATAACAAATAATTATTGTTGTGTTTAAGAGTATTACTAAACATTTCTTCTTTCTCTTGTTAGTAAATTAATAAATAATGGTGAAAAAAACTACAAAAAAATGCTTTTTTCTATTAAAGAACAAGTGGGCTGTTACAGTCGAGCACGCTCGACAGTAAGGTAGCCTGAGCCCAGGTACTCTTCAATAAAAGTTTATTTTCGACCAATTGTTCCTTTGGCAGCAATATGATATATGGAGCTTATTTGAACCAAATCTGGTCAGAATGTACAAAACCAATATTAATGCATATGCTACCAGTTTGGTTAAGATATCTCAAAAAACAAAAAACTTCGATGCATCATTCCTATGGCAGCTATGTGATATAGTTAACCGATTTTAACCAAATTTGGTCAGGATGTATAATACCAACCCAGGTGCATATTCTATTAGTTTGGTTCTAATATCTCAACAAATAAAAAAAATTTTCATGGTAAGACTTCATTTTCGATGCATCGTTTCTATGGCAGCTATGGGATATAGTTAACCGATTTTAACCAAATTTAGTCAGGATGTATAATACCAACCCAGGTGCATATTCTATTAGTTTGGTTCTAATATCTCAACAAACAAAAAACTTTTCCATACTAAAACTTCATTTTCGACGCATCGTTCCTAGGTCAGCTATATGATATAGTGGTCCGATCCAAAAATAAAAACAAACAAACTGCGTATGGTATCCAGGAACCTACATACCAAGTTTGATGTCTCTGGCTTTTATAGTTTCTGAGATCGACGCGTTCAAACAGACAGACAGACAGACGGACATGGCTTAATCGACTCGTCTGTTGATCCTGATCAAGAATATATATACTTTTGGAGGTCTGCCACGCCCCCTTCTGCCTGTTACATACATTCAGCCAAACACATTATACCCTTTTTTGCTCATTTTTAATGGGCTCAGGGTATAAAAACAAAAGTATCAATATTAATTCATTCATTCATATTAAATTAAACATTCAAGTAAGTTTTTTAAAGGATAATTTTATAGATATATATTTAAGACTTACTTTAAGGGGCGAATCCTGAACGGCACAAGCTCCAATAAATGCGACAATGACTGCAACCACATTCACTGTTAACTGAAATTGCAAGAATTTTGCTATCGAATCATAGACATTGCGACCCCACATAACTGCTTTGACAATGCTACTGAAATTATCATCGGTTAGAATGATATCGGACGCTTCTTTAGCAACATCAGTGCCCGCAATGCCCATAGCAAAGCCAACATCGGCCTTCTTTAATGCGGGGCCATCGTTGGTACCATCGCCAGTGACAGCAACTACTTCCCGATTATCTGTAACCGCACTGTCAATCATACCTACAAAAGGAAAGCAAAATAAAATTATATTAGTTATGAATTTGTCTTAGCTATATTGTGTAAAAATTTAAGCCTCGTAGGTCTCATGGTTTGGGGTGTGCAATGATCAGTCAGGCATCTAGTGAGTCAGGTCAAAGAGTTTTATATATATTTATTATATAAATTAACTATGAATTGATATTAGTTATGTTGCGTGAAAGTTTTAGCTACTTAGAGCTTAGGGCTTGGGCCGCACGAAGATCAGTCAGTCAATCAGTCAGTCAGACAAAGGGTATAGATAAAATGTATATAGATATATTTTATTTAGGTATACCTTTGACCAGCGTATATTTATCTGTTGGAGATGAACGGGCAAGTACTCGCAATTTTGGCCAGACTTTATCAATAAGATGCTGTTGGATCTACAAAAATAAAATTCAATTTACGTTTAAGCTCAGTTATACACGCATACAAGTGTACTTACATCGCCATTTGTATCTCGAATACGTCTATTAAACTCTTTACCCTCCAGTATAAGGAAATCATCGTTTGGTTTCAAAATACCACACTTGCTGGCAATTGATCGGGCGGTATTTATATTGTCGCCAGTCACCATGCGAACAGTGATACCGGCACGTTGGCACTTGCGTATAGCGTCTGGTACCTCGGGACGCACTGGATCCTCAATACCAACAACGCATAGACATGTCAAATTTGTCATAATATTCTCCTCGTCATCCCAATTTGGTTCACCATCGATATGCACCTCATTAATGGCTGCCTTGCCGGGCACAAAATCACGATAAGCTACTGAAATTGTGCGCAATCCATCGCATGCCATTGGCTCGATAACTTCACGTATTAAACGTTCCTGCATATCACGTGTGAATTTCTCCAAAGTCCCTTCATGACCATAGATGAATGAACACCTAAGAAAACAAATTGTATACGGTTAATTTGATCTTTAAAAAATATTCTCTTTACCAGGTAAAAGTCTAGTGACGAGTCTTTCCATGCCCCAAAATTTATAATATCCCACTTTGCGACTATATTAAAATTAGTCATTCGGCCCTGCCCCAAAAAGCTATTTTTGGGTAGATATACGTATTACAACATATTGAAAATTATAAAAAAAATTGTTAAAAATATATGTTTTTTAAATCGCCAAAATGTTACCTAAAAAAACTAATTTCAACTGTTAAATATTACCGGAGAATTTTAGAAGAAAAGTTTAAAGGTAGGCCTATAAACCCTCAATTCTATGGTTTGATAACTGTTTGGTGTCAATTTTACCGGGTTTAAGCGTTTTCTCGCAAAGCTAGCGATTTTTTATAAAAAGTCGTTTAACAAACATTTATAGATTTCCGATTAGGAATAATTCTTGATCATCAAAATATTGATTTTATATTAATTATTAATATTAATTAATTAAGTAAATCATTTTACTTACTTTTTCATTATGATCTCCGAAGCTCCCTTCGTGTACAGTCGATATCCGCCGTTGGGTCTAGGAATAACCGTTCCCATGCTCTTACGTACAGAGTTGAATGTGTAAACTCGAGTAAATCTATCTTCTGGAATTTCGTCACGTATTGATTGATATTTAACGCCCAAGCCCTTTACAAAACCAAGTAGAGCACATTCCGTCTTGTTACCAACTTGAACAGGTAAATCGCCAGGATTTGGACCCGGCTGAAAATCGAAAAATATATATAATAATTTTTAAAGGAATGTACTTTAGAGTCAATTGGATATACAACATTTTATTTCCTATTTTCTGTAGATGAAAAAAAAATCTTACCATTATGTTTGAAGTATATGCCGAGTTCACAGATATGCCCATCGTTATTAAGTTGCCAACTTGCTGCGGTATATCGTTGAGGGTGGGCAGAACCTTGCACAATTTCTCACAAATATAAGATTGTACAACTGTCATTCGATTGGTAGTAAGTGTACCAGTCTTGTCGGAACAAATTGCCGTCGCATTACCCATTGTCTCGCAGGCATCTAAATGACGCACCAGGTTATTATCTTTCATCATTTTCTGTTAAAGAGGAATATTTAAAAAAATGTATGTATTAGTAGAAACCTGTATCCCATTGTATCCCAGACAGATCTTATGATGTTATGTTAAACATATATGTTTATATGATATAATATATATACTAACCTTAACTGAATAAGCCAGTGATAATGTAACGGCAAGTGGCAGACCCTCAGGTACAGCCACAACTAATACTGTAACACCAATAATTAAATGTTTAACCAAATTATTGGCATAGGTATTCTTCCAGGGCTTCTCATCGATAACGAATGTTTTAATGCAGAACTGTATTATCAGTATGATAACAGTGAGCACAGCTATGGTGGATCCAGCGTAACCAATTTGTATGGCCAACTTTGTTAGCTTGGCCTGAAGTACAGACTTTTCCTTCTTGTGTCCCGTCTCAGCGGTTGATGTCGACGGTTGCTGGACGTGATTACCATCCGATTCTGATTTAATCGCCTCACTGGTACTCAAAGAAGGCGGTGCCGCATGTTGTGATTTACCACCCGGAGGAACTCGACCATCGTTTTCACCTGCATGCATGGTCCGCAAATCAGTATTATATTACATTATATTTTATATTTTTAAATACTTTTTTTTTTGAATTTACAAATCAAATGTCTATATTTAAAAAAAAAATATATATATATATATATTGTATCTGTCCTCCTCTGTACATCTAAATTCTAAATTAATGAAATACAATGCAAAAATTCAATACTAACTAATAAATGTGAAGTATTACTACAATATAATGAATGTAAATATAATATAATTTATATTAATTGATTTTTGGCATACCAAACATTGCTCAAATTACGTAATCTAAATGCAATTGATTAAAATCAACAAACTCCTGCCTCTTATATACACAAAAATATGTGTATATAAATAATTGAAGTGAAATTGAATTAGTCAGTTTATATAAACCACATTGCAGCCTGATTACCTACTATCCCACTTAGAAAAAAATAAAAAAAAAAAGTATAAAGATACAAAATATCAAATCGATTACAACAACCATGTACATTTAAATAACCTGTTGACAGTACTAATTGAATCTCGCAACTAACGGACTGAATTGTAATTGTGTGAGTGTAATAACATTAATTATATAAACCTTGTTTGGCAATTATTGAATTAATATTACATTTAAAAAGTGTTAATTGAACCCAACTAAATACATAGAAAGTGTATATATTTTTAACAGATTGATTAATTCACCTGTCTGGCTCTTGGTCTTTTGTTTGTTCGCCTTTTTAATTTCTGAATTTTTCAAATTGAATTATTTAATTCGTTGTTTCAATCAAGGTTCGTATCATATATAATTACATATATATACATAATATATGAAAATATACGATACAAATTACATTAATTTATATAATACCATTTAATTTTTTCAATTCGATTTAATAATTTTTAATTTTCATTGTTTTTTTTTTGTGGTGTTTGGTGGTGGTTTGGTTTGGTTTGGTTTGGTTGATTGATTGGTTTGGTTTGGTTGATTGGTTGGTTTGGTTGATTGGTTGGTTTGGTTGATTGGTCGGTAGATTGATTTGGTTTTTTTTTTGTAGGTAGATGAAGGGGTTTAAAGGTGGGTCAATCAATTCACGTCATGCAATTCACGTATGACAATTGGAATATGGAAAAATAAAAAATAAAACATAAACGATATAATTAAAGATTTTCGGTAGTAAGTACAAGCACTTATCAATAATATATATATGTATGTTTGTATGCAAAGAGCTGTGTCACTTGTGAGTTAAAACCAGTTAAACTCATTTTTTTAAGCAAGCAAATGCAATAATTATTTAATTCGTAAGATTAATATTTACTCTACAATGCAGGTTTTTTCATTTTAAAACAAATTCATTTGGAAATTCGTTAAATAAAAATAGTAGACGAATTTCCAGATGCTTTTTGCAAACTGGTTTTTTGTTTTTGTAATTTGTATTTGCATAATGTAATTTAATGAATACATACCCTTCTTCATTTTCTTAATTTCAGCTTCCTGCTCATCAACAGCGGCTCCAAGTAAAGTGAATATAATACCGGCCTGAGAATTAACGCCAACGGCGGTAACAACCATTTTTCCACTGCCCTCCATAACGTGCGTACCAGATAGCACCATCGGATCGGTATCTGGACCCTTTTTTACCTGATCCGATTCACCCGTAAGCGAAGATTCATCCACCTACCGAAGCAGAGACATTATTCCAATTTAGAAGCAAACAAATGAAGATATATTAAAGTATTTTAATACCTTAAGATCGTTGCTTTGTATGAGGCAGCCATCGGCGGGTAAAAGGTCACCGTACTTAATCTGGGCAATATCACCAACAAGAATGTCACCAACCGATATTTGGCATACTTCACCGCCACGTATAACCGAAAATTTGTGCTCGCCTTCAATACGATTCTGTAATCCGCGAAACTGTCGCTCCTTTGAGTAATCATTAAAGGCAGTAACTATTACGACAACTATGACCGATATAAGAATAGCCAAACCCTCAATCCAACCATGGTGTTCTTCCTCCTCTTGTAGAAGAGCTATAAAAAAATAAATAAATGTAGTTTTGCAATGCAAAATTTATAACTTAATGACGAAACTAATAACTCCTGTAACACTTACGCGCATCTTCATCGGCAGGCTTATAAAATGATAGACCAAGAGATACTAACGCAGCTACCTCTAAAATAATAAGTGTAACATCTTGAAGCGCCTCCCAGACTAGTGTTAAAAAGGTTTTTGGGGGCTTCGGTGGTATTACATTCGAGCCAAACGTTTCACGTCGGTGCTCTTCATCAACTTTTGATCCGCTGAGGCCTGAAATAATATTCTTAATTATTATTCAATTCAATTACAAAACTTACAGATTTTATTTTGCGCTGAAGAACACAGTTTCTTAGATTTTTACAATGTAAACATTATATTTAAAATATTGTAAAATAAAATAAAAAACTTCAAAACCAGAGATGGCACAAAAAAGTAATAACTGTTAGGAAAATTAAATGGAAAATTGTAAAAATATCCAATCCTGCAAATTTCTGTTTTTATAATTTTCAATTTTAAATATAAAAGTTAGTTTACCTGTTATGACAAACTAACAAAGTAATTATTAAATTTCAAATTCAATTTAAGAATTATTGAAAAAGTCTCATTTTTAAAATTTTTAAATCAAAATTGAAAATTCATTGCAAAGTCATAGCATTTTAAATTAACAAATAAATACAAGTTAGTTTTTAATAAAAATCATTAAATATTATTTACTTTATTTGATAGTTTATAATAGTAAAATTATAATCCCTGGTCGAAGTAATGACTTGCATATAGAATTTAATAGTTATAAAAGATAATCTTTGATTTTTACCTTCATTTGGTGATGTGTACAGCTTTTTGCATATCTCATGAATACCCCCGAATTCACTTATTTTCGCAACACCTTCTCTGCCGCGAACTTCCATAAGTTCGCGTAATTGTTTAAGTGATATCCCATATTGCGCCGGTCTTCCATCTATTGTGGCCATTGGTTATAATATCTAAAAGGTCAAACGATAATTTTTTGAGTCATAATTGCAAGAACAAAACATAAAAGTGTTATGCAACATTTTTAATACAGATTTTAAAATTAAATTAACTTTGGCATTGCAAAATTGTTTAAACTAAAACTATTCAACATAAACATTTGAAACAGATTTAGTTTTTCATTTGTTAAATAAAACAGTTCAGTAATGTGTCGACTGAATTAAGTTTCAAATTCGAAAACAGTTTGTATTTTTGATGTTATCAATTTTTTAATAAACACTAATGTATTGTGAAGCATAATTATGATTTAATTTAAAATATTTAATTAACTGTTTAACACTGTTTAAATTAAAACGATTTAACAACATTTCGAATAGATTTGATATTTCAATTATTTAATTATGTTTTAAATTAGAGGACAGTTTATATTATGTTTATCAATATTTCAAAAAAATTCTTCGTTAACTATTAAACTTATATTTCTCCTTACGGCGTCTCGTCTACAAATAAAATTTAAAAATTTGCAAATCGCAACGTATGCATGCATATTCATACAGTATGTTTGTAAAACATATATATGTGTGTATTTGTATATAAACATGTGTGTCTGCGTGTATATAATTAGAATCTCTTTTTCGTCTAAGATCACTTCTCGTTGTCCCTGTTGTCTGAAGCCGTGCACGAGACTATTGAACGATCATATATAAATATATATATATATATATATATATATATATATGTGTGTGTAAATCCATACACACGTATATTTAAATATATAGACGAACACTAACGTAGACATAAACAGAAAACAGAAATACAAATATATACAGATATTTCAAAAATAAATCAGCATTGCGCCTGGGAAGAATTTTGAGCGCTAACAATGAAAATTGTGATCAAAGAGACTTTTCTTCTTAGGAACAGAAAAACATGAGGTAGGAAAATTAGGAAAACATTGGTTGGTGAGGGAATAATACCGGAACTGTTAACTGAAAACTAGCGTTTCATATGTGGTATAGAAAATATTAGTTTATAAAGAACCAAAAACATTTGAAAAAAATAAAATTATTACAAATTTGTATATAATTTATGTTTTGTCACAGATATTACTTAAATACTAATAAATTATTGAATTAAAAAAAGAAAATTATTTTATTTAAAATATATATAAATGAGATATATTTTATTCTGATAATGCTATGCCTTGAATCCAAAAAAGGAATAATGCATTAATGCACTATTATGAATCAAGAATAGGATAAACGGTCGACAACTGCAATTAAATGTTATTGTAAGTTCATACAATATAATTACAAATTATAAATATTATAAATAATATGCCCATATGTCCAATGCGGTTTGCCGCCCGTCAAAATAAGAGTATATATATATATTAATCATGTCGCCAGACGAGGCAAGCAATGACGTCTTTCGATAAGTTAATGACGCAACCACAACCCCGCCCAAAACCAGATTATACCGGTTCTAGATCCCACTTAAGTTCGAGGATGATATTTTTAGGAATATCGCAATCGTCACTGATAACGATAACAACAAACAACAATGTTAGCTAGTAACAAAAAAAAAAGAAACAAAGTTTAAATTTAAATCAATGCCTTAATTATTTTTATAATCACTCTCTATATATGTGTATCGGTTGGAATGGACGTTGAATAAATTAATAAACATTTTAGGGTTCGACTTTCACAGACAAGAAATTTGCAACCGTTAAATATTCAAATATTCAT
Organism: Drosophila falleni; assembly: GCA_035045575.1. Lineage (NCBI taxonomy): Eukaryota > Metazoa > Arthropoda > Insecta > Diptera > Drosophilidae > Drosophila > Drosophila falleni. Next base: position 765,554 of record JAWNOV010000082.1, on the reverse strand, counting down.
TTGTTTATGCACCTATATCTAGATATATGTTTATGAGCAATACACATGATAAGTTAATGTCAATGAAAAACAAGATTGCCAAAAACATAAATAAATAAAAATTATAATAATATACATTTGCAGTTTGCTCTCTAAGCAGTATCGAGTTTTGCATCGGGATCAAAGAATACACAGTTTTTCAGGAAATTATTTATTAAATATTTTAAAATAAAATTAATAAATTCATAAAATTAATTGACCCACAACTATTTTATATATTACAAATTTTAAATAAACATTTATCGTCTAATAGAAAGTTGATACCAATAAAATTTAAGCGCAGTTATTTCAATAAATATTTAAATTTAAACAAAACTGTTTTTATTTTATCTTTTTTAAACATACAATTATCTGAAATTAACCTAGTTAACAATGTAGTGGGTCAAAGAAGCTGTGAGCCACTGTGATGTCACATCTGCATTGAAGTTGAGAGCGCGAGAAGTGAGAGCGAGAACAAGAAAAGAAACACAAACATGGAGAGCTAATTTTTGTTAACATATGTACACACACATATATAAATATATATATATATATAAATATACTGAGTCACAGGCATGCGCTGTATGTATATGCGCTTGGCATTACAAATTCAATTTTTGCTGGGTTTATGTCTGCATTAACATTAACATGCCAATCAAGTTTATTTCAAATGTTCAATGCACACACACACACTCACAGCTCAGCCTCACGTCACCTGCTACTTTCTTAACGCATTCCACTGTCGCCAGTATTTGACAAACAAAAAAAATGCTGTTTTTAAATCACTAATATCACAAATACAATTGTCATTAATTGCTTCAAAATGTAAATGAATTATTTATTAAAATTAAACTTAATATTTGATTTATCTTTTTTTTATAAATTATTAACTCTCTGTTGTTTTTTAACATATTTATATATTTGTTTGGTTGCCTCGCAACTGAAAAGCCAGATTTGACGGGAAAAAAGCGGTTTTGGCAACACTTATCATAGAGACCAAAAATTACGTCATACATAGAACACAGTATACATACAACACTATTTTATCTGGCGGCATAATATTACTTTAGGTGTAATATGTTACACACATGTACTGTATATATAAGTAACACATATATAATAAATTAAAAGCCTTCATTTCTAATTTTTAAGAACTGTGCCAAACTTCGATACACACTTTCAAAATGGCAAATGCGTTAGATGATGTATTTGACATACATACATATGTATGTACATACCAACAGTCAGTCAAGTAATTTACATACATGTATTTGTTTTTCATTTTAAAATGCTGTCATGTCCATTGGCAGTTTTTAAACGTGTTTTAAATGCAAAATAAATGTGAATTTATGATATGGTCCAAACAATTACTTGACTAACTGTATGAAGGTCCTAGTCAGCCGGATGATATCACTTTTGTACGTGTGTGTGTGTGCATGTGTTGGCATGTTTGTACATAAACAACAACTTCTATTATATGTATGCATGTACAGATATTCAAATGCATGTGTTCTGTATTTATTCATCATTAGCAAACTTGATATACATATATTTCATACACCACTGAAACTTAACATTTTTTTTTCAATTTTTGAAATTGTTTACAATCTACACATTGGTTTTTTGTACCCGATATATAAAAAGTGTTGATTGGGTGTAGCCTCCCGATTTAAATACAGTGAATATGAAAAATAAAGCGGCAAAGAAAACGAAACGACGCGATATAACAACTCAAAATAATTAACACCAAAAACTAATATGTAGTATTTAGTTTTATATACTTTTGCTATAACTTTATGACACTTTTTTTTTACCAGAAATGCTTCGTTTCTTGTTTTTGCCAGCACAACGGATAAACTGGTTGGGTATACACACACTGTTGTGGCCCAAAAGGTTGCCACCCGGTTAAGAGGCTGCCACCCTGCAAAATTTTCTGATCCGGCAACAAGTACCATTTTGGGTACAATGCCAAAAAAAAGTACTTGGAAAACAAATACCTTTCATTTTAAAACATTTCTTTATTATAAAGTTAAAATTTTTAAATTCTAAATCTGATAACTTATTCAGTCTTTATTAATTACCAGATGTTCTGGTATGTTTTAGGTATACAATTTAAGAGCCACGTTACTACTCGTTAGCATATTGACCCGCATATCTGCAGCGCGCGCAGCTTAAAATTTCTTAGTTTTTTTTTTAGCATTAATTTGCCGAGTTGACTAGTATTTTAGCTATTTTGCATCGCAGTTTCAGCTATTTTTCAGATGCGAGCAGACAGAAATAGCTATTTTCTCCTTTAATAATCTTAACGAACACTTGCACTTTAAAAATGATTAATAATAATCAAACACTTGCACCTTAATATTTCACAAATATTATTCACCTCAGGTCTTTACGACGGAAGACGATCACAAAGAACTAAGCAATACTGTGGCTTGATTTCCAAGTTAACATCATATTTATAGCCTTTTTGAGATATTTTTTGAGATATCTGAAAGAACAGATAGTCGAGCTACATATTTGTTCTACTTATCGCAGTGCTGAAAGTTATCAGTATATTGTTTGACTTGGTTACGTTAGCACTGCGGCGTTGCTTCTACCTGAGTGATAAGCTCATAAGGGATAAACAACAACTTAAAAAACCACAATGCGTATAATCTGCTGAGATTTGCTTATGCATCCATTGATGAATTTTAACTGATTATCCGTTTTTTTCTTTGATTTTCAGTTTCACTGAATTTTTTTTTTTAACTTAAGTCAGATAATTTAACCTTACATTTATAATTATATATATATTTAAGCGATGATAAACAACCATTAAGAGTGCTGCAAGGATTTTGACAATGAAGAGATTCCACATATTTACACTTTACAAAATATTTGTAACCAAAAAATAATTTTATAATTTTTTTTCTGTTCTAAGAACATAAGAAGCTCCATAATAAATAAGGAGAAAATAAAAATAACCAACCAGGAAACTTAATTTTTTTACTTAATAATTTATGCGAATTTTCACTGTCAAAACAATTACTTTACATATTATATATTACGTAACATTCAACTCATACATCCATCCAAAATGTAAATTTTGGTACACTATTTAAATTTAGCTACCTTTTTTCAATTCGAATATCTATATAAAATCTTTCCTATTATACCATTTTTTTATAAATGCTGCTTTAATTTGCTCACCTAACAAAAACTTTTAAGGTATTATTTATTTAAACGGCACAAATCGTTTATATATTTAGTTCAACCAAATTATATTTTGTTAATTTTCTTTCTCTCACGCGAAGGAGCGACGAATTTTACAATTTTTTATGCACCATTAATTAATTTTTTTGGGTTTTTAATTTTTTTTTTCAATTTATTAAAATTGTATAAATCCGAACGCACGTTCAACTGTATAGCATACTTTGAGGCATGAGAAAAATCGATAGCGATTACTCATTTAACGAAACTCTTGCACATTTAACGAAAGTGCTAAGCTTTAATGTTGCCACACGCTCAAAATATAATACAAATTTGTAAACGGCGCGCATTTTCAAAATAAAATTAGAAAAAGTGATTGTAACTTTTTTTAAGCATACTGGGAGTTTGTTGTAAATTAGAGGGCAAAGTTGATTAACTAAGTTTAATTTAATTAAATACCAAACTTAAACAAAACTCTGACAAAACTTGAAATTAAATGTTTAAACTTTAAATATGCAGAATTTGATACGTTTTGGAAATTGATCACAATCTACCCGCCTGTCAACCCGTGACACGCCAACAACGACATGACAATTATAGCAAGTTGGCAGTATTGCTTCTACATTTGTAAATCAGCTTATATTACTGTAAAACAGAGTAATATTATTTTATGTTCATGACTCCAAGCAACAGGACAACGATCCCTTAAAAGTTATTTTTTAAATTACTTATCGATAATTATAAAGCAACCCTAGGATCCAAATTGGGATCAAATCAATTAAAAAGGCGCTATATTTGGCTATCGCTTCTTTTTGGAATTGAAATAATGACTTATCGATATATCGATATTTAAGAAGCAACTCAACCAATTTCCTATGTGTGCGTCGTTGTCGTTTTCTTCGGCTTTTTTTTGCACATTGTGTACATTGTATGGCAATAAATTTGTTGAATTAAATTTGAATTACCAACAACGGTTTGGTTAATAATTTGGTAAGAACGTGTAATACGAAAAACATAAAGTGTTGTTTGTTTGCATACATTGAATATTTGGAATGGTCGCAAAAAAAAGAGTAAATTGATAGATTTGTACAGCGTCCATTGACGGCATTGCCAGATCAACATAATTTTGTTAGCATACATGTACATATACAGTGCTCTGTAAAAGTTGTTTTAGATGTGTACATACAGAATGTAATTTTAATTTTAATTTATAATGTTTATCTTTATATTTTTTGTTAAATATTTGCAGATTTCATAAGGGAAAGATGCATTCGTGCTTCGATTCGGTTAAATACGATATTTCTAAACAATTTTATTGAGATCGCATCTGACAACTTGTAATTAAAAACATCAAAGTAAATAGATTAAATAATATATCTCTGTAATATGGAAACTGCCCAATTCACTGGATCAGCAGTTGGAGTCTCTGACGAACTGAACTCTGAACAAATTCTACCATCTGACGGCCAATCGAATTGTTTAACCCGCATCGATATGGACGTCGATGGATTTCAAACAGAAAGCCAAGCTCAAAACATGACCAATAACCAGTCGGGATTCCGTTGGAAGCGAGTTCTTAATCCAACGGGTCCCCAACCCCGTCCCCGACACGGACATCGCGCAATAAATATCAAGGAGCTTATGGTCGTCTTTGGCGGCGGCAACGAGGGAATTGTGGATGAATTGCATGTTTATAATACAGGTATATAATCTTCTATTTATATAAAACTCTTTGTCCTTATTCTCTTAATGATCATTGCACAGCCCGAACTATAAAATAATATAAATTTACAATTTCGAATTAATTCAAAGATGCAGTTTATTAATAATATAATATTTATAATACAGGTATTTAACGCATATTCTCAACCAATTGAAATCTAAAATTCATTAATAGTTACTGTAAAAGACAATAACATATAGGTATTTAATTTATAAATATTTATAATTTATTGTTTATATTACATTCTTAACTATTAATAATTTATTATTTATAATATACATTCATAACTATTTATGATCCAAAACTAACTTAAAGATACAGTTTTTTAATGATATATTTAAAATATAGGTATTTCATTTATAATCTATAATTATTATTAATAACTAATTAAAGTAAAGAATTAATTCAAAGTTACAGTAAATAATAATGATAAATTATAATACAGAGTTTTAAAAGCATATTCATAACTAAGTAAGATCCAAAATTAATTAAAAGGTACTGTAAATAATAATAATATATTATAATTCGGGTATTTAAAACACATTAATAACTATTTGAAATCTAAAATTAATTAAAAGATACAGCAAATATCATTCATATCTATTTGAAATATATATTTTTATTTCTAGTTCAATTGTTTAAAGCCAACGAAACACAGTTGACCTAGAGTAATTTAAGATGTCAAATAAAAGTATTGAGCATGGACTAAAAGTTTAAGTTTTAAACTAAAAACTAGCATAAAATATTTAAATATTAAAAATTCAAATTGAAAAGATGATAAAAAATTCAAATGTTGAAAAGTATAAAGGTCTGGGGGTATTATTATTATTAATATTAAATTATAATTAAAAATTATTAGTAGTATTAGTTTGGCAAGGTAAGGAACAAATAAAATAGAGGTTTTGACAGTTAATACATTTTCAATATAATAATATTGTGTATAATTAAATAAAATATTTATCTATATATGTATAAAACTCTTTGACCTGAATGAACAATGTGCGGGACAAACCGTTAGACGTGCGACCTTGAAATTTAGACACAACATATCTAAGATAATATTATATATAAAAAATTATATTATTTTAGTTTTCTGTAATCGATATAATGACTACTGTCTATTTGAATTATTTTTTTCAATTCAGCAATATGCTTTCTTCAAATTTTCTAATGTTATATTTAAAATTTTCGAATTTTAGTTAGCAATCAATGGTATGTGCCAGTACTGAAAGGGGATGTACCGAATGGATGTGCTGCTTACGGATTTGTAGTTGAGGGAACTCGAATGTTTGTTTTCGGTGGAATGATTGAATATGGCAAATACTCAAATGAGCTCTATGAGCTGCAGGCTACCAAATGGGAGTGGAGAAAAATGTATCCAGAGACACCAGATAACGGTTTACCGCCATGTCCACGATTGGGACACAGTTTCACGATGGTCGGTGAAAAAATCTTTCTTTTTGGCGGCTTGGCAAACGAATCGGACGATCCCAAGAATAATATTCCAAAGTAAGGAACTTGTAGCTTGGTATTTATTATATTCACAGATATATATTTACTGTTTCTATCTAGATACTTGAATGATTTATATATATTGGATACTCGAGGAGTACACAGTCACAATGGTAAATGGATTATACCTAAGACATTTGGGGACAGTCCTCCACCTCGGGAATCTCACACTGGCATATCGTTTATGAGCAAAGACTCCGGAAAATTAGGTCTGCTTGTCTACGGCGGAATGAGCGGCTGTCGGCTAGGCGATTTGTGGCTTCTGGACACGGGTAATTAGCTTAGTTTAAACATATCTAAAATGATATATTTACAAAATTTTTTAATAACATTTATATGGAATCTTCTAGATTGCAGATATTCTTAATTTAAAAGGAAATTTCAATATTGTTAAATTAAAGTATTTTTTCGAATAAACGTTAAATATAATTTATTTAGAATCATTTGGATTTCAGAATCAATTAAGTATACATTGTATTCTTAGGATATATATATATACATATATCTGCTGTATTTAAAAAACAATTTCAATAGGAGTTGGAAAAACCGAAGATAATTTTTTTTTTTATAAATTTTGATTAAATATTGCAAATTGAACTTTCATTCGATTTTCTTGCAGATTCGATGACGTGGGAAAAACCAAGGACTAGAGGACAAGCTCCACTTCCGCGCTCCTTGCATAGCTCAACAATGATAGCCAACAAAATGTATGTTTTTGGTGGTTGGGTACCATTGGTAATAAACGACTCAAAGGCGACAACTGAACGTGAATGGAAATGCACAAACACATTGGCTGTTCTCGATTTAGGTACGTATTGATGGCGTATACTTAATATTTATTGAAAATTAGATTTTAATTGGGATTGGAATAGAGACTTTTTTTTAAAAGGAGTTCGATGAGAATTAGAGTACTACTTTGATTAAAAAATTCAAATTTAATAATTTCTTTAAAACTCTTGTCTTAAATGTCATTAATAAAATACAGATTAATAAACCAAAAATAAAATTGAGAAAAAGGGTCATACTTTCATTTTTAAATAAATGTTCAAATTTAATTTCTTTGATTTATATCTAAATCTATAAGTGTAAGCCAACAAACAAATTCTATTTAATAAAACACAGATTAGCAAATCGTAAATATGAGTCTTTATATTTTATTGATGTCCATAGTTATATTTTGATTTTCAAGCAAGAGTCCATATTTAATTTCTTTGATTTCGTTATAAATAAAAACCAGCAAATAACTTATCTTTTTATTTTAAATGTAAATAATAAATTACATCAGAAATTGAAATGGATTTAAGTCATTAATTTTTAACATTAACGTTTAAAAAGTTACTGTTTTGATAAATGGATCTGTATATGTATTTATTTAAATAATTATAATCGTGAGGCTCGTTAATATATTTTCTATTTGCAGACACAATGACTTGGGAGAATGTCACCTTGGATACCGTTGAAGAAAACGTTCCACGAGCTCGAGCTGGACATTGTGCTGTTGGTATACAAAGTCGCCTATATGTATGGTCCGGACGAGATGGTTATCGCAAAGCTTGGAACAACCAGGTTAGGGTGAGATGATCTTCTATCACGTAATATGGCCATTAAATAACATAAAACCACATACAAGAGCTTAAATTACAAAGTTTATACATCGTATAATAATAATGTTTTAATTTTATAACCCCAAACGAAATTAATTATGAAAACTTCCCTTAAAGCGACTATTAATAATCAAACTTAAAGTTTTGTTGCAGCCAAACATAATACACAATCTCCTATAATTTCCTTTTTAATCAATAATAATTAAATTTTTACTGAAAAATCATTGAATAAAGTATTTAGCAATTTTTTTTTAATTAATAACTGAAATTTTAAGTTTTCTCTATATTTTGATATATTAAAATTTGGAATTTAACATTTTAATAAGTTTGTATACAAATCATAATACGCAATCTCTTATAATTTCCTTTTTAATCAATAATAATTCAATTTTTACTGAAAAATCATTGAATAAAATATTTAGCAATTTTTTTTTAATTAATAACTGAAATTAAAAGTTGTATTTATATTTTAATATATTAAAATTTAAAATTTAACATTTAAATAAGTTTGTATACAAATCAAAGAGTTGTTTTTTAATTTATTGCCATCAAATGAAATTATATTTGATAGAAAATAAGAATCGTCGTTTGTACATCAAATTTATGATAAATTCTGATTGTTAATATTGGATTGTTTTGGATTTAGGTATGCTGCAAGGATCTGTGGTATCTGGAGGTGACGAAACCGCTGTACGCTGTCAAAGTAGCCCTGGTCCGTGCATCTACGCATGCTTTAGAGTTGTCCTGGACAGCAACCACCTTTGCTGCGGCCTATGTGCTACAAATTCAAAAGATTGAGCAAGTTCAAGCAGTTGCCTCAAAGCAGCCGGCTCAGGGTTTGGTGCAACAGAACGCCGCAGCTGCCGCTGCCAGCGTCGCAGTCGCTGTCGCCACAGCGCCCAACTTGTTGTCGACTGCGGCGAGTGGCGCCTCAAATGGTGCAGGATCAGAAATGGCAACGGAAACGGCATTGAAATATGAAAAGACCCCAATATCTGTGCTACATTTAAGCGGCAATGCAAGTCCTGCCACCTTAGCCAAGGCAACAACCACAGCTAGCGCTGATCTTGTCCAGACTCCGCCAGTAAAGGTGCCAATTTCAATGTCCCTTACTCCGACATCATTGTCGACGTCAACGGTGCAGCCACAAATCTCGATAATTAGCAGCAGCAATACAACTGGTACACTGCAAAAGTTCCGACCCAGCACAGCAAAGATAACAGGAGCAACAATATCATCAGCAGGCTCATCAGCAGGATCATCAACAGGATTATTATCATCAGCAGGATCAGGATCAGGCAATACATTGGACACACAAAATGTGGCTGTTCGTGTGGCCAGCTCTGTGGCATCCAGTGGTGCACCAATTGTGCTCACCTCCCAAACAGCTGGATCCACAGGAGCTTTACGGCTAATACCAGGTTCCGGCATTACCACATCTACGGCGGGTCAAACATTACGCCTAGCATCTACATATAGCAACAGTGCAGTTTCTGGTTCTGGAACCGCCACAACCACAACAATATTAAAATCCGCACAGCCAAGTGCCACTGTTCAGACATCGCTTCATCCCACAGCAACAGCATCAACAACAACAACATCGCTGGGGGGTAAACAATATTTTATACAAAAGCCCTTAACATTATCCCCCAATGTCCAATTGCAATTCGTAAAGACGAGCAGTGGAGGAATGGCAGTGCAAACGTTGCCAAAGGTCAATTTCAATATTACCAAAGGCACTGCACATGGTCAAGCCATATCAATTTGCAACCAACAGTTGCCTGCGGGATCTGCACAAATTCAGGTAACTATCCATATCATTTTCATATTTGAAATTTTCTAATAAATAAGAAATGTATTTATGAACGCTATTTAACTTTAAATTGAAGCATAGTCTCATTATCTTATGTAGGACAATTTATATTGTTTTTTTCTTTCTAAAATTACCAATATATTTCATGCTCATCCATTGAACTCTTAAAACTCTGTCAAATCTCAATCAATTTTAATAAACAATCCCTTTTTAAACATTATTTGTCTTCTTAATTGATTCTGCATTTAAATTATTTTAATTAGTGGACTATTTACATTTTTTGATAATTACCCATTATCTTAAATTTTTTGTCTTGTAAATTTTTGAATAACTTTATCTGTAAATTTTTGACAACTTTGAACTCTTATACCTTTGTCAATTCTTAACCAATTTTGATAAGTAATGTCTTTTAAAAAAAGTATCTGCCTTTTAAATTAATAATTATTTTTATTTATTTATTTTTCAAGATTTTTTATTCGTCAACTTTTTTTAAGTTATATATTTCTTATATTATTATAATCTATAGTCTATAAATCAGGTAACCCAAGAAAAACTAATTTTAACGCTCTTTTCGAAAAAATTATGATATATTAAATAAATTTCAATTGTTTTTCAAAACCAGACCCATAATAAAAATTAAAAAATCACTTTAATTTTTGATTTGTAAATAAGGTATTAAATAATTTCATTTAAATAAATTAAATTTCCCTATTTATATAACAAAAAATGGGTAGAAGAGTCTATAAAATTCGTGGTACACTACTTCAAACATCTTTATCTTTTATATTAAAAGATATATATAATTTTATTAAAGTTATAAAAATAAATATTTGAATTTATCACTTCTATGTCAATATTGATTTTAGATTGCATCTGGCAGCAGCAGCGTTCAACCGAAGACTATTATGGTAACTGGAGCAGCGGCAGCTGCAACATCGACAACATCAGTGGCAATTGCAGGTGGAGGACATCAACAGCAGACATTGTTGCAGCAACAACAGCAACAGCAACAACAGCAGCAGCAACAGCAACTGCAAAAGCCAATTGTGTCTGGAAATGTTTTGAAACTTGTATCGCCCCATACGGTATCCGGTGGCAAGTTAATAATGAAGAATTCCAATATTCTGCAAATGGGCAAAATGACGTCCAATGTAATGGGCGGAAAACCGGCGTTTGTTATAACAAATAAACAGGGTGCTCAGATAGGCAATCAACAGATTATTATCGTTACCACCGGCTCCAGTTTGCGTACTGTGCCAACTGGGTCTGTGATGACATCCGCCGGTGGCAGTTCCGGCAACATTGTGAGCATTGTGGGCTCATCGGGAACCACAGTCGGACCACGTACCGTCGTATCCAGTGGTCAGAGTAATGTTAAAATGGTGCGCAGCATACAGGCTGCTCAGGGAGTTGGAGTTGCTGCTGGACGACCCATAACATTGACACTGCCAGCAACATCAACGTCATCCACACATCAGCTTCTTGCCGGACATGGCCAGAAGGGACAGAAGTTGCAGCAGAAAACCGCTGTTTATATTGGCGGCAAACCGGTGACGGTTATGAGCGCCGGTTCAACGGGTGCTGGTACTAGTTCTACTGTCACAGCTGGTGGAAATAAATTGGTCATGTTGCCAGGCGCGGCTGGTCGCAAAGGATTTGTCAACATTTTCAATGCTGGTGGCGCTCAGCGTGCTTTGACATTGGCAACACGAAGTGCACCGGCTCCGGCTTCAACTTCGGTTCAGGCTACAGCTAATAATAATAAGCCAAGCACGGCAACCAGCGTGCAGCTTAAGGAGAAAGATAATAGCGCTGTGGAGGCAGCGGTTACCATTGCAACCATGTCGGAATCCGCTTACATTGATGCCGATCCTATGGATGATATTATTGAGCAGCTCGATGGTGCTGGTGATTTAATAAAGGCTCAAGAATCCCAATCAAATATGGATCAAGACATTGATGATGATGATGTTGCTGCTGATGATGACAATGTTGACGATGCCACATCAACATCAATATCAGCAGCTGCTGCTCCTGTTGCTCCTGCTCCTGCTCCTGCTGCAGCAGCTGGAGGAGCACAGGAAATTAAGCCGGAAACAATCGATGATATTTCGGGTGTGAGTAGCACAACTGATGCACAGCAAACATCGACACAAGCCTGCGATGGGGTCCCCGATAGCATCGATACAAATGTAAGCATATTCAACGATTAGCAACAATTCTATCAAATTTTTTCCATTTTATTTATTTATCTTCAACAAAACAATAAGAAAAACAAATAAGACAAAGCGATTCGAACTTGACAAGGAAAATATTTAAAAGAAATATAAGACTTTAAATATAAAGAAAATTTAAAAAATTACCATTTTATCGATAATACTCATACAATTTGTAATTATTTATTATTCTTATTAATTTATTTAACGCCAAAAACAAAATAAGCAACTTGACAAAGTTTACAATTAAATTTGAAAATAATGTGGAACTTTAATTTTTAAGCTAAAATTTAATTTTGGTCAATTCCTTAAATATTTACAACAAAACGAAAAAAATATATATTTTTAACAATATGCAATTTAGAATTCGAAGCTAAAATAATCATTTCTTTTAACACAATTTTTTAAAACTTATTTAAATATGTTCTATTTGCTTAATTAAATGTTAAAAATATTTACCATAGGAAAAGATTTAAGTCCAAAGTTTACAAACAATAATAGTTAAAATATAATTCGTTACCATGTTATCCTTTATCCAATTTTCCAGCCCAATGTTTCAGCAGCCGTGACAACAACTGCCTCGGAGATCAATCAGCCGACAGCGTCTGAGACTGAGGCGGCAAATATATTAACAACAATTAAGTCGGGTGAGGTGTTGAGTAACGCCGGCATCTTCAAGGACTCAGCCATATCGACCACAAGCGAGACTGATGTTGAACAAAGGACCATAGCAATATCCGTTCAGCGGCAGCATCAGCATTCGAATAGTAAGTGCAGCTATCTTCTGTATATATAAAACTCTATCCTGACTCACTAACTGACTGATTATTGTGGAGACCGAACCGTAAGAGCTAGAAAGTTGAAATCTTAACACATAGTAGATAAACTTTCTTATTTTTTGTGGTAACTTGAACTATTTATATTTTAGTGGACGACTCACATTTGGAAGCGTTAGCATCTGCGGCTGTGATGCAAGCGGCAACAGCTTCAGCGGCGGATTCAAGTCAGAATCAGACAGCGAGGAGTCTGCTAGATGGTTCCTCTTCAGCAAACCAACTTAATAATAATAATAACAGCAACAGTATCAACATTAAATCGAATGAACAACCAAAAAGCTGCACCGACAACAATGTATGTGAAATTGTGAATAAATCTTGAATGAGTTGATATCTAACTAATAAAACTATATATCTTTTTTAGATCTCAATTGATGAGAGCGATAAATGGCACACGGTTGGCATATTTAAAGAGCTGTCGCACACTGTCACCAGCTATATCGACTATAAGTGCTTCAACGAGTCGCTACTTGAGAACTTTGATGCTGACAATCTTCCAGACTTGGCACAATATCCGCGCATTAGTTTGGATCCTGGCACCGCCTATCGATTTCGTTTGGCAGCTCTAAATACCTGTGGTCGCGGTGAATGGGGAGAGGTTTGTTAACACTTTCTACTTTTTTATAATATAATCTTAGTACTGACTCACTGAACATTGCACAGCCAAAATTATAAGAAATAGGAGGCTTACATTTTCGACTATAGCTGAGGCAATTTGCGAAATTTGAAATTTGCTAGGGGGTCAAATTAGGGATCAAGAAAAAATTGATTAGTATGTAAATTATTGTTAGTTTTAGAGTATAAGGTTTTTTAATGCCTTATTATAATTTATTCAAGTTGCTTAAATTTGTAGGAGTTTATACCAAAAAACAACATTTTAACGTGAAACACGTTTGTATATTTAAATTTTTTTTTTTAATTTGAAGATGAAAGATAAGATGATAAAATAACAAAATAATATTTGCAGATATCCAGCTTCAAGACATGTCTGCCTGGTTTCCCAGGTGCACCGTCGGCCATCAAGATATCCAAGGATGTTAAGGAAGGTGCACACTTGACATGGGAGCCACCACCGGCACAGAAGACCAAGGAAATTGTAGAGTACTCGGTCTACCTGGCTGTAAAGCCAACGACAAAGGATAGCAAGGCGGCCTCTTCACCACAGCTGGCATTTGTCCGGGTTTATGTTGGAGCTGCCAATCAGTGTACAGTGCCTAATGCATCGCTTTCCAATGCCCACGTCGATTGCTCCAACAAGCCGGCGATCATTTTCCGAATCGCTGCGCGCAATCAAAAGGGATACGGACCGGCAACTCAAGTCAGGTGGCTCCAAGGTATATCTTCTATATAATATATGCAATGCTTATAAGCAGAAATCCTAACAGGTGTTCTTTTTTTAATTTGAAAAATCGATCTTTTAATTGTTGTTTTTTGATATATATATGATATATATATTCAATAAATCTTTGACCTGACTGACTGACTGATCATTGTGCAGCCCGAGCCATAAGTCGCCATAAATAAAGCTGAACATCATTCATATCTATTGTCGGTTCTAAAAATTAAAATTTAAAAATATTAATGAAAGTTAATTTTCATACATAACTTTTATCTGCGGTCTCTGTTTATGATTTTTTTATACGAATAGAAAATAACTGTAATTATTACGCAGATCCGACAACGACGAAACTCCAAGGTGCCGCCAATGCGACCAACTTAAAGCGATCGCAGGAGAAAATCCATGGATCATCCGGAGGATCATCGGCAAGTCCGTATAGTTCACCACAGAAGCGTGCTCGAAGCACTGGCATCCAGGGCAGCGATTGAGCATCATCATCATCATCATCATCATTATCATTACTATGCATCATCATCATTATGTTTTCGATGGTGTTTAAGGATTGTACAGTGCGATCTAGTTGCAAATACTATTTTCTAAAATGCTTCCATCAGCAAAAAAAAAAAGATCATCGCGTTGCCCTAGGTTGCATTATTATTTTTAATTAAGCATTATATACATACTTACACAACTAGACGTACTTTAACTTAAGTCGAAAGTAACACATATTAAAATGGAAATCATTAATTAACAATTAAATTAATTAGTTTGTCAATTTCGAAAGAACTTTTCCTTACGTGGTGGTGGGGGGGCAAATCTTCATTAAAATATACAATATAATTATTTTTCTAGAGGAGATCATGTGGTAAGTGAGATATATATTTATTTATTAATATTTTTTGAGAGAGCAGAGAGTGCGTTTGTAATTCTGCCGCTAGAATTTGCCTACAGTAGTGTCTAAAGTAACATGTCCACCTGCGTGATCGACTTTTAATTATTGCTATTGATAACTTTGTCAAATTTGAACCGATTTTTATGAGCATCGTCTTTTAAGTCATTGGCTTCCCTCTAATTTGATGTTGTTTAGTGTATAACAGCGACTATATAACAAAAAGTTTGCCTACAGTGGTGGCCAGAATAACAACATCGAGGGGAGATTTTAGGGCACATCTGGTCGTTATCATACCTATAATAAAAGATATATGTAATAAAGAAAAATGCATTCCATTTTTTTCTAGTTTTAATTACGTTATATACGTATAAGTTTATATACATATTTGAAATCTTATTAATCTACCCTCTTTATACACATACAATTTGAAAATTTACGTCTACATGTCGTGAATGTTGCTAATTTTGTTAAGTACATTGCAAATCTTGAAATCTATTGCACAATTGTTGTGTGAGTGTTTTTTTTTTATTTTATATATATATATAGCATTATATACCAATTTTTGTATATATAGTAGGTCTTAGCATCATCATCAATCTCAATAAAGTTTTTCTCGTACATATGCATTTTGTTTTTTGTTATTTTTTTTTATAAATATTTACTCACTTTTACAACAAAATATTTCGAAATAAATTTAAAATTTTTTTAATGGCATGTACTGTATTTAAAATTAATACTGTTGTACTTTTGTAAGTATATGGATTTATAAATTCAACCCGGCATCAGCATTACTTAAATCAGATCTAAAAATCAATAACTTTTGACATTGTTTACTTCGTTTGATTATTTTGAATTTACCTAGTATGTAAAACATATACGTACTATATTATATGTATACAAAAAAGGTAACAACTATTAAAAATTCGTAAGTTTTAATGGCTTCAATGGCTTATATTTTAAAAATGTGAAATAAAAATTGAATGTAAATATCTTTGGAGCCCGAAAGTGATTTTAAATCAAGAATTTTATATTTAATTGTTATTTAAATTATGTTTTAGTTAGACTAGAAAAGTTAAGAAAAGCTTTTAATTTTAATAAAGATTTGAAATAATAATTTATTATTTTTCAGGATTATTTTAATTTGCTTTTCTTCTTAAAACTGTGTAATGAAAGAAAGAAAAAGAAATGTACTTTTTGGGGCCATTAAAACCAACGAGAATAATTAGAAGTAGGTTGCTTAAATACTTAAAGTTGTAGTTGAGAATTTTGGAATCTTTTTCATCATGAATGCATATAAAACTGTTTGTCCTGACTGACTGATGTTTGGGCAGCCCAAAACTGTAGGACGTAGTAGCATGAAATTTTTGTCACAACATAGGTAAGACAAAAATTGATCGTGAAGTATTTCGAATACACAATACGATGAATATGTGAAGCGTTACGGAAATAGTTGAACAGATGTCAAGAAGTTCGTTGTACTGGGTGCTGCTGATACAGGTGAATGTCGCTATAAGGACTATAATTGTGTTGCTGTCGCTTTCGCTATCGCTTTCTCGCTTTCTATCCAGTCTCACGGACTTCATGTGCTGTGTGAATTTGTTTCCTGTTCCGGTTCCGGTTCCTGTTTCTGTTGTTGTTTCTGTTGTGATAGCGGGTGTTGTTGTTGTTGTGATGCATTGTGACGCAGATCACCATTAATCAGTCGCTGCTGTAGTTGTTGTTCGCTTTTAATAGCTACTGTGTTGCTGTTGCTGCTGTTGTTGCTGCTGTTGTTGTTGCTGTTGTTGTTGCTGCTGTTACCAACGGCAGTTGTTGATACCGAGGCCACCGAGGCAGCCAGACGAAATGCCGCCTCTGTGTGGGATCGTAATATGGCCTCAGCCTGTTGATGCATTCGTAGAGCCGTCTCCGGATGTTGGCCATGTTGTCCATGCTGTCCATGTTGGCCATGTTGTCCGTGTGGTATGTTTTGGTGCGAAGATTGGGAGTGTGAACTGGGCGTGACAGCGTGCTGTGAATAATTCGATGCCTGATGATGATGTTGCTGATGATGTTGATGTTGATGATGCAGCGACTCCATTTGATGCATGCCCCCCAGTCCAGCATCCAAGGAGCTTCTCATCATGCTCATCATGACGGACGAAGTGTCCGTTTGCATTTGCAGACTGGGCACATTTAAAGTCGGTGAGCGGCGACTGTTGTTTGTGTCACCACTGTTGCCAGCAAGCGGCGACAGTAGTGGCAAATGTGCCAGCTGCTGTTGATGGTGACCAAGTGCATGCGGATGCGGATGCGTATGTGGATGCGTATGTGGATGCGGATGCTGAGATTGACCCTGTGGCTGCTGCTGTTGCAGCGGATGATTTTGCTCCTGATGGTGCAGCTGATGATCTCCAAGCTTAAAATAAATCAAATAAATAGATGAATATCAGATTAAATAAGAATTAGGGTCAGAGGTCATACAATTTTAAGAAACACTGAACAAAAATACAGAGAACGACACGAATTTAATTTTGAACATAAAAATAATATGAATAATATAATTAAAATATTATGAAATTAATAATAAAAATTAAAATATTATTATTACTCTTGTTTCTATATTTATTTTTGATTACTTGCATTTAAATTTAAAATTTGTAATTTTTCTTAAAATTACCCTTTTTTTTCCAATTTTGCTTCGTTGTAATTTTTTTGACGTCCTTAAACTCTTATAACTATGTCAAATCTCTACCAATTTTAATAAGCAATGTCTTTTTAAACATAATTTGACTTCTTAATGACTGCTGCATTTAAATTGTTTTTAATTAAAGGATATTTAAAATTAAGCTTAATTTATCCAATTTTTCAAATTTTTCTCATGTACATTTTAAGACGACTTTGCACTCTTATAACTTTGTCAAATCTTAAACAATTTTAAATTATTTAACTTCTTAATTTTTGTTGCATTTAAATTAGTTTTAAGTCAAGGATATTTAAATTTATCGAAAAATTTCCCATTTTCTTAATTTAATCCCATATAAATTTTTACACAACTTTGAGCTCTTATAACTTTGTCAATTCTTAGCCAATTTTAATAAGCAATGCCTTTTAAAATTGATGTTGAATTTAAATTAGTTTTGATAAAGGAATATTAAAATGTTTCGAAAATTTCTTTAAATTAAATATTTTTTCTTCTCAATTTGTATTTAATTTAAACTTGGTTTGCCAATTGTTATTTTTATACCCTGAGCCCATTACAAATGGTCAAAAAAGGGTATATAGTGTTTGGCCGAATGTATGTAACAGGCATAAGGAGGCGTGGCAGACCACAAAAAGTATATATATTCTTGATCAGGATCAACAGCCGAGCCATGTCCGTCTGTCTGTCCGTCTGTTTGAACGCGTCGATCTCAAAAACTATAAAAGCTAGAGACATCAAACTTTGTATGTAGGTTCCTGGTTACCATACGCAGATCAAGTTTGTTTTTATTTTTGGATCGGACCACTATATCATATAGCTGCCATAGAAACGATACATCGAAAATGAAGTTTTAGTATGAAAAAGTTTTGTGTTTGTTGAGATATCAGAACCTAACTGATAGATTATGTATCGGAGCTGGTATTATACATCCTGACTAAATTTTAATAAAATCGGTTAACCATATCATATAGCTGACATAGGAACGATACATCGGAAATGAAGTTTTAGTATGAAAAAATTGTGTGTTTGTTGAGATATAAGAACCAAAATGATAAAATATGCATTAATGTTGGTTTTGTTCATTCTGACCAGATTTGGTTAAAATCGGCTTCATATATCATATAGCTGCCATAGGAACAATTGGTCGAAAATAAACTTTTATTGAAGAGTACCTGGGCTCAGGATATCCTACTGTCGAGCGTGCTCGACTGTAACCGCCCACTTGTTTTATATTAAGATTTGACTAGTTATGTGTTGTCACAATTTAATTATTGGTAGTATGATTTACGAATATTGGAATAGGGAATCTTACCTGTTGCTGATGGGGATTGGCGGAATTGTTCATTCGCATGGCGGCGGCCAAGTTTACGACCGCCGCCTGGACTACGGCATTACCAGCGGAGCCGGCGTCAATGGAGTCGTCCTGGGAGCGGGAGCGGGACAGGGACACCTGGCCCGAGGAGGCGGCCACAGCGGCGGCTGCGGCGGAGGCAGCTGCCATGAGGGACATTCGATTGGCATGGAGTTCAGCGTCCATGTTGTACTGGCTTGAACTGGGCAGACGCAGCTCGTTTAGATTGATTTTAGTTGAGCTGCAGTTGTTATTATTATTATTATTGTTATTATTGTTATTATTGTTCATGTTGTTGTTGTTAATGTTGATGTTGTTGTTGTGGCTACTGTTCTCATTCTCGCTCAAGCCCTGATCGTGATCTTGATCCTGATCCTGATCAGAGGCTGACGATGAAGACAGTCGTCCATTCGACGAGCACTCTGAGTTGGCCGATGGCGACGGGCACAATGAGTTGGATCCACCCACACCCAAAGGTCCTCCCACCCCTACCCCTCCCCCTGCTCCGGCCGATGAGGCAGCCAATGTTGCTGCCAATAGGGATTCCCGCTCGCGCTGCTCTGCCGCCGCTCGAGACTAGAATAAAATAAATAAAAATAATATAATACAAATATAAAATAAAGGGATTGTTCTTGTCAATCTTTGCAGATTTACTGAAATTACAGGGTATTCATAATTATGTTACTTACCAGAACATATTGTGCCGCAAACTGATGCTTGGGATCCATGCGCATGTGGTCCATATGAGTGAGCAGGCCTAACGAATAACATAATGAATATATTATTATCTAATTTAGAAACATAAATAATAACAAATAAAATTAGTTCATTTTAACCAAAATAATTTTAAAATAATTCTTATTTTTTATCTGAATAACATAATTATAAAATAATAAATTATGATACAAAAAATGAATAAAAACATTATTATTTAATACACAATTAATCTAATAGTAAATACTCTAAATAAATAAATCAATACATTTATAAATTTAATTATTTAAAACAAATTTTTTTATTAATTTTTTAAAGTAGATAGAAAGCAAGATTTATTACTAAATTTTAAAATAAATAAATAATTTTAATTTATTATCTGATTAAAAAAATGATAAAAGTAATAATTATCGACAGCAAAATAAATAATGAATACATAATTATTTAATACAGAATTATTTTAATAGTAAATACTCCACACAAACTTTTTTAAATTTAATTATTTTATACAGAATTATTTTAATAATAAATACTTTATCTAAGTAAATTAATAAGTATATGCAAAATTATAAATAAAACAAGGTGGCTCCGCACGCTGCTCGCTTCGCTCGCGGCGAGGTGCGCGCTCAACAGTAGGATACCCTGTGCCCAGGCACTTTTCAATAAAAGTTTATTTTCGACCAATTGTTCCTATGACAGCTATATGTTATACAAACAAAAATCTATTTCATACTAAGACTTAATTTTCGATTGAGCGTCTCTATTGCAGCTATATGATATAGAGGACCGATTTTAACCAAATTTGGTCAGGATGTAAAATACCAGCCCAGATGTATATTTAGACCCCGTACTTAAAAAAAGTACAGGGGTCTATTGGGTTTGTTTTACCGAATATGTGCGTAACAGGCAGAAGGAGGCGTGGCAGACCCCATAAAGTATATATATTCTTGATCAGCATCAATAGCCGAGTCGATATAGCAATGTCCGTCTGTCTGTCTGTCTGTCCGTCTGTCTGTCTGTCTGTCTGTCTGTATGAACACCTAGATCTCAGAGACTATAAGAGCTAGATACACCAAACTTGGTATGTAGGTTCCTCTATACTGCAGGCAGATCAAGTTTGTTTCAAAATTCGGCCACGCCCCCTATATCGCCTACAAATTGGAAAAAAAAATTTCATATCCAAATTATAAGAGCAATTTAAAAGCTAGTGACACCAAATTTGGTATGTAGATTCCTGTATACTGCAGGCACGTTAAGTTTGTTTCTTTTTTAATTCGGACCACTATATCATATAGCGCCCATAGGAACAATCGGTCGAAAATCAAGTTCTAGTATGAAAAACTTTTTTGTTGTATGAGATATCGTAACCAAACTTATAGAATATGCATTTAAGTTAGTTCTGTACATCCTTACCAAAGTTGGTTCAAATCGGACCACTATAACATATAGCTGTCATAGGACCGATCGGGCAAAAATCGACTCTTAGTATGAAAAACTTTTTTGTTTAATGAGATGTCGTAACCAAACTAAAACAAAAAGCATTCAACTTAGTTATATATATTCTGTCCGAAGTTGGTTCAAATCGGACCACTATATCATATAGCCGTCATAGGACCGATCGGGTGAAAATCAAGTCTTAGCATGAAAAACTTTTTTGTTTTCGGGTGAAAATCAAGTATGAATTTTTAGCAGTCTTAGCTTTTGACATAGTAAGTACGGGGTCTCCGACAGTCGAGAATGCTCGACTGTAGCTCTGTCCGACTAGTCTATTAGTTTGGTTTTGATATCTCAACAAACAAAAAAATGTTTTAATACTGAAACTTCATTTTCGATGTAATGTTCCTATGGCAGCTATATTATATAGTTGTCCGATCCAAAAATAAAAACAAACTTGATCGGCGTATGGAATCCAGGAACCTAAATACCAAGTATGATGTCTCTAGCTTTTATGGTTTTTGAGATCGACGCGTTCAAACTGACGGACAGACAGACGGACAGACAGACGTACATGGCTCAATCGGCTCGGCTGTTGATCCTCCTCTGCCTGTTACATACATTCTGCCAAGCACATTACACCCATTTTTTGCACATTTTTAATGGGCTCAGGGTATAAAAACGTTATAGCGATTGTAAATTTATATAAAATTTTAAATTTAGAAAAAAAAAACACTAAAATTGTTTTATAAATATATTATTTTAATTTAAATAATTGTGACTCTTAAAAACCTGTATTTACTATTATTATAATTCCGTGTATTTTGTATTAATTTTGTTTAAAAATATTTGTGTTATTATTAAATGATTTTTTCTTTTCATGCAATTGTAATGACATTTGCAACTTTTTAAAGTCATAAATCATTAGTTGTTATGAATTTAAAATAAAACATATACTCACCGTTCTCGTGGGTGAATACGGCCTGACAGACGGAGCAAGGCCACATGCGTAAGCTACTTGTTAACTGTGAGGTTTCGGCATGACATGCTAGATGTTTTCTTAGGGATCCCTCGTTTACGTAATGTTTCCCACAAACGGGACAGGGGTGATTGGCGGTTCTTCGTTTGCCGAGGTAGCTTTCATTTAGGCTGGAACTGCTCGTTGTTGACGGTTGTGCACAACTTAATTCAGAGGCACATTGAGCGGCAAGTGAGCCAGGACCATTATTTCCAGTACCATGAATACTATCGCTAAATTGTCCGGCTGCTAAAGGAATCAATCAATTAAATAATAAAAAAGTATATATATATATAAAGGTGCAATTTATTGATAAAAAAAAATATTTTGCTCTTAAAATAAGACCATATTACTAATACCAAAAAATAAAAGTTCTTAATACAAGAATATAAATCTTAAATTGTGGGGTAAGTATAAATATGTACTATCTCATGTGGAACAAGAAGTTTACTCGTGGCGCTCTGGTTAGAGTTGCCACTTCAGTTGAAAGCAGAAGACGCCGGTTCGAATCCCATTCGTAACAACGTAAATTATAGATTAAGCAAGTGGGCGGTTACAGTCGAGCACGCTCGACAGTAGGATACCCTGAGCCCAGCTACTCTTCAATAAAAGTTTATTTTCGACCAATTGTTCCTATGGCAGCTATATGATATATGAAGCCGATTTGAACCAAATCTGGTCAGAATGTATAATACCAGCTCCGATGCATAATCTATCAGTTTGGATCTGATATTTCAAGAAACACAAAACTTTTTCATACTAAAACTTCGGCTGTTGATCCTGATCAAGAATATATATACTTTTTGGGGTCTGCCATGCCCCCTTCTGCCTGTTACATACCTCCTGCCAAACACATTATACCCTTTTTTGCCCATTTTTAATGGACTCAGGGTATAAAAAAAGAATATTGATTATGATTTTTATACCAGGATGTATGTAACAGGCAGACGGAGCTGGTATTATACATCCTGAATAAATTTTATTAAAATCGGTTAACTATATCATATAGCTGCCATAGGAACGATACATCGAAAATGAAGTTTTAGTATGAAAAAGTTTTGTGTTTGTTGAAATATCAGATCCAAACTGATAGATTATGCATCGGAGCTGGTATTATACATCCTGACCAAATTTGGTTAAAATCGGTTTACTATATCGCATAGCTGCCATAGGAACAATGCATCGAAAATGAAGTTTTAGTATGAAAAAGTTTTGTGTTTGTTGAAATATCAGATCCAAACTGATAGATTATGCATCGGAGTATCCTGACCAAATTTGGTTAAAATCGGTTTACTATATCGCATAGCTGCCATAGGAACAATGCATCGAAAATGAAGTTTTAGTATGAAAAAGTTTTTTGTTTTTTGAGATATCTTAACCAAACTGATGGAATATGCATTAATGTTGGTTTTGTTCATTCTGACCAGATTTGGTTAAAATCGGCTTCATATATCATATAGCTGCCATCGGAGCAATTGGTCGAAAATAACTTTTATTGAAGAGAACCTGGGCTCAGGGTATCCTACTGTCGAGCGTGCCCGACTGTAACCGCCCACTTGTTTTGTCTTAAATTTTAAGAACATTTATTTTTAAAATAAGCACATTAATTTTTTAAATATAAATTGGTCTTGTTTGATAAATTTTTAATTTTATGTTACTTTTGAGACCAAGATCTTGATTTGAGAACATTTTTGTTAACAGTGTAAAATTTATAGCAATTGCAAAGGAAACTTACCTGATTCGATCGGAGGTGGTGTCTTTTCTTTGTGAACATGCTTCATGTGGTCCATTAACGCTTCGGTGCCTAGGAATAGCTTGTGGCATATGGGACAAGATGTCGCATTCGGACCACCGATCAATGCCGCATGCTGCTGCAAGACACCAAGATGCAGCTGTAGCTCCTGAGATTTTGCCATTTAGTTTCGGGTCATTCGGGTCATGAGTTCGGTTTGCATTTGTGGTGCGTGCACAGTAAGAAATTATGGCGATGGTCGGTGAATTTTTGGACAGCAGACAGGGCAGAAGCACAAAAGCACAAAAGAAATGCAAAATGGATGAGATTTTTGGGTTGATTTGAGTTGAATGAGTTAAGTTTCGATTCGATTAGTTTTTTTTCTCGTTTTTTATAAGCAAATTCATAATAGCATATTAAATGTGGGATTCAGCAGATAATTTTATATTTAATCCCAGAAAATTTATTCTAAATTGTTGTTGTCATACGTTTTAAAATAAACCAGTTACATATTTTAGTGTAAGATAGAGGAATGAATTTTTAAGAATTAAAATAATATTTTTTTCCATCATCTTAATTTAAAGAAAAATTATAAAATAACTATTAAGTTACAGTTTTTCCAAATTTGTACAAATTATTCACAAACTCGAGCGTGCGGAGCCACCTTGTTTTATTTATAATTTTGCATATACTTATTAATTTCACAAACACAAATGTTAAATTGGCTTTATTTATTAACGGCAAAATATAAAAGGTTTTTTAAAGATATATAAATTTTAAAATTGAATTCCTATTTGATTAAGAAAAAAAATTTAATGCTAATTTCATTTTAATAATTCAAAACACAATATTATATTAAGTACATTATAACTTTTTATAGAGTCCGACTACTGTATCACATTACATAAACGATATATTTTTTGTGATACCGATAGTAGAGTTTTTCATTTTCATTGCTGAACATTTTCTGCTTAATCTAATGGGTAATCAAAATTACCTGCTGAATGCACCAAGTGTGTAATATAAGTGTAAATAATATATTTTTTAATACTATATAATGTTTGTATTATTTATATTGTAACTCGATAAAAATGAGAAAGAGTGTAGAGTAGTAATATAATATAATATTTAACAACTTGTTGTAGTGGATTAGTGGCATTTTGGGCAGGTGGGATGTCGCTCATGGTATTCGTATTCGGATTAATGAAATAGAGTACGATCACGAATTAAACTCTTTTCACTCACCTTGGATGTGTGCGTACGCAGGCTTGATTCTGTTGCAAATCCCTTTCCACAAATATTGCAATGAAAGGGACGGTTCTTAGCACGCTCCACCTGAGCGTCATGATTACGCAGATGCTGCTGTAGATTCGATAGCTGGATGAAAGCTCGGCCGCAGTCTGGCAAGTGACACTTATAGGGCCGTTCTCCTGGAACAAAAATTAATTTGGTTCAATTTAAATATAGTATTGAAATTCAAGTAATCTTTAATGTTGAAGGAGTCAAAAAAGATAAAATATTAGGCTGTATCTTTTAAGTTTTCAGCACATCTAAAGCATCTTCAACAAACTTGATTTAAATATATAATGTAGGTCGCGTTGAGTTTCAATATATTAAGTACAACTGGCATTTAAGCAACGTTAAATACTGGCTTTCCTTGTTCTTGAGTTTCCTTCTATTGACAAATTAAAGCATTTAAAATTTAAGAAAGGATGAGAACATCTTCTAATAGTAAGATAATCATATTTCATATGCTCTGTTGAAAAGATTTTCGACATCTGTTGGAGTTCAAATACAGTTAATGATACTTAATAAACAAGAATCAGAATAATCATGTTAGTTACCTTAGAATTTTTAAATTGTAAATTTAATTAATTTAAATAATTTATTTCAATTACCAACAGCTTAAAAATCAATTATTTTAAAAGCAATACAATAGAAATAATTTATATAAATATTTATGAATCTAAACTTATTATTTGTAAATAAGTTTTTTTTGTAATTCGTTTTAGAGCAAAATTTGTGTCAGAAAAATCTTAATTTTGACCTAGCTTAAATAGAAGCTAGGAAATATAGAGTATCAAGTAGTCGAGCACTCTTGACTAAGATACTTTAGTGCTTTAATGTATTTTAAGCGTGCTTGAATTTGAGCAGAACGAAGCTGTAATTGACTGATTGACAACATTTTAGCAAGATTAAAAAGTAAATGCTTAAAAATTAAGATGCAGACAGAGAAAGAGGACGATAAATAGAGAGGAAGACAGAGAGAGAGAGAAAGAGAAAGAGAAAGAGAAAGAGAAAGAGAAAGAGAAAGAGAGAGAGAGAGAGGGTTCCAATGGCTGCAGTCTTTTAAAAAGTTGCAATTACGTGTTTCAGATTTTGCTGGGAAAATTAATTTCATTTGAACGCGCAATTAAATGAAAAAGTGGAAGGTCAGTGACGCAGAGATGGTCGCTCCGTTTTGGTCAGGAGAGTCGAGAAGGGTTCCGAAAAGGACTAAACCGTTTAAGCTACTTACAGTCACTTTGCTACCAGAAAATGCAAATAAATAGTTACAAAGTGCAGTCGTGTAGACGAAGGATGCGGTCGCGAGTCTCTTGAAATTCCTTTGGGGGAAACCCCTTGCTTGATTGACGCCGGCAGAGACTGAGGCAGCGGCAGCGGCAGCGGCATCGTCACTTCACACCTTGCAGCATTATTTAGTCCTGACACTTTAAAGAGTCTTAAACGCGCGTCTACGTGCTTTTCTAAGATATTTCGTGACTTTACACCGGCTGCATCCTGTTCGTTTCTGTGCCTTACTGCTCCCTGTACTTGTTCTGTCCTTAGTACTTGTGTCCGGTCTGCTTAATGACCTCTCCATTATCTGAGTGTTTCGGTCGCCCTGTTTAGACTCTTGGAAATCGCTTTGCGACAACGCAGCGTTAGCCATTGCATTGTCTAATTACCCAGGCCAAATGCGAGGTATACGGAAACAGAATCCGAACTCGTACCAAGATTCCGTTACCGTACCCGTACTCGTACTCAAAGAGTTGAAGGTCGTTTTTGCCTGTGCCGCCTGCCCGCCTTTTCTGGCTGCTCTGTAAACTGGTTTTTAATTAAAGCGTATTTGATTCTTTTTGCCAGTAAGAAAATGAAAAAAAAATCATCAGTAAAGAAATGAAACGAATGGGAAAAACGAGAGAAAAAACGTAATTGTGATGTTGTAATCAGGTGTGAATATAATTTGCTTCAACTAAACGGAAGACGCCAGAGAACAAACTCAGATATACACGCATTGAATGCAGCTAATGACATTGAATAATTTCCGTCAGTCGGGCAGTCATCCCTATTTTCATTTCGATACCAATACTCGCTTCTACACTGAACAAAATTTTGTAAAATCCTTTTTTTGCGAACAACAACCCTTGACAATTTTTTTAAAAATTTTAAACTGTCACAACTTTGTGAAATCTCAACCGATTTTCTTGTGGAAGGTCAATTTTATAATTATTTGGCCTCAATTTTCATTCTGTATGAAAATTGGATTTTATTCACTGTCCATTTTTTCCATACCTTCCCTATAAAAATTATCTAATTATTAATTGACTATCATTATTAATTATGAATTAAAAATATACAAAATAAAGTTGTGATATTTATTTTTTGCCAGTGTATTGCTTGCTTTTGCTACTTATTTGTTATCCTATTCCTATGGGTATTTTTTTCTTATCCGCAGCAGTCGCAGCTGGCGCCGACCGGGAATGTCGAGACGAAAAGCACTCAAAGTTTATTTAATTATCATTGTGATTTTGTCATTTTATCATAAAGCTTTGCCCAGTCAGTCTTACGAAACACGAAATTTATTCTTAATAAAAATAATTGTCGTACAGATGAAAATGTAATACGAGAAGATGTGTTCGACTAAGAAGTCCAGTCTAGGGAGAGTAGACTATAGCCTGAGGATGGCTTCTGGAATGAGTCAATACCGTTGGACAGTAATAAAAATCATAAATTTATGCCACACCAAGTCTGAAATTTAAAGGGATTTCTTAAATCATGTAATAACACTGAAATTAGTATTTAAATTAAGCCTTTTTTCTATTTTCTCTGGTATCGTTATGAAAGGTAATAATAAAAAATTGAATGATAATCAAAATATTACTCATCGCCTGACATTTAATGAATATATGTGGGTTAGTTGCTAAAAAAAGAAGACTTTGTCCCACTGTTAAAAGTGAGATTTGACCGTTTTAATTTCTCTCAAGTATGGAAGCAGTTTCATTAGCTTTGTGAACCAGAGAAAGTGCAAATTGTAATTAAAAAAAGAATAAGTTGGGCTCAAATTGTTTATGATAACTAGTCTAGATCTCTACGTAGACATTTTGAAAAAAATAATGAAACAATAAGCAGCGCAGAGACAGAAACTGGAAATTTGCTGATGTTAACTATGTATGTATGTTAATAATATCTGTTTTTACTTATTTCAGAGAATTACATTTACATGCGTATAAAGTATAGATTAAATCGATAGTCGTTGGGAAATTATTAACAAGTTGATTCCATTTACAGCACCTTGTGTATCTATTTATTTTACCATTAAGGGAGTGTATGGGGAAATGGACAGTAAGCATGAAAAAATTAACATTAAGGTAAATAAATTATATTTTGCAACTTTTATGCAGAATTAATTAACATTCCACAGTGAAATCGATTCAGTTTTGACAATGTTATGAGGGTTTGAAATTCTGAAAAAGTGTCAAATGAGATTTCACAGGGACCTAATACAATGGACTTTATACGATTTCGACAACTGTTTTAATTCTTGTTAAAATTTGTAATGATAATAGTTGTAGTTGTAGTTGTAGGTGTAGTTGTAGGTGTAGTTGTAGGTGTAGTTGTAGTTGTAGATATGTCACTAGTGACGAATAAGTACATACCGGTGTGTAGGCGCGTATGCTGCTGAACGTGGGATAACTGCTTAAATCTACGATCACAGTAGGAGCATTTGTAGGGCTTCTCGCCGGTGTGGACGCGTATGTGTTGTACTAGTTGATGGTTGCTGGAGAAGCTCTTCATGCACTGCTGACATTGGTGGGGCTTTGTCTCCGCTCCGGGTGCCGTACCGCCCCCCATGCTAGCCCCCGTGCTGGCCACGCCGTGGGCTCCCAGTCCGACACGAGGAATTTGCTGTTGAATCTGTTGCATTGCGCTCTTGTGCATGAAAAGCTGTAAGAAGTTGAAAAAAATTGCCCATACAGAGAAAAAGAAGAAGAAGCCGTCGGTTACAAAGGATCAATCGTTAAGCATTCAAATGACCAATGTAAAGTACTATGTAAAAGTTATATGTACAGATGTATGACATATAGATATGTTTATTGATCATGATTGCCGTACTACCTTTCTTTTATAAGAAATTTAAATAAAAAATTAAAGTTAAAGTTAAAATATTATGAAATAAATAAAAACACTAAAACCACTTCTTTTTCCTTGTGATTTGGATGCTTAGCCTTTTTTAGCATATTATTTTTAAAAATCTGTTATTTTTTTTTTCAAATTCCAGCAATCATGATATTAATATATCTGTGTTTGTATGTGTCAAGGTTAAACGTTGATGCTTATACAGTATCTTAAGTAATTGTTTTGACCATGAAATGACCAAATTTAGTTTATTTATTTGTCAAAACTTTTAATTGTCAAACTGTGGGCATACATACAAAGGAACATGTAGTCGTGTGCATCTATATATTATATGTTATATCTCACGCATTTGGAATTAACTTTCCGTAACCAACTAACTGAACGCACAAACTGTTTTCGCGTCACTTTTCTGACGCCAATTTATAGATTTTTACGACAATTTTTGCCAGATTAATAGCACTTCTTTTTTGTTTTTTTTTTTTTTATTTTTTTTTATTTCATTCGCTCATTCACTTGTTTACTTTAAGCCATGATTTTTTTTATTAATACTTTTATAAAAATGTGTACCATTGCATGTCATACAAGTTAAAAACATGTCAGCAAAACGAATTGCATTTTTTTTTGTCAGTTTTTTAAATGATTAAAAATATGTACAAACAAAAAGGTGTTTCAATGAAGTGCAAAATATTATATGAAAATGGGCATTTTGGTTCAAACCCAACAAGAACTGTGGACCTTACAATTTTGTGCTGAGTTTTATAAATTTTTACTGTAACGTTGAGTAGTTAAGTTAAGTAAGTCGAGTAGTCTATTTACGAAAAGAATTATTAATATTAAGCGAGAACCGAAGACTGACAAAAAAACCTTCGCATTACAATTGTTGAAGGTCGCAGAATGGAACTTTTCCTTTTGTATGTGTGGTAATGTGTTTGAACTGATTATAAATATGATTAACAAATACAAAATTGGATTAGTTGCTTAATATTGACAACAACAATAAGATATCTCTATATCTAACAATATGTCTATCTAAAATAGTTATAAATTGTTTCATATTTATAGGGATAATAACATTAATATTTTGATTATAATTAATGCTTTCTATTCTACCTAATTTTGTAAACAAAAATTAATGGAAGCAAAATAAAAGAGCAACTAGAAATTGGGACAGAAATAGAAGTTGGGAAGTTTAAAATTAGAAAAATCGCGTATCAAATACTATATATTATTATTGAAAATTGTGTTTTTTTTTGTTTTCTTGTACTGCTGCTTAATATTTTAATTATGTTTTTATAAGAATGAAACGAAAATTGACCCCGTCAAATAACAGAAAAGTCTTTAAAAAAATCCAATTTTTGGGCAGAAAATAGATAAATCTCATAGTACATAGTTAAATATAGGATGAAAATTGTCTGATGGTGAGTTTTTCTTTTCATTTACTATAAATTATTATAAATAACAGAATTTTGGAAGGTTTTTGTTCAACTGTAACATTTATTTAAAGTTATCTAGAGTCAAGGAGTGTCTTTATGTAAGACTTAACTCATTTTTAATATTTTTTAATGAATTTCCAATTTCCATTTATGAATTTCCTTTTTGTGCTACTTTTTTTTTCCATATCCCTCCTTATTAGAGTTTCTTTAAATGTTACATAAGTTCTGATTTTTTACAAATATAATAATGAAAAACCAATTTCAAATTAAAGATTATCAAATGCCGGTGTGTACGAATAAGTAAGTATAAATATGTATGTATGCGGACACTGATACCGCCATAATCCATAAAAAAAAGAAAGGAAAAAAATAGTAGGAGTAGGTGAGAGACCCGATGGTGGACGAAGACGATGGCGTTAGTCCGGTAGTCTGACAGTCTGTCTGTCCGGCTGACTGTCTACCTGTCTGGTAAAACGCCAGGCAGGCAGACAGCGTTGGACAACCCGCGTGCGGTGTTCTCTGGTTGGTTGGTCCGCAAACGGTTTTTGTTTGCACTACCGCCGATTCGCTGTTGCTGTTTGCTGCTGTTCGTCATTTGGCCGAGACTGCAGTTTTTATTCATTTGGCACAGGCTCCCCCTTGAATGTTCCCTACTCTATTTTTGTCGTCTTTTTTTTTGTTTTTTTTTTTTCATTTTTGCAACGCGTAAGAATGGCAAACACTACAGGCTGCACTGTCCAGCCAGCCAACGGCAGTCCTGCGAATCGCCGGCAAATGAGATTGCGATAATGGTACGGTTATGGGTGCTATGAATGTAGATGTGTCTGTGAGTGGGTCTGCGTCTGTGTTAGTATGTAGGGGTATAAGAATGTGAGCGGGACAGTGAATAGATTTTAAAAGAGGGGAAATTGCAGTCTGGAATGCAGACTGCGACAGAGTCGACTAAAATAGAATAGAATCGATCAAAGTGCAATAAAGTACTTATGTAGTTACATATATGTATTTCATAACCTAATATATTTATTTTTTTTAAGTAAGGAAAGCTTTGAACAAAATCCAGATTAAATGAAGCTATTTTTTTTTGTTATTATTGAAATCTTATATGTTATTGGTTTTTTTTGTCTAAATTATTATTTCACTGCATTTTCCACACCTGTGTTTTCTGAATTTTTGCAGACGAGATAAGCTAGATATAAATCAAATATATATAAAAAAATGTTAAAGAAGAAATAAAAACAAATACAGTAGTGAAAAAACTAATAAAGAATGAAATCAAAAAACAAATTAAAGGTTTTGGTTGGTTTTAATATAAAACAATTACATATGTATATACACAAAAAAGTAAATCAATTTAAAAAAATAGTATAATAATGAAATGTAACATAAAATGTGCCCAAATAATATTAAAAACCTTTGTAATATAAAAGAAATATATATTCAAATAAATAAAAGAAATAAAAATAAATGTGATAGTAAAGAAGCTCATATTAAATAAACTTAAATAGCCAAAAAAAACCTCGTATTGGTGGCTTACTATTTCTTTAATTTAAAAATGTTATAATTGCTTACAAAAACCTCTGCTGATTATAATTATTCATTCGTTTAATCGTAATATCTATTTTTCACACCTGTGTCTATTTCTTTGTCCATTAGTGTTTGTACGTAGTACTCATGTACAATGGAACAACAAGAGACACCCACACTCACACTCCCATCTAAATGGTGCATAAATGTGCAGACTTTTCACACTCACACCTACACTCAAATAGTGCATAAGTGTGCAGACTTTTATTTTTAACTTTCTTATTCCGTCCTCTTTCATTGTTTTTTTTGTGTGTCGAGTGTTTCTCGTTTTTTTTTTTTTGTAAATTCTTTGGAAAAAAAACAGGAGAGGGATGGTAGCAAGGGTCACTGCGCCAATGAATATCTACTGTTGCCCTCGATTCTGTTACTCCTGTTTGTCCTGTTCGTCCTGTTCGTTGTGCGGTGCCGGTGATGCTGGCCGTAAGGTTTTTTTTATTGTGAGAGTCGCTTAAGGGTAAGATACGGTTTACACTCACATTTACACATACATGCGTGTGTGTCTGTATGGGTAGGTGTATCGAAAGAGAAGGAGGTAATGGTAAAAGCAAGGATGGAAAAAAAGTAAATTTAAAAAAATGCAAAACAAAAGAGCAGAGAAATAGAATGAGAGTGGATGAAGCCGAGTCAAATAAAAATGGTGTGTGCTTCTCCGTCTTCTTCTTCCTTTTCTTCTTCTTCTAGTTCGCAGTTTGTGCTTGTGTGTGAGTATCCCAGACATGCAAAATGCACACATGTACAATGTACTCACATACAGTTAGTCAAGTAATTGTATTAACCAAGGATAAAATCACATATTTTTAAATTGCATATTTTTTTTTTGTTATTTGTTTCATTCGTCATAAGCAACTGAAATAAAATAAAATAATAAATTGCGAAGAGAAGGTGTTTTTATATAAGCAAGTGTCCAATCAATTTCTTGACATACTGTTCATACAAATCGTTTATTCAGCATCTTCTTTTTTCTACATTAATCTTCCCTTGCCTTACAAATATAAGTATGCACGTGTATGCATACATGCTCGCACAACTGTAAATTCGAATTCTTTAGATATGTCGTCTCTCTGGTCACACTCAAAACGTGAGTATTTTAATATTTGTGTGCTTAACTTTTATCTGTAACTCCAATTTTCTTACTTAAAATGTGGGGCTTAGGAACTGATTTTATTCTACTGTAGATTACAAATTTGGGCTACCATTTCATGTGAAAATATCGATGAAACCTAATGAACATCATGTATGCATGAAAATCAAGGTTTTTCTGTGTATACGTAAAGTGCAAAATAAATGCAAACAAAACTATTAAACTGAAATAATAAAACAAGAAAACATAAACAATTGTAGTTGATAAATAATTTAAATATTTATTGATTATAGCGAACGAATTTGCATGGGAATTCAATAAGTCGACTTGTTCCATGCTAATCGCTTACTGAATATAAACCTTTTTTAACATAATATATTAATTAAAACTATACTTAATATAAAATTGTTTAAAATTAAAAGACACAAAACAAGCTTACATTGATTACTTTAATATATACATACGTTTGTATAATAATTATTCTTAGATTTAATAATTTCCTCATTTCATATTTAATATGACGACATTAAGTAATTTAAATTAAAACAGATTTTCAGTCTTAAATATTTTAAAAACTGTAATCAAAAAATAAAAAAACTTTATATTAATAGTATTTTTTTTTGTATAATTTTACATACTGTGTAATAATAGAGTATAAATAACGTTAAATTTTTCCTATGTTGATAAATGAATGTCGATATTTCTGAATAATTGAATGTCTTTTCAAAAAAATCATATCACCCTATGAAAACCTTATAACTCAAGGATTCGCGATCTAAGATTCTAATGTTACTCTATATTGGAAGGGGTTTATAATGCTCTATGAGAGACTATATCTAACTAATGTGCGATCTTAAGGTTGCGGTGAGCCATTGTATTTATGATATACTGTGTATATAATGTGTGTGCGTGTGTTGAATGTGTGTGGGTGTGTATATATGATAGAAAGTACTCTGTGTATGTACATATGCAATTTGGGTTTTGTGTCTTCAACGTGGAAGAGTACTATACACAACGGAAGAGATGCCAACTCACTCGTTGCAGGGTCGACCAACATTCTTCAAGGGTTCGTTCACTGATCGCGGCTGCGCTGTTCGATCTGGAGAGCTGGAGCTGTTAAAATACCATGGAAAATGAAAAATATCCATAGATTAGAATTATGTAAAAGTTGAGAGCAACATACATTTGTTATTATTTCAAGAAAACTACAAACAAATTGATATTCAACAACAAATAATATGAGCAATTCACGTTTTTAATTATATAAATAAAGATGGTTTTTTAATAGTGTATAAAACTATTGTATTAAAAATACAGCTTCCTTAAGTGAAATATGAAGTAAAATCACGATATTGTCTAAAAATATTTAGAAAAATCCATCACAATACATTACTTAATTTGTTTAATTCCAGCATTTGTACACTGGATAAAATGCGACATACTCGTAGTCAAACTTAATAAAGAAAAGAAATTAATTGGAAATATAATATATCAAATTTAGGGCAAAAAATAACAAAAGATAACAACCATAAAGATTTATTAAGTTGATTTGTATTTGAATTATAATTTAATACACAACATTACGGATAGTTGGCTTGCTCATATAAAACAAAAAATAAAATCGAATTCCAACGTAAACATAGGTGTTAATCTAAAGTTGATTGATTTATTTTATTTATATTAGTCTATAACATAGTGTGATTGAACGAGAACCGTCTGTTTCAACAACAATAAGAAAATTAAGTTCAATGAATTCTGTCTGGAGAAAGTGCGGACATCTTGGGGATAAGATTCAATTAGTTAGAATAATAAGAATCAGTAAATTTCTTAGTAAAAATATTTTTAATTCAGTATGGTGGAAAGAAAAATCTCCGATCTTAAAGGTATCCACGATCAGCATACATAGTCGATTCATATTTTAATTTTATCCATTTTTTGAACTGTTTTTATATTTCTGTATATAACAAATCATTTTACAAATATTATAATTTTTTTTCATAAAAACCTATAATGTGGACATTGGGTTGAATTAATTTTAAAAATTAAAAATTAATTAAAAATTGTTACATACCTACATCATTCCGTCTGTATATCTGATCTCGAAAACTATTAAAGCCGAAGCTTTGAAATTTCGGAAATTGTTTCTTCTGTTTTGAAATATCAATCATATTTCAACTGTAGTATACATATATAAGAATACTCCTAGCAAACTTACCCCAAGCTTCGATTAAGTTTGTTTTTATGTTTAAGTTTGTTAAATTGGTGAATAAAGTGTTTATTATTTTAGTCAAGAAAACTATTCGAATTTATTGATGGAGGTCGTCCTTTGCCTGAGCTGGAACTAGGAACTAGGATATACCATTTTCTATTAGTGCTCTCTTACTGGCTCACTTTTAGGTGTACAACAACATTATCTAAATTGCAAAGTGTTAAAAGATATTTGAGTAACTGTTTTGCTTTTCAGGAAAATCATTAATAAGATCTAATGGGTTTATTATGTGCCTGAAAACATTTCGAAAATTTAATCTTCTTTTTCATAACTATTAGACATTTCATTGTACGGTTCTCTCTTGGTTAATGTGGGAGTAATTTAAAAAGCTATTCAAAAGCAACAAACACAATTAAACAAATAAGGAAATTCAACGCGAGAGGTTACTGTGAATTTTGAAAGATTTTCAATTAAAAAACAAAATTACATCGTGCTCCTTTTCACAGTCAAGTGTCATTTCTAAAAACGAGGATCAAGTCGATTCAAAATCAAACAAAATCGAAACGGAACGGAACGAAACGAATAACAGATATATATTTATATATTATTTGTAGTCTTTAACAATTTGTTGTTTACGCGCGCGTTGTTTTTTTATTTGAGTTTTTGATAACGATTGGATTACGCGTTTTTCCGTAAAAGTTAAAAACTGAATGGATCCATTGAGTATTCTTAACATTAACAATATCAACAAAAAGATATTTTGCTAAGCACATGTGTGTGAATGACATTCACATACGCATGCACTGTGTGTGTGTGTGTGTGTGTGTGTGTGTGTATGAGTAACCGGTCTGAAGATGTCGCAGTTATTGAATTTATTTTCTTTTTTTCTCCGATTATTACAGGTTGCACTCTGTATTCTTTTTTTTTGTTAGTTTTCTTTCGTTTGGACTTGAAGATTTCTTTGATTTTCTTCAAGTCGTCTCGAGTTAATCAACAACACTTTTTAGTCCGCGATTTAAGGATATCAAATGTTTCTGTTTGTGGAACCCGGAGTCACACACAACCTGACGGCCCGATGTCCTTTGAACTTCTGCAGCCGGCAGACTTTCTGCCTTACGCCTTATCCATAAACGGGATAGCAAAGCAAACGTCTTCTTTATTTTTATATTATTTTTTTTGTTTTTTTTTTTATTCTGTCGTCGTCATCGTCGTCGTCGTCGTTTCTGCTTTAGGTTTGTTACTAGCGTCAAATATTGCCTCTCTTTCTAATTCATCGTTACTCTATGTGTATTTGTGTGTGTGTGTCTGTAGAAGTGTGGCCGCACTATTATTGTTTTCTTTAAGAAATTTTGCGCGAGTAAAATTCACGAGTAAAAAAAATAGAATAACATAAAGGAGAAAATTGAGCTTGCTCTCACTCTCTCTCTTTCCCTCTCTCTATGTGTCTTTCTTGCTCACTCTCGCTCCCTCTAGCTCTCTCAAGCGTGCGACGCAGGAATAGAAATAAACGATTGTGTGTGTGTGTGTGTGTTCTCTAGTTGTATAAAACTAAATTTTGCACTCACACCCTAAAAATACAACCCGCAGATTGAATTCCACCCCAGCCGCAAATACACACATAGACACAGAGAGACATACACTTAGAAACAAGAAGGGGAAATATTGTATGGGAACAACGGAACGCGAACTCAATCGCTTATGAATTGGGGGTTACTTGAGAAACTAAGCAAGCAAGAATTATTTTAGCTCTCTTTCTTGTCTTCTCCCTCTATCTATTGCTCGTTCCTTTCCCCCTCATCCCTTATCCCTCTCTCTCTCACACTCTGTCTCTCTTGCACGCTCTCAAACTTATGAGTATGCGTAGGAAAATGTATAGTCCTAAAAACATAATTGGATTTTTTTTTTGTATAGAAATGGGAAGTTGCCGTTGCTTCCTTGCGACTGTAATAGTATAAGAAAAATTCAAGACCAAATTCATGCAAGCATACAGAAAAACATACAGATATGCGACTGTGTTTGTATGTATGTATGAATAATAAGACTGGAAAGTTGAGAGAGAGAGAGAGTGATAAGCAAAACAACATCTGCTCAGCTGTACGAGTACGAGTAACAAGAAACCCTTTTTTAGGGGAAACAAGTCGTAAGCTTTAACACGCGAAAGGGGTAACCATATATGAAAGTGTGTGTGTATTACTGTCTGGGAAATTTATAAGGGCTGCTCTCTTACTTTCTAAGCGTCATCTCTTAATACATTTGCTGCTCTTTTCGTTTCTGTATTAGGACAAGAGTGTTTTATTCTCTTTATTCATAAACGAAATAATTTAAATTTTTCGGCAAAAAAATAAGCATATTAAAATATTATTCAGAAATAAAGAACTTTTCTACTTTATCTCCTTTGTTATTGAAATTTTACATTTCAATGTGAATTCTTCTTTAATTAGTATAATTACTATTATATTTATTATTATTTATTTTAAATTTCTGATTAATTAAATTGCTTGTGTTTTACTTATATTTACTAAATATGATTTACTTAAATTTTTACATTATTGACAGTCATACTATATCCGATTCAGTTAAAAAAAAAACCTTATTATATTCCTCAGTACACTTTGGATCATCAAGTGTTCAAGTCTACAAGTCTCTGACTTACCGATTAGATTGGATAATTTTAATAATTGGGCTTATTTATAATAATAATTGAGGACAAGTTGAGGTGAGTTATATGGCTAAAAAATATATGGTGAATGGAATGTATTAAAAGTGCCACAGAAAACAAAACCAACCGAAAATCTTCCAAAAATGTATCTCATATGTATATATTTTAGTATATATATGTTTTAGTATAAATAACAGTATACCAAAATTTATTTTTAGCATAGTCCTTAATTTCATTATGTCAATACTATGTTCTATCAATAGTTTGCTCTTCAGAACTGTAATTTTGACTAGCGTAATAAAAATAAAAGTATAAAACGCAATAAAATTAATATACAGTAAATTATTAAATATACATGCATTGATATGATTATTATGATGATGTGTCCATTAATATTTATAGTAAAAACAAAATTAATAATGTAAATAACAATTTCCAGGATCTCATTAACTTGTAATTCTGATAAAAAAAATAATTGCTATGTATAATAAAAAAATTAAATATATAAGCATATAAGGTAATTACCTGGATCTCATTAGCCAATTTTTCGTTGTTGTATTTAATATCGGGCGTTGAGCAGCCTCCAGATGGCGTTATGGAATGCTGAGGTGATTGTTGACCCTGTGACAAGGGCTTATTGAGATTTGTTAGTGTTGGACTGTGTATTGCATGTGGAGCATGTTGTTGTTGTTGCTGTTGTTGTTGGGAAATATGCGACTGTTGCTCGGCAGCAACTGTTGCTCCAAAGAAGCCACTGCTATATGCCTCTCTTTCTCTCTCCGGTTGCTGCTGGCGAGGATCCTCCATGTGTTGTTGTTGATGCTGTTGTTGTGGTTGTTGCTGTTGTGGTGGTTGCTGTTGTTGCTGTTGTGGTTGTCCATGCTCTTGCTTGAGTTTCACTGGAAGATTAACTGTGTTAACGTTGCTTAGATTATGGAGATTGCTGTCGGACTGATCAGTTGGGTTGTTGTTGTTGTTGTTGGTATTGCTGTTGCTGCTGCTACTGGTGTGATTATTGAGAGCCGTTGATTTGAGATGTGCAGCAGCAGCAGCCGCAGCGGCAGCATTGAATAATAAATGATGATTCGATGTCGTTGTCGTTGTCATTGATTGTTGTGCTCCAAATGATTCGTTTCCATAGCATTGTTCGAGGAGTTGTTGTTGTTGCTGTTGCTGCTGTTGCTGTTGTTGATGTGGTTGCTGCTGTTGCTGTTGCAGCTGTGTTGCCTCCAATTTGCTGTTCAATGGCAGGTGGTTATTGTTATTGCTAGGGTTTGAATGTTGCTCCTGCTGATTGCTTAAAGGGTGCGGGTGCGAATGTGAATGTTGTTGCGGGTGTTGTTGCTGCTGTTGTTGTTGCTGTTGAAGCGCCGTTGCAGCGGCTGCAGTGTGCAGTGCAAAGGGCACTCGCGCCTGCTGCCAAAAGTCAGATGCATCCATCTTAAACATTCGCAAAATCTCAAGTTTTTCACTTGCTGTCTCAAATACTCTTTCTGTCTTCGTCTCCGTTTCCGGCTCTGGGACCGCTTTCGGTTGCAAGTGCCTCCGATCGCTGGTAAACTGCGACAGCAGCCACTGATCGACCTTCACTTGCGATCGCAATAGCAGTTTTTCCGGACCCAGGGCGATAGAATCTATTCTCTATCTGATTTAATCTACGAAAGTGATCGAAGACACCAAATCCTCAAAAGTCTACAAATAAAAGATTGGCGGATCATTAATTTATGGTACACCTAATTGTGGCCAAATTTTAAGGGCACACGTCAAACCGTTTGGCCTGTACAATGCTCCGTCAGTCAGTCAGTCAGGACAAACAG
This sequence comes from Drosophila falleni, assembly GCA_035045575.1. Classification (NCBI taxonomy): domain Eukaryota; kingdom Metazoa; phylum Arthropoda; class Insecta; order Diptera; family Drosophilidae; genus Drosophila; species Drosophila falleni. The sequence goes on along the minus strand of JAWNOV010000082.1, from coordinate 725,297 downwards.
TTTTATATGTATAGATAGATAAAACTGCTTAAGATAATTATTATAAGCAGACACAAGTAATACTTATTATAAGTATTAAAATTTTTATTCAATAAGCTATTTTGATATATATACAAATAAATAGTCTAACAATTAGGCTAAACTTAAACAGTCTTATTTTATTTATATTTGTTATAAAATTAGAATGAGCTTGTAGTCTAATCTTCATTCATTTGTTCTTCTTTTTTGTATTTATCTCCACTTGAAACTCAATATAAAGAACTGTAAGGCAATTCCTAGTTTTGGCAATATTTATTTAAACTTGTATTTGTTTTATTTGATATCGCTCATCGAATCCACACTTTAAACTACTTGGATTATATTTAGGAGTTGCTGAGATTTTAATTGTAATTCCATTTTGTAGTTTCACTTATCAAATAAATTTTAAAATACCGCCTTGAAGTAATGTTCTTGTTGATAGAACAGAATTCTTGTAAAGACATTTTTAATTATTTCGTTTATGGAATATCCAAAATGTTTGTTATTCGTGTTTAGCTTAAGTGCTATATCATATTAAAAATATATTGAGATGTTATTTAACCGATAAATTTAAATTAATCATTAATCATCAAACATTTATTTGATTAAATTACATTACACTTTTGTTGTAATCGAATTGTTATGAAAATGGTATCTCTATTTTGTCCTTTCGGTAATTTGATTTATTGCTCTAAGACCTCAAAACCTATTTGAAGATACGTGTATAGATTATCATTCGAAGAGTTGTTCACGAAACTGACAACGTCTTCTTTTTTTTTTTGTTTTTGTATAACGTTATTGCGCGTAATTTATAATAGTTGTAGTAAAAATATGATTGAAATTGTTATTTTTTTATGCCTTATCCTTCTTTTTAGCAAATCATTTTCTTAAATATATTGTTCTTAATTTCGGTTTATGCAAGAATGTTAGTATAAAATATATTTTGAGATATATATAATACATAATTGAATATTAAGAGAACTTTTGTTTGCATCGAGTTTTCTATGTATTTAATGTAATAGTAATTATTATTATATTTCAAATATTAATATAAATTAAATGATAACCAAAATAAGTATATTTACTTATTTCAAATATTTGTTTTTTGTTTAACCATTTATTGCACGAATTATTTTCGAATGTGTCTTAATTGTTACTAGATAGATTTGTTATTTGTGTATATTATTTGTTATTTGATCATTGATCTATGAAAAGATTGTTGGTCAATATTTTTGACGATTAGAATGAAATTGCAAGCAAGATATTAGCACTTAAGTTGGAATTTGGAAAAAGTCAGAAATCGCGAGACTTGACACTTTTCGACGGTCGAGAATTTCGAGAATATAGTGACACCTTAGTTCTCAGTTAAGGATAACCTGGCGGCACGCGAGTCATTGAAAAACTAATTTTGTCGCTGCCACGAAACAAGTATAAATATGACTATCACTGAGGGTTCAGACCACATCTTCTCGCGTGCTTAGAAATAGAACTTGGCCAAAAGGAAAAGGCCGCGATGCGAACGCGACGCAGTCGTTGCTGGCAGAGCAAAGTAAGTCAAACGTCTTCGTTGGCATCTTCGGGACCAAAGCAAAAACATCTTCGTGTCCCAGCGTCAGAGTCATTGGGGTTTCTGTGCATCCTCTCTTAACTTAACTCTCAAACTTGGCCAACACTCTTGCATGGCCACTACACTCTGCATTGTTAGTTTACCGGCTTTGGCTTCGGCTCTGTCAACTCAACTCAGCAGCAACTCAGCAGCAGTTCTCGGAGCAGTAACAGTAGATTGTACGAATATTCGGGGCAATAACATAACGCATAATGTGTCAACTACAATTTTACTTCCAAACATATTGCCTGAGGAGATGTGTTCTTCAATAACCGGCGAAAGAATTGACGTTTAGTATTATATCTTGTGCAGATTTTAAAAATATAATCATAATATCTAATCTTAAATATAATTTTGTTCATATATTAAATATGTTAAACCTTAAATTATACCTTTGAATTTATTATAGTTATGACTATAAGTGATTTATTATTATTCAATTCTATTTTACTTACTATATTTTAATTTAAATCGTTGAGTTGACTGCTCATAGTTGTAGAAAAATAAATTTTAGTTTTTTTAAAAGTAAATGAGCTTGAACCTTTTTGGACAACTTTGAACTCTGATTACTTTGTCACATCTTAACCAATTTTAAAAAGCAATGGCTTTTTATACATTATTTGCAATCCACACTGCACGTAAATTATTTTTCAATTAAGAAATCTTTATATTTTTCCTGAAAGCACCCATTTTTTTACGTTTTTTTCCCGCAAATTTTTTAACATTTCTGAAATCTCGTTACTTTGCCAAATCGTAACCAATTTAAATAAGTAATGTCGAGCATACTCGACTGTCGGAGACCCCGTTCCTACTATACTAAAAACTAATAATGTAAAAAATTGAAAAATATTTAGTTAACTCAAATGCATATTCTACCAGATTGATTACGATGCACATTGGGCCCAATGGCCGTTTTTTTGGCATAAAGTCTAAAAATGATGTTAACGAGCTCAAACTTTGTATATATCACAAATACAAATAGCTTAGAACGAAGAAACAAAAATTGAAAATTTTGGCCACGCCTACCCATACCGCCCATACAAGAACACATTGCGTATACGTATGGTAATTATAAAAATAGATAAATTTTAATTTCTCTTTATATGTAATGTAAGAAGTTAGTTAGATATTAAATAAAAGATAGTTTTCTTAACATTTAAAAAAATATAAAGATAAAATATTAAAAAAAACAACTTATAAAAATTCGGATTCTTCTAACTTAAGCTTATCTATAAGTTAAAAGTACCGCCAAGGCCGGATAAAGCCGGATAAAAGTTTATTACCAATGGTTAATACACATATTCAACTTTAATTTAACATACATTACATGTTGCGCAACCCTGCGCCAAATTAGTTATGGTCTACAAAAGACGAACCCTTTGGTTAAGTTATTTCTGTTATTGGACATACAAATAACATACATTTATAACATTAAAACAATTATTAATAAGAAAACAAGTTTGGTTTTGCTATTCTACATACCCTGGCCTTCAATTTCCATTTTAAATATTTACTTTTAGTCCAAGGGTTAAAAAGTTAGACGCACACAAAGTGAACAAAAATTTCCCGCCAATTTCATAAAAACAGACCGCTCTCTGAACAGCTGACTTTGAAGGTCGATAAAAATTTTAGGGCTTTAAAAATATCGATATTTTTTATCGATTCTTTATATATAGACTATCTACTACAAATCTGTAACATTAGAAGTGATTTTCTTTTCAATGAATTTTTCGACTTTATGCCAAAAAAACGGCCATTGGGCCCAATGTGCGATGTCTCATAAAACATAAAAGATTTTCATACTAAGACAGCTATATGATGTAGTGATCCGATTTGAACCAACTTTGGACAGGTTATATAAAACCAAGTTTTTTGCATATTCAGTCAGTTTGGTTACGATATATTATTAAACAAAAAAGTTTTTCATACTAAGACTTAATTTTCTCCCGACTGGTCCTATGATAGCTATATGATATAGTGGTCCGATTTGAACCAACATTAGACAGGATATATAAAACGAAGTTTTAAGTATATTCTATAAGTTTGGTTACGATATCTCATAAAACAATCAGTTTGTATCAGTTTGGTTACGATATCTCATAAAACAAAATAAGTAAGTAATAACTAATGTATTTTTAAATAGTATTTAACTTTTAAATCAATGCCAATTTTTAAGTAATTTTTTTTTAAGCAGATTTGACTTTTACATTAATGCTGCATTTAAATTAATTTTAATTATGGGTTATTTAAAATTAACCTAAAATTTTATATTTTCTTAATTTCGCACCCTTCGTGCTGCTTTCGCAACTAGCGCGAACTTCCGTCTGCAGTGATTTTTTCCCTTGTACATTTTTTGACAACTTTGAACTCTAATAACTTCGTCAAGTCTTAACCATTTTTAATTTTGTTGTAAATTAGGACTATTTAAACTTTTTTCCAATATTTCCAATATTTTTTTTAAAATTTTTTTTTAAATTTTTTCCCTTGTAAATATTCACACCAGTTTGAACTCTCAGAACTTTGTCAAATCCAAATCAATTTTAATAATCAGTGTCTTTTTAATCATGATTTGACTAGTAAATTGATATTGCATGTAATCTTTTTTTTAATTAGAGCTTAGCTTAAAGTTAGGGTAAGGGGGAATATGTGTATTAATTTAAATGCTGAACTTATTTTAATTACCTACCATCGAGTCATACGCATTCGTGGATCTGGTCACGATGGACTGAAGTGTGGATCTATCATTTGAAAGCGGTAAAATGTTTCGATTGACAGATATTTAAGTTTCATGGAAGTTATTCGTATAAATCGCAGCTTTATCGGAGGCGCTTCTCGTTGTTTTCAATTTTAGAATATCTTATGTGTTATATTCTTGTAGATTATACGTACATTAATATTATTATATTTATGTAATATTATTGAAACTAATTTGAACTTAAGGCCAGAATAAGGCACACGTTGTGGTTTTACAATGTTGTAATTTCTAATGATGTTAATTTTCAGTGTTTTGTTTGTTGAAAACTTGTTAAATTACTTTTTATGATTTGTTAATTTAGTGTGTTTTTTTTTAAATTTTATCTTGTTTGTTAATTTGATTATTTCATTTATTTAATTTTATAATTTTAATTTATTTTCTTAATAATTTTTTTAACATCACAATTTGTTAATTATTAGCATATAGACGTAGGCCAAAAATATCACCCAAATATTTAATTATTTATTTCCTTTTCAAACTCCCGCTACGTTCCTTTTCTTATATAAAATATCAAAGTATAAATGCACCCAATTTCTTAAATTTCGGATTCGATGACTTCATATATATTTCGATTTATATAATTACAAAGAAAAATTAATGAAAAATGTAATTACAAAAGGGTATGCTGAAACTATTTAATTAATCTTATAGCTTATAAGACTATTGCAGTTTATGTTTCTCGTTCTTAGAACACAGATCCATGTATATTATAATCCAGAGCTATGTTTGAATTACATCCAGAGAATTTAACATTAATGATTTTTTCAATATGATCTATACTAATGGTTTTGGTCTCTGCCTATTTTATGGATAGTGTTATTGTAAGATTATAGCCTGATACTAATTTTATACATTGTATAATATATCGACTAATTTTATAGTATTTGATTTTATGTTTTAATTCTAATTAAGATTTTACAATCCTCTTTAAAAATACTACTTGTTTACAACTATTTTATTGATAGGGTATCTGTGAAATCTATTTGTATACGTATGTATGTATGCGTGGGTGGTGTGTGTGTGTGCTAGCTATAGGGTATGTGGTATTCCAAACTGTCTGTTCCGGTGTCAGTGTGTTTCCGAAAAGCATAAAATTGGAGTATTTTGATGCTGATCGTTGAGCTTTGAGCAATTAAAATGCTGAGGTGATTACCGAATCTATTTTTTTTTAAATCAAACTTTTTTAAAATCTAAAGTTTGTTGTTTCGTCAACTTTGCTATTACTTTAACTTGTATTTGTTGGAATAAAGATCGTCGACTCATTAAGAAATCAATTAAAGTTGTAAATAAAAGAGGTTTGCAATTTTAATAATTTTTTTGGGCTTAACTTTAAATAATGCTACGTGTTTTTAATATTATAAATTTAATTATTTATTATTTCAAATATTATAGTTAACATATCTTTTTTGTTATTTATGTTTTTCTTTTCGTTTTTGAATATAACTTTTAGTTAATATAATTATCAAAATTGTATTTTTCGTTTCGTTTTATATACTTGTTCTAATTTTGTACTTTTGATTTCAAATTTGCAATTTCTAATAATTTTTTATGTAATTTCGGTTTCCGTTGTTTGTTGCTTAATTGATTTTGAAGTGATTTTTTTGATGTTGTTTCTTGCGTTTCTTTTAAAGTGATGATTTAGTATTATAATTTGCGGCGTTTTGTTGTTTGTTACGTATATTTTAGTTGTGTTTGAATTTGTTTCTTAAAATTGCACAGGTCAAGAGTGGGTTTTGTTATAATTATAAGAAGTATTTGTGAAACTGTATCCGTTCTATTGCTTTATCAAACTGAATTATGGTTAAGTTGTCGTTGAAGTTCTATTGTTGCTTGTTTGTTTGCTTCATGGCTTAAAAACTTGTTTTGGTCTATTGTTTTTGGTAAAATTATGATGATCTGAAATCAGAGAAATCGAAAAAGAAAAATATAATCAGTTATTGATTTAAATAATCAAATTAATTGGGTTCAGATTGGATATTAATATGGATGGCTTTTGTAACTTTTGAAGAAAAGTTTTAAGGAGTTTGAAACTATAATTTCAGCAAATGAAAAATATAATCAATGATTGATTTAAATAAAGGAATTCAGATTGGATATGAATATGGATGGTTTTTTTTTTTGTAATTTTTGTAGGGTAGTTTTAAGAAGTTTTGGAACAATAATTTCGGCAATTATTATTGTGTTTGGCTTTTTTCAGAATTTTTTCTTATTGTTTGGCTTTTGATTTTTTATTTTTTTTTTTGCACAATGCACAAAGTTTATTCACATTTGAGAAATAAAAATGCTCCGCGTCTGGACGATCCGCAATCGACTGTTCTACTCCATAGACTATTGCGTTTCTGAATGCGACGACCAAATAATTGAGAATAAAAATTGGCGTCGATGTTGATGTGGATGTGGATGTAATATGGATGTAGATGTGTCCAGGTCGAGAAGGGGCAGATGTCGGGTAGGCTTATTATGAGATAAAAAATGTTGTGTCGATAAACAAAAACGTCAGCGACGTCAGCGGCAGCGGCAGCGGCAGCGGCAATTGCGGCGACTGCGGCGTAAGCGTCAGCAGCATCAGCGACTGCTTTTCTCCATTTTCTATTTAGTTGAAGATGTGAAAATGGAAATGGACATGGAAATGGAAATGGTTACTGACCAACAGTTTGCTGGGTCTATGTCCAAGATATTAGCATAAGTTGACGCTGCAGTTGCAGTTGCATCGGTCATCGACATTCGGCAATCGACAATCGACATAAATTGCAAACTTCTAATAATAATGTAGTAAATTAAACAATATGGTTCTATGTATATTAAACTTTTTTTTTTATTCTGAGTCACTGTCTAACTGATCATGGTGTAGACCAAACCGGTAGACCTAGAAAGTTGAAATTATCACATAACTAACGTTGCTGAGAAGTTTTAATCGTGCAATAAGGCGGCGTTTTGGAAAATCGGACCTGCAAGTCAGTCAAATTTTGAGTCAAAGTTCACACTTTGAGTGAATTACTCAGAATTTTATAATAAATTTTAAAGGTTTCAAAACAAAAGCCATATTTTTTTATAGTAGAATGATTCTACTCGACGTTAAATGAATAAAATTTATAAAATAAAGATATATTAGAAAAATATTACTTTGGATTTTTTAAATTTTAATCAGATTAAAATGATTGTTGAGGAAACCAACAACGGTATATTTTTTTTAAAAATATATTTGTTGTTTTTAAAGGATATTTTTTTAGAATTCTTTAGGTTTGGGTTTATTATTCAAGGCTTATAATGGAAATAAGAAATAATAATAATTTAATTTAATAATAATAATAAAATTTAATTTAAGATTAAAGTCATGTTTGTTTTGGCATTAATTTTTTTACATTTAAGTTGCTCTTTAACTTTTCAATGTTTTTAAGTGCTATACAATTTTATATAATTAATTTTATATGTTGAGAAAATTTACCTAAATATGGCTAAAATTACATATAATATTTTAATGAAAGTAATATCTGATTTGACGTTATTTTAATGTTAGATAAAAGATGATTGTAGCCCATTGTGGCTAACCGTTAGCTGTGGCGCCAACCTCTGCTTCTCTGCCGACTGCGACGTTGACGTCGGCTGCGACGTCGACGTCGACGTCGGCAGCTGCAGTTGCAGTTGCATATTTGGCAGGCACATGTCTGTTGTTGGTGTTGTTGTCGGTATGGAAAGGGGCCACAAAATTCGTCTGCTCCCATTCCACGCCCACGAGTTGACCAGACACACACACACACAAACACACACACACACACAAACACACACACACACATAAACACACACACACACACACATATTGCAGTGTCAAGTGCAGTTTTGGGCCAACGCCGAGTTGCATTCGACGAGTTGCATTCGAGTGCATCGCTCCTGCTGCACTTTAGTGCAGTAACATCCCTTATTTTGGCTGGGGCCAACATGCTACCCCTCATCAGCCTGTTACGCCCACCTTCCACCTTCAGTTTCCCACCTCCACTGTCTACAGTCAAATAGTCTCTGTCCCATTCTATCCTGCACACAATCTCATACTTACTATTCCTTTTTCACTCTGTCTTGCTCCCTTCCTCTCCTATTTATGTTTCTGCAATGCAACGGCTTTACACTTGTATGTGTGCGCGTGAGTATGACTCTGTGCATGTGTGTGTGTGTGTGGCAGGATGCATTTCCGCTTGTCGTCACGGCGTTGTATTTATGTGCGACTTTATGTATGTACATTTTGTCTTTATGAATGTACGTGTGTATGTGTGAGTGCTTAAATTATATACCGTTACGCACTTACAGCTGTACAGACATATATATATATCCACATGCATATGCATTTGTGTGCGTACATACATATACATTTATATTTATATGTAGATACATATACATACATACAATTGGATGCATAAGTATATATTCATACTTATGTACGGACATACATACATTTATAGTCTGCTTCGTCGTCGTCGCAGCGCCCGGACATCGATTTTCATCCAACAGGCTGGACACCCCAAATTTATTGATTTATTTAAATTGCAGGAGTAAATCTAGAATCTTAGATTTAGAAAAGGATATGATACCGTGCTAACACAAAAACTAATGCTTATGGTAATAGTAATTCTAATATTAATGCGAATGCTAATGTTAATTTAAGATTTAGAAATCGATAAGTTTTAACGCTAATGCTTATGTTAATGTTAATGCTAATGCTAATGTTAATGCTAATGCTAATGCTAATGCTAATGCTAATGCTAATGCTAATGCTAATGCCAATGCCAATGCTAATGCTAATGCTAATGCTAATGCTAATGCTAATGCTAATGCTAATGCTAATGCTAATGCTAATGCTAATGCTAATGCTAATGCTAATGCTAATGCTAATGCTAATGCTAATGCTAATGCTAATGCTAATGCTAATGCTAATGCTAATTCTAATGCTAATGTTAATGCTAATGCTTATGCTAATGCTAATGCTAATGCTAATGCTAATGCTAATGCTAATGCTAATGCTAATGCTAATGCTAATGCTAATGCTAATGCTTATGCTAATGCTAATGCTAATGCTAATGCTAATGCTAATGCTAATGCTAATGCTAATTCTAAATTTTCTTTTAAAACTTTAAAACTCCTTTGCGAAAGTCTGTGTAATGACTGTTGGGGGATATTTGGGGGTTCAAGGTTGTGTTAGACGATGTCTAAATGTATATGTAAAGCTCTACATCAGTTACAATATAATCGCAGTGCTTTATTTGCTTCTCTATTAAGAAGATGTCCACCCCTGCTTACATTATATTATTACGAATTTAGCATATCTCGATATGAAGTTGGATGGACGGTACATTTTTGGAAACGTTGTGTATCAGATTTACTGGCAATTCAGGGTTAACCCAGTTATAAAAGTTATTAACTTTGAAAGTTCTTAGTATCTTAATAATGCTTAATAATGCTCATATCCTCCGGCCTCTTATCAACTTGCACATTTAATATCAATAATAACTTCAATTTCACCTTCACCGACGACAAAAGCAACGAGAACGGTGACGATGGCGATGACGACAACCAAGGCCAAATGCCTATGTCAAGGTTGTCTATGTCTATGTCTATGTCGGACTTGAACTAGTTGTTCATGTGCCGCCGCCTATAAGCACCAGCAACAGCATCAGCATCAGCTTCAGCTTCAGAATCTAGTTATGTTTGTATGTTTTGTGCTCCTCCTTTTTGTTCTGGCTAGCCTCAGCCAACTGCAAATTTGGGGTTTGGGGGTTGGTGCTGGAGCTGTTTACTGTTCTGGCTCTGATTCTGGGGCTATAGGCTGAAATTGGGATTGAGGTTGAAAGCGGGTCCTTAATCGAGCCGAGTGCGGTTGACCCGTTTAAGCAATTGAACGAGCGGTAGGAACAGCACCAATATGCAGAAACTTTTGTTGAGCCATCAAAAATGCTGTTTGCCCTTTCATTTTATTACTAACTTGTATAAATTCTGAGAATACATTTAAATGATTTTGTTGTGCAACTCTCGATAATCGGATTGAACTGGATTGCTGGAATCTGGCTGGCTATTGAAGGAACTTATTCATGCTTCCCAGTTTATTGTTGGATCTGTTTCATCTTCGATCATATTAGGTGTAAATGTACTAATCGACAAGAGCTAGACGCTACAAATTTGAAATATAGCTTATATAGGGAGTATATATTTTTTTTTGATCAGCTAAAAGGCTGCAATTTTGTCAGTACACTCTAATAATAATTGTAATATATAATTCTAAAACTACGTACGCCCGTAATTAAATGTATACCAAAAGGGCTTGAAATTAATTTTGAATTAAGAATGACCTAATCTTAAATTTAAATTTCTGAGTGACCGCTGAAGAATAAGAATAGGTTAGATTAGGTTTTTAATAACATAAAATCTGTGAGTTTGGCTCAGATAATATTTTAGTTATGCAAATTCCGAAAGCTGTCAGCTTTTGAGAATACTTGTACTTGAATATCTTCTGTTTCAGTTTGCAAATCTAAATTTTTTTCTGGCTGTAGTTTCGTTCTATACATCATAATTTATTTCTATATGTTTACATATATATTTAAAAAACAATAATTTGTCTGTGGTAGGGCTTTAAAATAATCACATTTCTTGGGCGTGGATTACAATCCATCTAATTATCTATCTATGTACTTTCAACTAAAAAGTCAAAAACGCCTGCTTCTTGCTATTTTTATTATTTTTATCACAATTCATAAAATTCCTACAGTTGCCAATTTGCAGTGGTCAGAAAAAAAACAATCCATTTTAATGATATCTCAACAAAGAATATAATTAAAAATAAATACGTATATGTGTATGTATAAATTTAAATAGTTGGTCGCCCATGGGCCGTACCACACGTTTTACTAAATACTACCCCCGCGAAAAAAAAAACAAAAAACAAAATGGCGGCGCACTCGTCTACGAATGCAAAATACATTGTGCATAGTTGGCTGTAACAGTGAGTGCAGTCTGTATTCTGCCCTCGTTCTACACAATTATTTACTCACAACAAATTGTATTCGCCCAAACACGCCTACAAACGAATCAAAATTCAAATGCAAATGGCAGAATTGGTAGGAATGAAGGAAATGGGAGGAATGGTAAATGGGAGACACGGTTAAAGGGCTCGACGGGAGTTTATTTTGCTATTGAATCGGGTAACCATAACCATATGTAGCCATATAGTCAGATATGTACACATAAATGCCATTTTATATTTAATTTAGCTCATTTTGTGAATAAATATAAATATATGCAAACGGCAATCATTCATTATATACACGGAAAATTCTCTATTTCGTAATTGAACGTACATATGTACACACATTTGTATATATATATATATATATATATATATATATATATATATATATATATATATATATATATTGCACTACATACTTAGCTGAATGCAATTGAAAACCATTGGTACAAAATTAATTTATAATATAAATACTTAATTAAAATAAAATGCCGTCTGTAAATTTCATATTTTAATGTCATTTTCTATTGGATGCTGCATGTGTTATCGGCTGACTATAACATATAGTTATTCAATCAATTGCCGATAACCGACAAAACAAAATTCACAATCCTTTAGATTGGTTGTAATATCTCCAAAAACAAATAAGGTTTTTTTTACCAAAGTCCGATATATTTACCTTTAAAATTGAGAGACCCGCTTGCATACTTACATATTTATCAAGAATATATATCCTTTATAGGTTCTTAAGCACCGAAGGTTTTATAAGGAAATTTTCATTTCTTTTGAAAATTAACAATTTAACCTTTAACACTTACATTCACGAGGCTTAAGTTTTTCTACAGTTTTTTTTTAGTTATTCACGAGCAAATATAGATCCGAAAATTTTACAGAGCCATTTTTTCTTATAGTTTTCTCAAGTACAATTTGTTGTATGACTCATTAAAATAATAATATATAAATTATATATGAAGTTAAACCTGTTGAAATTAGTAAAATTTGGTTAAATATAATATTATGAAAACTATATTGGTAGAGGTTATTTATTAAATAATAATAATGAGTTATTTACTAATATAAAAATTTAAATTTAATTTTAAGGACAGAAATTGCTCAAAAAACACATATAATCATATTTATAATCCCTAAAAGAAAATCAATCTTTAATAATATTGGTATTCTAATTATTATTCTTTTATTTTTAATGACGTATTTAAGATTTTAGGTTTATTTTTTATTTTTAATTATTTTATTTTATTGTATACTAGTTTTTTTTTAAATATTTTAGATATGCCCAATGTTCGTATCAAGGAGCTGCATAGAATATTTAATGAAATCATCTAAGAATGCTATGTAATTGGACTATTTACTAGGTCTTAAATCGAGTTGCATTAAGATTCTCCACAATTCATTCTCTAGTTTTCACCGTTAACATTCCATAAAACACCTTTCAGTTAAAATCTTTTCGCTGAAATGCCGACATTATTCTCACCCTTGTACTATCCATTCTCCACTCTTCATTCTCCACACTCTATTTCTCTACCCATATACCCGTCTGTTCATCTGTGGGCATAATTATCAGAAGGCTGGACCAGTCTGTATCCTTTAACTCGTATATATATATAAATATATATTTATATATGTATACAATATTGACAGTCGAATTACAAATAGATACATATGTACATAAATTCGATATATACAATCCTGATACTGCACATAATTCTACTACATTCTTACGCATGTACATATCGAACAAATAGATATATGTATATATATATATATATATATGTATTTGTGTACATACTTATTTAGTCATACGCACATTCACATTATGCTCCCTATTTAATATAGGTGCACATACTTGCACACAAACACACACACACACACACACACACACACACACACACATATACTCGTGACAATGTTAATGCGACCACAATACAGAATTATACCTACTCGGACATACATACATACATGCATACATACATACATACGTAAATACGTACATTCGAGTACACGCATTTATATGCACTCGGACATTCTGTTGGCGTTGCAGGCCTTGGATGAATATATATAAATATGTATCAGCATTTTCCGTATCTACTTGAGTATATTATAAATATTTTATGCGCATAAATAGGCATGTATTTACATAGAGTATACACACACTCGCATTCTCACACACATACACACACACATGCGTACATAAATATATGCTTATATATATACCTGAACATAACAATGCAATTTATTGTTAATGCATTCCATATCCCCATCTCTATTTATTGCACATTAAATTCACCCTCTGCGTATCCAACGCGAATCCATCTATATACATATACAAGCACATAAATATACACTCGATGGTTTAACCCGGCATTGCCCGTGTCCTTATACATTTTTCTAGAGGTTCACACATTTTTGTAATTTCATTTATCACCCAGGGAGTTGTACATTGGAATATTGTCAAATAAGACTAAGAATACAAAAAAAAACAATGCAAAACTCGGAAAATTTTAATTTGAAAATGTAAATTTGAAACCATAATAAGAGAAAGTGTTATCAAAATATTCAATTTAAGAAAATCTCAAAGGAATCGAAATAATTCGAAATCAAAAATATGTTTGTCAATTAATTGAAAGTTCCTTATTGGAAAAAGATTGGCAGAATAAAATATTTTACATTACTTTAATAAAAAAAATAAAATAAGCAGGAGTGAAATAAAAAAGGAATAAAATTTAGGCATTACAATAAGGAAAAGTGTTGTAAGTAAGTAAGGAAAATATTGTATTTATAAAAATACAAAGGAAACGAAATAAATATGGAAAATTAGATATCAAAAATATGTATATCAATTGAAAAAAGATTCGCAGAATGAAATAATGTACATGACTATATTGAGCAATTCAAAATAAACAGAAGTCTTATTAAAAAACAGTACAAATTGTAAATTACAATTATGTTTATCAATCAATTAAAAGTTTTTATTATTAAAAACGCGATTCTCAGAATGAAATAATGTTCATTAATTTCTATATTAATAAAACATATAAACAGGAGTCAAATCGAGAATTTTTCACGCTTAAATTAATTAATTAGATTTATTCAAATCTTTCGACTTATTAATCTTAATTATCCTTAACAAATTGGAGTAATCCTTATCATTTATTTTATTTAAATCTTTTTAATAAGTTTGTTTAAATGTCGGCTTTTAATGTCTCCTTAAAGAGATATTTTAAAAGTTGACATTTATTTCTATACATTTTAAGTCAAAATATCTATGATATAGTTAACGAAATCCTTTACCAGACATTGAAAAACTGGCCATAAATCTCCTTAATAAATTAGATTTATTCAAAATGTTCAATATTTACCTTTTAAAATCTGCAAGATTTTGATTTCTATATTCTTAGTTCTTCTTCCTTGTTGTATGCCATTGCTTTAGTAATTCATTGAAATACTTTTGATGATCGTATCGGCTGTAGGGTATCCTGTATTCGAGCCCTCTCTGCAGTTGTCAGTTTGAGTTGGTAATGGGAATGCACTTTACGTTACTTTACATTACATTACTGCACCAAAGTGCAGTTCAAATTTCTCCCCCAACTCGCAAACAAGATCACGATTTGCGATCGAGTCCAGATGGTGCAGTCTGCAGGTCTTCTGGTCTACACAACAGGTATTCCACTCATTCTGGTACTCTACTCCACTGACCCAGCAACGTCTTGAAGAAAGCAATTGCATAAATTCTTTCCAGATGTACTGCGCGATAACTGTATTTTGTTGATTGTCTTGCGGCGCTTCAGAATAAATAAAAACAATTTTAAGGATTGTGCAAACTGATCGAATTGGCATTACCCTTTCTAATAATTCTCAAACTTCCATATAATTTTGGTTCAGGAGAATAATTATGAATTTTTTAGTTAATCTTTATAGATACATACCTACAAGCTACAAAAACAAACAAATTAGGTGGAACAAATTGTAATAAATGTTAAGTATTTAGTGGTTTAGCAATAACTTGTTAGTTAATAAAATGTTTTAATTTTAGTGCAGGTTGGGAATCTATCTGAATAGATTTATAATAACTTTGCAATACAGCTGATTTACTAAAATAACAAGAATTGTGAGTGTAGTGAAATAACAACAAACAAGTTAAAGAGTAGAGGCCAAGTCGAAAAAAGGGTCGAGAAATGCTTTCAAAATGTGTGTAAGTAACTCTTTAACGGTGCTTTGACATCCTGCCTGTTGTGCGTGTGTGTGTGTGGCAAGAGGGTAAAGAGCATCTGGCACATCTACCGGCTTTGTAAGCTTTGTGGCCTTACGCGCTTCTTCAAAACTATCCCTATTTGCATGAACTTGTATGTATGTAGGTATGCATGCGTCTGTTCCTGTGTCTCTAAATGCGTATGTATATTTGTGTGCAAGCGATAGTACCAAAAGATTTTCTAGGATGCAACCCCTATGCCGATCAACGGTCAACCCTAAAGCTAAAGGGGTCAACAGCAGCCCCAAATTATCATTGCCCGTAGATAGACGCAGACCGTTTCATAATTTCGTACACTGATAAAACAAGTCAACGTCGAATAAAATATGAATATATATAATAAATATTCCCTCTTTGATTTTTTATTTTATTTTAATTATTTTGAATAAGTATTGGCATTAATAACATGAATATGATAATATTTAATACATTGATTTAAATTCTTTCTTATAAATATTTTAAGCTGCTTTAAATAAAATAATATTCGATATTATGTCTACATTCGATATTGAAATATTAACCAAAATTCATTAATTAAAATATGTTTACAATTATTTAATTATGAATTTAAATTGAAAAAATTAAAAAAAAGGCTTACCATTTATTTTTTTTAAAGTATTTATAATCAATGTGAAGTTTATTTTATTTACTATTTTAATTCTTATTTCATTTTGCAGTGTACTCGTAACTATGTTACAAACATTCCTGTAAGTGCATATGTTAATTTATTTTGTGTTATGAGTATTAAAGAATTAAGTATTTTAAATATATATATATACATGTTAAAAAATGATTTATAAAAACGCAAAAAAAGAACAATTGATTTGTAAAAATATTTTAAATCAATTTCACAATTTAACTATGCATTTTTAGCAGTGTAATTGTACATAAATTCACGTGTATCATCAGCAGATGTTGCCAGAGCAAGAGACTGAGGATTTGCTTATTTTTTTTTTAATAGTTACCATAGGTCCGAAGATAATGGGAATGGGAATGGAACCTACCTGACCGATCCTTCACCAGCGAGGTCATAACGGCATTTGAAAGGGGACAGTTATTATAATTTATGCATGAAAAGAACAACGAACCAGGACAGGACACCAGCGAAAATACACATATGTATGTATGGACAGATGGACATGTATGTGCCCAAATGTGCCACGGATGGACCTAAAGGGTTGAACACTGATTTGGCGTTGTGCTTTTTCCTCTGTCCGGACTTACTAGTAACGGGTCGGGTCGGCTCGGATTGGAATTGGAATTTGATCGCCGACAGCTGGTGAGATCTAACTACGGCCCTTGCTGCCCTTGTCCATCCCTTGTCCTGTTCAGTGACTCGGTCCTCATCTACATATCATTCAGTCTTGTCCAAGCGTCAGAGCTAAAAAGACTCTGATCAGAGTCGGGAATTACTAAATGAAAATATTATCCAAGCTGATTGCATTTCCAGTCAATTTATTCGATTTATCTTTATACTTAAATCAGTTAACTTAAAAGTTAACTTAAGTAAAGAGCTAGGAAGCTGTATTTTTTACATTAGTTTTTTTCTCATACTTTACCTTGGACAATTACATATAGGCAAACTTGAAACTTTAAAAACATTGCCAAATCTGCCCCGAATTTCGATGAACAATGTCTTCTTAATCATCATTTGTCGTCTGAATAAAACTTTGTATTTTGAACAATGTTGCTACGATTTGAAGTTCTAAAAAAGTCTCAACGGGAAAGTATTCCAAGTATCCAATTTTGACGCAGAATCAAATAAGAGGTCAAAAGATAAAAAGTGCGAAAGGGAAAGTTTGGGAAATATGTAAAGTAAGTTAAAGAAAAAGTATGGCCAAAAATGTATAGCATTTTCCAACATTGATGCAGAATCAAATTAGAGATGATATCAAATTGACATTCCGCAAGGAAATCGGATAAGATATGACGATGTTATAACAGTTTGTAGCTCTGAAAAATTGAAAAAATTATTAATGGGAAAAAGAGGAAAATGGCAGCGAACTAAATCAGGAGAAAATAGACTGTGAGATCAAAAAATTATATTTTTTAATTTTAATGCAGAACCAAATTAGAGCAATGTTTAGGAATATTCGAGCACTAATAACTTAATAAATTTTAAATGAGCTGCTAATATTAATTAAAATAATATAGTTAGGGTTGGTTTTTTAATGTCTTCCTTAGTATTAAAATTACATAATAGTAGTTAAGTTTTGAGTTTATAATATTTTCTTAGTAATGTAAGAATTTACTTTGATTTCAATGTAAATGTGGTGGCTGTTCAATGATAATAACGAATTTAAAACGTACATATTCAGAATGCTTAGAATTGAGAAAACCAATCATTTTAAGATCGTTTCCTTAGTCCATCTCTTAACAAGTGAATATTTTTATTTTTTTTATAATATTTCTTTGGAGAGAATTGGGTGTTGTGTCGTGATGTTGCCATTAAAAATTCTATTCATTTTTATAAAAAAAATAATCAATCATTTATGTAGAAGAAAATTGCGGGTTCAGAGGGTTGCTGTTGTTGTTAAGTTTTTGTGGGTTGGGGGCAGTCCAAAGTCCACACTCCAAAAGGCTTTTGCTAAGATGAAGCAATTCCAAAGCAAAGTATCCAAAATAACAAAAAAGAATATCACAAGAGATAAAAATAAAAAATTACTTTTTACCAACATTTGGAAGAAGTGTGAAGGAAAAGTGAAAACGTTGCCATTTTATTTGTTTTGTGAGTGGGTGAAACTGGCAGTCGAACTTTACTCTCCCTTTGTAACCTATTCTCCCCATCCATAAACCTGAATAGCAGCCGTCTCACTCCGAGTTCGAGTTCGAGTCCGAGTCCGACTCGGAGTCCGACCAAGCCACCATTCTGAGTAGTTGCCCATTTTTTGTGTTAGTCCTTTCGCTTTTTTCGTGTCTAGATTTTTGGCATGGCGCATTTCCTTCCGCAACAATGCGGCAGGAGCAGAAGCAAGAGTAAAAGGAGGAGTAGGAGAAGGAGTAGGAGAAGGAGAAGGAGTGGGAGAAGGAGTAGTAGAAGGAGTAGGAGTAGGAGAAGGAGTTGGAGTTGGGGAAGGAAGTAGTAGCAGGAGGAGCGCTGACGGATAGCGATGGCCACGCTTCATTTAGGGGATTACAGGAGCAGGCCGAGAAGGAACAGGAACATACACAAAGATCCTGCTCAAATACAATTTAATTGACGGGGAGAACCGACTGTGTTGCACGTACAGAGCCAGAACCATAACCAGTACCAGTACGACTAACAGAATCTGGCCCAAGGAGGTACAGGATGTTGTGGGGGGGGGGGGGGTGGTTATGGGTGATGCGGTTCCCTTCAGTGCCACTACGCAAACTGGACTCTCATCTCTCTTTGTCTCTCTCACTCTCTCTTTCTTGCTCTCACTCTCCCACATTCACTTGGTAGTGCGCACAACAATTTAAAATTTAATTTTCTTGAAAAAAAAATAATAAAAATCAACAAAAATGGAAGTGATAAAAAAGGAAAAGCGCACCCGAGCGAGTTTTGATGTTGCCCAGGGTTGAGGATGGGTAATTGGGAGTTGGGAGCTGAGAACTGAGAACTTAAAACTGAAGCGGGAGAATCCCACTAACTTTCATTTCCTTTTATGCCCTATCTATACCATAAAAGCTCCTATGGTTTCTTTAGTACAATCTATTAATATTTCCTTATTTAAATAAAATAGTTAATGATAAATCCTACCAATTTCAAATCAAAGACCAACAACTCTTATTATAAAAATTAAGGAAACCAAAATAAAATAAAAAGAAATCAGAAAGTTAAAAGTAAAAATAACTTGAATTGAATAGGAACTCTTACATAATCTTTAAAATCCAAAAATTATTTTAATAAAAATGGCTACATTTTTAATCAAAATTCAAAAATATTCAAACAAAACTTGGTTTCTTAATCAAATATATTGAAATTTCCGCTTTTCTCTACTTTTTACTCATATTTTGTTCTTTATTTTAATATCAAAGGTATATTTTTACATATTATTTCCTATTACAAAAATCATGCCAATTTGTTATTTTAAATTATTATATTACAATACTTAATAACGGTTAAGTAGTTAGGAACAAGTCTATTATAATTTTGCTACTGCTTTATTTTATTTTTGATTGCTATTTGAAAAATGTCAAAATTAAGAAGAGTATTTAATATAGCAATGGCACAAATTGCCAATCCAAAAATTTCAGAAAGGGGAGAAAAATGACGGGAAAAATCACAATAGCAACCAAAAATTGAAAAACAACAAAAATAAATGAAAGGGAAAATAAAAAAATTCAAATGGCCATCGCCTGGAGTAAGGGTTGGGGCAGAGTTTGGATGTGGTAGTGGGGCGGTATATAATGTAAAAAATGAGCTAGGCACATCTTGGATAAATTTGAAGGACAAATCAAGGGTGCTTTAAGATTAAAATAAATTAAACAATTGATAAAGTGTTTATTACAGGTGTGTAAAAAAAAGAAGAATAAAAAAATATTTACCGATAGATTTTATAAAACATAATGGTAAATGTAAGAAACATTTACGATGTAAATTTGGTTTGCCTCACTTAATGGTGTATGGTGTGGGACCAACAACGGTTCAATTGAAAAGACCGGTGTAGGGCCACTTAACTAT